>OY728150.1:1548156950-1548781950 GCA_963277665.1 Viscum album
GCTAAATAATTAAATGAATGGGGGTGATTAAATGAAATTGGTTGGAAATGTGAAGCGAGGTTTGTGGCTTGATGTGTGGTGTTATGCATTTATAGGTGGAAAAAAAAGTGTTAGTGTTACAAGTTTGTTTATTTTTTTTGTGAACCCATAGGTTGGGATTTAATGTTATATATATATACACACACTTTTACATCCTTGTGATTTCTATACGCAACCCACCCATGTTGAGTACTATGTGCCGACACCTGCATAGTCACACAGGGGGTGTTTTTCCCAACAACCAGTGAGGAGTAAAAATAGATGTGTACACACTCTTTCCTACTCTCTCTTCCAAGTGAGGTAGGTATTGAATAGGTTGTGATGGTCAAAGGTTTTTTAGTGCATTAGATGGTGGTTGTGATGGCTCAGGTGTCTTTGGAAGAGATGTGATAGCCCGGGTGTTTGTGGGCAAGATGTGACGACCCATGTGTTTTTAGGCGAGATGTGTCCGTGCTTGTGGGAAGTCTTCTAGTGGGGTTCTTACGTGGTAGTAGGAGGGTATGTGTTTGATGTACTACATGTTCATGATACCCTACTACTATGGTTATGGTGGTGGTTTTATTGTGGCCTAGGTGTTTTTAGGTGAGATGTTTTGTGGTCGTGCTTGTGGGGTGGCGAGGCCAGGTGTTGGTAGGTGAGGTGTGTTGTGACTGTGCTTGTGGGGTGGTGTGGTATATAGAAGAGATGGGATCACCAAGACATATGGCATTGGGTGTGAGAGTGGCATACCAGTGGGAAAGTTGTGCAGGGTATGCTTATCGATGTGATTCTTATTATACTATATTACTTGGTTTGAATTATTTGGTGAGCGTGCCTTGGTTAGGTTGGGATGGTTAGTATACCTTGATAGGTGTTGTTTGGTTCTGATGTTTTTTCAAAGGTACATTAGTATTATTCTTTAATATTTGAATGACATGCTTTATTTTTCCCTACTAAGTATACTTGTAATCTCACCCTATGTATATAAAACTAGTTTCAGTTTTCTAAGAGGATTACATAGACTGTACTGGGCATTACTAGTTCAAACCTTTAGATAACTGATCTGCCACTACTTTAGCTTTACTTTGGGTATTTACTTTTGAGACTTTATTTTATATGTATCAGTTTTATTTATACATTCATGTGGGATGGTTTTTGGATATCTTTTTATGTTTTTTCTTGGAGTTTTTTGTGGATGATCAATCTTATCTCCCAATCCTATTTATATTATAGAGGGTAATTCCTCCCATATATGAGATTTTCATACCCTCAGTGTTAGCCTCCAACTTGAGGCCAACTGGATATGAGACTCAGGGGTCATTATCTCTCTCCCTTCATTGCGATATCTTTAGAGGGATGGGGTTGTGACACAATTACTATGGATGTATCAAAATATTGAAGACATTAGAGTTATAACGAAGTATCTGATTAGAATCAATTATGATAATTCAGGTGTTATTAATCTTAGAAAAAATCCAGTTCATCGCTCAAGGGAGAAGAATATTGAAATAAAGTATCAATTTATAAAGGATAAAGTAGAGCACAAACTAGTAAATTTATAGTATCTACCTACATATCTTCAAGTCACATACATAATAAAAAATTCCTTTCCCAAAAAAGAATTTGAAAGGAATTGGATGGATCTCAGAGTCTATTCAACCCCCACACTTAAAAAGTGTGGATATGGAACCACCACTCCCTGAGGTATATTGGAAATTTCCTTAATACTAATAATTGTCCCTTTCTTTTTTATAAACCATGAAGGAGTGACATTTCAGTTCATTGATAAAAGAGGATAAATAAATGTAAGTGGAGAGATGAGATTGATCAAATTTTCTATAGGGGAGAGTAAAGTTATCAAAGGGAGAGATCATTTCTATGTTGACTTGGGGGAACAAACATGTAGAGGGGGTAGGAAAATATAGTGATTTTGAAGCTGTTTTATTAATAAAGACATATCAAAGGAGTGGACTTTGGGTTTGTGATGAGAGTAGTTACCATGTGTGTTTTTTGGAGTGGTCTTGAGGGTTAAGCATGATTCATTATTTTGTATTGAGAAAGGTTTAACAAATGGTATTGAGAATGAATTAATTGATTGATAAACTTTGCATGTTACACTTGTTTATCACATAGATATTGACTCATGTGGTCTTGGAGTACGTGCTAAGTAAATCTTTGATTTCTATATGGAGTCACAAAATGTGAATGGTGGGTGAAGGAAAAGGTGCACCAAGATTTTTTCAATAGAAGGTTTTAGGTGGTTTTGAAGCATTTTAAACAAAATCAATGAAGGTGATTATTAGGAAAAAATACCTTGTGTCACATTTTCAGAGTTTTTGGGTTTTTTATTTTGTATAAAAAGTCAGTTGATAATTCTATAGTGTGTTTTTTATAATTCAATTTGTCAAAAGTGGTTCTGAAAGTAACTAGAGGTGTTCGGAAATTCTGTATAGAAAATGACAAATTTTCCCAGTGTTTGTCAAATTTTTGGGGTGTGAAATTTCATAGGAAGATCAATATTGATTTCATGGAAAATGAAGGATTTTCACATAAGAGTTGTGCTATTTGGACCACATATCAAGTATGTAATTTCGTATAGGTAAAATTATATGCAAGACTGTGCAACAACTTCGGTGAATAAATTTGGCTAAGGTGGCCAGTTCACGTAGCGAGTATGAATTATCATAGTAAGTTTGTGACTAAAAAGGAAGTTTTCAAGTGGTATATATAATTTTTGGGATAAATTTAGGTATTTAAAGTAGTCTTCAAGGATTGAGCAATATGTGAAGTCACATGGAGAATTAGTACACGAAGGGGAGTTCATGAAAGGATTAAACAAGAACTTCATGATTAATGGATTTTTTGGGTTTCTCTACCTATATCAGGACCCATAATAACTTCTTTAAGAATAGAAAAAAACTATTAACATAATATCATCTCAAGTAATTTTTTTAATTTAGAAAGACATTTGTGAAGCACGGGAGTTCGCAAAGTGTGAAGAGTTTATGAATCATGGTGGAGTTTGTGAAGCATAGATAGTTCAAAAAATGCGAGTGGTTCACAATGGGGAGTATAGTTCATGATGAGATATTATTTACTAAATGTATAATAACCCAATAAGAACATGTAGTTCACATAGTATGAGAAATTCATAATGGAGGAAAATATATAGTGAATAGTTTTATGTGAAGATAGTATGAAAAGAAGTAGTTCATGAAGGAGTTTTCCATGAAGAAAAATTTATGTGGTAAAGTGGGTTTTAACTCATGACTAAAATAAGGGAATTATGTCACACTCATTTCAATGTTAAACAATTCAAAACTGATATAGATCATCAAAAGAATATTTTGGAGGAGCATTGCATTCACTTTAGTTGAGATAATAGTGAGTTCTCAAGTGTGAGTGGTTGTAAGCTAAGAGGGATAATGAGTCTACTCCAAAAATTATAACAAAAATGTTCTTTAGTGATTATATCACATTTTAACATTGACTTTTTATACCCCTTGTATTATCCCAATTATGGTTAACTAAGTAAAATTGTCCTGTCACTTGTATGCTTTCATTTTAGTTTATAAATTATCGTGAGAATAAGTGAGAAGTAAGTTTTTTTTAATGATAAAAAAATCAATATGGGGAATTGTTTTTATTTTTCATACTCTGATTCACCCATAGATTATTTAACCTAGGGGGATAATATTCGTTGATAAGGGATAGTGATTAGTTTTTTTGCAGGCACTAAATTGATGATAAATTTTACTTCCCTCTTAAAAGGTAGTCCAAAAAATTCTCCAAGGTATACATCAGGATATAAGTACTTTATTAGAGGTAAGACTTTCCAAAACTTAGAATTTACTACCCTAAAGACAATATAATCCATCTTTATTTTAATCACTCATATCTATATCTAATTAGGACCTACTAGGATAACCTAGAATTTACACTCTCTAGATAGTGTGTATTGAACACCATTTGAAGATGAAAAAGATATTATTATGGAATAATAGTTAATACACTCTAAATTAGGCTAAATAGTCTATTCCTGAAATGATGTCAAATTTTTCCATATTAAGAACCATAGAATACAAAAGATGACCAAATGACAACACAACCAATGCACAAGATGTACATTTCATATTCTATTATATCCACTTTACTAAGAGAGTACCAAGGCTCATATATAAAGGTAAGTATTCCAATTTAAGCTCATGAATTAAGAATAATTTCTCAGAAATAAAAGAATTAGATGCACCTATATTAAATAAATCATAAGATAATGTGGAATATATAAGGACAATACCACTAATAGTATAAGGAATAACTCCAATGTTGGATATAAGTTTCTCTACAACATACATACTACCCACCTCCTTATACTGACCCTAAAATATGATTCCAATAATAGAAACCTAAATTGCACCTAACTATATCTAACCACCCTTTTGGCCTCCTTGAATATATATATTATCCCGATGGTGGTCAAATTCCACCAACAAACTGGACAAGAAACTGAGCTTGGGATGATTGGGCAGGCTAAGGACACTACCCAACACTCTCTAAGGTGCCCCTCCAGAATAATCTCTAAAGGTAGCTATATTGTTCACAAGAGTGACACTACTTCACCACAAAGGTGAAATTATGAATGATGTGTCTAGTATTCCCACATTGATGACACTGTATAGGGGGTATTTCTAGGCTAGGTGATGAATACATACTGCTATCTTGGTTTCCCCAGTGAGAGCCACCTCTTCTTGCCTCCTCTCACCATTGCTTTTGACCACTCAAGGATTTATCACTTATTGTTTAAATGGGTAGTGGACCACCCTACCCTATAACTACTTTAGAATATATCCCTATGAGAATAGTTTTATAGATAACTTCCTGAAATTTTGAAAGATTAAATATAATAATCTAGGTTTGAAAAGGTTCTTTAAGACACATTTAAAAAATCCTTACCTTGTATTCCTCATTATCGCTCAGGTATAAATAAAATTAGATAATATTTATAGAGGTGACACATATTACACAACCTATATCAAGACTTTTTTAAAGGATTATAAACTCATTTTACTTCACTCATTGTAGGGTATATTAGAAAAATTGATCAAAGAATATATCCTTTAAATTTTACCCAGGTGAGGTCCTGGTCCTTCTTGGCCTCAAGCATCACATCCCACCACCGGTGAACCACCACTTCCAACATGAATGTGGATATCTAGACATGGCATTTATTGGGTGTTTAAATATTATCCAAGGTTCAATGGATGTTATTAACCCACTTATTGATCTTATGAGTAGATATATCACCTAGAAATGTCATAAGATCATGGAACTAGAAATATTTCATAATGTTATAGGTCATGGTATCCTTTCACAGGTTTCCCTAATTAGTTGCCTAAAAATTATCAAGCCACTCTAAGACCTATGGGTCAGCTGGAGGTCAAACTATCAAAGCATGATCATACAACCCTTCCTTATTGAAAGTAAGTGGTCATTTAGGTGACACACTCTACAATGAAGTATAGAGAACTATAAACACTCCCTTAAAAAAATATACAACCCCAAAAATTTAGTTTTAGTATATAGGTCAAGTGTAACTCCATCCATATCTCCATCAATTTCATTTATCAAAACATTTTTCATTTTAAATATCCTTTATAAACCATTTTAAAATAGTTTCACATGATCAAAGAATCATGAAAAGACAAGTAAATTCATGCTCGAGGTATGATATAAAATAATCTATCTATCATCAATATATAAAGAGGATATCAATGAAAGGAATTAGATGCCAAACTATATTAACCCATTCATTAATAATAAATATACAAGGAAATACCATTTATATATCATTGATGTTTCAGTTAATATAAGTATTCATATGGTTCCAACTATAATACGATAAACAAAGATAGGATAACATATAATATGACATGTTATTATACTCATGCCTAATTATCGATGCCTAGTATGATGAATGAGACCTAAGGACATAAAAAAAACTCTAAAGAGAGAGGAAAGAGATATCATAGGCAACCTATAGAAACTCAATCTTCCACCATAATTATAATGGCCAAATGTATTTATAGGCCACTTCCTGAGCCCCGATAGTCATTACTGTTGGCTAGTCTCAAGTACCATACCCAAGAGCCTCAAAAGTGATATTTGATATCATTTTTCAATGTTTGTGACCTAGATGCCCAAATGAAACCTGATCCATGCCATCAAAATACCTCAAGTGCACCTCCTAGTCATAAGAGGTTGGTATAAATGCTAGTGTTTAGATAAAACTTATGTATAAGGAAATTTACACCCTTTAAAATAAGAAAAAAAATGAAACATGGTACGCACCAAAAGAGACATGACTTACTGAGACATGAGAAAAATGTCAAGAATATAAAGGGTAATTGGAAAAAGAAGATGGAATTATAAGACAAAGCAAGAATAACTAACATGATATGTTCATGAATTCCCATACCATATAGTACAAAACATATAATCCATATGTATAATAAGTGAAGTTATGCTAAAAATTCATATATACATAGGTGTTTAGGACAAATAAGGCCTATAGAACCAAAGTAATTCTACCAAGTGAGAATAATCTATGAAAATATGTCAAGTAAATCCTACATACTATTGACCAGTACAAGTAGAAACAACCTCAGAAAAGACAACACATGCTCTATACTTCATGTATGGGACTAGATCCCATAATCAGGTGCTTTCCCTTTACCCAAATCATAGATAAAAGAGTCTACATGCATCCCAAATGGGGACCATGTAGGGTGTGAGTATGACAACTTATTAGGTGTTCACCACCCCACCCATTAAAAACTATCATAAACTAGAGTTTATAATAATAAAAATACCAATCTAGAGTGATCTTAAAGTAACAAGCATCATGGTGTGACAAATACATTAGAATTTTTTATTAGCATTAGAAATATATCTCCCTATAGGGGGAATCCTTACCTATATACCTTCTTTGAGTCTTAACTCAAGATCTGAGACAATGTAATGGTGCCACCCCCTAGGTAAGGTAGTTCCAAAACCTATAAATCCACCTCACATGTATATATATTCACCCAAACATAAATATAGACGTGAGTAATAAATTCAGCACCCTAAAGGTCCACCCCATTTTGAGGAAAGGGAATCTAGTATACCAAATCAAAGTGATCTTGTTGCCCAGACCCTTAGTAATAGGGGAATGAGTATAATAAGTTGGGGTGTTGCGAGCCTATCCCATACCAAGGTCAGGGCAATCTTATATCCCACTCCCTTAATAACATGTAGTTAAGGCTGTCATACATGCTTAAAATGTGTATAACACGATATACATAGGTTCCAACATGACTATAATTGCAAATGGGATAAAAAATAGACTATACATTTCCAACCAACAAGTAAAGAATAAATTATATATAGGAGTAAGAATAACCATTAATGGGTAGTAGTGAAAAATGAATTTTCATTTCATGATCCTATAATCACAAAAAAATCATAGACATTCCAAGTAGGTAATCACGAAATAAAAGTATTATAAATAAATAGGCATGGTATGTAAAATGTGAGAAACATAACTAGATTCAATATAAGAAAACCACTATATCCATTAAAGATTTTGATAAATACCTACCAGGTCAACTCTCTATGGTAATGAGAGGATGAAGGGAACACCTACTAATTAATTTTCAAAAGGTTTCTTGAAGTCTAGTGATGGAATATATTCCACCAATTACACTAATAGACCAACTTAACATTTGAGATTTGGGTATTTAAACCAATGTAATTTAGGAAAAGGAAATATGATAAGTGAAATATTTTGTTTATCTTAGATTTATTGAAGTAAATCCTTCTTAGATGCAATTTGGGAAGGAATCAGAAGGATTATAGAAGATTTTACCAGCCCTAAAGAGTTATATGGGAGGATTACACTTGATACTATTTAAAAGGAGAATAAATGTAATATTAGTGAAATTATATTCTTACCTTAAAATAAGTGAACCTCTATAACCAACCAAATACACTTAACTTAAGGGAGGAGAATGGATTCACTTTGGGAGTTTGAGAAGAGAGGGGTATGATAGAGTGATCAAAAGAGGAAAATAACCCTAAAATACCAAGAACCCCTTAATTAGTTATTAAATTATGGGTGAAAATGACAAAAAACCCTTTTAAAAGGTAATTATACCTAGGAACCTATTGAGTAAACGTTACAAATCCACCCACTACCTGATAGCTACAATAAAACCACTTGGCACCAAGGGCACCACCGAGTACCTAGTACTAAGACAATGGATACCCAATTCTTATTTCAACTCACTCCCTTACCCCCTTTCCTATAACTCATCTTAAAACCTTATAATTCCATTTAATTTAAAATACACAAAAAATGGACAAAAATATATAGAAATTAAATAGAATTACTTTTTTGGAGGGTTAGAGTATTTATAATATGAGTGGGGATGAGGAGTTAAAAGTGAGATGGTTTGAGATAGTATTGAGGGAAATTTTGCAAATACAAGTGGGGGTGTTCAATATTTATACCTTATTTGAGGTGGTAAAGAAGTAAGTGTTAGCATAAACTAATTCCCATGAGGGTATATGAGCTAGTAGTTCTTCTAGTAATTATAAGCGATGTAAGTAAAAGTCAAGTTGAGTTTGATCTTAGTAGAGAAATTAGGGTGGGATTATCTTCCTCCCAATTCTAGAGTATTTTTGATATGGTGCTTTTGATGTGGCCAAGAAAGACACACTGGGCCTAAATATCCTTCCGAGTCAAATTAGCACCACAGGTGTGGTAGGTATGCTCATCTTTAGAGATTTTAAAGGTCTACACCATCTGAGAGTGTAGGCCAGTGACCTTGGAAAAGTTAGACCAAGAAGGTTTTGATTAGTGGGAAAGTTTCTATTATTGGAACTCAATCTCCTTCTACTATAACAAGATGGGGTAATGGGAAATAAAGTTATTTCTTAAAGTTAGTGGTAGCTTCATTAGGGTAGGTATCTCAAGAAAAGGGTCTTCTAGATAGCCTAAGAAAGTTTTTTATGGTATAGAATTTTACATTTGATGTTGAGTAGGGTCCTTAAATAGTTATAGGTATTTTTGTGGTATCTTTTACATTTTTTATGGTCAATATGTTTATAGTTGATGTTGAGGAGGGTAATTTGATGGTGAGAGTCAATGTTTTGGTATCTTCTACCCTTTTTTTTCCTTCGATGGTGATAGGTACTCGTGTTTCCCATTATTTTATTTTCAATCATCTAGTGAATTGTTTAGGATTGGAAGTGGAATCATATCGGGTTAATATGAATACTCTATTGGGTAAATGGTTAGAAATAAGTAAGATATATTTCTCCTTTCTTATTTTGATTGGATCATTCTAACATCTTTTGTATTTATATACCCATGGAATTAACAGTATTGATCTCATCTTAGTCATTAATGGTTGTCCTAGTTCAAAGATATTCTTGATTTCTATAAGAGGTGAGTATCATTATATCCCATTGATAGAACCCAATACACTCTTATGGGGGAATGATATTACCAAGTGAGTGGATAGGGATGGGATTGGGATCGGGTTATAACTCTCACCTCTCAAATGGAATGATTGTTTCTCATAGTGGTGGAAATAAATAGGTTCAAATCCTTACCTCCAGTGGTGGGATTCTTCCCTGATGTGTTTACTAAGGAATTTTTTGGGTCATTTACCAAATGTGAGGTGGAGTTATTGATTGATCCAATTCTTGGAACTAAGATGATTTTGATTCCACCATATCATATGACACCAGTGGAGTTAAAAGAATTGAAAGTTCACCTTGAGGATCTGGATTCCAAGGGGTTTATTTGACATGGTACTTCTCCCTTGGGTGATCTAGTTCTCTTCAATAAGAAAGTTAATGAGAGTTTATGTATTTGGGTAGATTATCATAAGCTTAATCGGGTGACTATCAAATACCAATATCCATTCCCCCACACTGATTAATTTTTGTTGAAATGGGTTAAATTATTTTCAAATATTTATTTTATATTGGGGTATTATCAACATAATGTGATACCTAAGGATATTACAAAAATGGATTTTTAAAGTTGTCATGGGCATTTTTAATATCTAGTTATGCCTTTTTACTCGACTAATACACCTACAAGTTTCATGGCTCTTATAGGATATTCCATCTATACTTACACTCATTTTTATAGTATTTATGGTTGATATATTAGTGTATTATAAAACACAAGATGACCATGGAAGGCGTATTTAGGTGGATTTTGGAAAATTATGGGAATATAAGTGGTACTTATTTTCATGACACACAAAATTTATGAATTTATAACCTAATGGATATAGTAGAATTGGAAAACATGTCTGAACCATAAGAAAAATGTGTGCGAACATAAATAATATCCTCTTCAAACAATGTTTAGGTGAATCAATTTATCATGCGATTAAAAACTAAAATTCTAAAAATAATAAATAAACACCTAGTTAAATTAAATAAACTAATATAAAGGAGGGAAACATGTATAGATGGTAGGACCAGAGTTAAGATTTATACTTAGGTACTTACGATTACAATTATTTTATTTCCACACCTAAATATTTATTTATCTAATTATCATTGATTCCAAATTTAATCATAATATCATTAAGTATCATTATTTAGTGTTAAATAATATTCTAATTTTTCTTATAAAATTTTTTAATTTCCCATTCTTTGGTGTTGTGAATAAATTATGAGACATTTTAATGTCGAATCACTTGGTTAAATACCTTGACTTGTTTATCATAAAGTCATGGTATCTATCTATAATGGGATCATTCATATGAGATTACTTTTTAGGTATCACTCATGAAAGTTTTAAGGGAAATAAAAAAAACATTAATTTTTCAATTAATATATTTATTTATTCATAATTTTCTCACTTGTGACTTAGAATTCTATCATGCACATGATTGAATTCCAGATAAATAAATTCTATGATATTATATTTCCTATGACTACTTATTAAGAATCACATAAATGTACACCATAAAATGTGTAGAAATATCATATGATCAGTATTCAGGCATAAATGTAATTTAAATAAATAAAAATATTGTTAAATAAATTCAAGTGGTAATCTAAAATGAAAAATAAATAAATTGTCATGTAAGAACCATCACATAATAAAAACTCCTCCATGAAGATAATCAGTCAATCATTTCACTTAAATGATACAAAAAATAAATAATAAAATTCACTATGTTCTCATTGATGAAATAATCACCAAAATACGTTGCCGATGATTGTTGAATGAAAATAATAATGTCATTGACTACCAAACCACTAAAACAAACCACCATATGTGTGTCTTCATGTGAGATCACTAATAATTATGGATGTTACACCAACCATGAACCGTTTCAAGGAACCAACATCTGACTCAAATTTCCACACATATACTACCTTGCATGGGTGTGGAAGGGCTATACCCATAAATTGAGAACTATACGTGAGAAATCTCACTGTGATGCAGGAGAGGAGAGCGAAGTAAGTGTAGACATCCATGACTGTCTATATGGGTTTGATGTAAGTATAATAGAATTGAGGATATGAAGAGACCAAGATGGACTATATCACCACAAACAGAAGAGGTTGGATGAAGGTAAGATCAACTATCAATATTTTTAATATATTTTTTAGATAATAATAATTTAATTAGTGCTATATTTAAAATATTTTTAAAAATAATATCCAAAGGCAGCAAGGCCCTTGCCACCTTTGGGATGTTTTCGCATGGGACAAAGGCACCAAGGGTGTTGTCACCTTTACAGGGAAATTAGGGGAAAAGAGGAAACTTTTTTTCCACCTTTGAATAAATGAAAAAATACTTATTTTAAATATACATGTTAGTATTAAAAATATTTTAAACCTATAATTAATTAAATAATTATTAAAAAAATGTATATTTAAAAAACTATTTAGTGTGTCTTGTAGATAGTGCATGACTTGCACACTATTGGTGGAAACCATGAAACAAATAATTCACATGTATTTATAATTTTAATATATATTTTTAGCATGGTTGGAACATTGTTTACGAAATTGTTCAGCCAAAACACGTGGGTGTCCTAGTGATTCTAGTGAGGGGCGTACAATTAGTGCACGGTTTCCAAACTACATGGCTGAACCGTGCGAGAGTGGTTTGTCTATCCAGTGAAGAGTAGACATTTGGCACATGGTTTGGTAAAGCACGTGGCCTAACCGTGTAGCTTTCAATGTTTTTCTAAAATTCTATTTTCTTAAACTACCCTCCTAATATTAAAATCTCAATTTTACCCACCCCTCTCCTTACTTAGATAAAATGTGAAGGGGAGCATAGGTATCAACCCTGCAACCCTCTTCCTTCACTTTTGAGTCTTCTTCATTCATTCATTAGTGCGTTGCTTCAAGGTATGACCTTTGTTCCTATTTTCCTTCCACTTCCTCATATTTTATTTCTTCCCTTTTTCTTGGTTTATATTTGGTTGATCCCTTGGGTGATGGTTGTCTCATGTGCATTATTTCTTTTGATGTTAGGGTGTCTAGTTGATCTATTAGACTAAGTTTTTCCATATTTAATGGTTTTTTATCATCCACACATCATTGAGGTTGGTGTTTCTATCCTTTTACTTTCCAAAGTACACCATGAAATACTTGGGGATTTATAAATCTATATATATATATATATTTAATTAAATATGATTTTAACTTTATAAATTTATTTAGAAAGCTTCATGAGTAAAAGGTTTTTATAAAAGGGATT
This sequence comes from Viscum album, assembly GCA_963277665.1. NCBI lineage: Eukaryota > Viridiplantae > Streptophyta > Magnoliopsida > Santalales > Viscaceae > Viscum > Viscum album. The sequence continues at coordinate 1,548,169,759 of OY728150.1, forward strand.
TCTTAGTTTCCATGTATTTATAAATTGTGTTAAAATTTTATGCATACTAAATGTTTTATAAAATTAAAAAGACGAATTTTAAAATTGATTTTGGTGTTTTAATTGATGTTTAACTTTAAATAATATCATATGGTCTGGTTTTTTTGATTCAATTGTGATTTAATTGGGTTGTTACCATTTTGATGGTTTTGCTTAGAATTTCTTACACATCAAAGGGTGACTTTAATATTGTTCCTAGATTGTTTTCCTTTGAACCATTTGAATGCACATGTGTATTTAATATGAATCCATATGCATATATATGTTCACCAACACACACAAATATGTGTATATAGGCATATATTTATATAAAGTTCATAGAGTGTTATTATTAAATATTATGTTCTTAAATTAATTTTGGGTTTCCAAAATGTTTTACATGGATAGTTTTAATGATTTTTTTCTTTAAAATCTGATTTAAGGACCATTTGGAAATTGGGGAGAATGGATTGGAACTTACTTTGGATTTTGAAAATGTATTTAATTGAAAAATAACTTTTTTTATAAACCTATTATTAATTTAAAATGATAAGGACAAGTTGGAACCTTAAACAACCTCATTGAAATGTGCACACCCTCATGAAAGACCTATTTTTTAATGATGTGATTGAATGTATAGTTTTATAAATATGGGATTATCAATGATTCTAGTTTATGTGGATTCATGTTTGATATATTTAATATGAGGTTCACCTCATCTCCCACCTTTAACACTCTCATGTGATCTTAGGTGTCTTATTACGAGATGAGAGAAATTTCCATCTAGTCCTGACAAGATGAAGTAGATCCCCCATGGTGATGAATACCATAATGGGGTGTGATAACAATAAGGATAATTGTTTAAAACTAGGTAGTTATAAACACAGGATCATAAACTATGCTGATATATGATTAAAACTTGAGAATGTCTAGGGTATCCTCACATTATGTTAAGAAATAACCTAGAATTATTTATACATTTTTGTTTTCTTCTTATTAATTTTAGTTACACTACTGCTTCATTGTGTTATGGTTCTTTTATGATATGATTATTAGTTTCAATTTTGTATTATACAACTTCCTTCATTTATTTTCGATTCTTATTGTGGATTGGATGCTTGTCTTTCAAAGAGGATTTATAAACATTGTTTATTTAAAATTAATGGTTTGAAAAAAGTTTTTAAAAAGGGTTCCTTTAAATGTGTTTTTTTTGTTTTAAATATTAGTTTCTTAGAAAGTTTGTGGTTTTCTCATTAAATTGATAAAACATACTTTCTACTTATATTTTGAAACTATTTTTTGCAACCTATTTTGAGAAAGGGGATATTTTGACTCTATGGTGCTTACCTACTGAGCTACCTATGCTCACACCATACTTGTTCCACGTGCCATCGATAGAACCACGATTATTTTATAGGTTTATATTCACCTTTTGGATTTCTCTTAGAGAGACACAGTATTATGGATGTATGGTGACCTTAGAGGTCCCATATAAATAATATTTGGTATTTTTTATTTTAGTTTTTAATTATTTTTCATTTGATAATAAGGTCTTCTGCATCCATATCTTGATTTAATTTATTTTATTTATGAGTAGTTTGTTCTTTATTTTTATTTTCCCTATTTGTCTTATTTTAGTTTTCATTTATAGCTATGATTATATGAATCTAACTCAGATATATACATTAACCATTCTAGGATTCTAGGTGGAAGATCATTTTATTATTTAGAAAAATTATCTATAGTGATTGTGTTGTGATACTGATGACACTTATCATTATCCTAGGGGAATCGTAGATTCCACTTGGGTATGTCACATGTTAACTTGGGTACCCAATTTAGGGGTTATCCCAGGTTGGTTCTTAATAAAATGGAATCAAATCTAGGTTCCACAATAAGGGCCTATGATATTGGAGCTCCCTTTGTTATTTATAGTGCCTGGTAGATTGAAGAAGGACTATCTAAACCCAAGATATAGGTGATATGAGAGTGTAAATATATCTTACTCACCTTGAGCCTTGAGTTATCATTAGTTATCGGGTTGTAAGTATTTAATTTTGAGTTTTCTATGTTGGTTTCTGGTATATATATATTTTTTATTGATGGTCTTATGAATTGTTTGATGAGTTTATAAATTTTTTGGGGCAAAAATTTCAGTTGAATAGGTTCCATGTAGTGAGCTCACATGACCTAGAAAACCATGATGATCTCAAGTATCTAGTTATACATGAATTCTAGTGGTGGTTACATGATTATCACATAGTCCTCTAAACCATTTTTCCAAGTCATTAAAAACTATTATTCCCTATTAAAAGATATTTGGGTTATGGTATGTTATTGGATGTATTTTGGTTGGTGTAAGTTGGTTTTAAAGATAAAATAATTTGGAGTTTTAAAATTGATAAAGTGAAATTTATGAATAAAATTTGGTTTTAAAAGAGGAATTTTGGTTTGTTTTGCGTAATGATTCTATAAAGTTGTGATTGTAATTTATTCTCTTAGATTAGTGTTTTGAGTTAAAATGCTATTTCTAGATGGGTATAGTTTATATTTCCAAGGTTTTAATTTGAATTTAATTTTTTAGTGTCATATGTTCTATATTTGGATTTATTTGATTAGGTTTTAGATTTTCATATTATTTTGAGTATGCTTCTTAGAAAGGTCCTGAAGGTTTTTAGAAAGTCACTTTCAATATATGACTCTACCCAGACTCCTTATGGAGTGGTAGAGGCATGATTTTTTTGGTTTCTACCCATCTTTAATGGTGATCGAGGTCCACCAATGAATTTAAAGTGGCTAGAGGAAATTGAAGAAATCATCAGGTCCTTAGAAAATCCAAAATCCTTGAGAGTGAGAGTTGTCTTCAGTATATTCGAGGGTTTGGGTTTAGAATTGTGGTAGTTGGTAATTCCATATCTATTTTAATATAGAGTGAAATGAGAGATCAAGACCATTTTCATTTTGTTATTTATTTCTTAGGAGGTAAAGGTGAGGAAAGTCGTAGAGATCATGAGTGGTCGATAGTGCCAACAAAATTTAAAGGAGTATATTGAACAATTTAATGAGCTACTTACCATTTCTCTGAAGGTGGTGTCGAGTGATTCATTGAAAGATAATCTCTTTGTGAGAGGTCTTCACCCAAGTCTCATTGACTGAGTTATCTCATCCAAGATAGTATCATTTAAAGAACTAGTAGATGAAGAATTTTGTCTAAGTTAGTTTTTAGAGGGCATCCAATGATGGGTGATAGAACCGCTTCTATGGGTTATGATAAAAGTTTACCATATTATGAGAAGTGAATACTAGAGGAATCCAATTTTAAGGACTCTATATCATCTATATTTACTTCTCATAATAGAAATTTCTCACTTGTGTGCTTCCAATGTAGATAGTTTAGGAATTATAATCCTTCTTTTCTTATTTAATAATAATATATTATTAATTTTGTGGAGGAAAATGAGGACCTGGATCCCACATTGGAAATCTAGAATGTTTTATGGGGAAATACCCTTTATAAAAGGGAGCCCTGCGAGAGAGTTTCTATAAAAATTTTAGACCAATTTAATGGAAATAATGATGAATATTAAATAATCATTAAATTCTGATGATTTTTTTGTTATATATATATAAACAAATTGAAAATAAATAAATATACAAACATATATATTTAAAATAAGTAATTTTTTTTCATTTGGGAAAAGTCAGCAAGGGTGTTACCTCCTTTTCCCTAACTTCTTAGAAAAGGCAACAACGCCCTTACTGCCTTTGGCCCGAGTGAAAATTGTCCAAAGTAAATAAGACCCTTTATGCCTTTAGGTATTAGTTTTAAAAATATTTTAAACCTAACATTAATTAAATATTTATTTTTAAATTTATATTAAAAATAAATTCTGTTCATGATCAGTGTGGAGATGTCGAGCAAAGAGAGGTGCGGCCCAAAATAGCGATGTGGAGCGGATCACAATTGATGGATATGTGCAAGTAGGAGGATGGTCTATGACATCGAGTGTAGTAGGGAGTGTGGGTCATGGATAGTTAAGTCAGCCTAGTATTTACAAGAATGATGGTTGTGATGAAAGATTGTAGATGGCGATAATGTGTTTTCTACTAGTGAGATATAATGAAGAAGATTATGGAAGGGTTAGGGGAGATGATCCCAGGAGAATATTGTGTGAAATATGAAGATGCTTGAGATATTGACTGGCGTAGAGCAAGTGACGGATAATGCGGGATAGAGAATATGTGTCTCCTCTATAAAAACAGAAAACAAAAATAAAGTTTGAAATTTAAAAAACTTAGTTGTCTAAATAGTCTTGTAGTAGTAGTAGTAGTAATAGTAGTAATAAATATAAATATAATTGTTATATATAATTAAATATATTAATACAAATACATAAAAAAAATATAATTAGACACATAATAACACCGACACTATTAAATATTAATACAATCTAATAATGATAATTATAAACTAATAATAATAATAATATTAATAAAACTACTATTAATAAATATATAAAGTGTTAAATAATATATGTTAATGATATAAAAAATTAATATAAACTAATAAAAGTAATAAATTAATAATATTAATGTATAAATAACTAAACATTACAAAAAAACAATAAAAAACTATAAAAAACTTTAAAACACTAAAAGTGGTTAAACTAATTAATAAAATTAATTTAAAAATTTATGAAAAATTTAGTGATATCCATGATCACTAATACCCCATATAGAGACCCTCAATTTTCATACATAAACATTACAAAAATTTAGTGACATCCGTGATCTTAGATGCTCATTAAGGGTAAGAAAGGGAGACATTTAAGTATAAACATGATCATGGGGGTATGATAATGTGATCATAAAATTAGAATATCATACCATACATATCATAAACATGAATCATGACATAAAGGTTATCACTTCATAAGGCATGAATCATAATGGAATCAAGAGCATAAGCCATGAAATCATAACATAGGAGCAAGACATGGAATTTGTGGCATACACATAAACATATAAAATCATATGTCTAGGATACCTACCAAGACCTTCACAACATGTTAGGATTGATATAATAAACCATGTACCTACTTTAGGCTTGGGATGCCCTCCCATGTACCCTCTTGTTTTAGGCTTGTGATGTACACCCGTGTACCCTCTTGTTCCGGGCTTGGGATGTCCACCTGTGTACCCTCTTGTTTCAGTCTTATGATGTCTACCTTTGTACCCTCTTGTTTCTAGAATAATATTCCCTCCCATGTACCCTCTTATTTCGGGCTTGGGATTCCCTCTCATGTACCCTACTGAGATCATAAAACATTTATCATTACCCAATGCATTGGAGGGAGATATAGGTCACACCCGTCATATAATAAAATCATGCATACATGTGGAATAAGATAATAAAACTTTAATCATACCATGACCCATAAAATGAGATGGGTTTCATTAACATCATATCATAACCCATGAAATGAAATAGGTATAAAAAAATTTAATCATATCATAACCTATGGAAAATATATAGGTTTCATAATCATTTCATTTTAGAATAACCCGTGAAAGGAAGTGGGTTTTATAAGCATTCATCATGGTATAACCCATTGAATAGAAATAGGTTTCATAAGCATATAACCTGTGGAAGAGGAATGGGTTTCATAAAATTATAACCCATGAAAGATAAATGGGTTTTCCTAAACATCATGCCATAAAAACATAAACCATTCATAGAAAGAATATGAATGGAACATTTGGATTATTTCCTAGAAATGCATGAGTAACACCAACGGATGTCATCTTATATGGAACATAATTTTTAAGTATCTTTTAAAAAAACTTCCTTGAGGAAAATATACTTTCTTATTTGAAAAGGTATTTTTAAAACATAAAACCTTTTGAAAATAATTTTCTTTGTAAATACTTAAAAAAATATAAATAAGGCTTGAAATAATTTTGAAAACATTTTTCCCTTTAAAACGTATAAAATAATCTTGAATACATTTTGAAAACCTTTTCCCTTGAAAAATTATAAAATAATATTTAAAATATTTTGAAAACCATTTTCCTTGAAATCTTATAAAATAATCTTGAAAACATTTTGAAAACCATTTCCTTAAAAACTTATAAAATAATCTTGACAACATTTTGAAAACCATTTTCCTTGAAAACATATTGAAACCCATTTATTTTAAAATAATTTGAAAAATTATAAAGAAATATTTAGAACATTTTGAAAACCTTTTTTTAGAAAACATGGTTTTGAGCGAACATAGATTTCTGACCAAGAGAGAGGTAAAGTCAAACTTTCTTAAAAATAATTTATTGATCATGTTATGTACCAAAGAGTGAAAAAATAGTAACATTACTCATATATAACATGAATAACCAGAGTTTAATAAAACTCATGAGAGTTATTGATACATGGATCATAATATTTCATCAATGAGAGCATAATCATAAACAATCTCGATAAATGGTGAGATTGTAGCTATAAACCATTACCAATTTGGTAACATTATATCATAATAAAATGGAAATAATAACATTACATAAAGCATAAAATATTATTAAAATAATAATATTCATGATATAACATATCAAAGATAGTATATACACCTCATGAAAAAATATATGTGTATAACATGGCATGTGTCTCAAAGAAAGACAAATTGAGACAAAATCACTTTATTGATTTGGTAACTTTTGAAACATAGACCCCATGAAAGAAATATAATCAAATGGATATGTAAATAACCATAAATTTAAGTGTAAGAATCATATAATACATACATGTGATGTATACACACCTCACAAAATTAATTGGTGGTGAATAAAGCACATATCTCACAGAAATAAAAAGTGAGATAAAATTTTCTTACCTTGTATCTTGAATCTCATCATACTCACTAAAAATTCATATATAATAAATATAATTTTATTATAAATATATAAAATAACCATATTATTATATATAATACTATATATGGTTTTATTATGACTTTATATTACATTCTTGTTAATAATTTCATGTTAAGGTTACGCTTTGGGTAATATTCTCTTTGTTTTTTACATGTGTCTTAATTTGTTATATATTTGGTCCTTATACATATATCATGATTTATAGAATTTAAAACATGGTATAAATATCATTTATATTCATTATATGTGTATTATAATAATATATATAATATAGAAGTATGAAATGGAAAACACCGTTCATGGAGATGGTAGGTCGTACGTATACATGAACGTTGTTTCCGTTTTTATTTGTAATATTGAAAGTAAAAAAATTAAATGAAATATATGTATATATAATATCATTAAATTATAATTATTATGTCATATATACCATATAATTTCACTAAAAACATTCTTAATACATTCCATGTAGTGTGTGAATGAATCACATCGCTTTGAGGGGGTGGTAGTCCGCACTTCCTCAAACGAAATTATCATATTTACACAAAATGGAAATTATAAAGATATATTTTGTATAAGAATTAAATAATATTAAAAAAATAATAAGAATCATATAGATCATATATAAACGACGTTTCCATCATAATTTCTACCATGGAAGGTGGTAAAGGAAGGACGGATGATCATCGTTTCATGAGGCGGTAGTTCGCTGTAAACATAAACAGTATGTTCGTTACCCATTAGATGGAAGTGTGTGTAAGTGTAGGTAGAAAACTTATCATAAAAACATATAATTATATATAGGATACCTTTTTTATTTTATAATCATGGAATAAGGATAGTGGAGGTGGTGGATAATGAAAATAAGATAAAGGAGCTTGAGGGAGGATGTTACCTCTTATTTGGGTAACTCCTTTTAATTTTTACCAAAGGGATTACTTGGATTTATTTATGCCCAAATAGAGGATTAAAGGAATAAAGGAGGGATTTTGGGAATTTTATTGAGTATATCTTGTCTAAAACTAAGTGGTTTTAGAGTTGTGAGGAAGGGGGAGATGTGGTGTTTATAGGGGAGGGAAAAGACTCACTTGGTATTTTTGAAAACAAGTTTGATGTACCCACGTTTTTACCTAAAAAAAGTCATAAAAACCCAAAAAAACTCAATAATGGAAGGTTTATGGATGTATTATATCCATAAAATGAGTTTTTTTCAAGTTTATATGTCATTTGGGCCCTTAAGATTAAGGTTTATTTCCTTGTTAAGCTTAATTTTACTTTAATCATTATAATTAATTTTAATTACTTTCACTAATATTTTTGGTAAAAAATAAGTTTAACTTATTAGAAATTATAAATTATGATGATTTAAAATATGTAATCCATTTTTTTAAATTCCAGACACATAAGTGGCATAAATTAATTTAAAATTAATCACGTAGATGAGATGACAATGCGAGTTTTTAAAGTAAAATGTTCAAAAGTTTACTATGTTTTCATATCTAATTTCAATGTGAAATTGGTTATAATGAAATAAATTGGATTAATTTATGTATTTTATATATAATTATACTTTAAAATAAAATTAAAATATAATTTAACTATATAAATAAATTATATGAAAAAATAGTCTTGAATTAAAATACAGTATTTTCACTATTCATTAAAAAATGAAACTTCACAGAAAAATACCAAAAATTCACCATAAAATAATATTTATGTGTTGATTTCAAATGTGAATTTTATTTTTACATATTAAAATTATAAAAGTGAAAAATTGGATTTAAAATAGGTTCACCATTAAAAGGCGGTAAAACCGCCTTTATAAAAATATTGATTTTTTATGAAAAATATTGGGTTTGTTCTTATTTTATGATTATCAAATATATTGGATGAAAATAAAAATATTTTATTTAATATATAAAATATATATTTAATTAATATCATTAACCAATAGTAATTAATTTAATCTATTAGGATAAAATACCTTTGTGATCATAAAATTATTTTTTATAAAAACATTCCCACTATTTTCAATTGGTTCTTATATTCATTTCTAATTAATTCATAACCAATTAATTCAACCATGTATTTTAATAATTTATTTAATCCTATTCATAACTTCCAAATTAATGGCTAAGCTATATCTTATTATATTAATTAATAATATTTTTAATAATATATTATTGTTCGATAAAACTCGGTCCTGTGTGTTATGCAAGACATCAAGGAAAGTAAACATTACATGTAATGTACGATAACCTCGATGTTCTATGTAGATCATGATAAACTTTATGTTGTGTGTAGTGCACAATTAAATTGATGTTGTGTATAACACAATCCAAACTTAGTTCTTTAATATAGAAAAACTATTTTTGGTGTTGAATGAAATTCTAAATATAAAAAATATTAAATTAATTAAAAAATAATAATTGAAAAAATATCGAGGTATTACACCCCAGACTTAAAATTTTTCATTCTAGTGAAAAAAATCAAAAAACATTGCACGAATTCACCCTTAGTCAAAACTGAGCTACATAATTAAAAGTTTAATTTTTTTAATCATTTTCACATAAAATATTATGCTTCATTTAAAATACCAATTTTAAAAAATAATTTCTCTTCCACTTTTATTACTTTAAAAACAGTCATACACACTCATGCATTAATGTGACTTACTATGCCATCATTATCATCACTCAAAATAATATACAATCAAAGATATAATGAATTATCATACACATGAATTCTTTCCATATGGTTACCATGAATTTAATATATATACTAGTGAAAATAAAAAAGATCACCAATCTCAAGGACTTTACATTAGGTTAAAATTATCTCTAAGGCCATGGGATGATGGGTCATAAAAAAATTAATTTTTTGGGAAAAAACAAGGGTTGAATCTTGAAATATATTCATGATAAATGTCAATCCAAATTCATCCCTCAAAATATCACCTCCACACTTAAAACATTTCTTATCTCCAAGAAAATGATAATTCAATACACCCCTATTTTTTTATTTTTTTATTTTTATTCTCATGATCTTTTTTTTCTTTTTTTTTCTCACTCAACTTTTTTCTAGGATACAAATCACTCAAATATAATTGATAGATAAATATATATAAGAAAATATCCCATAAAAAATTACATAGTAGCTTATACTTTGTATAATCTTAGTGGAATTAGGTCATATAAAACCTCTCTATCACCTGGAGTGATAAGTTATTTCTTTTATAGGTATCCCTAAAGATGAGTGTTATCACATAATAACCACAAATATACTCATTATTAGAACCAAGAAGAATATATATTCCCACATCAAAATACATGCAATAAATATAACTACTGTAAAATATTAAATATATAACATAATGAGATAATGTCTATCCATGTGCATCAAATGGATAATTTTCCCTCAAACAACTCTTTCCATGAATAAATATCTCCCCCACACTTATATTGAAAATAATCATGCAAATATTCAAGAGATGGGTAGAGAAGGGTATCAGTTATAGTTTCATTAAAAAATTCTTCTTCATGTATTCTAAGGGTTAAAAAATGGAGAAAATTTAATGTTGGATTAGTGGGTAAAAGGGGCTAAATAAAACAAACAAATTCCTTGGTCTTTTTAATGAAACTTTCAAAATTCTTATCGATTTGATGGATAAACATGGAAAGTTATAGAATACATAACATGACTGAGATTCTATTAAGAAAAGAAGAAATGTAATTTTATGTGAATGTGGTATAAAGTCCTCATGGGTATGGAAATATAATACCATACAACACATATGATTTTTAGTGAAAATAAGTGTCTAAAAAATAAACCAATTTTAGAAAAACGTTTTCAAAGCATGAAATAATGTCATTAATCTTCTAAAACATGGCATCAAGGATCAAATCATTTAAACTAGAAAACATATGTTCAAATTAAATAGGGACACAAGTAGTATGTGCACAACTATATTACAATAAAAATATAGTGGTTTTCATGTGGGTTCAATAATTATAGTAATCTTGTTCTTTTTATTCTTTGTTTTTCAATTTTTTTCATTTTTCAATTTTCTAATTTTTCAATTTTTTTAGTTAGTTATTTTACATGGTATTTTTGAAGTATAAATAATGTAAGATATAAAATTAAACACTTACCTAAGTAATTATAAATAGACACAGGGAGGATGCATGTATCCAAAAAATCTCCAAAAATGATGTACATATAAGATCTAATAGAGACAACACATACCTACATCATATCATAAAGATAATACCTAAAGAAAGGAATCACATGGATAGAAAAAAGTATACAGGAGAACCAATCCAATAAAGTTATAGGGGGTAATTTTAGGTAAATTCATTCCATTTTATTACCTAAAAAACTAAATGAAATAAAATTAAATGTGATAAAATAAAAACTAATTAATGATGGGATGCCTCACATCAAGAACTAAGTTTTATTTGTCTTTAACCAAATGTTTATGAAATTTCACCAGGATCAAACATATATTTATACCATGTATCTTCTTCTTCATTAGTGGGAGTGTTGAATCCATTAATCAGGAAGATACTTATTATGTTGGATATAAAATATATCAATAGAAACATGTTAGAAAAATGGATGAGTGTAATGAAATAAAAATAACCTAGATTAAATGGAGGTTAATAAACATAATGTGAAAATAAAATCAATAAAAATTGTGAATTTGAGTAGTGTACATCAATATGAAGATCAATAAGATCATCTATTTGAATGCGTACAAGAGAAAAATTGTCCTTACCAGAATTCCTTAATGACTACCTGGTATCCATCACATCCTTGAATTCATTATGTGGATAAATCACTTAACCTAGTTATTTTTCCCCAATGATCACCAAAATAGGGAATTCCACTGGTATCAATCATAGTTCATGCTTAACAATTTCCTCGAGTGATCCTAAGTTAAGAGTACTAATAGTATCAGTGGGTATTTCATGTGAAGTGGAATTATCCTCAATGCATGGAGAAAGTGGGACGAGATCAATTGGAGTAGGTGAATCTATTACATAAGAAATTATATTTTCTACCAAAGTTTCTTATAAATCACCCTCATCATGTTTCACCATTAGCACATGTGTGATCATGATCTCTGGATCCTACAGGTAATCCCATTCTTCCACTGTTTTTAGAAAATTATGAGTTTCCACCACCAGTATCACTAACTGATTATCTGAAACTTGAATTGTTTTAGACATCACCATTTTATAAAATATGCTTAACTTATAGTGAATCTCATATTGAGGTGGATATATGTTATTGGAAGTGATGTTCTCTAATGGGTGGAAATCCATGGTGTCTTGGGCCAATTATGAGTATATTGTAGTAAATAAGGGTTACAGTTTAATGTCCTCATCATCCTTATTAAAATTTTCATGATCAAAAGGTGTAATTTTATATATATTGAAGGAATTATTTCTTATTCTTGGGTGGAAGGGTTGTAAACTCATAGAATAAGGACATGAAATTGCATTGTTTTATGGACCATTATATTCAATAGAGTGTAAGATCAGACACTCATATTCTTGAAATGTGATTGAGTTAAAATAATCAAATTGTGATAGAAATGAGTCATCTATATAATGATGGTAAGAGGGATCAATCAATGAAAAATTATCATCAAAATCAAGAAATTTATGATGTTTATATGGAACATCTACCTCACTTTACTCAATATAAATACTTTGAGTTAGAGAACTAAGAGTTTGTGAGGATCTTAATTGGACGAGCCAAATCATTTTATTTTCTTGATTTTTCATTTTTATTTTATAAATATTTCATTGTGGAAACAAAACTTTCATTACATTATTCTTGAAATTGATGTTGTTCATATGGAACATCTACTACACTTTCCTCAATAGAATTATTCTAAGTTAGAGAACCAAGTGGTGTGAGGAGGCTAATGAAACTCATTTTATTTTCAATATTTTTTATTTTATTTTGTAGATATTTTGTTATGGAAACAAAATTTGCATCTTGTTATTCTTTAAGTTAAAACCTTTTATTGGATATAATGATAGAAGTAAACAGTGCGTACTCAAATTTTGAAGTGGTTGGTTCACATGGTGATTGATAAAACTAATTATCTTCTTATAGCGGGAAAGGTAATTCATGTTTTATAAGGTTTTAAATTTTTTCTAAAATTTATTATAACATAGATAGAGAGCATCAATTATCAAGTGCACTATTTTCAGGAATATCTTGACCTTGAGAGTAATTATATTCATGGCATGAATTAAATTTAGAATGTGAAAATGTTTTTTCATAGGATTATTGATATTTATTTGTATGATAACCATTGAAATAAAAATAATTACCTGGAGAATTCATGAGAGGAAAAAAATTATAACTTGTACTGTGAATTGTGGTAGGGTAGGGTGAGTGTTAATTTTTGTCGTATGGTTCTACCCACACATTCTGAACTCCTAGGTGTTTGTAATTTTCTTGCAATGAAAAATCACACGAAGTAGTAATCTGAACTCCTTTTTTTAGTTTTTTTAGTTTTTTTAGTTTTTTTACCTAAATCAGACTATGTTGAGGACTTCATAATGATATAATTCTCCTAAAAATGATTCAAAAAATTTGGTATATGTTGTTGTGGAATTTTAAATTTATAAATTTATAACCTACGAGCTACTATAGAAGTGGAAAGTAGGGTTGAACCACATGGAGAATGTGTGTAGACACCAATAATTTCCTCTTCAAATATTTTTTAGGAAAAAGAATTTATGTGATTAAAAACTAAAATTATAAAAAAAATCATACTTAAATTAACCAAAACTAATATAAAGGAGGGAGGAAAATAGATATGGAAAGGTTAAAGGTAATATTTATTCCCAAATATTTGCAATGCCAATTATTTTATTCCCATATGAGAATATTTATTTATCTAATTATCATTGATTACAAATTTAATCAAAATATCATTAAGTCTTATTTATCTAGTGTTAAAAAATATTCTCATTTTTGTCAAAATTTCATTCAATGTATTATTCTACGATGTTATGAATAAATTGTGATACATTTTAGTGTCAAATAACTTGGTGAAATACCACAACCTATTTCCCAAAAATTCATAGTATCTATATATGTTGAGTTCATTCACATGATATTACTTTTTAGGTATCAATAATGCAACTTTGAATAAAAATCACACAAAATATTAATTTTTCAATTAATATATTTATTTATTCATAATTCGCTCATGTGTGACTTATGATTCTCTCATGAAATGAAAGAACCATCACATAATCAAAACTATGATATAAAGATAATCATCCCATCATAATAGAGACACAACATGAAAAATAAAGAATAAAATTCACCATGGAAAAACTTATCACCATCTCTAAATGAAAACCGTAACCACTGGACCACCTCACATGAAAACCACCTCCAATTACGAAAATTTCACCAATCTCAAACTATATCAAGGAAACAACACCTACCTAAAATTTATACACATACACTGCCTTGTATGGTCATGAAAGGGTTGTGCGCACATAGTGAGAACTACATAGGGGAGAGTTCGTTGCGATGCATGAGAGGAGAGCTCAGTGGGTGTAGACGTCTGAGAACGACTGCAAGGGTTCATTAAATGTGCACGATCAGTGAGGAGATGAAGATATTAAGTTGGTATGGATCGCTAAAAATAGAGGAGGATAGATGATTATGAGGCTAAATTTCTCTAGTTATGGGCATGATTGATGTAGTGGAATTGAGGAGAGAGAGGCACAACCCAGATTGGTGTTGTAGAGTGGATCGCGGACAATGGAGATGTGTGGGGAGGAGGATGACTGATGATGTTGGGTGTGTCATAGAGTATGGGTCACAACTGGTGAGGTTATCCTAGTATGTACAAGAATGATGAGTGCAATTCAAGGTTGTGGATAATAGTGATGTGTTTCATATATAAGTGGAAATCCCAATTTAGGGAGTGGTTTTTGGGAGTTTTTTCAACATAACCATCTTTCTGATGTTGGAAACCAACCCAGCTATATGTAGTGGACGCACAACATCTTATGAAAAAAGTTTTCTCAAGGGAAGATAAAGTTGTCAAACCACCCTTGAACATCGGTTTTTTTCTTCTATAAAATAAAAAATCACCTCTTGTAATATGTATTTTTTGGAATCCTATGAAATTTCATCTAGAGAAGAGAATAATATAAATGACCCCATTTCTCTTGTGGATATAGAAAAACCTTTATAACCATGTAAATTCCATTTTTCATATTGTTTTTCATTTTTTTCTCATTAATTTTGACATATTTTCATTCTGCTACCCTAAAAAAGTGGTAATAGAGGCATCAGAGTTGGAATAACGGCGATGCGAAGAGGTTTTTTTGGTGATTATAAAATTGAAGGTTGTTAAAAAAATTGAATCCAGATTCATGAAGAGATTATTGAGGTTATTCCAACAGAAAAAATGATGTCAAAAAATGGAGCTAAAACAAAGTCAGTAGAGTCGGTCCAAGTTTCAGTCGAACCCCAAGTGTTACAGAACCCCTTGTTAGAGAAGATGGTACTATTTGTAATGCCCCGACCCTAGTTACCCAGTGTCGGTGCTTTATTACATAACATTTACATGATACAAGAAATCATGTCCTGAAAGACCGATCCGTTTAGTATTATTGGAAACAAGATACATATATAAGTTCAACATTACAACTTGAAAAGAAATACAACACTAATTTATTCCATTAGAAACATCCAAGACTCCTAGATTATGCCTGCAAGTCACTCATAACTAACTTCTTCATATCCTGCTAAAATGAAACATAATAAAGGGGTGAGCTCAAACGCTCAGTAAGGGTAAGTAATACAATGGAAGATAACATAAATATTAGGCATGGTCAATAATTAAAAACACATTCCTTTACAAATAATAAACATGAACACTTTATGGTAGGAATATGAGCTGAGTAAATAATGCCATAATAAAACATAGTCATGGGTATTCTACTAGTCGAATAACCACATGAACCATCATTATTATTTTAATAATGAGGGAATGTATAATACCAGAAATTCTGAAAAATCTTGTCAAGGCCTCGACCAAGATGTCTAAAAATGATTTAGGCCTCATCCAAAACCATTTATAAAATTAGGAAAGGCCATGTCCAATTACATGTCTAATTTTCTCATGATACCTACTGATGCATCGAGGATCTATAGTGGACTCCACCCGTGACATACTAAGTCAAATACATTCCTCATATGAAAAGGTTGAAACATAACATAAACATTAGTATTAAAACTAGCATAGGAAATGTCAATACTTTATCCATAAAACATGAATGGTATAAAAATAACACATCCACATTCAAACATATCACAAAACCTTCAATACAATATGGAATATTTGTATCATAATAAATCAACTTCAAACAAGTTTAAAATCCATCAAAGGATGTTGACATAGATGAAATGAAAACTATTTGAAAGAAATACCTCTTTCTATTTTGAAACCATTTAAGAGTCACATAATTATAAAAGAAAAAATTTATTTTTAAAATATTCTTATAATATTTTAAGTGAAGATTCTATGATGTTATAATGATGAAAAATAGACACACCCACCGTATAAGTTAAAAAAACATTCTTACCTTAATTTTGTCGAAAAGGTCATAAAGTACCTTGTTTGGAAAACGACGAAAAGATTAATTTCAAAACATATAAGGTCAAATAAGGGTATAAATGACTTTAACCCATATTCTAGTAAATAGTAAAAATGTTTTGAAATACATTTTTAAGAAAACATGGATGTGGATGATAAAGAGGTCCCAGTAGATACTTACGTAAAAACAACCTCGGATAATAAAGAGATTGTGAAATTAACCCTTACTTTGTACTTTTCCTTGGTCGAGGGTACATTAAACTAATTTATAATAGTTAAATCATTTTTATTAAATTATAAAATAACTATATACATAAATATGATATCATATATGATCTATAATATTGTTTTGTTAATAATATTTCAGTAGTATCATCGTTTCGTGTGTTAACTGATTCGTTTACCTTTATATGATTGGTTACGTAAGACATGTTTGTTATGGATAGGATGTATTTGATTAATATAAATAATGATATTATGTTCATAAAAATTATTTTTAGTAATCAAATGAAAATTATTCTTTAATGGTTATGATGGGGAAATGAATCTTATCACGTTCGTGGAGACGGTAATCCGTACGTACGCACGAGCGACAATATCATTATATTGATGGTGAAATTGTATGTAATTGGATGGTATATCATATATATAGAATCATTAAAGTGTTATATTTATTATTTAAATTAGTTATACTCATTATTATACCCATCCAAATAATGAAGTGTTTGAATAACAAACTACAGCACGACGTGGAGACAGTAAGCCGTACGTACACACATATGGTGACTTTGTCATTTATAGGATGGATAGAATAACGAATATGGCTGTAACATATTTATAATAACATCACAGTATGTATAAGGTACTTAATTTATTATTTTGGTATTTAAACAACAAAGAAAGAGTAAGTGGAAGAAGAAAAGAACTTGAAAGAGGTGATGAAATATTTACCTCTTCTTCAGGTTCTTCTTTTTGATTTGATAAAAAAGGCTCCTTAGGTTGGATTTATGACCAAATGAAGGCCTATGGGATGAAGTAATAAAAGTTGGGAGGATATTTGGGTAGATTTTGTCCGAGACAAATGGATTTGGAGGTGTTTTTTTAGAGAAGAGGAAGTGCCCTTTTATAAGAGAGGCGAGGGTCACTTTAGGAAAAGCTTGAAATATTATTTTATAATAAAATAATTTTTGGTTTCTAATGGATGAAAAATAATTTATTTAGAGGATATGGTGGGCATAAGTTAAAAACATCTCAACCAATAGGTTTTAGACAGGCTTAGGTCACCATATTAACATTATCTTTTAGATTTAACTCTTAGTTAAATAGTTTGACATTTACCATGTCTCTTTGTATTTGTATATTATATGGTTAATAAACTTACTATAAACTACCAAGAAAACCCCAAGTGGTTAATTATTAATATATATAACCTTATCTAAGTATTTTGTCCTAAAATTATATTTTTATGAATATTATATCAATTAATAATATAGTATTTGTTTTAAAAACTCAATTATGTCAATTTTGACACTATTTAGTATTTGATTTTTTTTGAAAGCCATTAAAACTTTATCACTTCAAATAAAATTTATTTAACCAACCCTAAAATGTCATATTAACCTATAAAATTAGTTTAAATCATCATAAATCTCAATTTACATTTATTTGGATATTTATAATATCAATTATTTTAATATTTCATTAATAAGGTAATTACTGCATCATCATTGTGTCATAAATAAATTAAATTATTTAATGTATAAAACTTATAAATAAAATACCATTATGTAGGAAATATTTTTTATATTTCTAATTAATATTTATTGTTGAATTTATATTGTGTGTAACCCTATATTAAAAATGGTTTAGTAATTAAACTTTGAATTTAACTCTTTTAACTCTTCTTTAAATAAAATAATAATAAATGTCCTAATCTAATCTAAGTGGACCAAATAGGATCATATTTTATTCCTAAGTTTTTTTGGGTCAAATTATACTTATCCAATATAATTAGGACATGTGTTACGGTAATTATGATATCATTTTTACCCTTAATTATCCTATTTTCTTTTAACCGTGGTAAATAAAAGTCAAAAGTTACTATTCACCAAAAAATATTTTCATCTTATTAAACCACATTTTACTTACTGATATTAACCATGTGTCTCAGATTTTTGAAATTCAACTCACAGAAGTGGTAAAATTAAGTTTTATGCAAATTTGCAAATGCTCCTAGGAGGTGGGTAAAAGACGGTAAAAAGTTCAATAAAATTTTTATATATCTAAAATTGTTATAAAATGACTCCAATGAATTAAATTGAACTTATATAGGTATTATGTATCTATTTTGACCTAAAATAAATTTAAATAAAATAAATAATTATTTAAATAAAAATTCAGTTTTAACCAATAACACAGTGTTTTTCACTATTCATAAAAAATTGAATATTTTCAGAAAAATACCAAAAATTCACCCTAAGCTAATTTTGATATTTCGAATTCAAAAATGAAGTCCATTTAAAAAAATAAAATTTATAAAATTTTAAAAAGTGGGTATTACTATTCATAGCGGCTAGTTTGATTGGTCGCGGTGTGTTAGAACCTTGAAGTTGCGTACAATGCAAGCTATTGCATTATTCAAAGGAAAACATATCATAAAAGTTTGGGGTGTTACACTGTTCACACTGGCATTGACTTTTAGGTGGATTTTTTTGTGACTATTTTGACGAGCCACATCAATGCCACCTCATTGATCGATCTAGACTGTCGAAACTATTTTGGCTAAATCTTGGCCAATCAGAGTCCATTTTTAGCAATCCATGAGTTTTTTTACAGCTATTTCAACAATTATGGAGGAATTATATGGTTAGATTTTCAATATTATCACCATATAAATATAATAAAATATTGATAATATGATTAAATTCACTACTTCTAATTATTTAATTAGGAAAACCAAAATGGAGGATCTTTTGTAAGTTAAAGATTTATGGAAACCAATAGTGGAGGCCACTAAACCCATTGAAATGCAAGCAGTGAAATCTTTAGTAAGTGGTCAATCTAGTGAGAAAATGTCAACCAATACCCATCCAGTTGATGTGTAGTGGGTCATGTTCAATAGGAAGTGAACTACAAGAGTATCTTATAGGATTTTTTCAATGAATACGATGCTTCCATTCTATAGTGAAAATTGGAAAAGATGTATGCAAGGAAAACTGCATAGAACAAAGCAAACCTGATGCACAAACTTTTAAACTTGAAGTAAAAGGATTGAAAAAATGTATCATATAACATGAGTGAGTTCTAAGGTATTGTTGATCAGTTTTATTCCATGAAAATAATGGTTGATGATGAGTTATATGCACTATTGATGTTGAGTTCTTTACTGAAGATGTGTGAAACACTAGTTGTTCCAGTCAATAATTCAACTCCTAATGGAAATCACATTGTAGAAATAGTGAAAGATAAAATGTTTAATGAAGAATCCCAAAGGAAATATGAGGGATGTACACCTGAATCAGAGACTCTTTTCATTAAAATGTTAGAGAAACAGAAATGACAGGGAAGAAGCAGAGAAAGAGAACACTATGACCAAAGTTTGAAAATGAGGAAGCAATCAAAATCTAGATTGAGATATGACATGAAGTTCCACCACTATGGAAATCCTAGATAATTCATCTGGGAGTGTATTATATTGAAGGTAAAGTATAGGAATCAGGAAGGTAAGACCCAAAATAATGATTCCACCATTGTTAATGAAGAGATCGTTATTGCTTAGTAAGATAATTGGTTCAGTATTGAAAGCCTGGACTTGACATGGGTGATTGGTTTGGGAACCTCATACTATATCACCACCAGAATATATTTCTTACAATATACACTTCATGGAGTTTCTGACACATGAAGATGGTAAATGATGGTGTGTCTAAAATCACTAGTATTGGTAATATTTTTTTAAAAACTAATATTAGATGCAAGTTACTATTAAAAGATTTGAGACGTGTTCTTGATATTCGTCTCAATCTAATATCCATTGGAATGCTTGATGATGAAAGATACATCATTTAATTCAGTGATGGGGAATGGAATATTAAAAAAGGTAACATGGTAATTGCTAAAGGTAAGAAAGATACTTCTATTTATCTCACAGATTCTAGACTATGTGGAGGATAAGTCAATGTAGCCATAGAATACATTCCTGTAAAAGTTTGGCATAGGCTTCTTGGTCACATGAGAGATAGAGGAATCAAAATTTTATCAAGGAAGGATATATTTCTAGGACTAAAAGGTATATATTTGGATACCTATGTTGATTTCATCATGGGAAAACAACATATAGTATCATTTTGTGGTTATTTACCATCTAGAAAAGAAAATTTTTTAGATTTATTTCACACTGATTTCTGAAAGATGAGCACCAAGTCGATGGGAGGTGCTATTAATTTTTTTTACCTTTATATATGATCATTCTATAAATTTTTTGGCATTTTCTTTGAAAACTAAAGATCAAGTGAAGGATGTTTTCAAGAATTTTCATGTATAGATGGAAAAAGAAACACGCATATAGTTAAAGTGTGTGCTACCAGACAATGGAGGAGATTATCATGGTCCATTTTAGGAGTAATATAGGATTTTTGAAAATAGGATGTAAAAATAAGTACTAAATATTCCACAACATAATGTTGTTTCTAAGATGATGGACATAATAATTTGTGAGTGAGCCAGGTGTATGCTCTCAAATGTAAAGCTGCAAAAAACCTTTTAGGGGGAGGCAATGAAGACCAAAATTGATCTTATCAACCCTTCTCTATCATTTTCACTGAAATATGACATTTCAAAAAGGGTTTGGATAGGTAAAGTTGTTTTATATAAACAGTTGAAAGTATTTGGATGTATAGAATTTTTTCACATCCTGAAAGATGAGCAGGTGAAGCTGGATGGAAAAGGAAATCAGTGTATCTTTTTGGGATATGGTCATGAGGAGTTTGGATACTAACTATCGGATCCTATTAGCAAGAGGATCATTAGAATTAGAGATGTGGTGTTTCTTGGGAATCATACGATTGAAGATTTTAAGAAGCCAAAAAATTCATAGAAGTTTATGTATAAGGAAATTCCAGTCAATCTAGAACTAGTATCACCACCATTAGTTCCAACTAGTGTGAGAGAGATATGTGAAAATAATTATACATCACCAATAGGTAATATGTATCCATCTACTGAGGTTTCTCCATAATATTATATTCCAGAATAGATTCCCCTTAAAGCGTAGTTGAGGAGATCCACTAGAGAATGAAAATTGAGTTTTAGATACTCACCATAAGAGTATGTGATGTTAATTTATAGGAGATATCTAGAAATTTATGGTTATGAAATTAGGAATCAGTGGAAGATGGAATAGAATAAGGCCATTCAATAAGAGATGTGATCATTACACAAGAACCATACATTTGATTTAGCAGAGTTACAACATGGAAAGAAGACACTCAAGAACAAGTGGATATACAGAATCAAAGAAAAAGATAACAGATCATATTCATTCTAAAAAAATATAATGGTTGTGGATGGATTATATTAGAATAAAGGTATTGAATTTGATGATTTTTTTTCTCATGTGGTTAAAATTTCTTCTATCTGAGTTGTTCTTGGATTGGAGGCTAGTCTGAACCTACAGGTTCAACAACTAGATGTAAAGATAACATTCTTACATAGTATTATTGATGAGGAGATATACATAGAACAATTATAGGTATTTTAGGTGAAATATAAATAAAATATGGTATGTAAACTTATAAATTTTTTATATGGTTTGAAACAGGAACCAAGGCAATGGTATAAGAAATTCAACTCATTCATGGAGAAAAATGAGTATAGAATGACAACTGCTTATCACTGTGTTTTCATCAAAAAAATTTATAATGGTTATTTCATTATATTATTGATTTATATTGATGATATATTAATTAATATTATAGATATCACCAATATTGATAGGTTAAAGTAATATTTGAACAAGTATTTTGAAATGAAGGACCTGTGAGATGCTACTCAAATTATCGGTATGATGATTACTCATGACAGTAGGAATCATAATATTTGGATATATTAGGAGTGGTACATTGATAAGGTTATTAAAAGGTTCAATATAAGTAAGGAAAAACCATCTAGTAATCCAATTGTGAGTTACTTTAGTCTTATGACAAGTTAGAGTCCATCGACTGAAGAGGAGAAAGTAGAGATGGAAAAAGTTCCTTATTAGTCAGTAGTTGGCAGTCTTATATATTCCATGATGTGCACCAGAACAAAAATTTCTTGTGTTGTTGTTGTTGTGAGTAAATTATTATTAAATCCATGAAAGGAGCATTAGATAGAAGTAAATGGGTATTTAGGTACATCCTAGGTATATCTAGTCATTATTTATGTTTTGGAAGTGATAAACCTGTTTTAAAAGGATACACAAATATAGATATGATTATAGATGTAGACATGAGGAAATTCATATTCAAGTACCTGATATCATTTGCAGGGGGAGCTGTATTATGGAAATCATAACTTCAAAAGTGTGTTTCCTTATCTACCACTGAATATGAGTATATCATAGTTACTGAAGACTATAAAGATATATTGTGGATGAAGAAGTTTTTATAGGATCTAGGAAATAGTCAAGAGAATTATATTCTCTACTATGATAGTCAAAGCACTATTCATCTCAATAAGAACCTGACATTTCACTCCAATTATAAACACATCAATGTGAAATACCACTAGATCTAAAATATGTTGGAATAATGATTTTTAAATGGTGAGAAAATCCACAAAAATGATAATGGGGCAGACATGATGACAAAAGTTCTACCAAAAGAGAAGCTGGAAGCCTACAAAGAGACTAAAGGTCTAGCGTCTACTCTAAATTGGTCATAAGGGGGAGATTTTTAGGGGCCACTCCCAATTTAGGAAGTTATTTTTGGGAGTTTTTTCGCATCAACATCTTTATGAAGTTGGCAACCAACCCAACCATACGCAGTGGACGTGCAACAACCAACGATGGGAGTTTTCTCAATTGAAGATGAAGTTGAAGAACCACCCTTAAACATTGATTTTTTTATTCTATAAAATAAAGAATCACCTCTTATAATATGTAATTATTTTGGCATCCTTTTTTGTTTCATCTGGAGAATAGAATAATAGAAACAACCCCCTTTATCCCGTAGATATAGCCAACCCTTGATCAACCATTAAAAATATCATGTTCATATTATTTTTCATTTATTTTATTATTCATTTAAATATATTTTTGTTCCATTTCCCCAACATTCTATTGGTGGGTTGAAACACAAAATGTGATGGCATCAAAATTATTATTATTTTTTCTATTTCTATAGAAGACTAATAGTTCCAACTAGTATGTGGGAAGAAGTTATGATAGAGTACCATTCCTCTAGAAGTAGACCCTAGAATTTCTAAGATATAATGAGATATATATAGATAGTTATGGTGGGATTTCATAGAAAAAGATATAAAGGGATTCATATCTTAATGTCTCATGCATCAGTGGGTTGAAGAAAAACATCAATGACCTGTAAGGTAATTGCAATCATTTCCTAAACCTGAATGAAAATGCGATGAAATTTCCATGTATTTCATAACTATATTACCACATTATTTGAAGGGAAAGGATGTAGTATGGGTAATTATGGATTGATTAACCAAGACTTCTCAATTCCTACCTATTCAGTAGGATTCCAAAATTGATATGTTAGGAATGATCTATGTTATAAAGATTGTGAAAGTCCATGGGGCACTAGATAACATTGTGTCTAATCAGAAAACATGGTTCACATATCATTTTTGATAATGATTGCAAAGAGATATCAAATCAATGGTAAAGTTGAGTACTCCATATCATCCTCAAATGGATGGTTAATCAGAAAGGTTAATTTTATATTATGGAGACTATGCTATGAGTTTATATCCTCAATTTTAGTGGATCTTGGGAGATTAATTTAGCACTTATTGAGTTTTACTAAAATAACATCCATCAATCATCCACTCAAATGGATCAATTTTAGGAAATCTATGAAAAAATATGTCATTCTACCTTAAGCTGGATTGTGATTAGAGAGTCACCATTGATTGAACCTATTTTAGTCTAGGATATGATAGAGTAGGTGAAATTGATCCATAAGTAGTTGATTATGACAGAGTCATCATTGATTGGCCCTAGAATAGTCTAGGATATGATAGAATGGGTTAAATTGATCTAGAACTGGTTGATGATGATAGATTCACCATAAATCTTATACTGATTAGAGATGATGACTTTTGGAATTTCAGGTTAGTGATCATGTAATCTTCCAACTCTCCCCTAATTTGGGACATAGATAGATGGGAAACATGGAAAAGTTGCTCCTTACTTTATTATACCATTATAAATTTTGGATCATGTTGGGGATTTGACTTATATATTGGATTTTCCTCCTCAGTTCAATGCAATTCATAATGATTTCCATGTTTCAAGATAATAAAATTTTTTGCCCGAACCAACTCATGTGGTTTGGAAAGATGACATGGAGTTGGAGTCATATGGCACCTTCATAGGGAAACCTATCTCTATCATTGATCTAAGAAATAAATCCTTACAGGGTAAGATAATTTCCCTAGTAGAACTATAGTGGAAACATGGTCAATACTTAGATGAGACTTGGGAATGGGAAATTGAGATGAAGTCTCAATGGATGAATATATTTTCTCAATACAATTAAAGCTTATTAGGGATGATAAACCGGTTATAGGGATGTTATAAAGACCCATATACATTCCAAGTTAGTTTCAACATTAAATTTCTACTTTCAAATTATTTTTTGGGTGGGTTTTAAGTTGGATATAGAGGTAAAGGAGTTTAGGGAAAGAGGGGAGGAAAAAGTGAGGAGGGATTAAGTATATGTATATAACTACACACACACAAAAACACACACATTCTATTCTAAGATAAGATGAGATACCACCTAGATGAGGGTGTTATATATGTACATGCAGTTCCTCCCTATGTGGATAGAGTGTTCCTTAAGGTGGATTATTATTGATACATGTGTTTATGTGTATGCGTTTGTGTGTTTGTGTATCTTTGTGTGCATACATGTGTGTGTGTGTTAAATACATCCTATAGATGATGAATTCTAATGAGTATCCTCAATTATCAAAACCATACAATGGAAAATCACCCTACTTGAATTTCAATCTTGGCTCAAAGCAAGTTTGGATGAATATTATTAACATATCATTAAAGTATGCTCATTTTTTTGATTAATTGAACAACTTATTTATCTATTTCACATAGCTACTTATTAGTTATAGATTTCATTGACTGGAAATAATATCTTCTCATTACCTACCTACTTTGTTTTACTACATTGCATACTTAGCTTTATGAAAAACTGGCTATGGTCGGGTGTTGACTTCCATAGGGTACATTGTACTCACACCCTATATGTGGTCCCTTGGGGATGCATATAGACTCTAATTTATGTGACCTAAGTAAAGGAAAATCACATGAATATGAGGGAAAAACATACTAAAACATTTATAGTCACCTCAAATATTGTGTGGCGTATGGGTGGACTGTTTAGAGTTTTTTTGTGGCTGGGTAGAGGGGATGCATTGGGGTTATCTACAATTCTTCACATGAAGGGTTTCACATTAGGAATTCCCATTTTGAGCTCCTTAGGGGTTATTTAGGCTACACAATTTGGATATATATGGTTTTCCCCAATTTCACCCTATGTATAGACTTTATGATTTTTTAGACCTTGGATGATATATAAGCATCATCATATAGTCAGAACACTTTTTGTTGGCCAGGTAACTCGATAAAAAAGTGATACAGTGGTGATAATTGTATCATGGTCATTCATGTTCGATGACCCCGAGGGTCATGCCAAAATTTTTGTTAGACTATTTATTTATGGAATAAATATTAAAGAGGGAAAATCATATCCCACATGTCCATTAGCTATCCCCTAACTTTTATGCCTACCTCTAATAGTCAAGAGGTGTACCTGAGTTCATGTGGTGATCCAATTTGGGTTTACTTGGGAATGAAGGTTAGATCATTATAGTGAGTGATTGGTTCAATATTTATTTATTTCATTATAGTATTTCATCCTAGCATATCAATGAAAATCAAGTCACACTCCTATTATAAATTTAAGCAACTATTTTTTTAAAAAATATTTTATAAAATAAAAATTAAAAAACTAAATGTATAATAAATGAATTTGATATTTAAATGGGTAATAAATGTGTTACTAAAACTCAGATTCATGTCTTGATTTTTATTATTAAATGGGTTTGGGTTCGGGTTCAAATATATATTTTTTAAATAGATCCAAGTTTGGGTACCTCTATTTTTGTGAGTACCTGACCCATTATAATCCTTAATATTATGTTTTCAACACACACACACATATATATTATCATAAGATATTTATAGTCTTAAAATAATGTTTTTACATTAGTACATTATTCTTTATTGTATGAAGTTATGATATTCACACACACACACATGTGCACACACATATAAAAACTCTCTCTCTCTCAGACACACATATATACAAACACACAGACATGCATATTTTCACGTATATTATGTTATGTGTAAATAGACTATGTTGTGTGTATGTGAAAGTGTGTGTGTGTGTGTCATATTTTTTAAAAAATTCATATTCTCAAGTAGATATATGAGAATAATTCTGAATTTATTAATTCTATAATTTATAGTTGAGAGTAAAAGAACTATGGTTACATAAAAATAAGAAGGAAAACCAAAACCTGATTCTCTTCCAAAACATAAATGAAAAAAGAGAATAAAAAAATAAAATAACCAAATGAGTGAAAAACTAATGATCATAAGTAACAGGAGATCCACTCGAGTGGGAGAGAGATCCAATGAAATCCTTCCAAAAAATATTTTTAATATTGAGAGAATCATTAACATATATATTTTCTTTATAGATAACAACCCCTGCATTATGCAATAATGTGTGACTCACCTTCTTTTTCCTACCCTAAAATATCTTGTTCTATCATGTAATTCCCTAAACCAGATCACCTTAACGACACACAAGTGTGGGTTTTACATGACCTCAATCACACCTCCCCATATGCTAGAGGTTTTGGAAAAGAGGTGAGGTCCTAACATAGTCATAGGGAGATTATAAACTCTAAAATAAATCTGTATGGTCATGTATGAATCTACCATAAATTCGGCATGACCTGTCTGTATAACAGACATCCCAAAACCCATATACAAATAAACAAGGTTCCAAGAGGGGGTTCATGGTCCAAAATAAAAAGTATTAAATAGTCTATATGATGAATCAAAACATATCAGATAAACAATAATAGATAAAAAATTAAACATTCACCACATAAGTAAGCATACACTGGCTAGTAGAGACATGATGAACAAAAAATAAAATTAAACTGGCCTTAGGTCCAACTCACATAATCAACCCATAAAATACTCTACCTCTAAGTCAAGCCAAATGAAATATGTTTTTAGATCTAAGAAAAACCTGTGCCATGAGAGAAAACATGAAGGTCTACCCACATACATCAAAACACATACCATGCACATGGGTATGGGGTGAGTCTAATAACCTAATAGCAATCCCCAATGCCATAACAATACTGAGTGTTACTATGATCAAGTGGTTGTGCATGATATATATATATAAGGAGTGAATTAATTCCCGTGAAACACAACCACCTGGAAAACATAACACACAATGCATATACAAGCACACATGTTAGGTTATCATGTGATAACCAGGCCACCACGACATCTAAACATACTTGCTTAACCTCCATGCTGGAAGGAAGAGATTCACCTCATACCACAACCCGAACCATACATAAAGATATAGGTTAGGGTTCCACACAAATTCTTGACCGCTACCTGAAGATGCAGGGTAGGGTACCACACTAAGTCCTGACTACTATAAGAAGAAGCAAGATAGGGCACCACACCAAGTCCTAGACACTATTTGAAGAAATAGGGTAGGGTGCCATGCCAAGTCACGTCCACTATCCTCTCACCCAGGGTAGGCCTTGTTTTGAATCCCAACCGCATCATTCCATGTACAACCACTACCATATCTGCATGTAATGACCCAATGAACACAAGTACACCAATACCCTATCACTCAGGATAGTCCCTGCCAGTACCTTCTCACTCAGGGAAAATCCATATATCCCAACCACTAACCTCACTCAAGATTGGTTCTGTCATTTCATCTACCACCCTCTCACTCAATATGAGGTCATAACATTAACAATACCCTCTAACTTAGGGTAGGGTCCAATCCATAGCTCACCTCCCTCTCACTCAAGGTGAGGGCCACAACTATCAATCTCAACATATATAAACACATAACAAGCATACAACCAACACATACATGCATGAAAAAATAAGGCATGCATCCCATATAAAAACTCACTAGCTCAATGATAGGGTGATAGTCTCTCAACACCTATCCCCACACCTCTCATATCACTCATAAGAGAATTCACTTGGGTCTTTCCAGACTATCTATACCCTATAAGGGGTCAAGTACACCACTTCAACCCAACTTGGGCTTTGATATCAAGGCCTAACCTCATATGCCAACACACACAATCACACATCAACATGACACAATAAAATCTATATGTAATCATGGATAAGGATAATATAAACATAATCAAACTTATAAAATAGAATCACCCACACATGGACAAATAGACCAAAACAATCTCATACCAATCCCTTCTATATTTTCTTTAAACATAAAGTCAAAACCTTATTTTAAAACTTTTTAGAAGTGGAATATCATATCATATTACTCACACTAGTACCTTGGATATAATCCCGTCAAAATTTCTTATAAAACCACACACTCATTTTGAAATTCCATTTTAAAACTATTCTTGAAATTACTATTTTTTCTTTGAAACTCTCATTCAAGACAAACCCATTTTTAAAATCACATTTAAAAAGGAAACCCCTTGCTCTTTAAAATCCAACACACACCAACAAACAATCTATAAATAGGTACATCGATACTTATTTGACAAAGGTGCCACTATTGAACTGTTTAGTAACCTATGGGGTCTATATTGACTATTAGGACGATACAAGGTTGTCTTAATCTACAGGTAAGGTCACATGAGTTTGTAATATGATGAAAAATATAAAAATATTTGAATAAAAATATAAAATAAAAATTTAGAAAGAAACTTATTAAAGTAAAGGTAACCTATATCATCTAATGATTTATAAATCCATCCTAATCTTGTACCCACCTCCTTTGAGTCCACAATCACTATCTCATCAATAAACACCGTTTAATTCATAAACCAAACAATTAAAACCCAAAAAAATTTGGCATAACTAATTCTAAAATCACCTAAAAACCTCATGATTACGAAACTAAGAGAAATGGAATGAAATACACTCCTAAAACACACTCAAACCTATACCACATATAATCATAGAGTTAAAAACTAGAACCAACAACCAATTTCAACTAAAATGTCTAAAACCCTAAATAAATCTATAGGGAAACATGCCTCAAGGAAAATGATTAATGGTGGCTCTAATACCACCTATTAGGAACTCCATTATAGATCACATAGAAAAAACCCATTAAGTGGGATTATTTCACCATGCTATGGTGAAATAATCTTCTTGAAACCCTAACTAGAAAACTAATAATCAACAAAAACAAGGTAGGAAGAAAAAAGAGGAGAAGGGGAAATATATTACCAAGAATCCATATAATGAACCTCTCCCAAAATACCCAAATACAAGGGGAATTTAAGGGGGTTAATGGAGATTCAAGAGGGATATCACTCCCTCTCTTTGACAACTGGAGTCTAAGGAACTCGAGGGGGTTCCAAATAGGACCCCTGGGGAAATTACAAAAAATACCCTAAAAATTGCATAGAGGGACCTTTGAAACATGTATATAGGGGACATGGATAAAATAATCTCAATAAGGGTTACCTTATTGTGTATCCCCTTGGGTTTTAGTGAAAAGTCACACCCTGACCTTCTACTATGGCATGGAGTAAATCCCCACAATGTAACCCACCTCAGGGGGCATCCTGATGTCCCTGTATTCTGAGAGACCTCCACGATGCAACCCCAATGTTGTGTTATGATGATTCCCCCATAATAACCACCATGGTGTATCCCATGGATCCATGAAAAAATTATCCTTGTAGAAATTCTTAACTCCCCTACCACCTGGGAGTCCTCCACGACGCAACCCACTATTGAGGCGTGGTCCTTCCTACACAACCACCACCATGATGCAACACCCTTATCCATGGTGTAATCCACTATTGCAGCATGGTCCTTCCTCCCCATCCACTACCATGGTGAAACACCATTCTACGTAGTGAAACACCATTCCTACATCTTAAAAAAACTCTCTCGACAGTTTACTCACTGTAACTCCCCTAGGTTGTGGCATGGACTATCACCTACAGCCCAAAGCAGCACCTAGGTCACCTAAACCCTTCTCTGATGTTCACCTAAACACCCAAAACACTAACCGAGCCTTATTTCACATCTAAAATCATATCCTAGAGATATAAAAACACTTTGAATTCTGATCTAAGTTCCAATTCACCAAAAAACCCCAACTTTGTGACCAAAAATTCAAATTTCTTCTGAATCACACAAACCATAATGACACGGGTCATTAAAAACTCCCTACTATAAGGATTATAATCCTTGAGAAGCATTTTTTAGTCCTTAGACCATCCTTCTTGACCCACCACAACCTCCAATACACCATTAACATATTGGGTTTCATCTCTAAACACCCAACACTTCCACTACACAACTCCAACCACCAAGGTGAAATACATCGACATTCCTCCAAAAACCTCGGTTTAATCCTCAAAATAACATCAATCACATCCCAAACAATTATCAAAATGTATTTTCCACTTCATCACGTCTATTGACATGATAAATCACCAGTTAGTCTTCCCTTGGCCAATTTCTCCCGAAAACGCTCATTCTTACATGTCGATACATCACTACACTACCTGATCATGGTGCCTTAACACTTAAAGGCATCAATGAACTGTCCAAACATTAAAACTGAAGTCCAAACCAAAGAAACAATGTATTTACATACCTATATCCTCAAAAAATTAACCCTATCATCATACTACACCCACAAGTACAAACACATCCCCAATCAGAACCACTCTCATATTCCACCACATCCATGACCCTAACATCACAAGGGTCATGCACCCATGACTAATTCAATGATCCCCACTATAGGAGTATCCATACTATTACCTTACACAATCTAATATTCCAAAATCCAACACCCACATTCTATCTATTACTGTACATAATGATTAGACATGACTACCCCACTCATACCCAAGCCCTAATACACATCGACCATCGAACACCAAGACGGTGATAAATCACAACCATGAATTCTATATCACTGAAGCATCAATAGACAATTAATCTCAAGGATTATGGTGATACACACTATAATACTCTACTAAAAAAGGCTAAAACTTCCTAATGGTTCTCCCCACTACATGAATCACCTATAGAAAACAAAAATTAAATGGTCCCAACCAGAAAACCATCAAAACTCATGTTTGGATACTCGATCCCAACATTAAATATCCATCACACAAGCCCAAACATATGTCTATCTCATAAAAATTATGTTATACCCACCAAATTCACAATCAAACACCCAGGTATCACTTGGTAAACCACTAAAAACCAAGAAAACTTGACTTACATAGGATCTAAGTGCTTTTTCCCATCACCAAAACAAATTAGATCCACACCCACCAACCACACTTGGTTGTTCCAGACAAACATGGTTTATTATCTTAATACAAAATTTAAGCATTTGGGTCACCCCCAAATAATCCATGAAAATTCAAGAAACTCAATTTACATAGGTATAAACTAATTATTTAAAAAAAAAACATACCAAAACATTTCACACACAACATAAATCTCCAGAGTTTTCAAAATATCCCTTAGCATCCAAGGGTTTTTCATCAAAACTAAAATCGCTTAAATCCCAAGCCAAGATGTTACCTTTCCCCAAAACAGATCATGTTTTCAAAAACTATTTTAAAATTCAATTTCAAAAACCATTTCCCTTACATTTTCTCAAAACCTTAAAATCCAAATCATTTTAAAATCACCATCTCTATGATCCATTTCATGTAAAACCAATTTATAAAACCATATTATGAACACCTCGTACCGCCACATGAGTTCTTTTTTTCAAAACAAGGTTTTTCTCAAAAAATAACCATCCTAAAAATTATTTTGATATGGTATCCAAACAATCACAATCACAATAAATCAACCAAGACCCTCAAACCAATATTAATTTAATCACCCTTTATAATGTAATCAAGAAAAATCGATTATATTATAAATTTCTTCAATAAATAATAGATTTTGATGAGAAAACATGCTAATAAACACTACCCATGGGCTCGTGTATCATGCCATAATCATGAAATTATCACAATTTATGAACAAGTCACTAGATCTCAGTCAATCCCTGTGACTTATCTTGAGTCTCATACATACCACTTTAGGATTATAAATCTAATATAACACCTCAATCACCCTAGAGTGCCTAGTCCCAATACTATACATCCCCTAACAACTTGGGTTCCAACTGAATCCATGTTTTCTGGGAATTATCTAATCTACCTCTTGAGTTTTGAAAACCTAAATCCATCTCTAACTGTCACTATCCCATCCCAACCACACCCTAGTACCATTTTGTAACACCCTGACCTAGATTGTTTGAACAAAACCTAAGTAAGGATGCTACATGACCTTAGGTGCACCTCTCCATATTCCAGAGTCCATCGACTAACAACAAGAGACTAATGCATTTATAGGAATACTATTACCTCTAATATAAATCCCATGAATCATGTCTGAATCTACCGAAAGTTTGGTATGACTCGTCTATATAACAAACATCCCAAAACCCATGGAAAAATAAACCGGGATCCAAAATAAGTAAACAATATATATGATGTATTAAAACATAATAGAGTAGAAATAATAGATAATCAAATTAAATATGCATTATATAAGTAAGAACCAAACTGGTTAGTAGAAACACTGAATAAAAACTAAAAGTAAACTAGCCTTTTACCCAACTCACATAATATTCCTTATGAATCCTCAACCTCTATACTCTGAAATCCCAAAGGCCTCATATTTTTATTGATTTTTTGGATAACCTACCTTTTAAGGGTTGAGGGGTAACCCTTACATGACCCATGATCCCAAGTCACAAGAACCAATACATGACCTTGAAGGACCAAGACCCAAGTACCCTCAGAAATTACCCTCCTCAGCATCTACTGTGATCAAGTGTATGTGTAGGAAAAAAATATATAAGGCATGAATTCATGCTTGTACAAAACACCCACTAGTAAAAAATAACACATAATTCACATACAAGAATATATGTTAGGTCATCATGTGATAACTAGTACACCATGAAACCTAACTATACTTTCTTCGAGTACATGACAAAAGAAGAGAGTCACCTCATACCATGACCTGAACCATAAATAAAGATGCAGGGCAGGGTGTCTAACCAAATTCTAACCACTACCTAAATATGAAGGACAGGGTACCACACCAAGAACTGAACACTACCTGAAGATGTAGAGTAAGGTACCACATTGGGTCCTAGACACTACTCAAAGATGCAGAGTATGGTACCACAACAAATCCTGGATACTACCCTCTCACTCAGGGTAAGTATCATATTAAAACTCAACCATATCATACCAAGTCCCACCCACCACCATATAAACATGGTAGGGATTAATGAACACAAGTGGACCAATACCCATTTACCCAGGGTGGTACCTACCAATAACCTCTCACTTGGGGCAAGGCTATACATTCTAGCCACTACCCTATCACTCAAGGTAGCTTCTACTATATCATCCACTATAATCTCACTTAGGGTAGGGTCACAACCTGATCACTAACATCTCACTAAGGGTAGGGTCAAATACATGTCTCCCTCCCCTATTACTTAGGGCGAAAGTTACAACTATCCATATCAACATACATTAATAGTAAACAAGCATACAGTCAAAACATCCATCCAAAAATAATAGGGCATTCAACCCATCTCACAACTCACCTTATCTATGTTAGGGTGATAGTCCCTCGAGACCTATCTCATCACCTCTTATCTTACTCATAATAGAGTTCACTAGGTTCCTTCTAACCCTTCTCTAGACTCTAAGGGTTCATCTATATCACTTCAACCCAACTTGGACTTTGATACCAAGGTATGAACTCATTGGAAAACACAAACAATCACACATAATCATGATACAACACAATCCACAAGTATTCATAAAAAATAGAACATCAAGTAAATTATAGTCAGAAAATAAGGCATCACCCACACAAGGTCAAACAGAACAAAATAATCTCATACCAAACCCTTTAAGATTTTTATTAAAAACCAAGTCTAAATAATATTTTAAAAAATAGAAAAGGGATCTCATTCTATCTTACTCACACTTATCCTTGGAAAAAACTCATCAAAATTTCTTAGAAAAACCCACACTCATTTTGAAATTCCATTTCAAATCCATTCTTGAAATTACCATTTTTTTATTGAAACTCATATTCAAGATAAACCAATTTTTTAAAGAACACTTAAAAATGAAACCCCTTGCTCTTTAAAATCCAACACAAGACACCAAGCATTCCATAAATAGGTACACAGACACTCATTTGACCAAGGTTCCACCATCAAACCATTTAGAAATATATTCAGTCTATGTTGACTATTGGGTCAATGTGAGCCTATCCCAATCTATGGGAAAAGTCACACAATCATGTGATATGTTGAAAAATATATTAATAATGTCACATGAATATAAAATCGCCAATTTAGAAAGTTAATTAGTAAATTCAAGGTCACCCACCTCATCTAGAAATCCATAAATATATCTCAAGATTGTACTAACCTCCTTTGAGTCCATAATCACATATCTCATTAATAAAAACTATTTAATTAATAAACCAAATAATTAAAACCAAAAACCCAAATCACTATAAATGGCAAAAAAATCACTAGGAAACCTCATAATGTTGAAACCATGAGATATGGGATGGATTCTACTCTTGGCACACACCTGGACCTAAGCCACACAAATTCCCCAAATCAAACACCTAAATCAATGGATGATTTCACTTAAAATAAAAAAAAATCCATAAATAAATCCATTGGGAAACATACCTTAATAAGAATGACAATCAAAGACTTGAATACCTCCTCTCAAGATCTCCTCTACAAGTCTCACATAAAATCCCCATCAAGCAGGATGATTTTACCATGTTATGTTGAAATTGTCTCTATAGTGACCTGCCTTTTTAATACATGACTTTTAATATAATTCCTTAATAAAATACTACATTAATAACTTCAAAGTGTTATGAAAATGATCGAATTCCAATTGAAACTACAAAGAATTTTGAAATAAAAAATGTAAGATCAATCATAGGCGAAACACAACGTTGAGAAAGAAAATGTCAAATTTGCGTATGACGATGATAATAACAAATGGAAATACAAATTCAAAAGAAATACAAGAAGTAGAGAACATAATTTAGAGACAAAAGTATATCTAATTTCATTAACATATCACAATATTTATAGAGTACATGAGATCTGATTCAATGGTTGAGATTAATCCCTACAATATTTAATATAACGGCTAGAATACTAATGATTTGAGAATATGTAAGGTTGGTAATTAAGAGGGAAATTAATTGGGAATTTAAAAGTCATCATTATTGTCATAATTATGATATAAATTAATAATATTTCATAACAATCCCCCTTGGATTTCATAATTTCATGGAATATTATATAATCTTCACTTAAAAAACCCTGTGGAAAAAATAGGTGAAGCCAAAGTAATTGAATTCCATGTCATTCTACCTCATTAAAAACCTTACTAGGAAAAACCAGTGGGAAAACATGATGAAGGGAAAAAGAGTGCAGCATTCCCAACTCCCCCTGATTATATCATTTACTTATGTCTTCAGGACATAAATTAATATTATTATTTAATTATGTCTTTAGGACATGGAAGGAAGACCATAGGTGATAATGAATAGTCTCATTAAAAATTAAATCTCATGGGGAAGACCAAAAATTTCATTAATTATAGATATCCATAATAATTTATAACATTCCCTTGGATGTCTGTTATGATGTATGATTACCTCATTAAAAACCTCATTAAGGAAAAACCCTTTAGGGGAAAACAGTTGATTAGGGAAAAAGAGTACAATAACATCAAGTCCCCAAAGTGTTGCCTCATTAAAAACCTTATCAAGAAAACCCAATATGAAAAACTTGACTAAGGGAAAAAGATTACAACAATTATATCTCCCATTCATAATGATCATCATTTAACTCATAGAATGTCCATGATAAATTCACAATCAAAACATTCTGTTTTGAATTTTAGAATAATAATAACTTATACCCTTTTGATTTCAATGAATAGGGAAGAAAATTACCACGCATCATAATATGATTCATTGTTATTTTCAAGGTACATATGCACATGTACTTGTATATCCTTTAGGGATAAATAAAATGTATATTTATATTTAATCCTTCTGGGATAAGTATGTTCTTCATCAGCCCCTTATGAATGAAATATATCACTCTTGGAAACAAGTTATTTAATTATCCATTGAGGGTAAAACCATTCCAAAATTTAATATTTCATCTTCAGGATGATTAATTCAAAATACAAGGACATTCCTGATAATTCATTGATTTCAAAAAACTCTTCGAGAGTTTAGATTTTTTTCAAAACACCTTAATAATATGATGAATACAATGATTCATACAAACCATGAGATGATAAATTCAATTTATATTCTTCCTTAACTTAATATGGATACATGAAATACATCTTATTAACTTTACCCCATAATTTATCATATTGGGTGAAACTTTCATAATTTTTTTAATATGATTTAGGCATTTCAAACCACTTTGGGGTTCATATAAATATCCAAATATATAAGAAAGAATATTTATTATAATAAGATCATAGATATTTAATAGTCTTGATAGTTTGAATAATCAATCTAGAACTTTATATGTTGAACATTTCATAAGTTTATTTAATAATTTTGGCCAATTATTATGATGTTGACATCTGTCAAAATCCATTGTCATTAATGAGTTTTAAAAGAATTCAAATAAAATATATCATCAACAACATTTGATTGAGATCTCATAATTTTTTCTGGTACCAGTGTCACTTCAGGGAAAATATCTAAAAAGATATAATGTTGTATATATATTCATTTTCCTCATCAAGGGAAAATATATTTATTACTTTCTACTCACGATGAACAATGATTTTATACAATTAGTTCAACCACACTTCAGGTGTGTATAACCAAACTATTTATTTTCAACACTTTACATTCATGTATTTGTTGTGAGATTTATGTAAATGGTTCTGCAGGACCATTTTTGTAATATATACTCATCAGCAACAAATAACACATGTGATCATTTATTGGATGCATCATTCATATATATGGATCACATGGTATGTGGGAGTGCCCATATATACTTCTTTATAGGTATATGGGAAATTTATTTCCATAATAGCTGCTAATGATATAAATAATTAATTCAAAAATGGGTACCTCTAGGTAAATTATTATATAGGGGGAATCAATAATAACTTAATGAGAATGAGTTCATTGATAATTTAGTAGACATGAATCCATTAAATAAATTCATCATTCTCCCCCTAATAGATGTCTACTATGTTATCAATAAATCGATGCTCCTGTATACTTGAATCAATATATTTCATTATAATTGATCTCGGATGGACTAAATCATCATGTTATATATTTGAAGTGTCGGGATCGGTAAAATTCTGGTTTACTATTATTGATTTGATTGTACATGAAAAATTCTTTATAATCAATTCTATAAATGCTTGTTACATATAGAGGTACCTATTTTATCAAATGTCTCCATATGATATTTATTTTCAAGAATACCATTTATATATCTCATCGAGACTTAATACATAAAAAACATTAAGAATTTTTACTACCAGGTAGGAGTATATTCGCTATTCTGGAGTTGTTAATTAATTTTCTCTACCGGTAAATGTACTTATATGAGCATATACTAATTCATATACGAGTTCTTTTGAAGCATTTAATAAAAATAATATTTATAAATATTTTTCTTCAAGATCGACACATATAAGATCTCTAGGATCTTTCATTATGAAAACTCATATTTATTGTTATAATTTCCACTTATGGTGGTTGATGAATTCATAATATAATCATAACGGGTTAGGCCCATCACCAAGAAGATTATTGCATAATTTAGAAATTCTGGACAAAATATTTTGGAACTTCAGTCCCAAAATATTATTTAATAATACATCTACCTATGATAAAACCCACCATGACTTTTGAAGCTGTTTAATGTGGATAACGAATATAGAAAAATCTTCTGGATTCACAACACACACCTTATCACCATCCAAAATTATAATTCATAAACAACATTCACTTTATCAAATGAAGAAGAAATTGTTTGATCAAACCTCACAAACTCTCAAATATTCATGAAAACACAAATCATATCAAATTTTTTATAAATAATTTCATTTTCTTTAAGGAATGAGATATAGTAATTAATACTACATTAAAATCAGGGAATGAATTCATTCATCTGATTTCATGTTCCCTGAATGATAATTTATTATTTATCAATAATGATCATCTTGCATAAAATATAAATTTTATTTATTATGATAATTATTGCTTTATCCACTTTAGGTGGTAAAATAATTTTCATAATATATATCAGATTATCAAAACTATGTAATTCAATCATTTCATTTATGAATTATATGAACAAAAACATCCACTTCAGGAAATAGATGAATTATATGATATGATATTGATAATCCATAAGAATATGATAAATAATAATGTTTCCCTTGATATTTTTGTTGTAGGAACAATAAATGATAAATAAAGATATTATTCAATATAATGTCAAAGGATGTTATTTTCATATCATCCTTCAAGGATTCATTATTTTATAAATATTCATAAAATTTATTGTGCTATGTAAATATTTATTGTCATCAAACCACTTCTGATGGTTATAATATTATTATTTTTTATAAAAAAATATAACATAATTATCATTCATAAAACATAATATTCACTTTGAACTTTATTTAAAATAATATCGTGTATATTTTCATTCACTTCAGAAAATCAAATAAATTATTTTCAATAAATATTCTCATTCACTCTAGGGAATGAAATAATTTTTTTTTCAAGTTTTATAATGTCTTCAAGACAATAACATGAATATTCAATTCAACCATTTCATCAATTTCATCCACTACGGGGGATGGATATATATAAAATATATTTACGCTTGTTCATTATGAACATTTAATTTATCTCAAGCATTTTATGAGAAATAAAATGAAAATTAAAGGAAATAAAACAATATGATATTTACAAATATTCGAAGTAAATACCATCACCATCATGAAACTTTATACAATATAATCAAACTTGACACCTTCAGAGTGAAAAATAAATAAGATATATGAAATTTCATGGTTAATGGAATGATTAGCGAACTTCGGATCAACGTATGATAGGTACATGATGATCAAAAAACTTTGGCTTGATGTATGATGGGTACGTGATGTTCATCAAATTTCGGTTCAACATTTGACGGGTATGTGGGTACGTGATGTTCATCAAACTTTGGCTCGATATACGAGGGTTACGCAATGTTCATCAAACTTAGGCTTGACATACGATGGGTACATGATGTTAATCAAACTTCGGCTCGACGTATGATGGGTACGCGATGTTCATCAAACTTCGACTTGACGTGCGATGAGTACACGATGTTCATCAAACTTCGTCTTGTCATACGAAGGGTACGTGATGTTCATCAATAAATCACTTCTGATGGTGTAGTTTTTTATTCATTTGATGAATGATGTTTTTATCGACATTGACCACATCATTTATTAATCAAACACATTCTCTTCTAGGAATGGAGTGAAATTTGTCAACTGTGAGTCGTTACAGCTCTTCAGGAGCTCATTATTTTTCCCACAATAAAAGATTAATAAAATAATATATTATTTTCAGATTTATCAGTAGGGGAAAAATAAATGTAACAATATCTTACATGTAAAAAATGAATCATCTTTTGATGTATCTCTTCGAATGAGTGGAGTCGATGCGCATGCGAAAGAGTATGCCAAAAGAATAATTTTTATAAAAACATGTGACATACCTTTTTCCCACAAAATTTTTCTTATGACGATGATGGGGATGAAGTGTCATCACGATGCGCAATACGAAGGGGAAGATCATGATGGTAACTTGTTGTGAAATTGATTGAATGCAGATTGAAACTGTGAAGCATTTCGAAACCATAAATGTAAGATCGATCGTAGGAAAAGCGCATCATTGAGAATTCGAATGTCTAATTTATATATAATTATTATAATAACAAATGGAAATAAAAATATAAAATAAATACAGGAAGTAGAGAGCATAATGTAGATCCAAAATTCCATCTCATTTCATTAACATATCACCATATTTATAGAGTACATGAGA
The DNA here is from genome assembly GCA_963277665.1 of Viscum album. NCBI lineage: Eukaryota > Viridiplantae > Streptophyta > Magnoliopsida > Santalales > Viscaceae > Viscum > Viscum album. The sequence goes on from OY728150.1 coordinate 1,548,211,146, forward strand.
TCTGATCCCATGGTTGAGATTAATCCCTACAATATTTAATCTAACGGCTAGAATACCAATCGTTTGAGAAAATGAAAGGTTTTTCATTAAGAGGGAAATTAATTGTGAATTGAGGAGTCATCATTATTGTCATAATTATGACATCCATTAATAATATTTCATAACACAAAGGAACTTTTTTAGTTTTAATGTCATGGAAAATAGGTACATAATACATGAAGTGCATAAGGAAAACATAAATATAAACTTTAATTAATCCTCTTAAAATACTCCTTTATTATTCTACCCTAGTTCACCTCACTGCAACTAATTTCTTAGGGACATACATAAATTGAAAAGGGTGATAATAAAGCACAGTAGAGATTAATAAAGGAAATGGAACATGAATTATCATCATGGATAAAAAATGAGGCATAATATACGTGAATAATCATAAGTATATGATACATAACATGGAAATGTGGGTAAAAAATAAAAATGATATATTAATAAGAATATCACCAAGGTTAATCAAAAAGGTGTCATAAAATATATTACCAAGGTTATTCACCAAGGTATCATAAACATTCCATCTCTCAAGATTAATTCTTTACCTAATTCATTAGATCTCTATTGAGGTTCACCCTTCATATTGTTGGAGTTGGTTTTCTAGAACCAACAATTTATACTTTGGATTTCATGTATATTATAGGGTTTTAATGTTAATAAAACATATTATTACATATTGTTCATTATTCTTCATAAATTTGATGTAATAATGTCCTAGAGTATCTATTTTATTGATAAGGTCATAACAGTTCCCTACTATGATGAGAACCTTGAAGTTTTATGATTATATTATTAAATGTAGTTTCATGTTCAGATAACATACTATGATAGGGAACATAGTATGTAGAATGTCAGGTGTGAGTAATCATAAGTGGATGAGGCTTCTTCTCATGAATTTTAAACTTTGTAATCTCTAAGATGAGATATTATGAGAACTGAACCACTAGTATGAATTATATATGTTTTATTGTTATTAGATATTTCTATCTTAGATCACGTGTAATGGTCCTTAGACTTTAAGATTATCATTAATGCATTTCATGACTCACACACTTAGATTCACTAACCAAAACCATGAAACCATATGTTCATGGTAAGTAGGGTAGGTTGGGTGCATCACAAAGGTATGTTATTAATGGAAAATAAGAGGAAGGATTTATCCCTCTTATCTTTATGGAAGTTGATATCTCAATCCTTTGATTGAAATTAAACTATCACATTAAATTACATGGTCGTGGTATAATGACGAGTTTATTTCATATTTTCAAATAAAGATGTATCAAGCATATATGTTGATGGAACAGATATGAAAACTTCTTGATGAGATATTGAGACAAAGGGATTATACAAATTGAGCATTTGTATATGGTTGTTGATATTTTTATATTAAGTTCTTTCTCTTAGGTGCCTTGACCTATTGTAAGATCATAATCTTGGACTTTAAGAAAGCCTGCTTGATGCCAATAAGAAATAATCCTAGAGGTTCATACACTAAGTGTTTTTGTTGATCTTGATTAAATTCTATTTGAATTTAATTATTGGAATAAATATCATACTCAAGATAAAGGAATGGTTTTATTTATGTTTTTTGATTGATAATGTTCGCAATATTATAATTAATTATATATTATTTAATAAATAATTTATTTAGTTATGTGAATATATATAATAAATATTTATTTGTTGAATTGTAAATAATTTTTTTATTGAATGTTTAATAAATATTTATTTTCTAGATTGTGGATAAAATGCACACCATGCAGTCTGGCTGAGGTACACATCGAAGCCCCAGACATGTATCCCAGGAACATGACAATCAAGGCATATGGTTTGTAGCTTGTAAGTACACTCTGTGTAATATATCAATAAAAGAAATAATTAAATTACATTAAATTTCTAAATTCATCATTAAAACCTTATTATATTGACTGATACTTAATGAGTTTGAAAATTTAATAATGCTTTCAATGATTTTTAAATGATAAATTAATTTATTTTAATTATTTGTGATTATTGGTTCTACTATTTATTTTCTATGAATGAATTTATGATGGGTATCTCCAAAAGAATTTGGATATCCATTAAGATAAAAGACAATTAATAAATGCATGAACATTTATCTTAATAATAAATAATTAATATAAATGAATGTTAACTGGTTTTACTTTTTAGTATTCTTTTCATGTGTATGACCGTTCATGAGTTTGAACAAGACCTGTGTATGTGTTGGTTTAATTTAATTTAATTTATTTCATGAGTTTGTAATTATTAATTATTAAATTAAATATGAAGGCCTATGCATCATCCCTCCCTACATTATTATGTAGGACATGTGTTTCCAAGGTTATTTGTATAATTTCCCTTGACCAATCCTTTGGTTCCCCTCACCTACGTGTGAGTTATAAATACATATAATAAATGGAGTATCCCAAGGCATGTGGAGGCAGTTCAAGAAAAAACCAAGATGATTCCAAGTCATGTGATACATAGGTGGATAGGTGGAGCTACAACTCATTCCAAGACTTACACAAAGAGTTTTCCCCTAGGCCATTGGTTGATTTATCATCCACTCAATAAATCTACTGTTAGATAAGCTCATGAATGAGTCATTTTTGTATATCTTATGCATTATTTATTTTATGAATATAGTATTGAGATCATATAAATAAATCAATTAATGTGAAAATATTTAATATAAATAAATGGACTATATGTAAATGTTTTATCAAAACATGGTCAATCACTTAAGTAAAATCCACTTAATATTAACAAGACATGTAAAAAATAAAATAATACAAATTTTATGAATAATAAATAAAATCCCTCAAATATATATTAATTCAAAATTGACTTTACATTACTTGATTAGGAATGAAATCCATAGAACTATTTTTTGATCAACCATCATTGGGACACTTAATTTTATTATGGAGTTCTTATGAAATTTTTGGGTTGACTTAACCATCTTGCATCAAGAGAAGTAGCCATATCTAGACTTGTTGTATCTTAGAGGTAAGTGTTGAGGAAATTCGAGTCAATATTTCAGGATTAGGGAGTATACTCAATAGATCAAGGAGATATAATTCCATAGTTGGAAGATACTCTCCTACCTAAATACCTTTAAGTAGATTGAACAACCCTTGTTGGGGTTATGCAAAGGGGAATACCAATCCTTGCTACTAGAATGTCCAAGAAACTAGGAAATCTAAGTTCAATGGTGAGGGGCTTTGGGACTTGATAAAATAATGGGAACTTTAATAAAATTAATTATTATTTCTCACATAATTTTCAATCAAACAAAGTTCTAATAATTTACTCTTTTAATTGTACAATAAATGGTAAGTTCATCATTCACACTATCCCTACGATCAATATTTTAGAAATACTATCTTCTTACTAGCAGTAATTTCCAGAAATAGTCCAGATGCCTTCAGGTTGTATTATGCAATGAATGAGAATCTTACGTACTAGAATCTTTATTACCTGATCTTCCTACTAATAATTCAAGTTATAAAGAGTTTATTTTCTATGAAAACACTTGGATGATGTGGTCGAAATTAAATGTTCGATGTTTTCATCTATGCCTAGAGAACTTATGAAGTCTCATGAAAACATGGATGCTTATAGCATGCTGATAAAACACTATTTTATTGAATATTTTATTGATAATAAATGATATAATTTCCTCACATTGTGTTAAACATGTTTATTTATAAAATATTTGGGATTTGATCATTCATTTGAAAATTTGGTGAAAATTCCAGTTTTACCCTTAATAGTGCACTGTAGTATTGCGAAGATAAATATTTTTATATTTATTATTTGAATTTGAAATTTTGTAACAGTGTTAATAACTTAATTATCTACAACTGTTATTCATGACACTAAAGCTAAAGATTTCATTTGGTTGTTGAAATTGGGCCATGAAGTCAAAGTTGGGCTGAGATCGCCAGAATGGAGAAGGTTCTGTATTTGGGCCATATACTCTACATAAGGGCTTGGATTGAGCCCAAATTTTGAGGAAATCTCGGGGACATGATGTTGCACAAATCATCCTTCTGAAAGGCCGGTCAATTCACGCGTTTTGGAGGTAAAATTGGCGGTAAAAGTTGGAATAAAATATTTAGCCGAGATTTTCATTTCACACTTAAAAAGTTATGTATCCCTAGCCCTCACAAACTCTATTTAAAGGGGGTTTTAACTCTTTGAGAGGGCTGGTCGAGGCTTTTAGAAGGTGTGTCCGAAAGGGTGTCTCTTGGGAGCCCCTAAAAACTCTTGTAAGAAGTAAGCCTTTGTGCAAACCTCTCTTCCAAAAAGGCTCTCCTCTCTCACCTCTTCTTTGTATTTATTTTCTTTCATGTTTGTTTCTTGAATTTTTCTTCAAATAATATTCTGTGTTCATCCCTCTTCTTCTTATCTTAATCTTCTTAATTGGGTTGGAATCAAGAGTGGAGACAAGATTGGGTTCTACCCTTTCAATCCGTTGCTTATGCAAAACGTCTCCACGATGACTACACCACCCATGGAAGAGTAGTTCTTTTTAGTAATTGATCGACCTCTATCCTTCTTCATTCATTTATTTTGAATCAATGAGATACTGTAATTCACATATTATGATCTATTAATTGAGTTTTTAATTTAAATGAAACTAATCAAGCAATGGAATAGTTAACACAAAACACGCGAGGTCGGGAATTGTGTGAACTGTGAGAGCGCAACCTTAACCGGTAATTCAAAACCACATGGGATCAATTTGTAGAGTTCAAATATAATCCCTAAACTCAATTAATCCTCATTTCCAGAGTGGTTATGTGCCTTAATTTACCACTGACCATAAGGTAATTTTAGATCATCAATCAAAGCAGGGTGTCGCGATTGCATGTTCCGAAGTTATCCTAAGGTTAAAATTCACTTCAATCTTCGTGGTAAAGTTAATTCTCGTAGGGTTCGGGATTTAACAAATTAAGGGATCATAATTAAGTGAATATTAATTTAAATGATAATGATTAATAAATGATTGAATAGGTAGAGTTAGATCGATTACGCCTTTTAAAATAGATTTCTAAAAAAACATCTTCTTGTTGTGTCATTCTAATCGAAACTTCATTTCAAAATAAAAAACAAAAAAAATGCAATCTTCTTCCAGCAAACTTCTTCTAGATTCATAAACTATAAACAACCACCCCCATCCTTTCAAGTAGTGTTTTTATTCCCTTTTATTTTGTTTCTAGAATACCTCTGAAAAGTTGTTTTAATTCACTTCCTCCTTTGAGAGACGACCTTGGTCAGCCACTCTACTGCACCTAAGTACCCCAAAATCACACTAATCATTTGAGGGCACCCACGACAGCGCTATTTCAAATTGGCGCCGTTGCCGGGGAGGAAAGTAATTATTTCAACCAATTAGAGGTATTTATTTTATTTTACATTTTAATTCTCTTCCTCTCTTCTTTCTTCCGTCTTTACCCAATCTGATTTTTTTTCTTCTTCTTCTTTTATCTCTTTCTACTTCTTTTTGGACCATCAACTCAAACTTCAAATTTTTATTTTACTATGGTCCACATTCCTTCTTTTCATCTTTCATTGATTGATGACATGAACTAATCCCGAAGATCTCTTAGATCTTGACCCTGAGATTGAACGTAGCCTTAGGGCACGAATCAGACATTCTCTGTCTACGGGAAGTTTCAACATTCAACCAGTTGGAGAATTACTCCAATATCAGAACATTGAAATTGGAAGCAATTCAAATTCAACCATAAAACAAGAACCAATGGCTGGAAACAATGGAAATGAACTTAATAGAACCATTCGAGAATTGGCTGCACCTGATATTAACTATCAACCAAATTGTATTGCATACCCAAATCTCGAATCGGACTTTGAACTGAAATATGGGTTAATTCACTTACTTCCAAAGTTTCATGGCCTCTCTGGTGAGGATCCCAATAAACATTTGAAAGAATTTAATGTGGTTTGCTCAAACCTAAAACCTAGAAATGTCTCTGAAGATCAAATCAAACTAAGAGCATTCCCATTCTCACTTGATGGAGCTGCGAAAGATTGGATGTATTATTTACAACCCGAAGATGTAACTTGTTGGAACGATTTGAAACGTCTTTTCTTGCAGAGATTTTTTCCAGCATCAAGGACCACATCCATTCGAAAGGAGATATCGGGGATCAAGCAAGCTTAAGGGGAGTCAATGTATGAGTACTGGGAGAGATTCAAGAAGTTGTGTGCAAGCTGCCCACATCACCAAATCAGTGAGCAACTCCTCATCCAATACTTCTACGAAGGACTCACATCCATGGAGAGGAGCATGGTAGATGCTACGGCTGGAGGAAAATTGGTGGACAAGACACCAGTAGCTGCGCGTGCGTTGATCGACAAGATGGCCCAAAACTCCCAACAATTCGGTGATAGAGGTACACCACATGTTCGAGGAGTACATCAAGTAAGTCCTTCTTCTCTTGAAAGTCATTTGATTGATACTAAGTTAGAAGAATTGAAAACTATGGTGAGGCAGATTGCATTGGCTCAAAAGACATCCCAACCCCCTCCTTCAAGGCCTTGTGGTATTTGCACTGAGACAAGCCACCCAACTGACTGTTGCCCACAACTCCAAGAAACAGAAGATTGTGCAGCAGTGTTCCCTGGGAGACCATTTCAGCAGCAACAACAACAACCATATCCCCAAAAGAAGTTTGATCCAATATACAACCAAGGGTGGAAAGATCTAGCGGACATGAGGTATGGCTCTGGACAACAACAAAGGCCCCCTTTTCAACCAAACTTCCAGCAGCCTCCACCTTACCAACAGGGTTTCCAACAACCCCAAAGGAGATTCGAAGCTCAAACATCAACGAGTCAGCAACAAGGGAATATCCAACACAAGGTAGACTCTAACACTGATGATCTTTTGAAACAAATTGTTCTTAATCAACAGAATGAGCTGAAGAGTCAAGGTTCGGAGCTGAGAGAGTTGAAGACTCAAATGAGTCAGATTGCCACCGCCCTCCATGAACTTGTGAGTAAGAATTCTGGAAATCTACCTTCCCAACCCACTCCAAATCCAAAGGGGAATGTTAGTGCCATCACATTGAGAAGTGGGAAGCAAATGAACGATACATCTGCACCTACCATTCCACCGGGATTCACCTCAACTTTAGAGAAGCCGCATTCCATACCAACTGATGAACAATCCAAGGAGAAAGATAAAGGTAAGAAAAAGATTGATGATATTACTCCTAAACCCCTTCCTTTTCCAAACAGGGTTGTTCAAACCAAGAAGATGGATGAAGAAGCAATGCAAAAGGAGGTTTTGGACACATTCAAGCGTGTGGAGATCAACATTCCTCTACTTGAAGCCATTAAGAAAATCCCAAGGTATGCCAAATTCTTAAAAGAACTCTGCACCAATCGAAGAGGGCTCAAGGGAAATGAGAGGATAAACCTTGTAAGGAATGTCTCAACACTCATTTCACCAACTCTAGCAATGCCAACAAAGTGCAAGGATCCAGGGACATTCACCATCCCATGCACCATAGGGGAGTTTCACTTTTCTGATGCACTTTGTGATTTAGGTGCTTCCATAAATGTGATGCCTCACTCTGTATTCTCTTCCTTGCAGATTGGTGAGTTGAAGCCAACAAGAGTAGTGGTGCAATTGGCGAATAGAGCTACGGCATATCCAGCGGGAGTCCTTGAGGATGTACTTGTCCGGGTAAGAGACATGATCTTTCCAGCGGATTTCTATGTTCTTAACATGGAGGATGATCAGGTAAGTTCTCATGCCCCCATTATCTTAGGTAAACCCTTCCTCAAAACTGCAAAAACTATCATAAATGTCAATGAGGGTACACTTTCCATGGAGTTTAGAGATGAAGTTGTGATATTTAATGTTATGGATTCCATGAAGTACCCCTCAGAGGACCATTCTGCTTTTGTTATCTCCCATTTTGAACCACCAAGTAAAAACATCATGGAATTGGATTGTCCTATGCTTAGGGATATTATGAGTATTGGTTCTGGTTTAATGACTAAGAGAACTTCCACACCTGTTTCTAATGAACAAGACTCTCTAAGATTTGATTTTTATGTGGATTCATATTCTGATTTTGATCATGTTCACTCTGATTATGAAATGGCTGTTGAGTATACTGATGGATTTGATGCTTTATTCTATGATTTTTATGATGTCTATTCTGATAATGATGCTCTTTGTGCACATATTTCAGTTCCTTCAATGTCTCCATCCATACTACACCCTCCTTCATTAGAACTCAAGCCATTGCCACCAAATCTGAAATACTCATACTTGTTGAGTGGTGAGAGATTACCTGTTATCATTGCTAACAATCTCCCTTTTGAACATGAAGAAAGGATTTTGAATATTTTGAGGGAGAAAATCAGGGCGATTGGGTGGACCTTGGCTGACATATCAGGTATTAGCCCCTCCATTTGCATGCATAGGATTCTCTTGGAGGATGGGGATAAACTGGTGAGACAACCACAAAGGAGACTCAATCCCACCCTCCTGGAAGTTGTTAAAAAGGAAGTTGAGAAATTGCTCGAGGCAGGTATAATCTTTCCCATTTCAGATTCACAGTGGGTAAGTCCAATTCAGGTTGTGCCTAAGAAAACTGGTTTTACTGTTGTTAAAAATGAGAAAGATGATTTAGTTCCAATGAGGGTGCAAAACAGTTGGCATGTGTGTATTGATTATAGGAAACTAAATCAGACCACTCACAAGGACCATTTCCCCCTCCCATTTATTGATCAAATGCTCGAGAGACTAGCTGGGAAAACACACTATTGTTTCTTGGATGGATTTTCTAGATATTTTCAGGTTCCTATAGCTCCAGAGGATCAGGAGAAGACTACATTCACCTGTCCCTTTGGCACATTTGCCTACCGGAGGATGCCATTTGGACTTTGCAACGCCCCAGGTACCTTCCAGAGATGTATGGTGAGTATTTTTTCTGATTTTATTGAGACCTGCATGGAGGTATTTATGGATGATTTTACAGTGTATGGGTCTTCATTTGATGAATGTCTAAGTAGTTTGGGAAATGTTTTGAATCGTTGTATTGAGAAGAATCTGGTCCTGAACTTTGAAAAGTGTCATTTTATGGTAGAGCATGGCATTGTCTTAGGGCATGTGGTGTCAAAACATGGGATAGAGGTTTATAGATATAAGGTAGAAATTATTTCATCCTTACCCTATCCTTCATGTGTGCGTGATGTTAGATCTTTCCTAGGGCATGCAGGATTTTATCGGCGCTTCATCAAAGATTTTAGTAAGATCGCTCTTCCTATGTCACGATTACTTCAAAAAGATTCTGATTTTGTGTTTGATGATTCTTGTAGGACTTCCTTTGACGAGCTAAAGAAGTTTCTGACCACTCCACCTATCATACAGCCCCCACGGTGGGACCTTCCATTTGAGCTTATGTGTGACGCCTCCAACTTCGCGGTTGGAGCTGTCTTATCTCAGAGGGTGGAAGGACATTCACATGTGATTGCCTATGCATCAAGGACACTAGATTCAGCCCAATCAAATTACACAACCACAGAAAAAGAGTTTCTTGCTGTCATATTTGCTTTAGATAAATTCCGTTCATATTTATTGGGCTCTAAAGTAGTTGTTTTTTCTGACCATGCAGCTTTGAGGTACCTCCTGAAGAAGCCAGATGCAAAGCCGCGACTTATCCGTTGGATGCTCCTTCTTCAAGAGTTTGACATCGAGATAAAGGACAAAAAGGGGTCAGAAAACTTGGTGGCGGACCACATGAGTAGGCTTACTCACACACTAGAGGGTGACACCTTGGACCAGGTACCACTTCGGGACACTTTCCCCGATGAGCATCTCTATACCATCTCAGGTAAGCATCCTTGGTATGCTGATTTAGTTAATTACATTGTTGGCTCTGAAATCCCAGTAAATTTGAAGAAACATCAAGTCCAAAAATTAAAGAGTGAGTCAAGATTTTATGTTTGGGATGATCCGTACCTCTGGCGCATGTGTAGTGACCAAGTCATTAGGAGGTGTGTTCCCGATCATGAGTTTGAGTCTGTTTTACATTTCTGTCATACACTTGCTTGTGGTGGACACTTTGGACCCCAACGGACAGCTAGGAAGGTTTTAGACTCTGGATTATATTGGCCTAGCTTGTTCCATGATGCCCATTTTTTTTGTAAGTCATGCTCTCGTTTCCAACACACTGGGAACATTTCTAGGAGACATGAGATGCCCCAACAACCCATACTATTTTGTGAGATTTTTGATGTATGGGGCATCGAATTTATGGGTCCTTTTCCTAGTTCATTTGGATTTTTGTACATTTTGGTTTCTGTTGATTATGTGAGTAAATGGGTGGAGGCCAAGGCCACCAGGACTGACGATTCTCATGTTGTTGTGGACTTTGTCAAAGCACAAATTTTTTGCAGGTTTGGAGTACCAAAGGCCATCATCAGTGACCAAGGGACACACTTTTGCAATAGGAATTTTGCTTCCCTCCTTCGAAAGTATGGGGTGACACACAAAACATCAACACCATACCACCCCCAAACAAATGGCCAGGCTGAGGTTTCAAATCGTGAGTTGAAACAAATCTTGGAGAAAACCGTGCAGCCAAATAGGAAGGATTGGAGCAAGCGCTTGGATGATACATTGTGGGCTTATAGAATAGCATACAAGACCCCCATTGTTATGTCCCCATTTTGGATTGTTTTTGGGAAAGCATGTCATCTCCCAGTGGAAGTCGAGCATCGGGCTTATTGGGCTATAAAGAAATGCAACATGGATTTGGCCCAAGCTGGAATTCAAAGGAAGTTGCAAATTCAAGAGCTTGAGGAGATTCGATTGTCATCATATGAGAACTCAAGGATCTACAAGGAAAGATCAAAATTAGCTCATGACAAAATGATCCAACAAAGGGAGTTTCATGTTGGAGAGAAAGTCCTTATCTATAGTTCATGACTGAAGTTGATGCCTGGTAAGTTGCGTTCCAGATGGTTAGGTCCTTATATTGTGTCTAATGTTTTTCCTTATGGTGCAGTGGAGATCACACAAGAGGACACTGGAAGGAGATTTACAGTCAATGGGCAACGTTTGAAGAGATACATTGAGGGACATCCTACTGATGCAGTGGATTTTATCACACTGCATGACCCCATCATCACTTGATCACATCAGGCTGTTCCTAACCCTTTCACTTTTATATTATTTGTCCTATTTAAAAATTCTGAATTTCATGTGCATATATCATCCCATGGGTTCACATTGAGGACAATGAAATATTTTAAGTGTGGGGGAGGGAACCTTTTAGTTTAGTAATTTCAATTGTTTTCCTGTTAAAAAAAAACCAAAAAAAATTGTGTGTTTTTCAAAATTTGTGTGTTTATTTTACAATTTTCTGTGTGTTTTTGAAACTTTTGAGCTTAAATGATTCTCATCACCATTTTTAAATCCATATCAATAATTGAAACAATTTACCCCTTGAAACTAAGCTTAAATGAATGCTGAAATGACTTTGTTTCAAGTTCAAATATTTAGTAATTTCATGCAAAGTACGCTGAATTTTGAATCCCATGCCAATCTCACTGTATTTATATTTGAAATCACTTTCCTGTGAGGCTTCTAAACCATTATTTTCATATTCTTTACATTCACCTCACTTCTTGAGAGAACCAAACCATACTTGATTTAACCAGAATTTGATCTATTCCTGTCAAAACTTGAGGGTTTGAGGTACTTGTGTTTAAATGATTGAGGCATTTGTTTGGTATTAAAACCCCTATTTCAAAGAATACTTTTTTATAATGGCCTACCTTGAATATTTAATCCTTTTAGCCCTTAGAATCCATGCACAGCCTGTTAGGTTAAGCCACATTACAAGCCAATTTTCCCTATCCAACCAACTCTTGAAGTGAAATTGCATAATCTAGTTGAGCTTAAGTGTGGGGGAAGCTGTCTTGTGTTGTGCCACCACATTATGTGATACTTTGGGTGGAAAATTAAATTCTGAAGAGATGTGTTTGCTGCTAAAGAAAGTCATTATATTGAAAGCTGTGCCTTTTCTGGAGCTTTCATGACAAGTGAAGCTGTGCCTTTTCTGGAGCTTCTAATTGAGGTGGAAAGTTGTGCCCATCTGGAGCTTTCAAGAAAATCATGTTTTAGAAGATTGACATTTTTTATGCTGAAATGATGAATGGTGTAAACCTTTCATGACTTTTCATGATGATGGAGCTGAATTGATACTATGGGGATTGAAGATAAGACCATATTTAAGTGAAAATTAGATTAATGCAATTTTGCTTTAAAAGAGTCAAGCCCTCCTCATTCAGCCTCAGAGTTTTTCACATCTTAATCCTACCAACCGAAAGCCACATAACAACCCTGAAAAGTCCTCATGATAAACATATGTCCTTGACTCACACCGGGTAGCGATGTAGGAATCTATCAAGCCTATGGTGACCCTTGTATGAGTTTGGATGAGAAAGACATTGCAAAAAAAATTGATATTTGAGTGATGAGAGAAAATTCAAGCGAGGTAAGTGTTTTGTGCATGGGAGGATAAATGAAGTGGAAATATATTGAATGATATAAATGGAGAACTTGAAATAAGGTTTTTTATGAGGCATGATATCTTTTTTATTCTTGGTGTGAAATTGATTGATCTTAAAGATATGTGTTTTAAAATTGGTTTTGATTTGATATTGTTGTTTACTTGATATGAGGTTTTGCCCAGGTGTGCAAAAGGGTAAGTGTGGGGGAGTTGATAAAATACTATTTTATTGAATATTTTATTGATAATAAATGATATAATTTCCTCACATTGTGTTAAACATGTTTATTTATAAAATATTTGGGATTTGATCATTCATTTGAAAATTTGGTGAAAATTCCAGTTTTACCCTTAATAGTGCACTGTAGTATTTCGAAGATAAATATTTTTATATTTATTATTTGAATTTGAAAATTTGTAACCGTGTTCCTAACTTAATTATATACAACTTTTATTCAGGACACTAAAGCTAAAGAGTTCATTTGGTTGTTGAAATTGGGCCATGAAGTCAAAGTTGGGCTGGGCTCGCCAGAATGGAGAAGGTTCTGTATTTGGGACATATACTCTACATAAGGGCTTGGATTGAGACAAAATTTTGAGGAAAGCTCGGGGACATGATGTGGCACAAATCATCCTTCTGAAAGGCCGGTCAATTCACGCGTTTTGGAGGTCAAATTGGCGGTGAAAGTTGGAATAAAATATTTAGCCGAGATTTTCATTTCACACTTAAAAAGTTATGTATCCCTAGCCCTCACAAACTCTATTTAAAGGGGGTTTTAACTCTTTGAGAGGGCTGGTCTAGGCTTTGGGAAGGTGTGGACGAAAGGGTTTCTCTTGGGAGCCCCTCAAAACTCTTGGAAGAAGTAAGCCTTTGTGCAAAACTCTCTTCCAAAAAGGCTCTCCTCTCTCACCTCTTCTTTGTATTTCTTTTCTTTCATGTTTGTTTCTTGAATTTTTCTTCAAATAATATTCTGTGTTCATCCCTCTTCTTCTTATCTTAATCTTCTTAATTGGGTTGGAATCAAGAGTGGATAAAAGATTGGGTTCTACCCTTTCAATCCGTTGCTTATGCAAAACGTCTCCACGATGACTACACCACCCATGGAAGAGTAGTTCTTTTTAGTAATCGATCGACCTCTATCCTTATTCATTCATTTATTTTGAATCAATGAGATAATGTAATTCACATATTATGATCTATTAATTGAGTTTTAAATTTAAATGAAACTAATCAAGCAATTTAATAGTTAACACAAAACACGCGAGGTCGGGAATTGTGTGAACTGTGAGAGCGCAACCTTAACCGGTAATTCAAAACCACATGGGATCAATTTGTAGAGTTCAAATATAATCCCTAAACTCAATTAATCCTCATTTCCAGAGTGGTTATGTGCCTTAATTTACCACTGACCATAAGCTAATTTTAGAGCATCAATCAAAGCAGGGTGTCGCGATTGCATGTTCCGAAGTTATCCTAAGGTTAAAATTCACTTCAATCTTCGTGGTAAAGTTAATTCTCGTAGGGTTCGGGATTTAACAAATTAAGGGATCATAATTAAGTGAATATTAATTTAAATGATAATTATTAATAAATTATTGAAGAGGTAGAGTTAGATCGATTACGCCTTTTAAAATAGATTTCTAAAAAGACATCTTCTTGTTGTGTCATTCTAATCGAAACTTCATTTCAAAATTAAAAACAAAAAAAATGCAATCTTCTTCCAGCAAACTTCTTCTAGATTCATAAACAATAAACAACCACCCCCATCCTTTCAAGTAGTGTTTTTATTCCCTTTTATTTTGTTTCTAGAATACCTCTGAAAAGTTGTTTTAATTCACTTCCTCCTTTGAGAGACGACATTGGTCAGCCACTCTGCTGCACCTAAGTACCCCAAAATCACACTAATCATTTGAGGGCGCCCACGACAGCGCTCTTTCACATGCTTGATAATATCAATGGTCTATACTAGCAGAGAAAAATAAAGGAATGATTTGAGATTTCCAAAGCACTCTTTCAGAGTAAGATTTGTGAGGGTGCACCATTTGGGCCTCACATAGTCAAACTCATTGGTTACATTGAGCGCCTATAGGTTCTAGTGTTTAAACTCCCTGATGAAAAACACACTGATATCATTCTTACATCACTCCATTAGATATTATCCACATTTTTTTCTTAATTTTAATATGAAAAACTTTTATAAGTCTTTCCTAGATCTTCTCACTATTCTTCACCATATAGATAAGTAGAGAAAGTGAAAAATCCATCGATCCTTATGGTGAACAAACAAAAAGGACAAGAAAAGAGATATAAGCTCAAAGATTCTTTGAAACACTCTTCCAAGAAGAGAAAGATCAAAGAGAAATAAATAGAGTAATATCTTATCTACTTGTCATGTGGCAATAAGGTCCACTAGAAGAAAAAATACACCTAGTAAAAGAAGCAAGTAGAAGCTTCAGGTGCATTTTTTATGAAGCGTAATTTATCTGTTTCTACAAATTAGGTATTAGATAAAAATTTTGGTACTCACATATGTAATCAAATATAGGAACTAGGTAGATTTAGAAATATTGATTGAGGGTAGGTAGATCTATGAGCATCCAACATAGTTAAAATTACTATTGTGGCTATCATAGACTACCACCTCACTTTACCGACTGAAATGATCTTGGTTTTTCAAGATTGTGATTTTGTGTCATCCCTTACAAAAAAAAATTATTTATATATCCAAATTGAATATATATAGATTTATTTTCAATTTTGGGAATAAATATTTCTTCTTTTATAAGGATAGAATTTTTATGGTAAGTCGCATTTAAATAATGGTCTTTATGTGTTAGATTACATGAACCAAGTAATGGAAATTGATAATGAAATTAATTCACATTACTCATATCAATATGTAAATGAAAATTGTTTGATTAAATTACACAAATATGGATATTTATATTACATTGAACCGAAACCACTTGGTGTATGAAACACATGTTTATAAGGAAAAATGACCAAAGCCACATTTAGTAAAAAAAGTGAAAGGTCCAAAGTGTTTATTGAATTAGTTCATCTAATGTGTATGGACCATTTCCTATTAAATAAATGGGAGATCACTCATACTTTATAACTTTTATTAATTATTTTAGTAGATATGGATATGTCTACTTTATTATTTATAAATCATATTCCCTTGATAAATTCAAGGAATAAAAGAATGAAGTTGAGAACCAGCTTGGTAATATGATTAAGAAAACTAGTTCAGACCATGATGGATAATATCTTAATCAAGACTTCATTGATTATTTATGATATTTTGGGATTCTATCTAACTCAAACCTACTTATACACCTCAATAAAATGGTGTAAGTGAAAGGAGAAACATCACATTGTTAGACATAGTGAGATCAATGATGATTCATGTGAGTATTCCATTATCCTCTTGGGGATAAGTGTTATATACAACAACAAAAATACTAAACCAAGTGTCAACTACAGTGATAGACAGTATAACATACTAATTTTGGAATGGAAAGAAACATGTGTTATTGTACTTATATGTGTGGGGTTGTGAAGCATTTGTTAAGGATTTTTTAGGTAACAAATTTTCCTCTAGAGACACAAAGTGTACTTTTATAGGATACCCTAAGGAAACAAAGGGATGTTACCTATAAAAACCCTTATAAAACAAGGTAATAGTGGTAAGACACATCATATTCCTTGAGAGGGAGCACATATCTAAAATAAATAGTGTTGAAGAGATAGACTTTGATGATGTCGAGGATCAAGGTACACAAGAGTTATTACAAGAATATATTCCATAAATACCCATGTAAGGATATGTTCCAGAGACATAAGTATAATGTAGGTGTATAAGAGAGTTTAGAGAATAAGAAAAATATGGTTTTCTAGTCACCAAAAATAGTGACTAATTATTAGTTGATAATAATGATACTTTAACCTATAAAGAAGTAGCAAGTGACAAAAATGTTTCCAATTGGAAAGAATATATGAATTCTAAAATAGATTCCATGTACCAAAAACAAGTCTAAATTTTGGTACATACTTTAGTGGATATAAATCTTGTTGGATGTAAATGGGAATTCAAGAAGAAACTAGACATATATGGGAAATTCAGTACCTATAAGGCATGAATGGTTGCAAAAGGATTTAAACAACATCAAGGAATTGACTATGAAGAAACCTTTTCACCAGTTTCCATGATGAAATCCTTAAAAATTATACTTTCCATTACAACATTTCGTGACTATGATATTTGAAAAATGGATGTCAAAACAACCTTCCTTAATGGGAACCTTTAGGAATATGTATATACGACACAAACAGAAGGTTTTGTGACTCCAAAGTAAGCCAAAAAGATTTAAAAATTGAAAAAAAATCCATTTATGGATTGAATAAATCATTTAGGTCATGAAACATTCAGTTTGATGAGTCCATAACTGAATTTGGTTTCATAAAGAATGAATGTGAGCACTGTGCATATAAGTGGTTTAGTGAGAGTGAAGTCATTTTCCTAATAGTATATATCAATGAAATATTACTTATTAGAAACAAAATCCAAATATTACAATTTATTAAATCTTGGTTGAATATATTCTTCTATATCAAGGACTTTGGTGAGGTAGCATATATTTTTGGGATCAAGATCCATCATGATATATCCAAGTGTCTGCTCGACCTAAGTCAAGGAATATATATCGATAAGATATAAAAGAGATTATATATGGAACAATACAAGAAGGGATTGTTTTCAATGTCACATGGCATTCATATTTCTAGGAAAATGTGTCCTCATACACATGAGTAATGACAAAGAATGATAAGGATTCCATACACGTCAATGATTGGGTTAGTCATTCATGTTATGGTATGTACTAGGATAGATGTTTCCTATGCCTTAAGTACATTAGGAATATATTAGGATGACCCAAGATACTACCATTGGATTACAATTAAGACTATCCTTAAGTGTCTAAGGTTTACTAAGAATTTATTCCTTGTCTATGGAGGAGATGAGGAACTAGTCATTAGTAGATATGCAGATGCTAATTTCCAAAACAAATCAAGATGATTTGAAATTGTAGATAGGATACATCTTCACTCTGAATGGAGGTGTTGTGATTTAGAAGATCTCAAAGAAGGTTATGGTTTTAAATTATATAGAAGAGTCCAATTATATTATAGATTATGAGGTAGATAAAGAAGTAGTTTAGATATGTAACTTTGTCCAAGATCTTGACATAGTAACTAATAGAAAAGATCCTATCACACTCCATCAGTGTCCCTTACCAAGGATCCAAGGTCACATCAGATAATGAAGCATATACTTCCTAATTATCATCTCTTGAGGGATTTTTATCATATAAGTGAGGTTGAAATGATCATAATATCCATAAAAGGTAATGTGGTATACCCATTGAATAAATCCTTGACTCAGTATAAACATTACCATCATGTTATGTCTAATAGACTTAAATTCATAGGTAGTTGGATCTAGTCTAAGTGGGAGTTTTTTGGAGTTGGTGTTCTAGAACCAACTATTTTTAATTTGGATTATATGTATATTATAAGGTTTGAATATTAATAAAACATCTTATTACATATTTTTCGTTGTTCTACATGTCTTTAATGTAATAATTTCTTAGGGTATCTATCACATTTATAAGGTCATAGCAATTCCCTACTATGATGAGGACCTTAAAGTGCTATAATTATATTATTAAAAATATTTTTTTTGTCTAATAAGTAATATGATAGGTAATATAGTGTGTAGACTTATAGGTTTGAGTACTCATAAGAATATGAGGCTTATTATTATAAAGTTCACACTTAGTAATCTCCAAGATGGGAGATTATGAGAACTAAACCACCAGTAGGAATTCCACATTTTTTGGTGTCATTATATATTCCTATTTGTGAGCATGTGTAATGGTCTATAGACTTTATGATAATCATTAATTCATGTAATTACTCTTTCAATTATACTTACTAAACAATAACATGATTTCATATGCTTTTGGGAAGCTAGGTAAATTGGGTGCATGAAAAATGACATGTTATTAATGGATAATTCAAAGAAGGATTTGTACCTTCCATCTTTATGGAAGTTTATATCCTGGTCCTTTGATTGAAATTGAATCATCACATTAAATTTTTATGGCTATGGTGTAACAACAAGTTTCAGATAGTCAAATAAATATATATCAATCATATAAATTGATGACACTGATGTGAAACCTACTTGATGAGATATTGAGAAAAAGATATTATATTACATAGTGAGTATTCATAGTGGTTTTAAATGTTGCAAAATTAAGTTATTTCTATTGGGTTCCTTAACCCATGGCTAGATAATAATCTTGGACTTTAAGAAATCCCCCTAATGTCAATGAGAATGAATCCTACAGAGTCACACACTAAGTGTTTTCTTTTATCTAGATTAAATTTTATTTGAATTTAATTATTGGAATAAATATTATTCTTGAGACCAAGGAATAATTTTATTCAAGTTTTATTGATTTCTAATATTTTCAAGGTAATAAATAATTTTTAATTAAATATTTATTCAAGAATTTAATAAATGTCGATGAGTTTGAGAAGACCAAGACAATGTCTGATGATAAATATTAATTTATAAGCTGGTAAAATAATATTTATCATTGTGTGAGTTAGTACATGCCATAAAATAATAATAATAATAATATATGGAATAGTTTTTTAAGGATTATAATATTATTTAAGGGAATTTATGCAATTAAATAATATTTTGATCTAAATACTAGCTCTATAAATAGATGGTTCTATCTATTATATAGGGTTAATTGAGAATTGAGAGTCATTGTTCACAATAGACTTCTCTCTCTAATTCCTCCTCTCATTTTCTAAAAAATGAGAACAACTCCTTCAATCCTAAAGGATTTTGAAGAAATCAAGATGAGAAATACGAGATGATTGATTTTACATGATAGAACCTAGAAATTAATTGGCGTTGTTTGGATGTTAAATGAATATGTGTGTATCACCACTAGAAGGATTCTATAATTGGATCCTTATAGCACAATGAAGGTGATCTGGAAAAGGGTTTTTCAGATGATCAACATCATCTACAAAGAAATATCCTCAAACCATGTATTTATTCATCTAATAATAAACAAATAAATTATAAATTTAATATGAAAATATCCTCTCTAGGTTTTTATTTTCCTTTATGTCAATATTTGGTGAAAAAAATTTGTAGGTCATGATATTTATGTCTAGTACAATATTGTGAATGATCCACCAAATTAACAAAACCATCTATGGTCATCCACCCATTAAGGTGATTCCTCTTTGCTTGGATCCTTCACACATGTCTTAATTCATGTGTTTCAAATAGATCATATATCATAATAAATCATTTCATGAATTACCCATAGAGGATAAATAATGAGTTTCATATAAAATCATTAAGTACATACGTGTCTAAAGACTTAAATTTTCATCATTTTTAACTAATGAGAAGGAAATATGGATTTAATACATGAAAATAACCAATTAAAGAATTATAATTATGTAAATATTAATACCTTTGAATAAAAATAAAGTTATAAATTCACAATATAAAAAAGGGAGGCATAGAAAATCAAGGAATGATTTCAGTGGAATAACAAGTATAAAAAGTGGTTTATCAAACATGATTAATGAGAGAGAATGGAAGTCTGTTATTGATAGATTTTTTTTATAGAAATGGAATGATCATAAGTGCATGAGAACACAATAAATTTTAAATTATAACACTAACTACAAAGGAAGTACTTGGATAAAAAGGGAGAGTAAGAGAATTCCTTACCTTGCGAGAGAGCTTCTTAAAGCTTGAGGAGAGTTACTTGGATCATTAGAAACCCATTTTAAAGTCTCTAGAGAGCTTAAATGATGAAAACTTAATTCTTACTGGATTTTTAGTGAATAATGATAGGATAATTGGTGGGTATTTATATCAAATGTGGGAGTATTGTTTATTAATTTCTAAATTTAAGCCTTGGAAATATAGGTTGTGAAAAAAATACAAAACTATTGGATTACCCATGGTTTTGGATCATGGTTTATGAAATTAAAAAGGTGGTTTTTTATATATTTTATTTTCATAATTAACTTTAATATTTTATATTATTGTTGTCTGGGGAAAATAAATTTTTTACAAAATAATGTTTTTAAAATAGTAGTTTCAATTTTAGAATTTGGAAAGTTATTTATTGGTTTGGAAATTCATTTTAATTCATTAAAATGAAATATTTTAATAAAATAATTTTTTTCATGGATTCAGTTTTATTAATTATTAAATCATTATTACATATTTATGAAGTTATAAAACATACTGAAAATAAAAAATTGTATTTTTACTACTCGCTGAAAAATAAAGTATTTTAGAAAATTATCAAAATTTTACCCTAACCTAATTTTGATGTCATGATTTAAAATATAATATTTATTTAATAAAAATAATTTCCTAAATCTAAGAATTTTAACATTTAAATAAAAAAATTTATTTATTGAAAAATAACATTTTTATGACATGATCAACTTTATGACCCTTATAAAAATTACTTGGGAAATTAAAAAAGTATATTATCATTATATTTAAATAGATAGTATTTTATAATACTATTTCATGGAAATAACTTTTATTTAAAATATTAATTGAGATTATATATATTTTAAAAATACAATCGTGCTTTCTTTATATCCAAAAAAATTATTTATTATTTTTATCTTATATTCATGTGTATTTTGTTAAATAAAATAATAATGAAAATGGCATTGAAGAAACCTCTATTTCATTAAAAATATGAAAATTACACTTTTATAATACTAAGGTATAGATACATAACCCCTTATTACACTGGTATACCCCCTAAGGGTAAGGTGTGTGATGATAATACTTTTATGGGGTGTATCAACTAACATTGATCTAGCAGATATTTCCACTAACTTGAACTTATCATGAAGTCAATTCTGCTCAATCCATACTTGTTAAATCTCTTCTTGGTCTTGGTCAATTGAAAACCACAGTGACACTACCTCTCTCCAAAGTTCTAATAAATGGCCTTCAAAAGGAATGATCCTACTGGTTGAGGTCATCATTTCTCCCTTCTACATCAATTATCTCTTATCATTTCCCTTTATATACACTAATTATAATGGTAATATTATTACTAATGATCATAATTCCCAATTATCATATTGATCAATGGTGAGGTAATGGTTAGATAATAATGACCAATTTTCCCTTTCTACCCTATATATACTCCACTATTCTAATACCTCAAAATTCACTATTTATCTTACAAAGGTTTTAAACTTCCCTTGATAATGTTTATCACATTCCTAACTCTTCTATTTATTTTTATTATTTTTATAGTAGGATCAATATTCATTGGAGAATTCAATATTATAGAGTTTATATTAGTGTGTGCATTATTCTTTTTTATTTGTATTCCTATATTATTTCTAGTTGTTATAGTAAATATTAATTCATGATATATAATGAAATATATAATTCCTTCTATGTGATTCTATTGTAAAACATAATAAAATAGTCATTGTGAAACATGATTTATTTTATTAATAAAAAGGAAACTTTTAGGATGTTTCATTTTACCCCGTTAAGAAATTTCACACTCAAAATCTATGCCCTTCCTTAAAATAAATGGGGGTATTTATATTTCATCACTTCTTAAGGATCTCAATTTTATTATTCACATTTTTTATTTTTTCACAAGTCTTTCATAAGTCGAGTTGTATTTTTCCTCAACATTTGTTCCCTTTCATCAAGAATCTATATCAATTATTCTTCACACATTAGGTCAAGTTCCAATTCCACACCATTTATGCCAAGTATATGTGTTGGGTCTGACATATACTTTCTTAATAGGGATATGTAGAATAAATCATGGACATTGAAAAATTTGGATGTAGCACTAACCGATAGGAAACTCCTCCAACGTGATTTAGAATTTCAAATGGTATAATGTACTATAAAATCAACTTTACTTTGTTTATAAATCTCATGAATCATTTCCATGGTGATATTTTGAGTAATACATGATCCCCAACATGAAATTAAAAGTCCCTCCTTTTGGTTTTATCAAAACAATTTTTTCAAATTTGAGCAGCCTTGATATGTTTATGGATCACATGTATCTTCTCTGTAGTGTATTTCACAATTCATGGTACTAACTATTTTACTTCTCCAACTTCATCCTAGCATGTTGGATTTCTACACCTATTCTTATAGAGTGCTCCATTATGATCTATTTAAATACTCAAGTAAAAACTATTGTTATAAGACAATTCAATAAGTGGAAGATTCTGATACTAAATCCCTTGAAAATAAAGTGATCTAGCCCATAACATTTATTCCAATTCCTAAATAATCCTCTTAGAATACTCATAAATTTGAGGATTATAGGTTGTTCTAAGGTTTACTTTGGTATTCATATCCTTTTAAAGGATCCTCTAGAATTTATAAGTAAATCTTGGATTATAGTTTAAAAAAATTGAAAATGGTGTCCTATGAAGTCTCACTACTTCTTAAATATACCAATGAGCAAGGAACTCAAAGGATAAATACTCTGTTATAGTGATAAAATGGGAAGACTTTGTTAATTTATCAATAATTATCCATATGGAATTTTTTCCCTTGAATGTCATAGGAAGATCGGTAATAAAGTCTATAGTGATGTTGTCTCACTTCCATACAAGTATGGGATGGGGATACAACACTCCTTTGGGTATTTTTCACTCCACCTTCACTTACTAACATATCAAACATCTTACAGTATAATTAGTAATCTCCCTTTTTCATTTTATCCCAAAAATAATGATCTCATAGATCTATATACATTTTGGTATATTCATGATGTATAGAGAATGCAGAGTTGTGTGCTTCATCCATAAACTATTTCTTTTAACTTTGTAACATATGGGATATATAGCCTTGTACTAAACCTCAGTACTCCCTATTTATCAACACTGAACTTAGGAAACTTCTCATTTTTCACAGATTCTATTTTTTATAACTTAAGATCTTCTCTTTGTACTTTCTTGATATTCTTTGGTAATGTTGGTTTGGAAATCATTTGGGAAAAGGATTGATGATGTTCCTTCCCTTATAGCTTCCATGTCCATATTTACGAATTCCTTGATCAATGGATCCCCTTCAATCCTCATCATAGTAATAAATCCAGGGTCTTTATTACTCAACACATCAACAACTCTATTTGATTTTCCAAAGTGATAATGAATATAAAAATCATAGTACTTAAGAAGCTACAACCATATCATTTTTCACATGTTCAGTTCCTTTTATGTGAATATAAACTTAGAATTTAGTTTTTTATGTATATATCACACTTCTCCCCATAAATATAATGTATTTATATCTTCATAGTAAAGATAATTGTAGTTAACTCTAATTCATGGATATTATAATTATATTCATGAGGCTTCAGCTGTCTAGATTCATATTCAATCACCTTTTAATTTTACATGAGTAAACATCTAATTCATTTTAAGGAAACATCACTATAAATTAAAAATATTACCCCATTAGAGGTTAAAGTTAACATAAGTTCACTAACCAATCTCTTCTTCAGTTCTTGGAAACTTTATTCACCCACCTTTTTCCAAATAAACTTAACTCCATTTCAAGTAAACCTTGTTAGAAGATTGGAAATCCATGATTTTTTTTCATAAACCTTATATAGTATCTTGCTAGAAAAAGGAAACTATGAATCTAAGTTACTATTTTAGATTGAGGAAAATCCTCTATAACCTTTTTTTTATCAAATGATATTCCTTCATTGATCATAATGTTTCCTAAGAAATATACTTTTTGTAACCAAAAATAACATTTTATGAATTTATTGAAAATATTCTCATTCCTCGGATCTTATAATATGAACCTTAAATGATCCTCATGATCTATACAACTTTTATAATATATCATAATATCATCAATAAAGACCAGTGAAAATTTATCATGATAGTCCCTAAAGACTCTATTCATAAAATCCAAAAATATAGAAAGATCATTAGTCAAGGAAAATTCCATAACCACCAACTTGTAATGTCCATATATTTTTTGAAAAGATATATCCATGATATCTTCTTTCTTCACCCTCATCTAATGATACCCAGATCAAAGGTCAATCTTAGAGAAAAATTAATCCCTATAAAGTTAGTTAAACAAATCATCAATCCTTGGAAGAGTGTATTTTTTCTTCACTATAATCCCATTAAGTTCTCTATAATTAAGGCATAATCACATCGATACATCCTTCTTCTTCACAAAGAGAATAAGTTCTCTCTAAGGTGACACACTTGGACGAATAAAATCCTTCTCTAAAAGATCTTTAATTTTCTTCTTCAATTCATATAACTCCACATATTCCATTCTATATGGGGTCTTTGATATTAGCTTCAATCCATGTATGAGTTTAATTGAGAACTCTACCTCTCTTTCAAGGGGGTTATAAGTATCTCTTCATAAAATACATCAATGTACTTCTGAATAATGGGTACATCTCTTATCTTTATACTTTCACTTTATTATCTTTCCTCTCCAATTATTTCCATAAAGAAGGTAATAGGAGGGTTTTATTGATAAAACTCAATCTTGGATATATCTCCCTTGAATATAATTACAATTTTCCCCTTCAATACAACTAAAATTTCGTTACTTCTATAGTTGATCTTGGAATTATACTTTGGAAACCAATCCATCCCAAGTATTATGTCAAATTACAACATTTTAATAACCACTAGGTTTACATAGGTATTGAATTCACCAAAGTTAATAGGGAAATACCTATATATCCTTAATTCTTTAATAGGTCCTCTAGAAGTTTTTAAAAAATAATTATACCACTAGTAGTTCAGGGTTTAACTTTATGTCACTTTAAAACTTGAATGAAATAAAAGAATGTATAGAATAAGAATTAAACAATTTTCTTTTCTAGCTTTGAGTGTATGATGAGTATACCTACAAGAAAATCAATTATATCCCTGACTTGAGACATTATGATTTCAAAAGTACAACCTTTATTACTTGGTTTCCACTAGGATAGATAGTAGTTTCCCTCCATTATCTTTTGATTTGGACATTGATTAGTGAAATGACCATGACCCCCACACTTAAATCATTTTAATTCAGGTTGTAATTACACCATATTTCCTTTTTAATTGTCACTAAAATGTTGAATATTTAAATCTCCATGACAGTTTTGATCTATATGGATATCTCTTCCATAGTTATAACACTTTCCACTTCCTTGAAAACAATTCTCTGATGCTTCTTACCACACTTGTTTCACATATATAGTTGTTTTTTCTTCCATTCCCTTTAATGGTCGAAACTCATTCAAAAATTTGGATTTATCCTCCTCTTCTTATCATTCATTCCATGAGACCACTGTGTATCTCCAAAATCTATTTACACTTTTATATCACATCTAATTATCTCCTAATAACTTCCAAAGACTCGGATTATAATATTTTTCCATAGATGATTCCTTATCCCACCAAAGGATTGATTTATCTTCCCATTGAAATCAATGTAAAATATTGAAGTGTATCACAAAGAACTTATAAAGTTCATCTTATAACTTCCCACTAATTCATTTTCATTTTGTTTCAATTTAAGTAATTCCATTTCCATTCTCATTCAAAGTTTATGAGGAAAATTCTTATTAAAAATAGTTTTTTGAAGTCTTCCCACTCCATAGTTTCTACTTAATCCTTTGGATTCATGTTATTGATCAGTGTACAACACTGATAAAATTATCCCTCTAGGTAAACTACCAAAGTAACTTTCTCTTGATAAGAAGAATGGAGAACAAAAAATATATTTTCTATAATATTGATCCATTTTTTTTATTATTGGATCATAGGTTCCACTGAAAATAGGTGGTCATTGACGTATGAAGGATTCAATAGCTAGTTTCTCCTTCCTTGGTGAAGTAAGATTCTTCACATGGTTTAAGTTATAATTAATAACCTAATATAACTAATTCATAATCATCATAAATATTTCAAGTATGGTTCTCCCCATATTAGGATTTTTGTCATCGCATTGTCTGTTGCATTTGTTATTTATATGAGTCCTTCTATTTCCTACCATTTTTCTAGAAGAATAACTAAGTGAGAATTTTTTTACTATTGAAAATCTTATAATAATAATTCTAAAGGAAAATTTAATCCTAAAATTTTCTAATAACATGCTTCTAGGATGTTATACTTCAATATTTTTAAAAAATATTTTCTATAGATCCTTCATAATGGTTTGTAAAAAGTATGTGATTAACCAAAGAATATCCCCTGGGAGTGTTTGGCCAAGTGTGAAGTCTTAGGAATCTTTTTCATGCACTAGGTACAGGTTGTGTTAATACCCAATGACCCCTTTTGGGGTTATTACCCATAGTTACATTTTTTCCACAGTCGCATCCACTTACCAATATCCCAACATAAATTTATTTACTCAAAAAAAACCACACACTCTACACACTACCAAAATTTGGGGAAATTTACTATATTTAAAATCATACACAAGGTTTTTTCTAATTTTTTCTAGTTATAATTTCTAAAAATAACTAAACCTTTCCTTTGATACCAACTATGGAAAGTTGCCTATTTAATACATGATTTTTAATACAATTCCTTAACAAAATATTACATTAATAACTTTGAAGGAACTTTTGAGGTTTAGTGTCTTGAAAAATAGGTACATAATAAATTAAGTATATAAGGAAAACATAAATATAAAATTTAATTAATCAAGTTTAAATACTCCTTTATTATTCCATCCTAGTTCACCTCACCGTAGGTGATTTTCTAGCGACATGCATCAAAAGAAATGGGTGAGCAGAAAGCCCAATAAGGTATAAACAAAGGAAATGGAACATGAGTGATCATCATGGATAAAACATGAGGAATAGATTGATATCATAATCATAATTATATGATAAATGTTATGTAAATTTGGCTACAACATAAAAAATGATACATTCAAAAGCATATTACGAAGTTTTATCAGCAAGGTATTGTAAAGCATATTACCAAGGTTATTCACCAAGGTATCATAAACATGTCATCTCTAAAGATAAATTATTTACCCAATGCATTATGGTATTATTAGGGTACACCATTCATATGTATTAATTCATGTGTTCCATATATATCATATATCATAATAAAGTATTTCATCAATTACCCACGGAGAATAAAGAATGGGTTTCATATAAAATCATTGAGTATCAAAGTGTTTAAAGACTTTAACTTTTCATCATTTTTAACCCAAAATAAGGGAATGTGGATTTAATACATGGAAATACCCAATAAAATAATTTTTAATTACATTTATATTAATACCCATGAATAAAAAAAGATTTGGGTATTCATAACATAAAAAGGGAGACATGGAAAATCAAGGAATGATTTATATAGCATAATGAGTATAAAAAGTAGTTTATATAACATGATTAATGAGATAGAATAGAAGTATATCATTGATAAAACAAAATTTGGACAATAATTTAATGATAATAAGTGCATGAGAATATAATAACTTTGAAATTATAAGACTAACTATAAAGGAAGTACTTGGATAAAAAGGGAGAGGAAGAGAATCCCTTACTTTATGAGATAGATTCTTAAAGATTTAGGAGAGTTATTTGGAACCTTAGAGACCAATTAAAAAGGATATATATAGGGTAAATTAATTTTTAATGTATTTGGTGTGAAGAATAATGGGAGAATGAGTGCGTATTTATAGAAAATGTGGGAGGATTGTTTATTAATTTCTAAATATAGGCCTTGGAAATCTTAGTTGTGGAAAATAAAAAAAAATTAGATTACCCATGGTTTTGGATCATGATTTATAAAATTAAGAATGTGGGTTTTCTATTTTTGAGTTTTAGAACTAAACTCCAATATTTTATATTACTTTTGGCATGGGAAAATAATTTTCCACAAAATAATGTTTTTAAAATCTTAATTTTCATTTTAGACTTTGGAAATTAATTTATAGATTTGGAAATTAATCTTAATTCATTTTAATTCATTAAAATACATTATATTAATAAAATAACTTATTTTTGGTTGTGTATTCAGTTTTTTTAATTATTACATCATTATTACATATTTATGATGTCATAAAACACACTGAAAACACAAAATTGTATTTTGACTATTCATTGAAAAATAAAGTATTAAAGAAAATTCTCAAAATTTCACCCAAAATTAATTTTTATGTGATTATTTAAAAAATAATATTAATTTAATAAAAATAATTTTCTAAATATGATAATTTTAACTTTTAAGTAAAAATCCTTATTTATTAGAAAATAGCAGTTTTTATGACATGATCAACTTTCTAACCCTTATAAAAATTACACAGGACATTATAAAATTATATTATCATTTATATTTAAATAAATAGTGTTCTATAATTATAATTCATGAAAATAAATTTTATTTAAAATATTAATTGAAATTATAAAATTTACAAAAATATAATTATGTTTTCTTTATATATAAAAATCTATTTATCATATTTATCTTATATTAATGTGTATTTTGTAAAATAAAATAATAATGAAAATAACATGAAGAAACCTCTGTTTAATTCCTAAAAAAATGGAAATTTTATATTACTATATTCTAGATACATAACCCCTTATTACACTAGCATACCCCCTAAGGGTAATGTGCACAATGGTGGTACTTTCATGGGGTGGTCAGCTAAAATTGATCTAGGGGTGATCTCTACTAACTTGAACTTATCCCAGAGTCGATTCCACTAAAGCATTACTTGTTGAAGATATACTTGATCATAGAAAAGGGAGAATCCTAGTGACACTGTCTCTCTCCCAAGTTATGATAAATGGGATTTAAAAGGCATAACCCTACTAGTTGAGGTCATTGTTTATCCATTTTGTATCAATCATCTATTATCATTACCCTTTATATACACTAATTATAACAATAACATTATTGAAAATAGTTATAATCCCCAACAATCATATTAATCAACCATTATATTGATCAATGGGGACGTAACGGTCAGATCCTAATAGTCATTTTTGTCTTTCTACCCTATATATAATCCATCATTCTCAAACCTCAACATTAACTACTTCACTTACAAATGTTATAAACTTCTCTTTATAATGTCTATCACATTCCCAACTATTCTATTTCTTTTTACTATTTTTATAGCAGGAGAGATGTTTATTGGAGAATTTAAGTCTGTGGAGTTTACATTAGCGTGTTCATTTTTCTTTTTTGTTTATATCTTTTTATTATTTCTAACTATTATAGAAAATATTAGTTTATTATATATAATGAAATTTAAAATTCCTTCTATGTGATTCTATTATAAAACATAATAAACTAGTCATTTTGAAACATGATTTGTTTTATTAATAAAAAAGAAATTTTTGGCTGGTTACAATCTCCCTAAAACCCTAACACATGAACCAAGAATTAACATAAAAAATGGAGGAAGAATAAGTAAGAGAAGGGGATATATATTACTAATAATTTCCATGATTAACCTCTCCTGAACCACTTGAATTTAAGGGATAATAAAGTGGGATGAATGGATATCCAAAAGGGATCCCCACTCTCATGTGGGTAGAGGCAAAGGAACTCAAGGGGGTTCTAAACAGGACCCCTAGGAAAATTACTAAAAATTACCTAAAATGGGGAAGAAGTCCCTTTGTGTAATGGATATAAGGACCACAATGTAATCCCCCTCACCCTAGGTTGTCTTTTAATGAAACCCACTTGGTTTTAGTGAAAATACCCACCCCTAGCCTTCATATGTGGCATGGGAAAAGGCTCCATGACCTATCCCATGTCAAGGGGGAAATCTGATGTCCCTACCTCCTGAGGGCCCTCCATGACACAACCCATGGGTTGCGGTGTGGTGATTCCCCCACAATCATCACCATAGTGTAGCCCAAGGATCTATGATGTAGTGCTCCTCATGGCATTACTTAAATACCCTACCTCCTGAGAGTCCTCTATGACACTTCCCACTATTACAACATGATCCTTCCTCCACAGCCTCCACCACAATGCAACACCCTTCTCTACGATGCAGTTCTATTCCTCCCTCTCAAAGAATAACTCACTTTACACTTTCTATGATAAAAATACCCTAGTATATGGCATGGTTTGTTGAATTTATCCCAAACAACACTCAGGTTACCATAACCCTTATCTAATTTTCACCCAAGCACCTAAAACACTAGCTGGGCCCCATTCCTTGCCCACAAGCATCTCCTAGAGATGTCCAAACACTCAGAATTATGATCTGAGTTCCAATTCACCAAACATCCCATACCTTGAGACCAAAAATTAAAATTCCCTATGAATCTCACAACTAATAATGACATAGTTTTTTACATATTAGATCATCATGTAATGATTGTTAGAGGATTTTAGATATCCAAATAGTTGTTTAAACCTTAAACAATCAATTAGAGGATTGAATCACAAGTTACTAAGATTTGTAACATTTGAAATGTTTATGGATAATTTCATTAATAGGAAAAAAAATTAAAAATGTTTGAGATACTTGGAGGATTATATAATAAAATTAAATCCTTGTACGTGGTGTGGTATTTGAATATGAGATTCATTGTGTGAAATAACCTCAAATCAAAGATCTTATTTTTTATGCCTTTAATAAAAGGTTCTTGAAAACAATGACCCGCTGCAATAAATTTAGGCATATGAGAGGGAATTATTATATCCTAGATAATTATAAATTTGTTACAAAAGTATTTCTATGATGGATATCTTTACTAGAAAATATATTCCAAAAAATGGCATCAAAACTATTATTATTTAGGATATATTTTATTTTTATCCCAAAAAATTAGTCATTTAGGAAGGATTATATCTGTCTCATAAATATACGAATACAAAAAAATGTTATCTCAGATGAAATAATTTTTACCATGTAATTTTTTATATGGGATGGAATAATTCTTCCTAGATAGTTATTTTATTTGGGATGGATTAATCCGTCCCAAATAGTTTTTTTCTAGGGTGGATTAGTCCGCCCTAGATAAAATTTATATCTAGGATAGGATTTCTCCATTTGGATAATATTTTTAATATAATAATTAAATTACCCCACCAAAGACTATGGTTTGACCATCCTAACCTAGCCTAGCCCCCAATTCAACCCACCCGACCTGACCCAACTCCCAGAACTAGCCCAACCCATCCCAACAATGGACCCACCCAACCCAGACCATAACACGCCTTACCCAATCTATCCCTAACCCACCACATCCAAGATCACCAAGCCCCTTTACACACTCAAATTAGGCCCAAAAGCTCATCCCAACAACAAACCCACATGCCCCAGCCCATAACATGCTTGGCCCTCTCTTTCACTAGCCACCTAACCAAGCCCATAAAATATTAAGTGGAATTTTCTACCATTCAGACTTGAACTTAAGACCCCCATGTTCCAACAAGGAGATAAAACCAACTAACCTACACATAACATGTAATGTTTTCCATGAAAATATATATGTGTGTGTGTAATAATAAGTATATAACATTAATATAATAATAATTTAATTATATAATATATAAAAATGATATAACATTAAATATATAAGTAATAATAATTTAATTATAATATAAATACATGAATATATATATTCATTGATTAAATCATACATGCATTCATATATACATACATACATACATACATACATACATGCATGCATGTTATGAAAATTCCAGGAGATCCAAAGACATATTATTCCAATAGAAGAGTAAAAATGATAAAAACAAAACAAATAAGAAGAAGATCACAAGTCAAAAGATTTACATGGTTCAAGAATAATTTCTATGTCCATGGAAAAATCAAAATTATTTCAGTATTTCAAAGGTAAATTATAGGGAACACAATCATCTTATGGAAACCCTATCTCAAAAATTAGATCATAAAGCAACATTGTGCTATAGTAAATCACATTGATACAGTTCCAAATCTACATTGTAGGTCCACTAAGATACAGTGGTGATGGAAAAAAGTCTACTAAGCTATAATTAATTCATTAGTTTCATAAGTTAGTTTTTCTATAGTAACTATATTGAAGTCCACACTGGTATAGTATCACTATTGGTGTCGTCGACCAACTCTGTTACAGTGGTCAACATTACTAAAGTACTCCAAATTTTGGGTTGAAGGCTTTCTTCCCTAAACACTTGATCAGGGGTGCACTACTCCCTACAACCCCCAACAACCCCCAACAACCTCACCATGGGATTTGAACCACGAGAGTTGCAAGTCGGTGAATAGTATAAACCACTAGCAATTTGACCCAACTTCATCCAATGGATCAGGGTCCACCAATCCAATAACACACAAACACACATATTATAACATTAAATTATATATTATATTTAAATTATATAACAAGTTTATATTAATATATATATATATATATCATTATATATTAACATTAATATATATTAATATATTGCATATTAAAATTGACGCACAAGCATACATATTTGAACACATATGTAACAATAATTTAATTGTATAATATATATATATATATATTATAATGTTAATATAAATAACATTATTTATATTATGATATAATTTATAATATAATTTATATATTAAATTTAATATATTAATATGATAAAATATCTGATTAAATATCAACCTTAATATATATTAATATATTACATATAAAAAATAATATATATATATATAGTTAATAAATATTTATATATATTATAATTTATATTATATATTTATATTCCTTTACTTATATATAAGTATTTAACTATATTTCTAAATATATACTTGTAACATAATTATATACACATATATAGAAATATATTTATTAATTTATTTGTTTATATATTTATTTATAACATGGTTTTACACCCAAACACAAACACACACACACAAAACTATTTAGAACAGATTTAATTTCATCTTAGATAAATATAACCACACACACAAACACTTATAATATAATTATTATATATTATATAAAACTATAAATAAATATATTTATTTATAATTATAAAAATACATATTCATATATAATTATATTTTTATATAATAATTATGTAATAATAAACACACACACATGCATATATTAGGACCTTAAAGTAGTGCCTACCCTAAGGGGTCATGACATGTGCTTAACAACCCCACTGGTATAATCTGGATGACACCACACTCGTGGCTAGTGAGGGCGACACCATCAGGCGTGGGAAGGTTTTAAGCATGGATTATATGTCATATGAGTTCTACCCCTATCATAATGCCTTTTTAGAAGAGGAAGGAAAGTGAGCCCCTAGAAGGAAGTGAGCCATGCTGGAGAATAAATCCACAAGACAGTGATCCAAATAAAACTATATTGTGATTGAGGGGCTATGGGAGAACCCTACATCTGATATCATAGGGAGGGGTATCTTTGATCTTTAGGGAATGCACTGAGGTGGTATTTTTAGAACCTTAAAGTATTGATTTCCCTAAGGTATCATGAAACGGTCTTAACAACCATATTGGTGAGATTTGGTCAACACCATGCCCATGGAATGTGAGGAACATATCATGGTGTTGCACCCCAAGCCCCAAATTAGATGTAGGGGAGTTATAGGTAGGTATTACAAGTCCTATGAGTTTTACCCTATCATAAGGCCTTTTTAGAAAAGGGATTCAAGTGATCCCCCGATAGGTAGTGAGCCATGTTTAAGAACAAATTTATAAGGTAGTGATCCAAATCAGACAATATTATAATTGATAAATGATTAGTGGTTTACTCTACTTGACAACCACTTGACCAGATATTGTGATTTCCACATATCAAACCACAAAATATCAAAGTTTTTTCAAATAAAATCACATGTAATCTATGAAAATGATATTTTTTATATCAATCATATGGAAGAATATGGGATGTTCTACTACAAATATTTACAACAATAGTTATTGGGATATTCTAATGCACACTGGGTAGGTTCAGTTGATAACTAAAAATAAACTTATAGTGGTGTATTTTATCTTGGTAATTCTTGAATTTTGTGGATCAATAATAAACATGACTATACATCATTAAAAACTATATATAATGAGTATATTTCAGCTACTCAAGCATGCAATCAATTTATTTGGATGAAAAAAAACTTGAAGATGTTGGAATTGAAGTTAGATCAACTATTATGATCATGTGAAATAACTCAAGTTCTATAAACCTTAACAAAAATACCATACATCATTCAAGGACAATGAACATTCATATTAAGTGTCATTTAATAAAAAATAAGGTTGAGAATTTTTTTGTAGAATTTGAGTATTTGTCAACTCAAGATAAATATGTAGATGTTATGATAAAGGAAATATCGAAGGTTTCATTTGAGATGAATCATTTGGCTCTTAGAGTCCAACTGAATCCATCTACCTAAATGGATTATAAAGGCACGCCACTCCTTATAGGGAATTAATCTCAAGAGAAATGTGTGAAAATATTTTACATTTCATTGTTATATTTCTAACCCTATCCTGTAACCTTTTATAGAAGTGATCTATTTGGGTTCATTGACAAAGGGGGGATATATTATTTGATCAAAAATATGTTGTGAAAGTATGTTTTAAAGGGGGGAGTATTTCATATTAAATCAGGGGGATAAGTTGTTTGAATGAAGTATTGGTGATCATGTATTCGAGGTATGTACTCATGGGAATTGTTTCATTAAAATATTTTTTTTCTCACACCAAGCATGGATCACGTGGTCTTAGATTTAGTGATTAGTGAATCATTGATGCATTAATATGAAAGTTGAATGTTGAAGTGCTTGGATTATTTGAGATCTGTTATGTTTGGGAGTTTTCAACAAACCCAAAGGGGGATATTGTTAGTAAAAATCCCCTCTCAATAATTTTTGAATTGTTCTTATTGAAAAATATGATGGAGTATGTTTTACCAGAAGATGAAGTTGTTTGAACAGAGGAACATTTGGGAGTTTTGTTCAAATTAGTGAATTAGGTATTCACTATGGATTATACCACACCATAGTGAATTCATATAGGATTTTTTGAATATTATTATGGATAGAGTTGGTGACCATACCCACAATAGTGGTATTTTTTATATGGGAAGTCACCTGAGAAAAATGGCCAATCCTTCTATGGGCGTGTTAGTGATTTTTTTGGAGGAGAAATATCTTTATTAAATATTTGTTTTTATGAGATGGAAAAAACATCCAGTCGAAATGAACCATGAAATTTTACTAGGAATGGTGTATTTTTTGTCTACCTATGCAACGCAGGGTATCCCACTATAGGCATGGAAGAGACCATGATGGACCTAATCAAACTAATGTTCTAAAATCCCCCTACATTGTGGTGTAAATATTAAGGGCATTTTTTTCTCATACTGTCCTAGAAATCCACCTATGAAAAAAAGAGACTCTCTACATACAAAGAGAAATCCATGGTGGTTCTATATTTAATAAATTCCATAAGATCACCATGCCATGGTGAGATTTTTTTGGGCGTATTTCAAGTGTTCCAGATGTTGAGTTAGGAAATTTTTGTAGTTACTTGATGAAATTTTTAGGGTATCTATATAAGTTATAACCATTATTTTTCTGAATGGTTATGGTACATTTTGAATACCATAATTACATTTATTCAATTTCATGGAATGAAGGCACATTAAAGATAGTATTTAAAAGGGATATGATTTAGAGTTGAAGGTTATACACATAAAACAAAGGAATTGGACCAACAATTAAAAAAAGAAAATTTGGAACTTAAAGAGGAAAAAGATATAGACATATGGATCGAAGTGCTAAAAACTAATGTGGGAAAACTGATAGGCCTAAAAAAAGTATTTTTGAAGTTACAACTATCTTGAGGGATAAAAATGATTATCAAGCATAATAATTAAAGATTATATACACAAAGAAGGAAAAGATTAAAGCTGATTCAAAAGAAAAGTTTCTTAAATTAAAATAATTTTATAATCTAAATTCCTAGAAGGGTGAGTTGGTTAGACACATGGATGAAGTGGTTAAGGAGAATAAGAGGCTGCAATAGTAAAAGGTAAGCCTTAAAGACTATATTGCTCAAATGAATTATAAAATAAAAGATCAAATTGATATGTTAAAAAAACTCTCATACACATTATAAGAAGAGATTTATAGTGGTAAGACTCTCAAGAAAAAATTTAATTCTCAACTAGAATAAAATATCGAGAAGATACAGTAGTTGCAAGAAGAATTAGACTCATCTAAGAATTAGTTAAAGGCCACAGGTGATGATGAAAGGAAAAAAAGTGTTCCATCTCAGAGGAGAGACATGAAAATATTCTCATATCACAATGACAATAATCCATGGGTAAAGATTGTTTTGGCTATGAAGGAACACCACAAAGTCATGAGAATAAGAGATCTATAAACATTCCCAAGAAAAGGAAAAATTGTGAAGGTATTGGAAATGGATTTAAAAGTGTCCATGCAAGAGGTAAAATCAACTAGTCGAGTTCTCAAAGAATAAGTGGAAACATATGACACTTTTGTGGTATGCATGGAAAAATCTCTAGTTTTTTTAAAGAAATAGAATACATCACCTATTATAAATCTAGTGGAAAGTATGAAACATTGAGTTCTCATGATCAACAAGAAATGAATTATTATAATTCTCATTCGTCTTATCAATATAACCACATCTTAAGTGTAAATTAAAAGGGTATTATAGCTGGAATAAAAATTGGAAACTATCATGTATTTAAAGAAAAATATATCCCTAAAAAGAACAAATTTCAATGATTGGTTTTGGAGGAATTTTATTCTGAAAGAAAATAAATAAGAAGATCTAAATCTTCTATAAAAATAATAACCTCTTGGAAAGAAATAAGGTATACTTGGAGGAAAAAACAAAACAAAATTTTAGTTATAGAGAAAGTAGACTATGATGCCTTAGTTGTAAAGAAAGAGAATAATACACCAAGAAAGAAGTCTAAGATAACACTCATGGCCACTGAGGAGGTGATATAAAATGAATTACTAAGTGGTCTTTAACAAACCACTAAAATGCATGAAATAAATAATGATGGAAGTGTTTTTAAATGGAGAAAGAAAACTGATGAAAGTATTGGAAAGACTTCAAAGGAATAAAATTTAAAAAAAATGGAGAGAATAATCTTAAGCCATGAATAAATAAACTTATATTAGAGTATGATCTAAAAGAAAAGCAAGTGGATGAAGCGATGAAATTTCTTTCCCAAAATTTGAAAATGGGAAAAGGAAATGTGGAAAGAAAAGGGTTAGTACATATTGACTATCCCTATTTCTCTACTTGAGAAAGTGTGAGGTACCCCTCTCCCTATATTCTTTATTGTTTCTAACTGTTTGCAAAGAGGTACATAATTAAGAGTGTGATACAATATATGGGGTGATTATTCTATAAAATCACCTATTTATAGAGTTAAGTAATTTTTAATAAGTGATATCAGTTGATCTAAAGTGGTATGATCCTCACACTCAAAGTTTTTTAATTTTTTTACACTAATGACTTGGTGTGAAAGTGTATTGAAGATAACATGTTTTTATTGAGATAATGGATACCAAAAGCTACTATGATTTCATAGGTATTCATGAGTGGCATGGAAAACCTTCGTGCTGTCTAGAAAACTCTTATTTCAAACACTAAGCCTAGGTTAAATAGGATTAGAGGATTTGTTGACATCTCAAGTGAAAAGTGTTAAATTCAATCAATGAATTTCTTAAGAAGGTGAAACTATCTTGGAAAGGGAGATTCTAAAGTTGGTAAATCTAACCAAAATAGTTCTAATTAGTTTTAGAGAATTTGGATAATCAATAGATGGTTGAATCCAAATTATGAAGGTATGTTCACAAGGGGAGATGACATAAGATGAAGAAGTCCTCCCTATACTCAAAGGGGGAGTTGAATACCTTGAGGAGGAGATAAAAATTATTTTAGTTTCTTACCACACATAAAGGGGTATAAAGGTATGTAGATTAAATAAGATGAACCCATTAAAAGGGGGATATTTAGTTTCAAAGGAAGATCCCCAAATTTTGATAGTAGAGTAAGTTTCTTTTATATTTAATTTCCAATAAAGGGGATTGATAAATATTTGACATAGATACTGGATATTTTCAACAAAATACAAAGGGGGTACTATTTGGAATCCTAAAGGATCATGTTGGATTTATTTAAAATAAAGAATAAAACCTTGATAATAGGGAATAAGATGGCCAAGGTGAATTGTTGACAATGATTTGGAATGTTATTCACGTTGTATTTGTTGTCAAAGTGAAATAAGGTAGGTGTGACCATGCCATGGCTTATGTCTATGGTAGATAAGTAGATTCCCAACAAAAGAAAAGCTGGAATAGGACATACTTTGGTGGTACCTATGGTGGAATTATAGAGAACCTCTGTAACACGGTGAAGCCCATACATGGTGGCAAGTAATTTCATTGGTTTATTCATTCATAGATGACCCAATAGAGTAAAATTTTAACAATACATACTTTATAAGTAATATTTTTTTGTTGAATAAAAGTTTGTTATATAATATTGTATAGTATTATAAACATACAAAACATAGAGAAAATAACAAAAATTTATATAATTAACGGATATTTATACATTATTCACCAACTAAACCCATGAAAATGTCAAATATTACAATTTGAACAAATATTAAATAGAAAAAGTAGAATGAGAAAAATTGGATCGTTACAATATGTTAAAATCATTGCCCAATGAACAACACTATGGAAAATAAACAGAATATTAGTAAGATAATTGACATCTTAGTAAAGGAAAATATATAACCTTGGTAGGAATTATAGTGAATGTTGAATAAAGGAATGAAGTGGTATTTATAGGAAGTAATGTGACCATTGAAATAGTAATGTGACCATTAGAAAAAATAACATAACCATTGAGAATAGTAACTTGACCGTTGGAATGGTATTTTGACCTCAAAATAATAAAATATAATATAAATAATATTTATCATGAGTAATTTTAGAAAATATAAATATTATATTTCTATAAAATAAATACCAAGATTAAAAACTCAAATAAAACATAAGCACATTTTTAATAAATTGTATTTTAATGTATTTGATAAAATCATATTTTTTTATTTTAAAAACTAAAATTACCTATGTTAGAAAATTATTTTGATAAAAATGAATGTAATATTTAGAATTATCATGCTGAAATTTTCTAATGGTTATTTTTTGGTAATTTTTTGAAATACTTTAAATTTTAGGTGAATAGTAAAAATACAGTGTTTTTGTAACCGGTGTATTTTAAATTACATCATTCATGATTTTATAATGACCTAATCAGTTCTATAATTTGAGGATAGACTTAAAACATGTTTAATAATTTAAATGATCCATAAAATTTAAATTTATGAACCTAAAAAATATTTTCCAAAGTCTAAAATTATGAAGTGTCCCTTTAAATAAACTTTTTTTTTTCATTTTTCTTCTTTACTTATGATTAAACTAATAAATTTTAATTATAAAGCAATTAAAATTCATAAAATCATGTTATTTTATTAAAATATATTTTATAATGTCAAAAATATTACCATTTAATGGTTTACCTTGGATATAATAATCTATTCAAAATTTTATTCTTAAAATACCCATCTCCCCAAGTATAAATAACTCTTCACCCCTCCCTCACTCACCAATGAAAAATGTCTGAACAAATATCATATATCAAGAACTTTAGAATCCTTAGGGAAATTATGCAGTAACAAAATCTGAGCTTTCAAGGATTCTAGTGTCATGGGAAAGAAACAACACTGAGAAGATGGTAATTTTTCATCAACTTTTCTTCGCATTTTCCTCTTCTCTTACTCTTTGTCTCTATTCCTTTAAAACAAAAATATTATAATATTAATTAAGTATTATGTTAAAATTATATTAATGAAGTTTAAATACTTTAATGGTTTTATTTATGACATATTTATATTTCACACTTACCTTTCCTCATCTTTTGAAAATGTCCCGTCAATGGTCGGTTAACTGCTCACAATGATGTTTCCAACTTTCTAATTATCATAACCATTATGGATGATAATAATAAATTATTTATAATAAATAATTTTATAAATATATTCATTTTTAATCTTCTGGATTTAATCTTAACTATTTATATATAAATAAAAAGCAATATCATTAAATCAAAGCAAGACATGATATTTTAAGAAAAATATGATATCAAAACGTTTCACCTTTAACAAATAGAATTAAGGAATATAATCCAATTATTATAATTGATCAATAGTAAAAAATTAATATAATTCAATTTTATTTCCATTTTTTAACAATCCTAAGTTTATTATTTTGGAGGCATAAAAATGATGAAATAAAGTGGAATTTAAGGTAAGGGGATTCTCCAACCCAACCCCCTATCTTTTGGGTTATAGACTCTTTCACATAATTTTCATTATGGATATTTCTATAATATCCTTAAAATTTTATTTAAATATTCTCTCCCTTATCTTTCTTAGAATATACATGTTTCTACCTTATTAAAATGGTTTCTAAACCAAATACAAAGGTTTATCAAAAAAGACTTTACTTTTTTCAAAACACATCTTTGAATCATCTTGAGTTGTTTCTTCTTCAAATTAAAATGATATTTTATTCAAAAATATGATCTCAATTATTCATTTTAGAACCAAAATTTTATTTAATTAAGTATTATATGTTAAATCCTTTGTTAAACTCATTCCTTTCCATGGGTTATTTAACGACTAGATTGGTATATATTATTTTTCTAAGTGGCATGCATGACTATGAGAATTTTACATTGTAATGGGTGGGACTATAATTATATATCCTACCAATGCATTTATTAATGTGAAATATCTCATGATATTTTGTGCATTATATTTGAACATGATGTTATATTTGTTCATAATTATGATGTTATGATTTATGCACATTTGTTATATGTGAACATGATGCTAGCTTTGTTTACAACTATGTGTGGTATTTTACCACTATGTTATGATGATTCATTATTATGCATATTCCATATTCTGTGAATTTGTCAAATTTTTATCTCATTATTATGATGATTATCCTATGATCATGATATGATTATGTTTATTATGTTGATTATTCCCACCCATGTACTATTGATTTATATCCCTTGTTCCTCCCATGATATTCCTCTCCTTATCAGGTTTTTATTCTAACCCTTTATTTGATGTACATCCTCAGGTGATTACATGTACTAAGGAAAATTTTAGATATTTTAGGTGGATAAAGAAGAATGATTTAAATAATGTTTAAGTTTTATTATGTATAAGTGGTGTATGGGCTTAATTTTCTCAAGATACTAAACCTTTTAATCATGAATTGTATCACTATTGTATAGTTTATCTTAGAAATTATATAATAGTCATGTAAGAAAAATTTGGGTCACTATAAACATAGTCAGCTGAAGGTTGACCTTGTCATGGGTCATACTGTGGTGAGTGAAAAATAACCAAGGTTTTTTCACTATGCCATAGCGCATGACATTTTGAGTTAAATCTTCACATGTGAGACACAATAAACCCAAAACGGGTGTGGTGGTGACCATAATGAAGGTGTTTGATTCAAAAGGGAAGTAGTTTATCGAACTTCTATAGGAGAAGGAAAAACAACCAACATACCATGGAGTTTGGAAT
This sequence comes from Viscum album, assembly GCA_963277665.1. Taxonomy (NCBI): domain Eukaryota; kingdom Viridiplantae; phylum Streptophyta; class Magnoliopsida; order Santalales; family Viscaceae; genus Viscum; species Viscum album. The sequence goes on from OY728150.1 coordinate 1,548,253,553, forward strand.
GTTAGCATGGAAATACACAAACCAAACCATAGTGTTTGAAGTAAATCCATGTTGGTGGGAGTGTCAGTAGGACACACCAAATGTAGAGGATTTGATTTTGATGATGCATGAAAAAATATTCAATGCTTCATACATCACATGTCTTAGTTTTATACTATGGTCCAAGAATGATTAGAAGGTGATTTCAATATTACCCAAGTGTATTAAATAGATATTTAATCCAAACTATAAAAGAGGAATTTTGACCATGAAGTAGTTATGGTATATTGTGGTTATAAAGATCTTGAAGGAGTTATGAGAGATATGAATGACCTATAATGGTATGATGGGTAGATAATTTATTGTATCATGATATACTTATTAAAAAGGGACATTTATGGGGAGAAGAAATCTATTGAACAGATCACATGGTGCCATATATTAATTTTAGATATGAAAAAAGTAAGTGTTCCAAATGAGGGGTTGGAAAGGAGTAGAAGAAGGAATTGGAACCCATTGAAGACTATGCCAAAGGAAGAGGAGAAGAGAACAATTTTTGTGCAGTGAAGAAGTGAAATTTCAGGTATGTCTTGGAAATTAAAGAAGGATTTGTTCAAGAGGATATCACAACAATTCTGTGAATAGAATCAATTCAAATTCAATAACACTCATCCATACCTCGTGCATCATTTACAACAAGTGATGTTGATGAAGGGACTAAAAAATACATAATCTATGTGGAGTTGATCCTTTCCATAATAGTGAGCACATAAAGGAAGTTCGAGGGAGTGACCCTTGGGAAGTAGTGAGATATCACTAAACTTGTAAGGGGAGTGACCCTATATAGAAGTGACTTCACTTAACCCCTTTGAATAGTAGTGAGATATTAGTTTTTTTATATCGAAACAACATTAGCTTCATGATCCTTGGATTAGCCTAGTAAGGGTGAACCAAGTAAATTCTCTGTGTCCCATTTACTTTCTATATCCAAACCAAAAGAGGGAAATAAGTTATACACATTATATTTGATAAAATGGATTTTCAAGTGAAAAGGAAATTGAATCAAGATCAATATAAGAGACAAAAGTTATGACCCTTGAGTTAAGAGGTCAAGATCAAAAAAAGGGAAGTAATGATATTAGGAAAAGGTAATTGTTTGGAATAAATATACATACAAAAATTCACCCCCCACTCAGGGTATATCTCACTCTAAGATCTTTTTAGGCCTAACAAGTGATATCATAGGGAGAGGTATCTTTGATCTTTAAGGAATGCACTAGGGGTAGAATGATAGAACTTTAAAGTGGTGCTTTCCCTAAGGGATTGTGACATGGGATTAATAGATCTATTGGTGTGATCTGACCGATCCCATGCTCGTGGCTAGTGAGGACCATGCCATGGTGTCACACCCCAAGTCCCACATCAGGCATGGGGAAGTTATAGTCAAGGATTATATGTCCTATGAGTTCTCCCCCTATCATACAACCTTTTTAGAAGATGGACATGAGTGGTTCCCCTATGGGTGATGCACCATGTTGAAGAAAGGATTGAAGATCCATTCATGAATCACTAGAATCAAATCCTCCATATTTGGTTCATCTCCTACCAACATACCCACCAATACAAATTTCCTTCAAACATAATGATATGGTATATGCATTTTCAAGCTAACACACCCTTCAACATGACCATCTCTATGACCTACTGGTATTTTTTCCTTATCCTATAGAATCCTGATAACTTACTTTCATTATTATAAGTAAAAACCTTCACTAAGGGCACCACTATGCCCGATTTGGGTTCACTGTGTCTCACAGGTGAATCTTCAACTCAGAACATCATGCACTATGATATAGTGAAAAATATTGATCATTTTCACTCATTGTGGCATGAGTCATGGTGTGGTAAATCGTCATCGGATTGTATTACTCCACTAGGTCTTCTATGAATTCCAAAACCACTAAAATCCCTTTCCATAATTTCTGGACTTCACCACGTTTCATAGGTTCTCTAGAATTCAACCATGGGGACCACCATGGTGTGTCATATTCTATATTTTCCCTTGTTGGGAATCTCCTTATATACCACAACCATAAGACATGGCTTGGTCGCTCCTTCCGTCTTCCGCATTATTAACAAATCCAACATGAATAACATTCCATTTCATTGTTAGCAATTCCCCTTGACCATCTTCTTCCTTATTATCAAGATTTTCTTCCTTATTATCAACAAATTCAACGCAATCCTTTAAGATTCCTAACTATATATATATATATATGATTATTTGATTATATAACTATATATTTACATAATGATAATATTATACATGCCCTTGTGTGTTTATATTTATATTTAATTATATATATATAATCATATATATATATATATATATTTATTTAATTATAAATAAATAGATATTTAAATTTGTGTGTGTGTCTATATGTAAATATATATATATAATTATAAATTTATATTTATTTATTGATAACATATGTACACACACACAATTACATATATATTTTTAATTCATTTATAAATATAAATTTTATAAATATATAAATATAAATATATGTATTTATAATTAATATACATATTTATTAATATATCTATCATAGGTAAATATTTATTAGAAGATCATGAAAAATGCTAAACCAAGCCTAAAAGGGGATGAAGGTGATGGATTCAGAGGGCATCCCCTAAAAAAATTTCATTATATTCAGGGGTTAGGGAACCTAAGGGGAAGTAAATTTTAAGATCGTCTACCTACTCCCCCTTTGAGGCCAAGATATCTTTTGCCTTGTTACACTCATGCCACGTATAATGAATCTCAACATCATGATTAATGAGACCACTACATTTGGGAAAAATATATACCATTGACTAGTGAATGGGGGATAAATTTTTTGAATAGGTTTATTATTAATATATTTAAATAAATTGGATATAGTTTTTTAAAATTTGGGAAATGGGATAGTCGCGCGTTAAATGAATTGACGCCCACCAAAAATATTTTCTTTAGTTTTTAGTTTTTTTAAATGTTATATTTTATAAATATATTAAAAATAAATATATACATCTAAATTTAAAATTAAAAACAAATGTATTAAAAAATTATATTAAAATGTTTAAAAATTAAATATATTTATAAATATAAATATTTTTTAAAAAAATGTTTATAAATACAAATATATTTAAATAAATATATACTTATAAATATAGATTTATAGATATAAATATATTTATAAATATACAATTAAAATGTTTATAGATATAAATATATTTAAATAATTATATTTCAATTTCAATTGTGTTTTTCTTTAAAAAAATATATATAAATCTTTAAAAAATATTATATAATTATAATTTCTTTTGGAAATGGTTGGGGTCAAAACCCTTTATTAAGAGAAACTAACAAAGAAAGAAAGAGGGGGGAAGGGATATATAGGAAGAATATCATACAACCTGAGAAGGGGTACTCATACTGTGAAAAGGTACTCTTCCACCCCATCTTCGAGGATGTTGTCCCCTTCTCCATGTCTTAACCCACTTCCAAGGTCCACCCCCATCATCTATATACTCATATTGAGAGACATTGTCCTTATTATCTACATTAAAATCCCCATATCCTCTTTTAATATCCTCTTCACTGATTTCATAGGCAAGTATAACAAAAGGGTTATAAGTGAAAACTTTACCACTCACTGAAGGTAAACTTCTTCTAACTTTATCATCGACCATAACATTACTCAATACCTGAGGAGAAACTCTTGTAACAGAATAAGAATCTTTATGATTCATTCGATGATCATTTATAGACCCGTTCACCTCTTTGGGATAACCCCTATCATCCATAGTAGCTATGCTACCCCTTTTTTGTGAAACACCACCAGGATCTATGAGCTCTACAACAATATTTTCAGTCCCTCCCCCGCCTAGATCAACATCAGTCATTCTTTTGATTACTTACACTTTATTTGAAATAAAAGAACTACCTAGAACCGGTGATTCAATTTGTTCATTCTCAAAGGTATCCCTACTAACTACTTTTCCTTTATAATTGGGTGCCACACCACATTAAGAAGAAATCACTTTCCTAGCTAACTCCCTGCTGACAGCATAAATAGAGGTTGCAACATCACTCTAAACAACCATGTCATACCCAGTTAACTCCCTACTGGCAATGAGAATGGGGGTGCAACATCAGTCCAAGTAGTTATGGCATGCCCAACTATATCCCTATAGGTAGAATGAATTGAGGGTGAAACATCATTTTGGGTAGCCACTACATGCCTAATTAACTCATATTTTCTTTAATAATGAGTTGAGGGTGAAACATCACTCTGATCATCCACCGTATACCCATATGACTCAATCATCATGCCTAAATGGCCTCTGAACATGCCAAAAGACTTCACATGTTTCCTCGAGGAAGCAAACACAACTTTGGTTTTCCCCTTGCTTTTGGAAGTTGCTATAAAATTTCTCCTGCCACAATTTTATGTCAACTTCAGCCTATGTTGTATTCTCATCATCAGATTGAACATCTAAAGATTCAACAGGTGACTTCTCTTACTCAATCCCTTTAAAGGGAACATCTCTAAATGAGTGTTCAACATAGGTAACCAGCATTTTATCTTATTCTTATATAATGTTATCCCAAGGCCTTGGATCACCTATAGGGAAAATCAAGGTAGAACCTTGACTATAATTCCCCTGCTTTGATGAAACAAGAACATTATAGGAAGGATTATTCTTAGCAGACTGAGAATGGATCAATCCATCCCCTGTAGCTCCCTATGTCTGACCCTGTAAATTCTTCACAGAATTATTAGAGTTCCTTTTCCTCTATAAATTTTGATCATAATGTCTCGATCGATCACAATGAGAGCATTTTTGGTTTCTTTTATAGTTATAATTTGATTCCTCTATAGTCTTACAATCTTTACAAAAATAAAGGACCTTTTCATAAATGATCCTTAATGCAAATTCTTCCTTGGTAGAAGAAAGGAAGACCTTATAAACTAAAATTGAGCTAAGATCAACCTAAAATAACATGAAAGGATAATTTCCATATCTAATATGCTTAGATTCCTTTTTCATCTTAATATATTTATAAAATATAACATTAAAAAAATATTCTTAATGATCATTAATTCATTTGATGCTCGTATATCCCATTTTCAATTTTTTAAAAAACCAATTTCATTTGTTTAATTTTTGTTTAACTCCATTTTAAAAATTAATCTAGTGAATATGAGATAGACTATAACACTAAGTAATTTTTCTCAATCAATAGATAAATGTTGTTAGTTTTGCTCAGATTAAGGTTAATAAGAAGATCTTTAGTGGATTTCTATCACCATATAAAGGGATAAAAACTGACACCATTGAGCCCTTAGTGCTGTAAATAATGCCCCCTTTGCACATAACACCATTTTTGTTAATTTTTTATCTTGACACATGCATAGTGGTATTAGTCTCCTTTGATATCATGGTGATATATAAGGGGTGTAGAAAAAGACTGCACAAAACTTGATAGTTGTATTTCCCATCAAGCATCCTCAAGGAGAGGGTTTTAAACTCTAGGTGGGTTAAAAAATCATCTACCATGGAGAACAGTAACCTACAGAAAACACAATAATATGAGTATGATAGACATTGGAGCATATATCCTCACTTAGAAACCAGGAAGAGAGAAAATCATCTAAGGATTTGAAGTGCGTGATGATACCCAGACAATCTGACTAGTTATTTTTCTAAGAATAAATATCTCTATGACCAATAATACAACATGTGTGTTCAAGTAAAAGTGAAAGGGATATTTGAAGGATGCGCTAGAGAGGGTAAGCTAAATCATTTTTCATAAGCATAAAATCAGTGACATTACTATATTTTCCTCTTACATGACACACCTATACCGACCCACTAGAGACTAAGTCCCAAATAAGTCTGGATTGCATGACCTATATGGACTCTAAAAGTGCGAATTAAGACTTACATATAAAATTAAATTTCATTATTCTGCCATTTATATTTTTAATTCTCATGTATTGAATTTTTTTTCTCATAATTTGTTACCCTTATGTGTACTTATTATTCTCTATTTTATTCTTATATAGAGTGTATGATAACCCTTACATAGCCCGTGTATTTTGTGGTTTACCTTTACACATGTGCCTAGGCACCCTTATGTGACCTGTGTCTTCATGGTATAGCCCGACATAGTGATTTCTTACCATTATGTCTAAACCACACGACCCTTACATGGTTCTGGGTTAACCCTTACGCCACTGACACTTTAGCAAGTTGAACCTTATGAAATGGGTAATCCACCCTTACACCACTTGACTTTTATGTGGTGATTGTTTTCTCATGACTCATATGAGTAGTCAATTATGTTTACTACTTAGCTTTATTTGGGATGTTTTCATGACTAATTCTCATCCCTCAGGCTGTTATGTTGCTCCTCATCTATTACGCTTCTTTAGGCACATTAATTACTACCTGTAAGGGTTAATTTTTTTAATGGGTTTTTAAAAAAAAATTATAAAAGGGATAGGGTTCTCTATTTTTTAAAGGGGATCTGAGAATCATGAATCATGTTCACACTTCTCCCCTTGTCAGGAAGCAGGAACTAGGTTCACGCTTCCTATGTGAATTTTATGAAGGAAGCGTGAACCCTATTCACGCTTCCTCCGAAATTTTTAATTAAAAAAATCATCAATATTTATAAATACTAATTAAATATAAATACATATTAAATAAAAAATCATCAATATTTCAGTAAATATAAATGAATATTAATACATATTAATTAAATAATCAAATAAAAAAATGGTAACAAATATTAATAAATATCAACAAAATATTTTTTAATATTTATAAATATTAATTAGAAAATAATAAATTTTTAGTAAAAATTAATAAATATTCGTGAATATTAATAAATATAAATTAAATAATAGTAAATATTAAATTAATATTCATAAATTTTGATAATTTTTTTAACAGTTTAAGGGTGAAACCCTCTTATTAAGAATATAAATATTAATTAAATATTAATGAATATAAATTAATATTTATTAAATATTAATAAATGTTAAATAAATATTAATAAATGTTAACAATTATTAATAAATATTCATGAATAATAGATATCCATTCAATAAATACTAATAAATATTATTAAATATAAGTAAATATTAATATTTATGAATATTTATTAACATTTAGTAATATCTAGTAATATTTATTGATATTTATGAATATTTATGAATATTTAATTGATATTTATTCATATTTAATGATATTATTTCTATTTTATAATTAACTAGTACTCAACCCATGCATTTTCACAACATAATTAATTAATTACAAATTCAAATACATACACTCATAATTATTTAAAGTTTGGACGCTTGCAATATGGAAAGAGAAAGAAACTTACTACAAGAAAATACAAGCTTTAAGTAAATAATCAATTTTTCCATATTGAGTAGATTTCAATACAAATAAAACCTGTAAAACTAAATATAAATCTGTGAAAATAAAATATATAAATTCAAAGTACCAATCATCTCACATAAACATAGATTAAAAATAATTCAAAAAATATAATCAACAGATTTTTCAACAATGGTTATGGAAAATTTTACTTCTAAATTCAATATGGATATTTGTGTAAAAGAAAACATAATTTAAAAAGTATTTTTTAACTATTACAAATAATATGTTTTTGTATTTGAAAAAAATAGGAGAAAAAAATCATGAAACATCCATTTACAAGTAGCAGAATCCAGTTTGAGGTGCATCATAATTGTTAATTTCTCAAAGTAGTTGAGCCAGATAAATAAAATTAAAATTTTCATTAGATGAAACATAATATAGTTAGAAATTTTATGATGTAAATTCATAGAATGTAATTCAAATGTAAATAAGTAGCATTGATATTATAATATCATACCTTGAATCTCCACTCAAAACAATAAATCTAGGAATGGATGGTCACAATTAAAAATACAACAAGAAAGTAGTGATTACCTAATCCAAAAAAACATCTTGAAGTAGGAACAGTCTTCCCTCAATGCTTTTTTGAGACACCAGTAGTCTTCCCTCTATGGTTAGTTGCCTTTGTATGCTTCCAATAGACTCATAGAAAAAAAAGGAAAATTTTATAATGTACAAATTTTGCCTCATGGAAAGGCAACTTGAAATGGTTTACTAAATAAAAATTTAGGGAAAATATGAAAATAGATATTAAAAAATCACATATTATTGACTAAAATATGTAACAAATGCCACAGAATATGCATTACTTCCATAAAATAATGATAATCAAGGTTTTTTTTAAACCGGAGTTCAATATAATTGAACCAAAAAAGAATAATATATAGAAGATGTACTAATCTAAGCAATTCATTAAAACTGTGTAACTGTTTAATGATTATATACATTAAATCTATTAAAAATGTATGAATCTATACATGAAAATATGATACTCTATTTTCCTACAATAGTGATACACATTACATTAACTTCTTAACATAATTCGTGACTTCCACTCCATATTTTCATATAACGTAATGTCGAGAGGTGGAAAGAATGTTAGAATTCATAAAACATGTTCTTCATTTAACAGAGAAAGAAACACATTGATTCTACAAGGAAGACATATCTGATACCATTGATGGGTTTTAGGGGTTCAAAATATGTACAAAGAAAATGAAATCAAACCCATATATATTCTCAACCTATCCTTTAAAGAATAAAAAATAATATGAATGAATAACATAAATAATGCACACTTGAAGTGATGTGTGATACATCCTTGACTCTTCATTGTACGCCTGATAAAGACCACCTTAGCTGCAAATAAAAGTCTCCTGCATGCACATAAAATCATGCATAACTGGAAGATTCATGCACTTATCCTAAAATTTTGGTTTTAGTGTATTCGGTCATATGGATCATATACATATGTTATTTTTGTTGAATTAGTTTCCTTGGAATATATGGAACTCTAAGAAAATATGAAATAATCAAGTCATCAAACTAGTTATTCATAGAAATTGTTTTAATTTTAGAGTCTAGTTGGATATATCTATAAATAAGTGCATGAATTCCCCAAAAAAATCATATAATAATCATTAAAGAAGATCTAATTCTGAGCCTTCCAAATATAGAAAAATCTCATAGCTATCATAACCATGAAAAAGTTATGAATTTACTAACTCAAAGACAAATTGGAAACAACACTCATGAAGGTATGAATGTCATCACCCAACATAGGTTCATATAAGAAGTGGATAAAAATAAAATTTCATACCATATCAGTAAATTCACAATGAAGGAAAATATGCTCACAACAATCTAGTGTCTTCATACAGAGGAGGAAAATCTAAGGAAGTTGTATACCTATCATAATTAGTCGATCATTAGTAGGAATTTTATTATGTCAAACCTTCCAAAGGAGGATATTCTTTGAGGTCAGAATACAACTCTTCTTAAAATTATAAATCCATTTATGAGGAAAATCAAAGAAGCTACACAAGTAGGCATGATAGAGCTTAGATATAAGGTCTCCAATTCTTTCCAGGATCCAAAGGCAGTAATCCCTATCATTGAATCTATAGATCTGAATTTGATCCATAAATTTAGGGGGAATGTTCTTTTCAATCTTGTTTAACTGTGTAACTACAACACTAATGATGAGGTGAGCTAACCCATGTGGAACCATACTACAACTATTAATCAATAAGGCTAACTAATTAATACTCTTGAAATTTAGATAATATTGTCAAGTAGGTACCCACTTATATTAATACATAGTATTATAATCCATATTATATACAATAAATAATCATCTTAAATTAATGATTAAATATTAATAATATTTATTGAATTCAAAATAATTAATATAATTAATATTTAATAATGAATATAAGAATATTATTTATTATACATATATAGATAATAATACTAAGTATTAATATGAATAGAAAATAGTAATTATTGATTTTGATGGATAATTTGATAACAGTAAAGTGCTTATTTAAAAAAACAAAATAACTCTATAAATGATATCAGTAAGGAATATACAACATGTATCATCAATAAAATATCAATCTAATCTACGTTTGTGTGATGGATGATCCTTTTTCCCACAACTAGGAATATATTGGATGCATCCACACCGTGTTTGTCTATGTCTTTGCTCTAGAGTACACTACTTCTATATATCATCATCAACAGCCACCTATACATCCTCCTGTGTGATAGGCGGTGGATGTATAGTCTCATTTCCTATACTCTATTATGCCTCTAAGGATAGTAGATGCTGGATAGAACTCTCTCTGACATATGAAGAAGATGGTTGTTATGTTGTGGATGTCTTAAAAGTAGGGCATAATAAAGCATCCAACTCAGACTAGTCAATGTCTATATCTACCTCTAGCTATGACTGAGAAGCTGGAGGAGCATCTGGATAATCATGATGAAAACCCACCTCATGTGCAACATCAGCATCTATAATAAGGTCATCACCCCTGGTACATCTATATCAGGCTCAGTAGCCTCATCATCGTGTGGTGGATCAAAGAAAATACCATGATAAATACCATCCATGGAAGGAATCAAATCTATCATAGCTCTGTGAAAATATGTCTGGTCAAATTTGACTTCCTGTACTGGATCAGAGCTATGAATGAGATGGGTGATATGAGCATCCTGTGAAAAAAAATTCTAGTGTTAAGTAAGTTAATAAAATATTTGATCAATAGTGGAATGAATACTGATTACCAACTCATGAAAGCCCCATCTATGTTGTGTAAGAAATATTACTAGGGACCTGTAGTACCAAGGCATATAACCCAGCTAATCCAATATATGCATACGTATTGTCCCCACCCCTCGTAATTGGGGCTCATGTCATCTATCCCATATATCAATATATCATACATGATACCTCCTCCAATAAAAGTATCTCTTCCATAACATCTTCTGGGAATGAAGTGAAGGTAACTGATTGGGCGGATCAAGAATGGGCAGAAGGAATTCAAACTTCCACATAACTCTATCAGTCTGATGCCACTCGACAATATGAAAATGAATCAATGGAACCATGTATGAGACAATAGAAAGAATCATCATACAATATTGTGGAAGACTCTGGATTATATCATCATTATAATACATCCATGTAATCTGAAAGAAAAAAAATGAATAATCAATTTATAAATGAATATATGTATGGTAAAGAATAAAGATTTAACAATATAAATAATAACTACTTACATTGTTTGTTCGAAGGCTATCCAACATAAGTCTATAGGTGTGTAAATCATGTCTGGATATATCTAAATGTCTATGTGTCTAACTCCACCTATAGATAGCATTTTTATAGTTACATTTCATTATAAAAAGTTATACAATTAAGTTAGAAATTAGAAGGAAGGAATAACATACCATCGTCCACGTGGAGACTCTGCTTCAATATCTATAGGAAATAACGCATGAGCATATGTAGCTAAGTGAGGGATGTTCTCCCATATCCACATCTATATAAGAATAAATCATCATGTGATCTACATATTATCGATGCAACATGTGTTGTATAGCATCTGGTATGTATATAAAATACAAGTAGACCCCCATCTATACCAGACTGCTTGGACCAAATCCTCTAGTAAATGTAAATACATCAGATGTACAAATATAGTGGAGTGATCAATGAAAATCATTCCATCGATCAGCCTCAAAATATAAGCACATGAAAATCATAGCACAATGATATCGTTGGCATCCTCTACTAGTTGTTCAAAGTGATGGTATAACCAGGGAATGCGTAATCTACTACCGACAATAGAGCTTCCATCATCGTGAAACTCAATGCCCAGTAATCTATGAACAAAATCAAACTAATCTGCTTTGACTCAGTCTGTCATAGCCACACCATCGATGGGGAGTACCAACAAAATGGGCACATCCTACAGTGTAATATTCATCTACCCCTCTGTAAAATGGAATGTTTGTGACTCTGGCCTCCATCTATCTATGAGCACAGCAATGAGATGATGGTCAAAAAATGTGAAGTTGCACATCACTACGCCATATAACCCTGCACGATAATGATGGGGGATGATAGCGGGAGGTGGTGCGGCATGATGAAAATTAATAGATCTTTGTACACTCAAAGGAGGCACCAAACGTCCCTCTAAAACCATCCATAAAACATGATTATCATGGGATGTGAGAAATGGAGGATCTGTCATCAACAAAAATGATATCATCATTAATTTTTTATACTGAATTCAATAAAAATTGTAAACTTATTTTTTTAAAAACTACAACAAGAAAAATAAGGTAGACAATTAGAATTTATAATTAAGAATTATGATGAGAAAGTGGTAAAAAAATATATAGGGTCGGTGATATTAGTTTAGTCTATGAATTTATTATTTTATTGATCTCCAATTATGTTTAATTTATTCTAATTTTTTTATATAAATCAGCAGGGATGACAAACCCGCATAAAACATGTGGCTACATGATATATTCATTTTTTTGTCTGTTTATTTTTTTAATAGTTATAATATCAAAAAAACATTTCTGGTAGAATCCAAAAATAAAAAAAACCAAAGTTGAAATGTGTCAAAAATGGAGAAAGTCAAAAATAAAAGGATTCATTACAGAAACATGCATATACAAAAAAATATACACATTGATGAAAAAATACACAGTCGATCATGGATGATAGGAAGTGGAGCTTTATCCTGCCACTTGGGGAAATCTCTTATGAGTATGTCCTTCTGTGGGAAAAATGCTGCAGTATAGCCCCCCTCCCCATTACTGAGGCTAGTCCATCTCACTTATAATTTGAGTAGACTTTGGTCTTCCTCAGGGGTGCAACCTAGTAATATCAAGACAATAATTTAAAAACTGACAAAAATTGAACAAAACATAATTGAAAACAAAACCAACTTAAGAAACCTGGAAATATCAGGGACAAAAATCGAATGATTAGTAGGTAATGGGATAGAATGAAAGTCACCAAATAGAATAAAATATGTAATATAATAGTTAATTAGAGTGCTCATGTGATACACCGGGTCAATATAGGACTCTCATGATATGTTTACTAAAGAACAAGTTGCAAAAACATGTGCACATGGATATATCAATGCCTGAAATTTGCCACAATCATAGTACCTATTATCCAACATGACCACAAGCACTCAATCACTGGTTCAAGTATCCTGGTAATAGCACTCTCTTACCTATAATCTCCTATTTTTCTGATCAAAGGTTAAAACACTTCATCTTGAAGCCTCATGTAGTATCTGATCAATGTCACTTTGGAAATGCTGAGTAAAACACATTCCATTTTCCATCCTTTGATATGACTTTTGGGACCATTCAAAAAAGTAGCACACACATATATAATATGTCTCTTTCACTAACCCTATGATCAGTAGTTTTCACACACCCTTGAGGACTCCATTCATTCACTCTACTATATTAGTAGTCATATGGACATATCTCTTACCACCATCATATGCTAATGTTCATTTTTCCTTTGAAATCTGCATTAGATATTCATACAAATCTTCATTAGCCCTTTGAATCTATTAAAGATGTCGATCAAACCTTTCTTTCTAGGGATCATATGATGAAACCATAAGAGGATAATGTATTAAAAATGATATAAAATTTTATTTTAAAAAAAAGTATGTTTAGAAAAATATACCCAACTCAAGGATCACCTTCTTTATTGCCTCATATCTAAAATTATTATGCACATTACATGAAATATGTATAATGTGATATTGATGATAAGCATTAGACTCTCTCCATGAAAATCTATCACTATTTATGGCCTCTATAATTTCTTGATGGCAATCAGATTTCAGACACACTCCCTGGTTTTGTGTGACATGAATGCGTATACATTCCAAAAACCAACTCCATGATTCAAAATTATCCTTTTTAACAATAGTTAAGGAAAGTGGTAGAGGAGCATGATTACCATCCTATGTGATAGAAATAAGTAGAACACCTGTATAATTTCCATAAATGAAACTGTCATCAACCTGAATGAATTGTTTACAATAGGGAAAAGTAGTGATGCAAGGCCTAAATTCCCAAAAAATCATATTGAACTTCACCATTGATCGATCAAATCAGTTATTGGGGGACACATACTCAACAGTGTTCAACTGATGAATAATATTATTATTGAGAGACGAAGATTCCATAAGTTGTGTAAAATTTCATAAGATTCATCCCAATCACGATAAACTCTTACAATCACCTTCTTTTTTTCATTCCAAGATTTATTGTAAGATATCTTATAGATAAACAACTGTTTAATTCATTCCTAAACAAGGGCAATGGGAATATCCTGACATATTTATATCATATCTATAATAATAGTTGATATAAACTTTGCATCAAGTGGGGAGTGATCCTACGATAAGCTTGGATGCAGACAAGTGTGTGGGCCTTCTAATTTGGTAATATTCCAACATGAAAAATATATTATATATTGACCTTAATCAAAATTTACATTCTGGACCATATTTTTCACATCGAATGAGATATTTTTTCTTCTTTATATCATCAACAAAAAATGTGAAATGCCACTCTATATGGTATTTTTTTATCACATTATTTATGGAAAGTTTACTTTCAAAATCCCACCTGACATAGATGGTGTTATTAGTTGATGCAGATATGTTCCCTATAATTCCAAGGAATTAAAAAGACAGTGTAATGACATCCAAATCAAAATGTTGTTCACGCGACATTCCTTCAACTAAGGAACTCAATAGTGAAGGCTAATTACCACTAACTGGTGGATGTCATGGATGCCTGTCTACTATAGGAATATAACAAGGTTCATTACCCACATCACCGTATTGTGGATCCCTATCTATCACAAGAACCTCATAAGGTTCATTCCCATCATCACCATCACCCACATCATCTCCTGATGCCTCAGAAAATACTTCATCCTCAAATAAACTTTCATTCACTATATCAGTAGTACACAAAGGGATGTCCCCTACTTTTCTTCCAAATTTTGATCATCTTCTTCATAATTTGGTTCTATCATAAGAGTCATATGAAGAGGCAATGAATAATACTATTGTGAAAGACCAAATTATATAGATCTCACAAAACATGGTTATGTAATAGTAGGTTGCACCACATCAATATCACAAATCACTGCATACAATTCCATTAGACCATTACTACACTATTTCCTGAATAACAAATATGCATCCATCCAATCCTCATCATCGACCAGAGGGTACTCAGTGTTCCATAAACTCTCAGGATATTGAAGATGTTGATATTTTATTGAAGTAATTGATTGATCATCCCTTGGTTTTAACCGGCTATGAATCTTATTGTAAACTTCATCCAATGTCATACAATCATGAAGATTTTTCACTCTTACAGGTGGAAAACTATAGCTAAAACCCTGCGTATAAATTAACTCACCATTGCAATATATTTATGTAGACATGATTACCTAGAAAAAAATAATTAATAAAATATTATATACTACATGAAAATTTTAAATTATTTAAATTGGTTATGATTGAATAATTGACTTGATCTTGATAATTTTTCTATAGATTGGTTTATCATTATTTGATAAACCAAACAAAACCTAAGGGGGATCCTTGTGCGTCTATTAGCTTAAATTTCAACTACCATCGGTCTCTTATTAGACATGGTATAAAAATCCATCTTCAAATAGAAACATTTCTTGACGAACACCCTTTTATTACAATGATACTCACATGTAAGTGAGGGGGTCTAGGGGTTTCAGATACATAAAATTTTTTAAGCAGACATGTAGGTCCTTACATACATAGATAGAGGGATGACATGAATGTCATAAAAAAGGAAAACCAAATGAAATTATTACATATTATATTACTAGAAAAAAATAAGACATGAATTTTCAATCATACATTGGTTAGTCATATCAAGATCATCCAATTATTATAAATTAAATTACCAAATAAAAAAAACATGAAATTTCAATCATAGAATATACAATCATCTTAAGATCCATAAACATTCTAGATTACTAACATGTTTGTTTAAGATATTTATTTTGTTCTAAATCTTGTCCCTTTATATACTATATTTAATAAATAATATATATATATACATATATTTATAATCAAATTGTCATGAATATTTTTCACTGTTACATATGATAAACTATAACTAAAACCTTGATCGGTATAAATAAACTCATTGTTGAAGTATATCAAATGTGATATTATTACCAAAGAAAATTTAATAAAATGTTATATATATTTTTACCACGTCATCAAATGTTTCAAAAATTATAATTACTTATGAATAAATAAACATGAATTGATATTGAGACTTATTATATGGACTAGTTTATCATTATCTAATAAACTAACCAAAACTAAGGGTGTAATTTTGGCCCGACGGCCCGAAAGCCCGAGCGGCCCGGCCCGGCAAAGCCTGCGTCAGTCCAGGCTGGGCTTGGGCCGCAGGTTCAGCGGGTCGGGCCTAGGCCTATCTAAGAAGGCATGCGAGCCAGGCTGAGCCGGCCTAAAAAATCCCGGTCCGCTGGCCCACAGAAAGCCCAACCCGCTAGCCCGTGCGAAGCCTACCTACTGTAAAAAAATTTAATAGGGAAACTGCTGGTATGGGGATAATCCCCCTACCTCAAGCTTCCAATGCTGCGCCTGGACCAACTGGTCCAGGCACTGCGCCTGTTAAGTTATCACCATCCTGTATATATATATATATATATATATATATATCAATAATATATGTATATATATATATATATATCAATAATATATGTATATATATATATCATTATATATTAACAAAAAATAACATTATATATATACATATAATTATTATTATATATAATTATAATGTGTATATATATACACAACTATATATAATTATATATATATATAATAGTGTATATATATAAACAAAGCTATTAATATATATATATATAATAACTTGTTATATATTAATAAGAAAATAACACACTCACCTAATGATATTTGTGCAAGTCTCTCAACCTCGTTAATTTTTTTTAAATATGTTGCAACATGCATATATTATATATATTATACATATATATATCTATTTAAAAAAAATTAACTCACCCGCTACGATGCACCCCCCAACCCCTAATTATTATTTTTACAATTTTCTCATATTATATATATATATATATACACCAAACATTTAACATTATATATATATAATAACTTGTTATACATTAACAAAAAAATAACACTTACCCAATGATGTTCGTGCACACCTCCAACCTCACTAATTTTTTTAAATATGATGAAACTTGCATATTATATATATGTATATATAAAAAAATCTACGAATAATATATATATATATCAATGATATGATATAATATATATATATATATAAACAAATCCATTAATAATATATATATATATATATATTAATAATGTATATCAATTAAGTGTGACTTTTAAAAATCCATTAATAATATATATGTGTGGGTGTGTGTCAATGATTTAATATTATATATATAATAAATTATTTTATATTAACATAAAAATAACACACTCAACTAATGATTTTCATGCACGTCCCCCAACCTCATTAATTTTTTTAAATATGTTGCAACTTGCATATATTATATATAAATCTATTTAGAAAAAAAATTAACCCGCTCACTACGGCGCACCCCCCAACCCCTAATTATTTTTTTACAATTTTCTCATATTATATATATATATAATAACTTATTATATATTAAAAAAATAACTACTCACCCAATGATGCTCGCACACCCCCAACCTCATTAATTTTTTTTAAATATGATAAAACTTTCATATATTATATATACTGTATATACATATATAAATCTATTTAGAAAAAAATTAACTCACCCACTGTTGCGTACCCCCTAAGGGTAAGGGTGTAATTTCGGTCCAGACAGGGCCGGGTCAGGCTTGCCCTGCAAAAAAATTAAAAATAATTTAAAAAGATGTTTTAAATTAAAAAAATGCTTAAAAGTACTTTTCATAAATAAGTTAAAAATAAATGTAAAAAACAATTTAAATAAATGATAAAAAAACATTTAAATAACAACGCTTTAAACCCACCACTCACTGCTGCGAACCCCCCAATCAATCATTAATTTTTTTTCAATTTGTACATAATATATATAAATTCACAGACGTATATAAATCTATTTAAAAAAAATAACATATCCAGCCACTGTAAAATATTTTTACATAAAATGTGTTAATATTTAAAAAAAATATATGTAAAAAATATGCGTTCAAAAAAACGTTTTAATTAAACATCTAAAAATAAATGTAAAAAATGGTTTAAATAAAGGTTTAAATAAAAATACTTAAAAAATGTTTTTAAAACAAACATTTAAATTATTTTTTTTAAATCAAACACTTAAAAAATACTTTTTACATTAAAATATGAAAAAAAGTTAATTTTTTAAAAAAAAATACTTGTAAAAGCATGCGTTTAAAAAAATTAATTTTTTTTTAAATTAATCATTTAAAAATAAATGTAAAAAACGTTTAAATAAAAAATATTAACAAACGCTTAAAAAAATTATAAATAATTAAAAAAAAATAAATGTAAAAAATGTTTTAAATAAATGTCAGAAAAACGTTTAAATAACAAGGCTTTAAACTCATCCACTACTATTGCGCGCCCCTCATTATTTTTTTACAATTTGAAAATAATATATATATATATATATTCACAATATATAAATATATTTAGACAAAAAAACATATCCACCCACTATAAAATGTTAATAAAAAATAAAATAAACATTTTTATAAAAAACATGCATTTAAAAATAAATGTAAAGAAACGTTTTAAATAAATGTTAAATTTTTTTAAATAAAAACGTTTAAAAAAAGTTAAAAAAAACAATTATTTTGAAAATAATAAAATCCCACCATGGCCCAACTCAAAAAAGCCTGGCCTGGCCCGACCTGATGGTTTGGGCCGGCCTGAGGCCGGGCTCGGGTCACCTCATGGGGTCGTTCGGGCTGGCCCGAATAGTGGTCAACAGCCCGACTTTTTGCATGGTAGGTCCGGCCCGGCCCGGCCCTGTCTGGGCTGGGCTGAAATTACACCCCCAAAAACCTAGGGGTGAAATCCTAGTCTCTATTATTGCATATTTCAGCAACCACCAATCTCCTTTCAAACATCAAAGCCTCTTGTCGAATGCCTCTTGTGCAACACCTCTTGTCAGACACTTTTTTATTACAAAGTTACTTACATGAAAGCAAGCGGGTCTAAGGGTATGAAATACATAACATTTTTAGGCAGACACATAGGTCCTTACATACTTAGAGAGGGATGACTTACAGGTCATAAACACAGAAAAGAAAATAAAATTATTACAAATTATTTAACCACATACATAAAAAGACATAAAATTTAAATTATGCATTGGTCGATCATCTCAAGATCAGTCATCACACAATAATCTTAACATGGTTTTTGGTATACTTATTACGTTCTACATATTATATAATTTTACCTATAACTAGATGTAATATATAATAAATATCTACAACTGATTTCCAAAATTTTAACTTTTCAATGTGTGTATGTCTATATATTTAATAATAAAATTTATTAAATTTAATTAAAATTAATATAACTAATATACACTTGTGTTATTTTCAATTTCATAAAATTATGTATGTATATATAATATTTTTTTCATTTTTCTACATTTCAAAATATAAGTAATTATATTTTATACTTTATTATTTGGAAGAATAATTATTTATACTCAATATAATTTAAAATTATTACTTATAATAAACTTTTTTATACTATTTAAAAAATAATATTACATATATATTTTAATAAATTTAAATATGATACTTAATATAACTAATATATTTTTAATATATATATCTAATTACCACCTATGTCTATAGAATATACACATTTAAAAAATATTTTTTCTCTAAATATAAATTACATTTTATACATAAAATTTCAATTTTATAAACACCTTATTTAAATTTTATAAACATTCCATATAACTTAAATCATACAAAAAATACTAATTTATACATCCATACATTCATGAATTAATAAATATTATATAAATAAATAATACACACAAAATAAAAAACAATTATACAATAAAAATTTTAAATAGAAATTTTATCTTCTTAAAAAACCACAAATCTATTTTGAGAAAGGAATCCTGCAGAGCTTTAAAACAAATATCATAGAAGAATAATGAGATTTGGAGGGGGTATCCCTTTTATAAAAAAGCTCGTTCGGATGCGTGAACCCCGTTCAGACATCCTTTTTCCATTATGTGAAGGAAGCATGAACGCGGTTCACACTTCTTTAGTGGCAGGGGTAGAATCATGAAACCCGTTCACACTTCTTCCATGGATCGAATAAGTGTGAACGGGGTTCATGCTTCTTGGGTCTCCTTTTTAAAAAAATTGGGAACCCTATCTCATTTATAAAAAAATTAAAAACCCATTAAAGACCACATATAAGCCACCATTTCTTGGGAAATCAAACACTCTAACATTCATCTCTCACCTACATAACTCCTTCTACATTCAAAGAGGAAACCATAGAAATATTGGAAGATAAGATCATATATATTCTCAAACTGCTACTTGCATGTCGTCCGTGGAGGACCTTCAGCCCAGTTCCATATTTGTAGAGCTGAATTGATCCTAGTGTAGAGATCCAGTGGAGACCCAAAGATCTCCTTCAGTGAGGAACATTTTCTATGCATATCCTCAGATCTATAAGAAAGGACATATTCATATTTAAGCTCTAGAGAAGGTAAACCAGTCCGGGGTAATTTGAATGGTTAGTTTATTTCCCTTTTGTTTTATTATTGATTTGATAATATTTGTTTTATGTTATTCTATTGTTGATCTATTTTGGTTTGATCATATCTTATATTTTTTTTCTTAAGATTAATAAAACACGTGAGTGAGTGGTTTTATTTTCATTCACTTAGGACCAATTCATTCCAAATCATGTTACATGTGTTCTTTACTACTTTGTTTTTCTTTCTTTCATTCTTGGTTTCTCCTATATCAAATCACCAAAAATCACTTCTTTTATGATAATTTTCTTCGCCCAATCATTTGTTCTATATTTACATAAACTTAATAGAAACCAATCCTATATCCGGTTGATCCTATGTTTTTATGTGGGGGAATTCCCCTCAACGTTGTCTCCCAAAATTGGTATCAGAGCCTCTGGATAAGGCAATGAAATCTACTAAGTATGAAATAGAACTGTTCGATGGTGAAAATGAATTTAATCTTTGGTGAATCAAGATAAGGTATTTTCATGTCCAACAAGGGCTCATCGATTCTCTTCATAAACCTAAGAATCCTATCATTGTTTATTCTATCAATAGAAAAATCACTACCACCTGTTCAGATGTGCCTGAAGATGTTCTTGTAAAGGCCCATAGTTATCTTTTTATTTTCTTTAGGTGGTAAAGTTTTAAGAGAAGTTACATATGAATATTCCACTACTGGTATCTGGTTAAAACTAGATATATTGCAAATGACTACATCATTAGTTGGTCATTTGTTTAAAAATCATAGAATATTTACCTTCAAAATGTGTCTTAAAAATTCTATCAGATCACATATTGATGAATTTAATAAAATTATTCTTGATTTTTCGAACATTGATGATACTATTCTTGATGAAGATCAAGCTATTATTATTATTATTTCTATAGATAATTCATATGGAACACTTGTTGAGACTATGGTGTATGATCATAAATCCTTAACTCTTGAAGAGGTCAAGTCTTCCTTACTTTCTAAAGAACTCTATAACAAACCCAAAGCTAAGTTTGTGGTAGAAAATTTTCAAAATAGGGTTAGACCAAATAATATAGGTAAGATGAAATATAATATTAAATGCAATGACAATAATCATAACTAAAATCAATCTAGGCATAGTTAGTCTAAGTCCAGGTTAAAATATGCCACTTTTTATAATTGTGGTAAGCTTGGTCACATAAGTTCGAAATGCCTCAAATATAATCACTCGGACAAAACATCATCAGAAAATGGATTATAGGGATTTTCAGATGGCCTTCTATGACTACCTCTATCCCAAGATGTTAAGGGCCAATAAATCTCATGAGTTTATGCATCTGGAGCAAGGCGCATTGTCAGTTATGGATTACTCGACCTATTTTACTGAAATACAATGCTTCAAACCTATTCTGATGGGTGAAAATATATATAAATCTAGTTGATTCGAGTATGGTCTCAGATATGACATTCGATCACATGTAAATGTCTTCCTGCTGACTATTGTATCTGGGATAGTGAATCGGGCACTGATCATAGAGTGTAACCTGAGGGAATCTGGAGCTACGAGCTAGGGAAGTTCGGTACCTAGGTCTAGTACTGCATCAAACGATAGTAGGAAGCATAATCTAGAGCTTCTATGTGATGATACTTGCAGTCAAAACATATCTTCAGGTAGCTAGGTGATGTGATATCAGTGTGGTAGGATGGGACATATGAGTCCCCAGTGTATGAGGGACCCAATCGATTGTTGTTCATGTGTAAATATGGTCCATCTTCAATGCTTCTACAAAACATTTCCACCAGCATCCATTGAGAGATGGTCTGCACCGGCTCCACATTTAGGAGCAGGTTCAACAGCTTCTCACCAGGAAAGGAGATGGAACATAGCTGGCCAATCAGGCCGAGGTGGTGGTTGTGGTTGTGGTAGTCAGACACCAGTTGTGCAGTGACAATAGGGTGGATCTACTCAAGGTAGCTAGACAGTATCATAGGGTCGCAATTCAGGTCAGGTATGCATAGTGCAACAAACCCAGCATGAGCAGGATCCTATACCTTCTACTGTCGGAGGTACTATTCTAGTATCCTCTAATTTTGCTTCTACATTTTTTGATGTAGGGGCTTCGTATGGTTTTATATTTGTGCCCATTGAGGATAGCCTTGGGATTAGTGTTCAATTTTCTAATGACTTTATGACACTATAAACTCTATTGGGGATTATAAAGGAGGGTTTATTCTAGAGTATAAAGTTCCAGCTTGAGATTGGTCGGTTTCACTTCCTCCGGAGCCGTTATGTCCTCGAGAAGATAGGTTTTGACATCATACTTGGGAAAAACTATCTCATTGATTATCGATATTATGTTGAATACTATCACTAGAGGGTGAATTTCACATCACTAGAGGGTGGAAAGTTTATTCATAGAGGTGAATGATATGTCCAGGCGAGTCGAGCTAGACCACAACATTTTGGGCTGACCAGGATGACAACTCAGATTGTGAGTTTATATCTGGATGATTAGGGAACATGTCAGATAGATTTACCTCCATTGGTTGATCATTTTAGGGACGTCTTCCCTGATTACTTCTCAGGATTACCTCCAGTGGGAGAGGTAGAGTTATCTATCAAGCTAGTGCTAGGAGCCGCACCTGTATCCATTTATCTTTATAGGATGACTAATACTGAGATGCAAGAGATCAAGAGGTATCTAGAGGATTTAGAGGCCAAGGGTTTCATTAGACCCAGTACTTCTCCATGGGGTTCGTCGGTCCTTTTTTCTAAAAAGGAAGAAGGTACCCTTAGGCTATGTGTGGATTAACAGAAGTTGAACTAGTTGATGGTTAAGAATCGATATCCTCTACCATGGATAAATGATCTCTTAAACTAGCTTTAAGTATCTCAGGTCTTCTCAAAGAATGATTTGAGATCCGTTTATCATCAGGTACATGGTAGACCATCATACATACTCCACACAAACATTCGAAGTAGGTATGGTCTGTATGAGTATTTGTTTATGTCATTCGATTTCACAAATTCTCTAACGGTCTTCATGTAACTGATGAACCAAGTGTTCCATCCTTATCTTGACTCATTTGTTGTGGTTTTAATGGATGATATCTTAGTTTATTCTCAAAATTAGTATAATTGTGCCAAACATCTTGATATCATTTTGAATACACTGAGAGAGCATCAGTTATATGTTAAGCTCACAAAGTGCCACTTCTAGATGGATTAGATTTACTTATTGGGTCATGTCATCTCAGATATAGGAGTATCGGTGGACCTAGAGAAGGTGAGAACTATAGTTTCCTAAGAATATCCCAAGAACATATTTTAGGTATAGAGTTTCTTAGGGTTATATGGTTACTACAGGCGCTTCATACAGGACTTCTCACACTTAGAAGCACCGCTGATGGTCTTGAATAAGAAGGGTATGAAATATATGTTGTAAAGACCCGTAAAATTCAAGGGAAATTTTTTCTTAATTTTCTTTAGAATTTTACAAGAGCGCGGTTTCTGACGGCACCTGATTCCGAGGCCCGGAGTGCCCGGAATTAAGTTCCGAAGTTTGGCTCGGGTACGTTCAGTGAACGAACGAGCGGGTTTTCCTAACATTTGATCCGGTGCTCGGAATTGAAATCCGAGGGCACCGATGAACTCGCAGCGCCGATATTCGCTTAAAGAGACCTTTTCGGAAGTTGCGTTTGTTGCGGGTTGAAAGTTAGTTTATGGGTTTTTAGTTTAAGTTAAATAAAATTCATGAAGAACAAATTTTATTTTAACTTGTTAAATCCTACCAAAGGGGGTTGGAAGTGGGACCCACATCCACTTAACCTCCCTTGGGAGGATTAAGTGTGGTGGGGCCCACACGAAGCTCCCAACCTTTCAACTTCTCCCAACTCCCCTAACCCCTCATTAAATGACATGAGTTATTTAATTTTTGGAGTTAATCCTTTTGAATTTCAAACTTTTGAAATTATAGTGTGTTGATGTGATAATAAAATAAGATAGTGTCTTATTTTATTTTGGTGAATAGTTTTGTCTTCTTGAGAGGTGGAGAGCTTTTCCTTCTTCTTCTTCAACTCTGACGAAGATCACGAAGAACGATCAACTTGACGAAGAACGCTCAAGTTCCGACGAAGAACGCCGCTCCGCTCTTCTTCGTCTTTCGTGTCAACGAGAGGGAACGCCGCTTCCTTCTCGGATTCCCTTCATCGACATAAGAAGTTTCGCCAACGACGTATCGCATCGGACGCATCTCTTCGTCAACGGATTTGACGAACGACGACCGCGACGCCCGACCTCCGCGACGTTGTCTTCCGCGGACGTTGTCAAATCTTCGATCCTATACCCAAGGTAGGGGTTGTTGATTTATTGTTTAATTATTCCATTCTTGATCATGGATATAGCATGTCTAACGTGTGGCTTTTGAATACTTTAAGTTGTGTTTTAACGTGAGGGGGGCCGGACCGCATGAACACGGCCGAACCCCCTCCTCCGTTCTTGGTGTTTAAATTTTGTGGATGAATCAAGGTGGCGTGGTGTCGTCGCACCACACGGTTATTCGCCCAATCAAGAATGCGACGCCGTCGCTCGCGCACCATGGAAGAAACATCAAGAACGCGACGCCGTCGCGCCGCGTTGAAAGAAATCGAGGTGCGGCGGAGGGGCGCGGTGCCGTCGCACCGTGCCGGATGACGAATACCGCGGCCGGTTCCGGGCCGCGACGAATTGAGAAGACCGGCGGCCGGGCCGCCGGCGTCGGAAGCCGAAAAGGGGACCGGATTTTTCCGGTCCCGTTGGAGAAAACCGGCCGGCCAGCTGGCCGGCCGGATGGTCAAACCTGGGGGAAATTAATCCCCCGGCCAGCTCAAACCCCCCCCCCCCCTCATTTATGAGGGGGCGGTTTCCTTGAGGGGGGGGGGGGGGGGGCAGGAGGCCCCCCGGTTTCCGCACAAACAGCCCCCCCACATGGGGGGGGGGGGCGTTTTTAAAACAAAGGGGCGCGGCATATGTCCGCGCCGCCCCTTCAATCAAACCCCCCACGTAGGGGGGGGGGGGTTTACAAATCGGCGCGGCTGATTGCCGCGCTGCCTTCCAAGAAGCGGGGGGCTTTTCCCCCCCGCGTGAAGCCACCGTGCGGTGCCAGGCCGCCGCGGACCCCGCGCCGCCGCGCCGCCGGCCGGCCGGGCCGACCCGGGGGGGGGGGGGGGGGGGGGGTCGGGCCGGGTCGACCCGGACCCGGACCCCCCGTTTCGAATCTTTTTCGTCTTTTGGTCATAACTTGAGCCTCGGACCTCCGATTGACGAACCGTCTACGGCAACGCGATCCTTGGATCGAGATAGTCGTTTCGGTATATCGCACTCAAGGTTTTGGATTACTTTGAGTTCGGCCGGGTTGGTTCGTTCACGAGACCAACCGGGCCCTCGGAGCGGAAACGCTCATATCTTGAGCTACGGACGTCCGATTGACGTGCCGTCAGCTGTGTTGTGTTCCTCTTAGAGAGACGGATCTTTTGGCATACTCCTCCCGAGGTTTGGACGCAGGTGGAGTACGGTCGGGTTGGTTTTGCCTTAAAAACCAACCGGGCCCCGGAGACGAAAATGCCAATAACTCTCAGACCGGGCGTCCGATCGACGCGCCGTCTGTTGCGTTGAGTTCCTGTTGATGATACGGAACTTTTGGATACATCAACTCTGGACTTTGTGACAGTTGATGTATCAGTCTCTCGGCTCGTGGAGCGGACCCTCCTGTACGAGCTTGCTGTGTGCGGGAACCCTAGTGCTGGCTGCGACTGTTACTGTGACTGCTACTGCTACTGCTACTGCTACTGTGACTGCGACGACAACAGTACAGAGATCCTGTGTGGATTCGACGGCGACGACTACTGCACTCAGCGATCCTACGTGGATCTGTGCTACAGGTCCTGCGTGGGCCCGATCCTGTGTGGGTCCGATCCTGTGTAGGTCACTGCGGGGGTTAGTACCTATCGATCCTTCGTGGGTCCGACGACTTAGATGGTTCTTTGATCATCTTTAACGTCATCCGAAAAAGTTTACCTGTGTGAGCTGAATCTTCTGTTTTACTCGATAGAGGTGGTGCGCTTGGTTGTAGCGGCAGACCCACGATACTGGAGACGAGCGTACGGAGTACGGAGACTGTGTAGCCGGCTGAGACCTGAAGACTGCTCGACAGACTCGACTTGGAGTGAGTCGACTAGCCCAGTGGACGGAGCGCCTGGTACTTGGCGGCAGACCCACGGTGGACGGAGCACCTGGTAGTTGGCAGCAAACCCGCGGTACTCGACTGGAGGAGTACCTCTGTAGGCTATTTGGGTGAGCGCCCGGTATTTGGCAGCAGACCCTCAGCGGACGGAGCGCCCGGTAGTTGGCGGCAGACCCGCGGTACTCGACAGGAGGAGTACCTCAGCAGTCTTAGGTTAGTGAGCAGTATCTCAGAGTCGTGACAGGACACTGTACAATTCAGAGATGGGGCTCTTCAGTAGTTACGTTTTTGATAATGAAAATCCTGTGTGAGCTGAATTCTTTTGCTTCCCTGTGTGGGTTGTGTTGTGCAACCCTGTGTGGATTACGTTTTTCTTTCCTGTGTGGAATACATTTACTTTCCTGTGTGGACTGAGTTGTACTTGGGCTCGGAAGTTGGAGCGTATTTGAAATTGATGACTTAGGTATATGTATGGGAATATACCTAAGCAGTGTCGGTTATTACTTCGTGATTGTTCCTTTCTTCGTGGTTTATCTTTTGTGGATTTGAGAGACCTTCAGGGGTCTCGGGGTCCCTACTGAGTAGCTTATACTCACCCCTGCACGGGCTTTGCCCGCACTACGTTGTGTTGGTTGCAGACGACGGACAACATTGACCTTAGCTGAGGCTTGCAGAGCGGGACGGTACCCGGAGGTGGACCACTAGGCGGGACGTGCCCGGAGCGGACGGCGGGACCCGTGGAGCAGTGGAGCTATCTGTACCCACCCTTCAGGTGGGATTTCCAGTGGACAGCTCGGAGTAGCGGATTTTACTTTTCAGTTACTGTTTTCCCTTTCGAGTTGTACTTTACTTTCAGTTTGGGTTTGTATTCTGGCCCATTTTCTTTTCCGCACTTTCAGTTGTACTCTGCTTTTGTTTAGTGTTTACTTTCCGCTTGATTACTCTGTGGTGTTTGTTTACTTTTTAAAGGCAATGCCTTCCCTTTTTACCGGGATTTATGCCTTGGTGCTAGTCGCCAGCCCCTGGCCTATGGAAGGCGGGCTTGGGGTAGTCACGGCACGGACCCCGAGGGCGGGTCGTGACAAATTGGTATCAAAGGAGTTCGGTTCTACCGCAAACTCTAATCTTTTCTATGTGAAGCAATAATGTTTAGCGTATTGAGTGTGGTTATCAGTCCAGGGAGTCCAGTGTTGGTGCGGCGGCCGACGTATCCGTACACCAGGACCCTGACTTCTGATTTCCGACTTAATGCACGAAAACATTGATTGTGTGTGTGTTTCAAAGTTTTCTTTGTGATTACTTATATCAGCTCACCAGGTATACTGTTTTGACCGTGGCGCACCTGTTTCCTATTCAGGATGGTCCCACGATGGCAGCCAGCTAGGGTTCCGAGAGTCGAGTGTGACGACAGCCCACCGAGCGACGAGGCCTCGGTGCAGGGCCCTTTGCCAGCAGTGGCACCGGCGGTAGCTCTACCCGCCGAGCCCCCGATGCTTCCAGCGGCAGCCGCTGACGATGCACGTCGCCTCAGCGCACTGCATGAGTTTCAACGCTAGCGACCGCCCAGGTTTCACGGGGAGACGGATCCCCAGGCAGCAGAGGACTGGCTGGAGGCAGTGGTACGAGTGTTTAGGCTAGTGAGGACACCAGCAGACCTCATGGTGATCCTCGCTGCGAGCCTACTATACGCAGCAGCAGGACGATGGTGGAGCTTGATGCTCCAGGTGCACGATGAGGCATCTCTTCTTTGGACGGACTTTGAGAGCATCTTCCTCTCGGAGTTCGTCCCAGCCTCCCTTCGTGCGGTGCGTATCCAGGAGCTTCTTCAGCTGCGGCAGGGCAGCTTGACGGTCGCTCAGTACGCGGCGAGGTTCACCGACCTTTCTCGGTACTCGACAGATATGGTACGGGACCCCTTCTTCCGGGCCCGGACCTTCGAGCAGGGTTTGAGACACGAGATCAGGGCATCGCTGATCTCCCTCAGCATACCGACTCAGACAGGAGTACTGGAGCGAGCCCTCCTGATCGAGAGTTTCCTGGCTGAGTCCACAGCGAGACCTACCGCAGGGCGGCAGATAGCGGAGTCTTCGGCAACAGGTAGCCGACGGATGACTCAGGGTTCCAGGCAGACCAGACCTACCGATAGCCGACTGCACGACTCAGGCTCAGTTGTACGGGGAAGCCGGGGTGGAGTCAGAGCCAGGCGTGCAGAGAGTGGGCAGTGTTACTCCTGTGGCGGAATTGGTCACATGGCTCGTGACTGTCCGACCCGCCATGCTGATGATCAGCAGTTAAGTGAAGAACCTCCCAGGCAGAGGCAGAGGTTCGACCGTGGCAGTCCGCAGGGAGGAGGCGGACGAGGCAGAGGAGCTGGACGAGCAGCCGGTGGTGGGCGACGCTTTGAGGCTCTGCCACCACTACCACAGGAGGTCCACCCCGACCACAGGGAGTAAGTGAACATGCGAGAGCTCAACTTCAGGCAGCCGAGGCCTTCGATCATGGAGCTCTGGGAGCCGATGGACAGGAGCAGAACTAGTGGATACATCCTTTGTACTTCTGGTTCCTTGTTGCATTTGTGTAGCGTCTTGTATTATGAGCTGCAATAATAAAGACGCATACCTTTGTGATATTTTCGTTCCTATCCTCTTTCGTGATGTTACTAAGAGGTTCCAGTTTTGGATGTTGACTTGACCCTCACTTGTGAGACATCTACTGGAGGAGACCCAGTTACCACACACTGATGCCGACAGTGTGACTCAACCCTTGGAGGCGAGAGTAACGGTTGAATCTCTTAGTAGTAGCGTCGAGGCCTTACGACGTCATCCTTAGTATGGATTAGTATCATCCATGTTAGGATTTACTGTTTTAGGCAAAGAATGTGGTTCATCCAGGGGATGGGACCAGATTTCTCTTATCGGCAAAGAAGAAATCTTGCAGTTCTGGTGGGACCGGAGATGGTCCAGGCCACGACAGAGAAGGTCCAGTTCATCCAGGAGCGGATGAGGACAGCTCAGAGCCGGCAGAAGTCATATGCTGACAGGAGGCGGAGGCCACTAGAGATCAAGGATGGCGACCACGTCTTCTTGCGAGTCTCACCTCGACGTAGT
Source organism: Viscum album (assembly GCA_963277665.1). Classification (NCBI taxonomy): domain Eukaryota; kingdom Viridiplantae; phylum Streptophyta; class Magnoliopsida; order Santalales; family Viscaceae; genus Viscum; species Viscum album. The sequence goes on from OY728150.1 coordinate 1,548,283,745, forward strand.
ATTCGGAGATTTGGTCGAGGCGGCAAGTTATCTCCGCGCTTCATCGGACCCTTCCAGGTCCTCAGCAGGATTGGTGAGGTGGCTTATCGTCTGGCTCTACCACCTCAGTTGCACCGGGTGCACGACGTTTTCCACGTATCTCAGCTGAGGAGATACGTGCACGACCCGATGCACATCTTTGACCATGGGGAGCTTGACGTTGACGTGGGGAGACTTTTACGGAGGTCCCGGTGGAGATAGAGGATCGACAGGAGCGGGTCCTGCGTGGGCGATCGATTCCTCTTGTGCGCATCAGATGGCAGCACGAGAATCTCCAGGAGAGCACATGGGAGCAGGAGGCTCAGATGCGTGCTCAGTACCCTCATTTGTTTCCCTAGTTTTTGATGTATCTTTACAGGGACGTAAAGCCCTGAGGTGGGAGTAATGTAAAGACCCGTAAAATTCAAGGGAAATTTTTTCTTAATTTTCTTTAGAATTTTACAAGAGCGCGGTTTCTGACGGCACCTGATTCCGAGGCCCGGAGTGCCCGGAATTAAGTTTCGAAGTTTGGCTCGGGTACGTTCAGTGAACGAACGAGCGAGTTTTCCTAACTTTTGATCCGTTGCTCGGAATTGAAATCCGAGGGCACCGATGAACTCGCAGCGCCGATATTCGCTTAAAGAGACCTTTTTGGAAGTTGCGTTTGTTGCGGGTTGAAAGTTAGTTTATGGGTTTTTAGTTTAAGTTAAATAAAATTCGTGAAGAACAAATTTTATTTTAACTTGTTAAATCCTACCAAAGGGGGTTGGAAGTGGGACCCACATCCACTTAACCTCCCTTGGGAGGATTAAGTGTGGTGGGGCCCACACGAATCTCCCAACCTTTCAACTTCTCCCAACTCCCCTAACCCCTCATTAAATGACATGAGTTATTTAATTTTTGGAGTTAATCCTTTTGAATTTCAAACTTTTGAAATTCTAGTGTGTTGATGTGATAATAAAATAAGATAGTGTCTTATTTTATTTTGGTGAATAGTTTTGTCTTCTTGAGAGGTGGAGAGCTTTTCCTTCTTCTTCTTCAACTCTGACGAAGATCACGAAGAACGCTCAACTTGACGAAGAACGCTCAAGTTCCGACGAAGAACGCCACTCCGCTCTTCTTCGTCTTCCGTGTCAACGAGAGGGAACGCCGCTTCCTCCTCGGATTCCCTTCGTCGACATAAGAAGTTTCGCCAACGACGTATCGCATCGGACGCATCTCTTCGTCAACGGATTTGACGAACGACGACCGCGACGCCCGACCTCCGCGACGTTGTCTTCCGCGGACGTTGTGAAATCTTCGATCCTATACCCAAGGTAGGGGTTGTTGATTTATTGTTTAATTATTCCATTCTTGATCATGGATCTAGCATGTCTAACGTGTGGCTTTTGAATACTTTAAGTTGTGTTTTAACGTGAGGGGGGCCGGACCGCATGAACACGGCCGAACCCCCTCCTCCGTTCTTGGTGTTTAAATTTTGTGGATGAATCAAGGTGGCGTGGTGCCGTCGCACCACGCGGTTATTCGCCCAATCAAGAACGCGACGCCGTCGCGCCGCGTTGAAAGAAATCGAGGTGCGGCGGAGGGGCGCGGTGCCGTCGCACCGTGCCGGATGACGAATACCGCGGCCGGTTCCGGGCCGCGGCGAATTGAGAAGACCGGCGGTCGGGCCGCCGGCGTCGGAAGCCGAAAAGGGGACCGGATTTTTCCGGTCCCGTTGGAGAAAACCGGCCGGCCAGCTGGCCGGCCGGATGGTCAAACCCGGGGGAAATTAATCCCCCGGCTAGCTCAAACCCCCCCCCCCCCTCATTTATGAGGGGGCGGTTTCCTTGAGGGGGGGCAGGAGGCCCCCCGGTTTCCGCACAAACAGGTCCCCCACGTGGGGGGGGGGGGGCGTTTTTAAAACAAAGGGGCGTGGCATATGGCCACGCCGCCCCTTCAATCAAGCCCCCCACGTAGGGGGGGGGGGGGGCGGTTTTTACAAACCGGTGCGGCTGATTGCCGCGCCGCCTTCCAAGAAGCGGGGGGCTTTGCCCCCCCGCGTGAAGCCACCGTGCGGCGCCAGGCCGCTGCGGCCCCCGCGCCGCCGCGCCGCCGGCCGGCCGGGCCGGGTCGGACCCGGTTCGGGCCGACCCGGGGGGGGGGGGGGGTCGGGCCGGGTCGACCCGGACCCGGACCCCCCGTTTCGAATCTTTTTCGTCTTTTGGTCATAACTTGAGCCTCGGACCTCCGATTGACAAACCGTCTGCGGCAACGCGATCCTTGGATCGAGACGGTCGTTTCGGTATATCGCACTCAAGGTTTTGGATTACTTTGAGTTCAGCCGGGTTGGTTCGTTCACGAGACCAAACGGGCCCTCGGAGCGGAAACGCTCATATCTTGAGCTACGGACGTCCGATTGACGTGCCGTCAGCTGTGTTGTGTTCCTCTTAGAGAGAAGGATCTTTTGGAATACTCTGCCCGAGGTTTGGACGCAGGTGGAGTACGTTCGGGTTGGTTTTGCCTTAAAAACCAACCGGGCCCCGGAGACGAAAATGCCAATAACTCTCAGACCGGGCGTCCAATCGACGCGCCGTCTGTTGCGTTGAGTTCCTGTTAACGATACGGAACTTTTGGATACATCAACTCTGGACTTTGTGACAGTTGATGTATCAGTCTCTCGGCTCGTGGAGCGGACCCTCCTGTACGAGCTTGCTGTGTGCGGGAACCCTAGTGCTGGCTGCGACTGTTACTGTGACTGCTACTGCTACTGCTACTGCTACTGTGACTGCGACGACAACAGTACAGAGATCCTGTGTGGATTCGACGGCGACGACTACTGCACTCAGCGATCCTACGTGGATCAGTGCTACAGGTCCTGCGTGGGCCCGATCCTGTGTGGGTCCGATCCTGTGTAGGTCACTGCGGGGGTTAGTACCTATCGATCCTTCGTGGGTCCGACGACTTAGATGGTTCTTTGATCATCTTTAACGTCATCCGAAGAAGTTTACCTGTGTGAGCTGAATCTTCTGTTTTACTCGATAGAGGTGGTGCGCTTGGTTGTAGCGGCAGACCCACGATACTGGAGACGAGCGTACGGAGTATGGAGACCTTGTAGCTGGCTGAGACCTGAAGACTGCTCGACAGACTCGACTTGGAGTGAGTCGACTAGCCCAGTGGACGGAGCGCCCGGTACTTGGCGGCAGACCCACGGTGGACGGAGCGCCTGGTAGTTGGCAGCAGACCCGCGGTACTCGACTGGAGGAGTACCTCTGTAGGCTATTTGGGTGAGCGCCCGGTATTTGGCAGCAGACCCTCAGCGGACGGAGCGCCCGGTAGTTAGCGGCAGACCCGCGGTACTCGACAGGAGGAGTACCTTAGCAGTCTTAGGTTAGTGAGCAGTATCTCAGAGTCGTGACAGGACACTGTACACTTCAGAGATGGGGCTCTTCAGTAGTTACGTTTTTGATAATGAAAATCCTGTGTGAGCTGAATTCTTTTGCTTCCCTGTGTGGGTTGTGTTGTGCAACCCTGTGTGGATTACGTTTTGCTTTCCTGTGTGGAATACGTTTACTTTCCTGTGTGGACTGAGTTGTACTTGGGCTCGGAAGTTGGAGCGTATTTGAAATTGATGACTTAGGTATATGTATGGGAATATACCTAAGCAGTGTCGGTTATTACTTCGTGATTGTTCCTTTCTTCGTGGTTTATCTTTTGTGGATTTGAGAGACCTTCAGGGGTCTCGGGGTCCCTACTGAGTAGCTTATACTCACCCCTGCACGGGCTTTGCCCGCACTACGTTGTGTTGGTTGCAGACGACGGACAGCGTTGACCTTAGCTGAGGCTTGCAGAGCGGGACGGTACCCGGAGGTGGACCACTAGGCGGGACGTGCCCGGAGCGGACGGCGGGACCCGTGGAGCAGTGGAGCTATCTGTACCCACCCTTCAGGTGGGATTTCCAGTGGACAGCTCGGAGTAGCGGCTTTTACTTTTCAGTTACTGTTTTCCCTTTCGAGTTGTACTTTACTTTTAGTTTGGGTTTGTATTCTGGCCCATTTTCTTTTCCGCACTTTCAGTTGTACTCTGCTTTTGTTTAGTGTTTACTTTCCGCTTGCTTACTCTGTGGTGTTTGTTTACTTTTTAAAGGCAATGCCTTCCCTTTTTACCGGGATTTACGCCTTGGTGCTAGTCGCCAGCCCCTGGCCTATGGAAGGCGGGCTTGGGGTAGTCACGGCACGGACCCCGAGGGCGGGTCGTGACATATGTGGTCATATTCATATAAGGTGAACTTTCAAGATTTGAAAGGGAGATTAAATTTATCACCGATACTAATTTTTTCAGAGCCAGGCATAAGTTACACTATGTATTGTGATGAGTCAGGTATCAAGTGGGGATCGGTTCTTATACAGGGGGATAGAGTCATTGTTGGATTTTGTGGCCTAGAACCAATTACTTTATACATTATTCATTAATAAAATCCTTATCACATATTGATTATTCTTTTGTGTGACAATGCATGTGATAATGTCCTAAGGATAGCAGTTGCATTAAAGGGTCATAGTGGATCCCTGCTATGATGAGAACCCGGAAGTGCCATAACAATGTTCTTTAATATATATTCTATGGCCAGATGATATTATTTGAGGGACACAAATAATACAGGTCATTAGGGGTGAGGACTCATAAAACTTTGGGGCACCTTCTCATGGTGGGCGCCCTTGGTAATATACAGGAGGATATTATGACAACGAGACCCGCCAGTAGGAAAATACACATTTCATAGTATTATTGGATGTTCCTATCTACGGGTGTGTGTTTTGGTCCTTAGAATTTAATATTATTATTAATGGGTATTACAACTCGCACACTTAGATGTATTGATGAAAACTGTGATGACATTTTGTTCGCAGCGAGGTAGGATACGTTGGCTGCGTCAAGAGTAATGTTTCATTAATAGATAATGAGAGAAAGGATTTGTCCCTTCTATTCCATAATGGAAGTAGATATCTCAGGCCCTTTGATGGAATTAATATAGACTAAATAAATCCATGTCCATGGTAAGGTATGGGAGAGTTCAATTCCAGAAAGTCAAAGAAAGAATAATCAAGCACATGGGTTGATGGCACTAGCATGCAACCCGATTGATTCGAGATATCGTGACAAAGGGATTATATTACACGGTAAGTGTTCGTATGAGGTGACATGTCAATGCAGCGTCAAATTCTTTCTCTTGGGTGCCTTGAACCATTTCTTGACAATAATCTTGGACTTTTGGAAAGTCTGCCTAATGCCAACGAGAAAGAGGCCTAGAGGGTCACACACTAAGTGTGTTCATGTATCTCAGTTAAATATTAATTTAACAAGTTAAATAAAGATTATTCTCAACTATGGTTTAATAATTTTTTAAGGATGCCTGGTCGCATTTATTTCGACACTAGTTATTCGAGAGAATATATTGTGGATGAAATAATATATATTTATTAGCGAGTAATGCAGTTACATTTATTTAAGAAATAAATAGCCATTACTCAAGGACTAATAAATGTGGTGGAGGAAATAAAGAAAAATGGAAAATAAAAGTACATGCTATGTATTAATGATTACACGACATCTAGTTTTTCCAGTCGGGATTTTGAGGAAATAATATCGTTTTATTAAATTATATTTATTATAATTAGTGTGGGCACATGTTAAGGAATTAATCATTCGACATGGGGGGTTTTTAATAAGAGTTAATGAAATAAATAAAACGCATAATGCGTTTATTTATTGTCATAACTCTATAACCTCAAACTCGATTATAAATATCCTCACAACCCCAACACCTTTTCCCAATCCTTGTGCACAACAATTCTAAAGAGCTCTCTCAAGGATAAAATAACTCCTTCCTCCAAAATGCTCTCAAGACCGAGAGAGATCCACCACCACCGGATCAAGGCGATCAAAGGCGGACATCGCAAGCGAAGGTTCTTCCGTGCTAGCACCCGGAGATCCCTTCGGCGACGTCCAGAGATACGTGGAGCACGTGTGGATCACCACTAGAGTAATCCTACACTTGGATTCTATGACGCAACGACGGATAACACCGGATCGTGACTGGAGACATCAACGAAGAAATAATTCCATCAAGGTAATTCTTATCAATTAATTAAATTAATTATAACCAACATATGATGATCATTTATCTATGGTTCTAGGACTCCCTCTTTTGTTTTTTGTTCTTCATTCTATTCTGAAGATTCGGCTTTTACATCATGACGAATCTCGGATTGATCATTGTTAACGCTAAAATTAAAGTTGGGCACTCCCACCAACTTGCTTCCGCTGTGCCCAGAACCTACAAGTGGTATTAGAGGGGTCATATTGTTGATTATAATTATTTAGTTTTTCGTTGGTGATTTACGCATTTAATAATTTAGTTGTTTTAATTCAAGTTAATCGTTCTTTAAAATATGAATCTTGAGATCTGTTCCTCCCCTCTCATTTCTCATTCACCTTACAGAAATGAATTTTTATTTTTATTTTGATTAAAATAAAATAGAGGAACTCATCCGGAGGTTCCAAATATTCCTAGCCATACAACACCAGAATACACGGCGTGTATTCGGAAGTACACGCCGTGTAGTCTAGGTTCAATGTATTGGACTGGTCCACCAAATCATGTCATGTATTGGATCCTATCTAAGTCATTTATGACACTATGTTTTGACCAGGAACAGGTGGCACACGGTTTCCGGATTACACGCTGTGTGGTCCACTAAACACGGTGTGTAATCCCTTTGGACTGGGATTGGACCGTGTACCTCGTACATGGCTTGACCAGCTGGAAACCGTGTAACGCGGATACAACACGGCGTGTGTCCAACTGAACACACCATGTACTCCAAAAATTTCTAAAGTACATCAACACGCCATGTCCCCGGGCGTGTACTTCAGATGAACAGTGAATAAAAGTACACATCGTGTAGTCAGAACTACATGCCGTGTACTCACCCAAATTACATAGATTTATTAAAATTTATTATTATATTATACAAACCCTTTAGACATGTACCATGGTGCATGCGTAAAGATGAGGCACAAGACGTGATAGTTGTTTTATATATATGTGTTTAATTTAACATCTGCATAATGAATGGGAATTTGCTGGTTTGCCTCCAAGGTACAAGTTACGTACAAGGATAATTTTAATTTATTTAAAATTATGATGGATGAGAATATCAAGGAAATTCAGAAAAGGGTTTAAGATAAAAGGATTGATTAATTAAAGATAATTAATTGATTCAAGCATGATTTATATTAAACGAGAACGATTAAAGAATTTAATGATGGTTTTATTTATGCATAAATATCATTGCATGAATGGATTATCATGAGCTAGACCAAGACCTTTGTATATGAATGGTTTCTTTAATTAATTTATTTAAATTAAATTTGTTGGCCTGTGAGCCTTCTCCTCATTAATATGTAGAGCCTGCACGCCCAAGGGTTCTTGTATGTAAAACCCCCTTTTCCCCCTCACCTGTGTGTGAGATAGATGCATATGTAATGGATGGAGCTCCCAAGCTAGTGGATGCGGCTCAAGTCAGGATCCAAGGTGAAACCAATACAAGGAGATACAAAGGTGGATAGGTGGAAATCTATAAACACAAACCTGAAAGGTTCAAGGTGTTTGTCCCCTAGGTCTTGGGTTAGTTTATCAAACTTTAGTTAAACTAATCAATAGAACAATCTCGTGATCATACCATTTATTTTACTTAAATCAGTTTCATGGTTTATTTATTGTGGGTGTGTTGTCACGATCATACAATTAATGAATTAAACAAGCATGCAAGATAGAACTAAAATAAAGACCGACTTATGCGTACATATTATCTTAGACATGGTTAATCACTTAATTATATCCCACTTAATATTAACAAGCATGTAATCAAAGATAATAAAATGGAAATTTACATATAAGGATAAAATCCCTCAAAGAAATATTAAGTCAGTATAGCCTTCCATAATCTTGGTTAGAATCGAACCATAGTTCAAAGTGCTTGACCAACCCTAGTTGGGGTGCTTTCAATTATCAGGGAATTATAATTCAAGGTTTTGGGTTGACTTGAATTGGTTCACATTAAGGATTGACTACCACAGCAGGACTTGGTGTGACCAAGAGGCAAAGGTTGAGGAAATCCAAAATAAAAGGATTTCAGGATTGGGGAGTCCACTCAGAAGATCAAGGAGCTACTAGTTAATGCAGTTGGCATTTGGAATGCCGACCTAAAACCCTTCAAGTTTCTTTACCAACCCTAGTTGGGGTAATGAAAAGGGAAATATGGATCCTTTCCACTAGAATATTCAGGAAACAGAATATTCCAAAGTCAATGGTGAGGGCTATTGGATTTCGATAAAATAGTGGGAGACTAATAAGTATTAATTTATTTATTTGTCTCAATTTTATAATAAAGTAATAAACCTTTGATCATATTAATTTGTAGAAACGTCAAGAAAAATGACTTCAAACATATCATTGTGAACCATACTCGAGAAGGAAAACCTTCTCACTGGCACCAATTTCCAAGATTGGCAGAGGTGTTTACGCGTTATCCTTCGCCACGAGAGGAAATTGTATCTACTGGAAGAGCCTATTTCAGTTGCACCTGGAAATGAGGCCAGTGATAAGGAACTATCTCTTTATATGAAACATATGGATGATTCCATAGATTTCCAATGTTTCATGCTATCGACCATATCTAATGAGCTCTTTAAGCAACATAAAAACATGGACATTTATAGCATTATGTATCACCTTAAGGATCTCTACCAAGAGAAGGCGAGACAAGAGAGATATGAGATCTCTAATGATTTGTTTACAACTAATCTTGGAGATTTTGCGCCAGCTGGGCCTCATGTAGTCAAGCTTATTGGCTATATCAAACGCCTGGATATCTTAGGGATTAAATTCCCAGATGAGTTGTGTACAGATCTCATCTTACCATCACTGCCCAAGACCTTCTCAAGATTTATTATCAACTAAAACATGAGAAATAATGAGAAGAGTCTATCGGAACTTATGACCTTGATTCTCCAGGTAGATAAGGACATGGGGCGTGACAAACCTGTTGTCCTCATGGTGAATAAGAAAAGGAAGGACAAGGAAAAGGGGCCAAAGACTTATAAACGAACTGAAGCCCCCGAGCATTGTCCTAAGAAGGGGAAGATCCAAAGGTAGGTCAAGGAACAGGAGGCAGTGTATTTTTCATGTGGCAAGCAAGTCCACTAGAAGAGGAACTACACCCAAAAGTGTGGGGATGCTAAAGGTGTGTTAGTTATCGAGTGTAATCTTTCTATTTCTACACATTGGGTATTAGATACAGCTTGTGGGGCTCATATCTGTATTCAAATTCAGTAACCAAGTATATTTAGAAAGATTTCCAGAGAAGAGGTGGATCTTAGAGCTGCCAATGGCATGAGGCTGGATACATTGGCTATTGGCGAATACCACCTCTCATTTCCGACTGGGATGATTTTGGTTTTATGTAAATGTTATTATGTGCCTAGTGTTACCAAGAACATAATTTATGTATCTTATTTGGATATAGAAGGATTTATTTTCAAGTTTGGAAATAAGGGTTGTCTCTTTTATAATAACAACTTATGTTATGGTATGGCACATTTAAATAATGGTTTGTATGTATTAAATTACAAAAACCAAGTGTTGGAAATAGATAACGAAACAAACTCACATGACTCATACATCACCCAGTTGTGGCATCACCGTCTCGATCATGTAAACGAGAAGCGCTTGACAAATCTCTGCCAAGATGGTTATTTGGACTCTACTAATCTAAAACCACTTGATAGATGTCACACTTTTTTACAAGGAAAAATGACCAAGCCTCCCTTCGGTGGACAAGGTGAAAGGGCCATAGAGCTTCTAGGATTGGTGCACACGGATGTGTGAGGACCATTTCCAGTATAATCTAGAGGTAGATATTCTTAATTCATTACTTTTACTGATTATTTGAGTAGATATGGCTATGTCTACTTAATGAGGTATAAGTCAGAAGCCTTAGCGAAATTTAAGGAATTCAAGAATGAAGTAGGGAATCAGATTGGTAAGAAGATAAAGAAACTTCGGTTGGATTGAGGTGGAGAATATATGAACCAAGATTTCATCGATATTCTACAGGAGTCTGGGATTCTATCTCATCTCACTCCTACTTATACACTATAGTGTAATGGTGTTAGTGAAATGAGGAACCATACCTTGTTGTACATGGTGAGTTCGATGATGATTCATGCAGATCTTCCATTATCCTTTTGGGGATATGCATTGCAAACTACAACATACATATTAAACCGAGTAACAACTAAAGTGGAAAATGGAATTCCATCTGAGTTATGGAATGGAAAGAAACCCATTTTTTCACACACACGTGTATGGGGATGTGAGACATTTGTTAAGGCCTTCTCAAGAAAAAAACTAACACCCCAGGGAACAAAGTGTATCTTTATAGGATATCCCAAGGAAACGAAAGGATATTACCTATATAACCCTTCAGATAAGAAAGTGACTATCGCCATACAAGTCATCTTTCTTGAGAGGGAGAACATCCTCAAAAAGGATAGTTGGAGCAAGATTGACTTCGATGAAGTTGATGCTCAGGATACACAGAGTTGGTACAAGAACAAGTTCCACAGGTCCCCGTGGAAGAGGTTCCAGAAACACAAGTACTGCGTAGGATCTCAAGAGAGGTAAGGGAACTAGAGAGATTTGGTTTCCTAGTCACCGAGGATGGTGAATAATTATTATTGGAAAATGATGAACCTCTCTCCTAAAAGGAAGCAGTAGAAATCTCAGAAGCTGCAATATGGCTAGAAGCTATGAATTATGAGATGGATTCCATGTATCAGAACCAAGTTTGGGTTCTGGTTGATGAGCTAGTTGATGTAAAGCCTATTGGATGAAAATGGGAATTCAAGAGAAAACTAGGCATGGAAGGTCAAGTTAGCACCTATAAAGTAAGGCTAGTGGCTAAAGGATTCAGACAGCATTAAGGAATTTACTATGATGAAACCTTCTTGCCAGTTTCCATGTTTAAATCCATAAGAATCATACTTTCCATAGTAGCTTACCATGACTACGAGATTTGGAAAATGGATGTAAAAATAGTATTACTTAACTAGAACCTTTAGGAAGATGTCTATATGACACAACTAGAAGGGTTTGTGACACCAGGTGAAGCCAAACAGATTTGCAAGTTGTAGAAATCCATTTATAGATTAAATCAAGCATTCAGGTCATAGAGAATTTGATTTGATGAATCCATAAAGAAATTTGGGTTCATTAAGAATGAATGTGAGACATGTGTTTATAATAGGTTTAATGGGAATGCGATCGTTATCCTAGTAGTATATGTTGATGACATATTGCTTATTGGAAATGATGTACCAGTCTTACAGTTAGTTAAGGACTGGTTGAACAAGTGTTTCTCCATGAAGGACTTGGGTGAAGTAGCCTACATTCTAGGGATCAAGATCATTCATGATAGATCCAAGAGGCTTCTTGGACTAAGTCAGGGTACATATATTGACCAGATACTAAATAGATTTAGTATGGAACAATCCAAGAGGGGATTGGTTCCAGTGTCACATGGCCTATATCTTTCTAAGAAAATGTGTCCTCGGATACAACAAGAGAAATATAGAATGTGTAATATCCCATACGCTTCATCTATAGAATCCATAATGTATGCCATGTTATGTACCGGGCTTGATGTTGCCTATGCATTGAGCATGATAGGCAGATATCAAGCAGATCCTGGAGAACAACATTGGACTGCTGTTAAGACTATCCTTAAGTATCTGAGAAGAACTAAGGATATGTTCCTGGTGTATGGAGGAGATGAGGAGCTTGTCATCAGAGGGTATGTTGATTCTAGTTTTTAGACATATCATAACGATCTGAAGTCGCAATCTGGATATGTTTTCTATCTCAATGGAGGAATTGTGAGCTGGAAGAGTTCAAAGCAACTAGTTGTCGTCGATTCTACAGCAGAGTCCAAATACATAGTGGCTTCTGATGTAGCCAAGGAATACATCTAGATTCAGAACTTTGTCCAGGAGCTTGATGTGGTTCCTAGTAGTAAAGATCCTATCACGTTGTATTGTGATAATACTGCAGCGGTGGATCTTGCAAAAGAACCAAGGTCACATCAACGGACAAAGAACATACTCTGAAAGTATCACCTCTTGAGGGATTTCTATCAAAGGGGTGAAGTTGTAGTGAGCAGAGTGTCCACAGAAGATAACGTGATGGGCCCCATGACTAAAGTCCTATCTCAGCAGAAGCATGAATATCATGTGAGAGCTAGTAGGTTAAAGGTTGTTAGCAGTTGGCTCTAGTCCAAGTGGGAGTCTGTTGGAGTTGGTGGCCTAGAACCAATTACTTTGTATTCATTAATAAAATCCTTTTCACATATTGATTATTCTTCTGCATGAAAATGCATGTGATAATGTCCTAAGGATAGTTGTTGCATTAAAGGGTCATAGCGGATCCCTGCTATGATGAGAACCCGGAAGTGCCATAACACTGTTCTTGAATATATGTTCTATGGCCCGATGATGTTATTTGAGGGACACAAATAATATAGGCCATTAGGGGTGAGGACTCATAAAAATTTGGGTCACCTTCTCATGGTGTGTGCCCTTGGTAATATCCAGGAGGATATTATGAGAACGAGACCCGCCAGTAGGAAATCCACATTTCATAGTGTCATTGGATGTTCCTATCTTCGGATGTGTGTTTTGGTCCTTAGACTTTAATATTATTATTAATGGGTATTACAACTCATGCACTTAGATGTATTGATCAAAACTGTGATGACACGCTGTTTTCAGCGAGGTAGGATACGTTGGGTGCATCACAAGTAATGTTGCATTAATAGATAATGTGAGAAAGGATTTGTCCCTTCTGTTCCATAACAGAAGTAGATATCTCAGGCCCTTTGATGGAATTGATATAGCTTAAATAAATCCATGGACATAGTAAGGTATGGGCAAGTTCAATTCTGGAAAGTCAAAGAAAGAATAATCAAGCACATGGGTTGATGGCACTAGCATGCAACTTGCTTGATTCAAGATATCGTGACAAAGGAATTATATTACATGGTAAGCGTTTGTATGAGGTGACACGTCAATGCGGCATCAACTTCTTTCTCTTGGGTGCCTTGAACCGTTTCTAGACAGTAATCTTGGACTTTAGGCAAGCCTGCCTAATGCCAACGAGAAAGAGGCCTAGAGGGTCACACACTAAGTGTGTCCATGTATCTCAGTTAAATATTAATTTAACAAGTTAAATAAAGATTATTACCGACTGTGGTTTAAAAATTATTTAAGGATTCCTGATCGCATTTATTTCGACGCGATTTATTCGAGAGAATATATTGTGGAAGAAATAATATATATTTATTATCAAGTAATGCAGTTACATTTATTTAAGAAATAAATTGCCATTACTCAAGGACTAATAAATGTGGTGGAGGAAATAAAGAAAAATGGAAAATAAAAGTACACGCCGTGTATTAATGATTACATGGCGTGTAGTTTTTCCAGATGGGATTTTGAGGAAATAATATCATTTTATTAAAAGATATTTATTATAATCATCATGGGCACATGTTAAGGAATTAATCATTCAACATGGGGGGGTTTCAATAAGAGTTAATAAAATAAATAAAACGCGTAACACATTTATTTATTGTCATAACTCTATAACCTCAAACCCGATTATAAATGTCCTCACAACCCCAAAACTTTTTCCCAATTGTTGTGCACAACAATTCTGGAGAGCTCTCTCAAGGCTGAAATAACTCCTTCCTCCAAAATTCTCTCAAGACTGAGAGAGATCCACCACCACCGGATCAAGGCGATCGAAGGCAGACATCGCAAGAAAAGGTTCTTCCGCACTATCACTTGGAGATCACTTCAGTGACGTCCGGAGATACATGGAGTACGTGTGGATCACCACTAGAGGAATCCTACACTTGGATTCTATGACGCAACAATGGATCACGCTGGATCATGACTGGAGACATCAATGAAGAAATAATTCCATCAAGGTAATTCTTGTCAATTAATTAAATTAATTATAAACAACATATGATGATCCTTTCTCTATGGTTCCGAGACTCCCTCTTTTGTTTTTTGTTCTTTGTTCTATTCTGAAGATTCAGCGTTTTATATTGTGACAGATCTCGGATTGATCATTGTTAACGCTAAAATTAAAGTTGGGCACTCCCACCAATGCGCTTCCACTGCGCTCGGAACCTACAGTCATAGCGTATGAGTCTCGATAGTTGAGGTTGCATGAGAGGAATTACCTGATGCACGTTCTCAAGTTATCTATAGTGGTTCCCACATTACACTATTGGAGACATTACTAACTGGGATAGTGTTTTGTGGTATACACGGACCAAAAAATCCTCAAGTATATTTTTTACACAGTGTGATCTGAATATAAGGCGGTAAAGGTGGGTGGAATACCTTCATTCATTTGATTTCAAGCTAGCCTACATTCTTGGTAAAATAAATGTAGTGGTTGATGCACTGAGTAGGAGGACTCAGATATAGGCAGTGCAGTAAGGTAGTAGCGAGTGACAAGTTATGGTGTTGTTCTCTAATATACACTTGGAGGTTCATGACTGTAGACGCCGGAAAAGTCCGTTGTTCCCAAACGAAGCTCCGGATGCGGAAAGCGAAGTGATATTTGGAGTCAGAGGCACGTTCCGGAGGGCCCGGAGGACTTGCGCGAAATTTCAGAGGCCCGCGCGCAAAGTTGAGTCGCGGCGCGCAATCCTCCCGGGATGCGCGCAATGCGCTGGGCCGGCGCGCTATTTTGCGCGCCCGCGGCCTGCGCGGCGCCCTTTGCGCGCTGGGTCCTGATTCCGCGCCCGCGAACCGAATTGCGCGCCCAAGACCGGATTCCGCGCCCGGGGTGGCCTATAAATATAAGGCGACCCCCGACGTTTTGAAGGTTGCCAGAATCCGAAGCGTCGCTCGTTCGCGCAATCCAACCCCTTCCGCGCGCAATGCCGATCTTCAGGTAACCTCCTTTCTTTCGCGTAATAGAGCCTTGGGGTCCGCCTTCGCACGCAATCCCCTTGGCTCCTTTCCTTTGAATAAATTTCAACCCGAAGGCCTTTGCGCGCAAAAGAAGCCTCTTGCGCGCAATTGCCCCCGGGTGCGCGCAATCCGCCCCGATTGCGTGCACCCCCCATTTTCAAAGTGGCCATTCGTTAGAGAATGAGCCGTTGCCCCCGCGCGCTATCCGAAGCCCGGTGCGCGCAATCCCAACCATCCGCGCGCAAAGCGCTGGCCCAATTGCGCGCCAGCCCGCCATTTTGCGCGCCGACCCGCGGTTTTGCGCGCAAAGCTCCTCTTTTGCGCGCAATCCGCCAGGGTCGCCTCCCTTGACCCCCCGAGGGTACCCGCCTGCGTGGCGCCCGATGATCCTTATCCTGGGTGCCCGCACCGTGCGTTTTCTTCCCGTGCGGCCCTCCAGGCTTGCGCGAAGTGACACGCACGTACGTCCAGCATGACGTTAAACTGCATATTCGTCCAGCATGACGTTAAACTGCATATACGTCCTGCACGACGTTAAACTGTACCTCGTCCGAGCTACAAGACGTTAAACTGTTCAGCATACATCCAAGCTGCACGACGCTAAACTGCCTAGCCTTCATCGTCCAAGCTACAAAGACGTTAAACTGTACAGCATTCGTCCAGCATGACGTTAAACTGCATATTCGTCCCGCATGACGTTAAACTGCACGTATGTCCCGCATGACGTTAAACTGCACATCCGTCCAGCATGACGTTAAACTGCACATACGTCCAAGCTGCACGACGCTAAACTGCCTAGCCCCCATCGTCCGCGCTGCAAGACGTTAAACTGCCAAGTGCTTCGTCCTCAACACACGACGTTAAATTGTACTTCGTCTGGCAAGACGCTAAACCGTCCGCATCATTCGATCTCGTGCCTCGCACGCAGGGTCTCCCCCGGTTTGGATGTGGCCCCCACCCGCTCGTCTCTGCAGGGATGTCGGGATTGTCCCCCTTTTGGGACGATTTAATGGGAGCGGCTTTTCCCTACGGGGGCAGGGTATTACAAACCCCTAGTTTCTCGTGGGAGGCTGCACATGTGTATCTCCATTGCACCTCCCCACGGCCGAAGCCAGTAGAGGGTATGACTGGGATCGAGGTGTCTTCTGCTTTCGGTCCAAGTCCCTTCCAACTGAGTTTTGCCACCCGGGCTGTCTCAAGTGCGTAAGTCCTGACAGAATGAACTACGTGGACTTTGATCCCTGTCTTCTATACAGGGTACGTAGGAAGCCTCCCTGAGGTTCAAGCCCACCACCTGGTCGTCCCGGTCGTATTTACGTCGGTTCGTCCATCAGTGGACCCCTCCAGGGTTCACGCTTGCGTCGATTCACCTATGAATCCGCCCCTGTGGGAGACTGCCCGTGTGTATCTCCACGGTGCCTCCCCACAGCCCCCCCTTTTCCATTTCTCCTTTTATCGTCCAGCATGACGTGAAACTGTGATCCACCCGGCCATTCCATCCCCCTCTGTGCGAGGTGGTTCGGTTCAATCCTCCGCCCGGCGGCCTCGACCTCTTCGTGAGTCGGCTTGCCGACGTCCAGCATGACGTTAAACTGTATACCCGAACTACGTTGACTTTGATCCGTGCTAACGCGCGGTACGTAGGAAGCCCCTCCGGGGTCCAAGCTCTTCACTCCATCATCCATCCTGATCCTTACCCGGGCCGCCACATCCCGGTGGGGTCATGCCACTTCACTCCACTCCACGTTACTTGGGAAGCCGCCCATGTGCTGGCCCCAGCGTCGGAGGTTCCCCGCAAGGGGTTCTGTCATCTGATCCACTTTTCGTGTTGATCGGTCCGATGCCGTCCCCGCTGGACGTTAAACTCGCGGCATACCCCGTGTTAAACATGGGAAGCTGAGGAAAACCTCAGGTGACACAGTTCCCCGCACCCAGTCCGGGATGCCTCAGGCCATCATGCCTTCGAGAAGCCCTACTAGGGACGGAAGACAGACGTGCAAAGCCGCAGTGTTACGACACGCCCCCAGCACCCAGAGCCACCCGGCCTTCTCACCGCAGGTTGCTGCCCCGCCCAGACTCCTTGGAGCGTCCGGGCGGAAGCAGCGTAATTAACCGGTGTCTATGAAGATATGGCGCCAGGAACGAGATTCACGAACATTCTTAAGTCTATGAGGGAGACCCGGATTAGGCGACGAGTTCCGAGGAGACGTCCAAGGAAGGAGGAGCCGACATCCCATCATCCCGGTTTCGATCAAGGAGCAGACGCCCCTGAATAAGGGACGAATGCCGCCCACCCTTGGAAAGCGGGACTGCGGGACCACAAGCCGCGCGCCCATCCCCTCGGGTTGACGGGTGCACGCGCGAACGCGTCCTAGCGGAACAGCGTAACCCGACGCACATCCGCACCGAAACAATGACATTTAGGGGAATATGTACCTTTATTATTTAGTTATTACCTATACAATGTTAGATAGAGTGAGGATGAGGAAGCTATCAGCCTTTGAAGTCCTAGTTCTTCGGGAGTGTGTAGTAGGTGAGGACCCTCCTCCTAGTTGAACTGTGGGTGAGGATGATATCCTGCGAGTACATAGTCGCATATGGGTCTCTTCTAACATGAATGAGGAGTTGATGCAGGGTTTTCATGCTTTATATTGGGAAGTACATCCCGGTGTCACCAAGATGTATCAGGATTTACATTGACATTATTGGTGGCTAGGTATGAAAAGATATGTAGCTGGTTTTATCATGAGATGCTCCACCTTCCAGTGGGTGAAGGAAGAGCATCGACGACTAGATGGACTTTTAAAAAATCTACCCATTACTGAGTTGAAGTGAAATTATATTGTGATGGATTTCATGATAGGTTTACCAAGGTCACCTTGAGAGAATGATTTCATATAGGTTGTTACTGACAGGCTCAAGAAGGTTTCACATTTCCTATCGATAAAGGAAACCTTCAATTTGGAGGAGCTTAGGATTTTGTACATCTGTGATATTGTACGACTACACGGGGTCCCACATTCTATCATTTCAGATAGGAATTCCCAGTTTAATTCATGTTTCTGGCAAGGGATACAGAGGGTGTTGGGTACACAAGTTCTTATGAGCATGACATACCACCCCCAGAAAAATGGTCAGTCAGAGTGAACAATTTAGGTGATTAGGGACATATTGCGATCATGTTTCTTGGATTTTAGGGGATATTGGGAGGGGCATATACCCATGGTTGAATTTTCCCACAACAATAGATTTCAGGATACTATTCAGATGGTGCTATATGAGGATTTGTATAGTAGGCCATGTTGATCACCCCAGTGTTGGTTAGAGACAAGAGTGGAAGCTATGTTGGGACCTCATATTATCTAGGAGACCACTGAATAGGTACAGTTGATTCAAAATTGGATGGATACTACACAGTCTCGTCAGAAATCATACACCGATCATTATATATGACTACTAGATTTCAAGGTCAGGGATCGAGTTTTTCTATTTGTTTCACCAAGTTTGGGACACAAGAGGATTATGATACAGGGTAACCTTTCACCAAGGTATGTTGGGCCATTTGAGATTCTGGAGAGATTCGGGCTGGTAGCCTATCGTTTACAGTTACCATAGAGGTACTCAGCCATGTATGACATTTTCCATGTTTCTCAACTGTGACATAATTATTCAGACCTGTCTCACACCTTTCATCCTAAGGAGGTTGAGTTATAGGTAGATTAATCCCTTAAGGAGCATCCTATATGAATTTTGGATTGTAGAAAAAAGGTTCTCTGAGGCTGGTTTGTTCCTTTGGTATGTGTGCTATTGTAGAACGTTTGTGTGCAGGATGATACCTAGGAGCAGGAGGCCGATGTATGATCAAATTTGATGGAGTTGTTCTTAGACATTCTTGATCACCCTTGAGAGGTAAATTCATGGACGAATTGATTTAAGGGGGGAAGTTTGTAAGAATCTGGTTCTTCTTTGAGTTATGGATCTCCTAATTTCTATAAATTATCAGTTTAATTTCTTAAATATGGCCTAATGTGAGTGCTTGTTGAGGTCATAGAAGTCTCAGGGGTTTATAAGGATGTTCCAGAGCCCATAACCCATGTTTTGGGTGAAAATAGGAGGTCGCATAGTTTGATAAACCATGTGGATTGGGTCGCACGGTCATGCATCCAGGCCTGCATTTTCAGTAGATTCTGATAGTGGCTCTTCACATGGTTTGCACATTGTTTGTAAACCATATGGATAAATCGTATGCTATTCCCCAAGGCTACAGGTGCCCATTCATGATCGGTGAATGTTTTTCCAAACCGTTCACCTAAACCATGCGACCTAGGAAATTTTGGAATTTTTATAAATTTTAATTAAACTAAAAATTCTAATTTAAACCTAAATGAAGGTTTCACACCTCATACAACAGCTCCACCCTCACCTTGAAAAGATCTACTTTGAGCCTAAAGTAGCAATTCTGATCTACTCTCTATCTAGACTCCGATTCAAGTGTGGTTTGTCTCCTTGGATCCATAATGGTAAGTCTGTAATTCCTTTTTAGTCGTTATTGATTCTTCTGTTTATCGGCTATGTTGTTTAGATTTAGGATCATATTCCCTAATTTATCTTTATTCATACTTTCTTTAGATTTCTTCTAATCTAGGTCAAATTATGATTCAATACTGGATGGGATATCTAGCATGGACCTAAGGTAGGTGGTCTCGTGACTTTTGCTTAAATTCAGACCGTTTATATAAGTTGTCATGCGGAGCACCAATTTTTTGGATGTTGCTTTAAATGGAAATTGAACCCTATTATTTTTAGTCATGTTATAGGTAATTGAATGGGGTTATTAATGCTTATTATAGGTTGTACACCTTAACTAAACCACCCATTTGGGTGTTTTTTATTAAATGGGACTTTTATGGTTTTTGGACTTGGATGCTTATGAGCCCTTTACCCCTTGTCATGGGATGTCAAAATGTATGTTGGTTTATGAATTATAATTGAAATAAATTAAGGGTATGGGACAGATGAATTTCCCCTTAACCCATGTATGTCGTTGCTTTATTAAAGCATGCTTTCTTTGTATTTCTTACCCATGTGAGTTAAGAGATGCTTATGTTGTTTATTGTTTGTTTAAGCTTAAATGTTTGTTATAATGATTTTCCATGTGAATTATATGATAACTAATCCATGTGATAGCTTGATAGGATTATTATATTAAAAATGGATATGTGAGTATTTTAATGGTCTTTGAATTGCTATCCCTTGTGAGTTATGTTGAGACCATGATATGTAGTGGATTGATTAAGCATGGGAAGCTCATTATCATGTTATTCTCATGTGAGTAAATGAAAGTCCAAGTCTTATGAGGCTGGACAATGATTGAGTCATCCCCTCAATGTGATTTTGTTAAAGGATGCTCTTGGTTTTTACCTTGGCATGTCAAATGAATTGTTTACATGAAATTGAATTGGTTAAATGATAAATAGCCTTGGGTGAAAGATGGATTCAAATTAGAATTCCATGGATGAACTCATGTGACTATTGACCTTTATTCCATGGGTGATACATGGATCCATTGAGGGATACCATGGATGTAATATTGTTCCTATTGACTTATATACCAAGTGATACATGGATTCTTATAAGAATTCTATGGACAGACTCAAGGGAATTTGATAGTTATGTCATGAGTGGTAATTGGGGATTCCTTAAAGGATTGCCAAGAATAGACTGATATGACATGGATATTATACCACACCTAGAGTGATATCGAGTTTCTAAGTGGTTCTCCAAGGATGGGCTTGTAGGGTGTTGGTTGACACTACATCTGAAGTGATACTTGAATTCCATCTTAGGAATGTCAAGGATAGGCTCAGGTTCTAAATAAATTAAATGAAGTAAAATGGATTACGAAGTATCTCTAAGACAAATCACAAGCTTGGAGTTGGTCATGACTTGTATTGTACATATGGCCTTCTGAATCATTTGTTGTGCTTCCAGTTACATGGGGTATGTAGAGCTTGAGATAGATCTCGAGGCTTATAAATTCGATATAATTGAATTGTTAAATAAATATGAATTGAATGAAATGAAAGTAAATGAAAACCAATGCATGTAGGATGTTTACTTCTGAGTACTTACTTGCTTACTGATTTTTCCTATTGAACACTGCCTACTATATATATATTCACTGACTGATTGGCACAAATATTTGGTGGTTTCTTACTGATATTAGTCTCACACCATGTTTGGGTAACTTTTTGGACCCAAAAAAATTATATGATTGTAGGTGTCGATAGGGGAAAGCACCCTCCTACAGGTACTTGATATGTTGCTTGGGAGAAAGAGTGCATGGGACCAAGCCGAGGCTTGCGATGCTACTAGGATACTTTTTGGATTTAATTGTACATTTTATAAATGTATTTTATTGTACTAATGTGCACCTATTTTGGATGATTTATTATATATATGATATGTATCATCATTTTGTATATGAGATAAATTCCAACATTTCTTATTTATATTAGACTTTCATTGTTTACTTTTGTCATCTATATAGTTTACTGCTTCCTCTACTTGTATATGTTATTCATATTCCATTATGCTACACTATGGTAATGAGGGAATAGTCTCCCCCACAAAATCACCTAGTCCCTCACTGCTAGTCGATAGCCTTTGGTGTTTGAGGAGATGTTCTTGAAGCCATGTGTCTAACTAGGCTCATAGCATTGTTGAGTGGAATCCAGGTTCGGGACATTATAATAACAAATGTAAATGATGATCCAACCCACTAGAATTCACCCTAGTACAACTTGTATTTCTCATAAACCAGTGTGGTTTTACTTCCATTCAATTTATAATCCATAAACTATCAAAAACCAAACATCATTTATGGATGCTTTTAAAACATAAAAAACAAATATACATAAGTTATTAATATAGTGAAGCTCCCCATGCCCAACTCCTTTAGAGATGACCTTGGTCATCCAATAGGTTAAATTATTAGTATAATATAAAATTCTATTGGACTATGGCCCATGAAAATTGCACGATCAACTTAGAACTGTTTTTTGGGAGTTAAGCTGAGAATTCACTTTCATTTTAACTTTTTAAATATTTCAAAATTTTCAATTTAAAATTTAAAATCTAAAAAAATAATGGATTATGTTTTTATGTCATCTTAATCCTATGAAGAAATAATTTCTACATTAGTTATACATATGCGAATAATAATAAATGCACTAGGTGGAGAGGCATTCAAGGAGATCTTTGAGGATCTCAAAGAGGACCTCAAACAAACATTACTAAAATCCATATCCCAAGAGCTTACCAAAATCCCATAGTACTTCCAATAATTCTAAAAAAATTCCAAGAAACACAAATATATCATCCTTATAAAATTTTAATAGGGAGTCCATAAAATTGATTCCAAACTTGATAATTCCACTGTCTACCCCCACAAGAAAATTTCCAGTAGAATTTTATTTAGAAAGAGAGATTTTTGATGATATATTAGATAAAGTTAACCTTGATTTAGACTCTTATTATCTTAATATTATCAAAGAGAACTCTCTCATGAGATTTTATGTCTAAATATTATAGATTCATCCATGTTACTATAAGCCCTAGATGTAAAAGAAGAATATACCATGTGTGAAAAATTGAAGGAGGAGTTGGATGAGGATTCCATAAAATTAGAGGTAGCCAGATTTGAAGAAGAGGTAGAAGAGGGAATGGACATCCTAATACAATAAAAACAAAAAAGAGGAATATGAATTCATTCCTATGGTATTTTCTCAAGAAGACATCCATGTGTTGGAATTACATGAAAATCCTACTCTCCCATAAATTTCCAAGATGTTACCTGAGGCAATCATGTAGGAACAAGAGAACCTAATAGAACCGTTAAAGTGGGATGACTGAACCTATTACTTACTTGATTTTACTCTTTCTCAAATTCATTTCAAAACTCATCCTTCTTATTTTTAAAATTTTGATTCAAAACTTATAAAGTATTCTTTGTAGTAAGAAGAGGAGTATATTTTGGGATTCTAAGAAAAACTGATGGATCCATTGCCTATTATTGAAGAAACTAGTTCGAAGGCATACATTAGAGAGCTTGAGGTTGATCCACTCATTGGAGTAGATATTTTTATTTACTCAATTTCATTTGATTTTTTAATACTTGAATTGTAATATAATTCCCACTTTATTGAATATACATGTTAAGGAAATACATAGTTTTCCTTAGATAGTGATGAAGACTTTGAGGTAGCCACCATTGAGGATAAAATGGTATTGGAATTTAAAGACAATGTTTCCCAGGGTAAATAAATGTAGCTAGATGAGATTTATTTTTAAAAACTACTTCAATTTTCTTTAGAGGAATTTAATGCAGAAGCCACTAATTTTGTTATGGAGGGATAAGAGGACCCATTCATTATCCTTTCATCCCCACATTTCAAGCTCTTTTACACTGCTAATGGGTTGGACACATTGCACCTTTTGGGAATGGAGACCACCAAAAGAAGAAACAAATTATGAAAATCTATGGAAGAATGAAGATGTGGTGGTTATTACCACATAAACAAAACCCACCAATAGATTACGGATAACCAAGAATCTATTTGGTTGTTGGTAGTATAAATTGAAACACCTATTGAGGGGTTTTACCCAAGATTCCTCTCCCTATTATATATTTTTTATTTTAATTTCATGATAAGAACAATTCATATATAGATTTTGTTGTACTTAATTCATTTATTTTCATTAAAATATGTGATAATGCACGTGGCATATGCCTGATTTTGTAGGAATAAAGGATTTAATGGTTTTCAAGATAAATCAGGACAAAAGGTGAAAAACCGACAGATTACACGATGTGATTGCCTCATACATGTTGTGTACCCAAATATCATAGCCTAACTTCAAGTCATAAAGGCAGTCATGACCAAAACACGCGGCCAATAGGGAAAATCCACTACACGTAAAGAATTCATTGTACACGATGTGATGCCCAGTCAAAGTGTTGAATGGGAAATCCATGGATAATCCATGCACAGGAAGAATAAAGGTGGGGTACACATCCTGAATGACAGTTACATATCGTGTACCTAATCAAAACTCTTAATGTACGAGAATTTCATGCCATGCTGGAGATCCACGAGAAGTTGACATGGATCAAGGTTACACGTCGTGTACCATAGGTACACGTCGTGATCGAAATCACCTATATAAAAATAGCGATAATAGATCTTTTGAGACACTTCAAGATGAATTTCTTTTCTCACTTTAGATTCCTTATGAATTCTTTCACCCTTTTTCTCTCCAACTCTCAGTTTCTTCACATTTTTGTGTACTTTCAATAATCAAAGAGTTTTGGAGCTTCCATTATTCAACACATTCAAGTTCCACTTAGATTCAATTTTCCTTCCTTTTTCAAAGTAAGTTATAGTTATAATTGGGAATTGCTTCTTTCATGTTATTTCAATTATCATTTCCACATCTGTTGCATGATCCTGATTTCATCAATATCTATCAATCCACCAGCTATGTTATCTCTTAGTTATTCAACGGTATTCTACCCTACTATAAGTAACTAAATATTTCATGGGTAGGGATCGAGTGATGTGTATGTAAATTTAACATACACTATTAAATATGAACTTGGAAAGTCTAACTGAAATAGTAATTAGGATATAAATTCAAGGCCAAACTCATTTGTGCAAACGTCTCTGACCACAAGACAATAAAGAAAATGACCCTATCCTAATTGAAGTAAAATGAGCTACGACCACTAGCTCATGAAACTTTCTACTTAAGAATCCAAACTTAATGTAGTTAGGTTGTTGCTATCTACTGACCATGGAATAGCTAGTTCCTAGGTAGAGCTAGGAGATTAAGACCAAAGTCAACTAGTGAACCCTGTTTGCTTCACAAGCTAAGACAAAGGATCTGTCCAAGGTTCTACTTAAAAGACATCATTAAACCAGACACTCACTCGATCCTGGTCCCTCATTTGTTTAATTAAAACATCCCAAATTAGAAATTAGCTCAGAATTCCCAAATATAAGACTCTAGAAAGGACTCCCTTATAGGTCTGAAAACCAGATTCCCTCAAATCCAAAAAATGATCGTCTCCCTGTGGACTTGACCCATCACTACTAATATAATACACCTTTGTAGTTAGAAAAAGTTTGGGACCAAATTAAAAATTATAAATTTGATCCACGCAAGAGGAAGTAACAACACCCCTGCGCAAAAGGACCATCAAATTTTTGGTGCCGTTTTTGGGGAAGCAATGCCCTTTTCTTGAAGAACTATAGTTTTTAACCTAAGATTACCTTTCCCTCATCCTCTTTCTTCATTCAAGATTCCATTTTTATGTCTTCTCCTTCATTCTATCAAGTTCATGTACCAAGGTCCCTTGACCCAATCAAGGAACCATGAAGCACAAAAAATGTTAGCCTTCAATCCTGAGATCTAAAGGCATGTGTTGTTACTTCGCCGATCAACAATGGTCAAGAAAAATCACAATGCAGGACCAAACCCACCAAATCATCAAGTTATAGAGCACCCAATGCAACCAGAAAAGACCATTATGGATTATGGTTTACTATCAATCCATGGGGCTACACCAAGCATCGTTCGACCACCAATTAAATCTCACATGTTTTAAATCAAGCCTGGACTCATCCATATGGTCCAGAATATGGTACAATTCAGCGGTCTTCAAAGCGAAGATCTCCACGAACATATCTCTAACTTCTTGGAAGTTTTCGATACCTTTCGCAACCAGGGAGTGTCATTTGATGCTATAAGACTTCGTGTCTTCCCATTTTTTCTCAGAGACCGAGCAAAAGATTGGATCAAAATCCAAGCCCCTGAGTCCATTACTACTTGGGATAAACTCACAAAGAAGTTTCTGGATAAATACTTCCCACTAATCCGAACTTGGAAACTTCAGAATGAAATTCATAATTTCACCCAAGAAGATGGATAATCCGCATGGTAGGTATGGTATCGATTTAAAGAACTCATGAAAAATTTTCCACATTATGGAATTGATAACTGGATTCAAATGCAAACATTTTATCAAGGACTTTAGACAACAACACGAATAGTTGTCGATGCCACTACAAATGGAGGTCTGATTTTTAAAACACCTGAAGTAGGAATAGCTATTCTGGATGAGGTTTCCCATAATGCTAGTTTTTGGAAAAGTGACTATGGGCCACCACGACATGGAATCCACCAAGTCGAGGAGACCACCAGGTTAGTAGTGCAAGTTGAGGCGCTAACTAAAAAGCTAGAATCATTTCAAGTGCCTACCACACAACCTTCCCATTCCCTAGTCATGGAGATCTAGTCATGTGAGATGTGCGGTGGACCGCACCTGTAACAAGACTGCAAAGTAGGCTATGAAGAACCGCAAGATTGAAATTACATCAATTAAAATCAACCGAATCAACTATTTCAACAATAATAAACATTTTATCAGCAAAGGCCTACTCAGTAGCAACCTTAGGCCAATCAAGGGTATTTTCAGCAGTGTAGTAGTCAAGCTCATTTTCATAATCAGGGATCACCAGGGTATCCACTAATAAACCTTGTCCCGAGACCACAACAGTAGACATATCCACAACAACCCTTTCTGAGACCTCAACAACAATTTCATCCCACCCATCCAAGACCACAACAACAGACATATCCACAACAACCCTTTCTGAGACATCAATAACAATTTCATCCCACCCATCCAAGACCACAATAGGAACCTCCACCACCCCAAATAAACTTGGAGAATCTCCTAACCTCTTTAATTCAGAAATCCGATCAACGGATGACTACACAAGAGACTGAGATACAAAATCAAAGAGCAACTTTAAGAAATGTTTAGATTCAAATGGTCCAAACCTAAAAAAACCTTATCTGAGAGACTACCAGGTACTCTACCAGGTAACACTGAGACATATCCATGAGAGGAGGCTAAGGTTATAGTGCTAAGGAGTGGAAAAGTGTTGGACTTCCAACAACCAAAGTAATTAATGACATAGGAAGAACCCAAATAAATGTCAAAAAAGGAAGAAGAATTCATCCCTACATCATCACCAAAAATAATTTCAGCTAAGAAGGATCAATCCCTGAAAAAACATAAGAAACCCATTTATGTATCCCCACCTCCATACAAGCCACCTCTTCCCTTTCCATAAAGAGAGATTTAAGGTAGGCAGGAGTCCCAATAGAAAAAGTTTCTCAAAATGTTCAAGCAGTTGCATATCAACATTCATTTTTTTGAGGCAATCGTTCAAATACTGGTTTATGTGAAATTTCTCAAAGATTTGATGTCAAACAAAATAAAGATATAAGATCTCAAAATCATATCATTAAATGAATAATGCTCTGTGGTTGTACAGTAGAAGATTCCACCAAAGATGAGAGATCCTTGAATCTTTTCAATCCCTTGTGCCATAAGAGAGTGTAAGTTTGGAAAACCACTCTGTGATCTCAAAGCCAGCATAAATCTAATGTTGATGAGTGTCTTCCACAAACTCAGAATCCAAGAGCTCAAGGAAAAAAGAGTATCTTTATAGTTGGCCGATTGTTCAGTCAAATACCTGCGTGGTATTCTTGAAGATGTTCTTGTTAAAGTTTGAAAATTCATTTTCCCAGTAGACTTTATGGTTTTAGAC
Organism: Viscum album; assembly: GCA_963277665.1. Lineage (NCBI taxonomy): Eukaryota > Viridiplantae > Streptophyta > Magnoliopsida > Santalales > Viscaceae > Viscum > Viscum album. Next base: position 1,548,311,539 of record OY728150.1, read on the forward strand.
ATGGAAGAGGACGGATATGTCCTGATCATTCTCAGAATACCCTTCCTAGAAATAGGAAAGGCCTTGATTGATGTTAATCAAGGATGTCTCATCTTCAGATTTGGTGAAGATCAAGTGGTGTTTAATTTGATAAAAGCTTCACAACAACCAGATGACCCAGTTGACTATCACACCATCTCTCTCGCTCAGCAAGAAGGGAAGTATATGTCTATTGAGGAAGATACAGATGATTTAGGATTAGACATGGAAGAATACTATGACTTTGAGTAAGTAAAATTTATTGAACCACTTACCAGAGAAACCATACCACCATTTATCCCATCTGTCGTTCAGCCACCCAAGTTGGACTTAAAACCCTTACCTAGTACATTGAAGTACTCATAATTAGGGGATTCATTCTCTTTACCCATCATTATCAACACTGAGCTATCTCAGGCATAAGAAGAAAAATTGGTTGATATCCTAAAAAGACACAAGAAATCAATTTCTTGGGGAGTGGAAGATATTAAGGGAATCAATCCTTCAGAGTGCACCCACTGGATATTTCTCGAGGATAATGAAAAACCAAAGACAACCTCAGAGGTGGATCATGCCACCGATTAAGGAGGTTGTCAAGAAGGAAGTGTTAAAACTAATGGATGTTGGAATAATATTTCCAATTTCGGATAGTGAATGGGTGAGACCCCTCCAAGTTATTCCCAAAAAGGGAGGAATCACAGTGACAAGAATAGAGGACAATGAACTCATTTCAACAAGAACCATCACTGGATAAAGATTTTGTATTGATTACAGATGTTTGAATACAACAATAAGGAAAGATCATTTTCTCTTACCCTTTATGGATCAAATTTTTGGAAGGCTAGAGGGACAAGATTTCTACTGTTTCTTAGATGTTTATTTAGGATACAATCAAATTGAAGTAGATCCCATTGACTAGACCAAAACCAACTTCACATGCCCCTTCAGTACTTTAGCGTATAGACGCATGTCATTCGGTATGTGCAACGCACCAGCAACATTCCAAAGATTCATGACACACATATTTCATGATATGGCGGAATATTTTCTTGAAATATTCATGGACTATTTCTCTATCTATGGGAGATCATTTGATGTCTGTCTAAGCAATCTAGAACTGGTTCTTTAAAATTATGAGGAGAAATGATTAGTACTGAATTGGGAAAAATGGCATTTCATGGTGCAAGGAGGAATTGTGCTAGGACACAAAATCTCTAAAGAAGGAATTGAATCTAATACTGCTAAAATCAAGGTCATAAAAGGACTTCCAAAACCATCAACCTTAAAAGGGATCAGAAGTTTCCTTGGGCATGCTAGATTCTACAGATGCCTCGTAAAAGATTTTTCTAAAGTCACACATCCATTGATGCACTTTTTGTCAAAGGAAACCTCTTTTGAATTCACTGATGAATGTCGACAATATTTTGAAACACTAAAAAATAGTCTGATTGTGTCTTTAGTTATCATTTCACCAAACTAGGAAAAAGGATTTGAGCTTATGTGCGACGCCAGTGACCTTGTTGTAGGAGTTGTACTTAGGAAACATGTAGGAACCCTCTTCTGCCCAATCTATTATGCCATCCACACATTAAATGAAGCCCAAATCAATTATAAAACTACGAAGAAGGAGTTCCTAGCTGTATTTTATGCCTTTAAAAGTTCTATTCATACCTTGTTTTATCCAAAGTCATCATCCATACAGATCATGCCACCCTTCAATACCTGATGAGCAAGAAGGATGAAAAACCAAGATTGATCTGTTGGATTCTCTTGCTACAAGAATTTGACATCATGATCAAAGAAACCAAGGGAACAAAAAAAATTATTGATAACCACCTTTCACGGATACCCTTGATAATCATTAAAGAAGACAACAAGATTGATATTGAAGTAGACTTTCCTGATGATACATTGTTTAGTATCAGAACCCAGACCTAGTTTTCTAACATTGCCAACTATCTTTCCACATGATAACTTCATCATGACCTTTCATACTAGAAAGGCAAGAAGTTTCTATCTGATTCCAAACACTACTTTTGGGATGAACCGTTTCTATTTAAGCATTGTGTTGATGGACTGTTACGACGTTGTGTCCTAGAGGAAGAGATACAACATGTGTTCAAAATGTGCCACACGTCACCAACTGGAGGCCATCATGGACCAGAGTGCAAAGTGGAAAAGATCCTACAAAGCAGATTTTTCTGGCCATCATTGCACCACAATGCTAGGCGATTCTTCCATCAATGCAACAGATGCCAAAGAACATGGAACATCATAAAAATAAATGAGATTCCAAAAAACCCCATTATGGAAGTTGAAGTTTTTGATGTCTGGGGTATTGAGTTCATGGGACTATTTCCTTCATCACATGGTAAGAGTTACATTCTAGTTACAGTCAATTATATTTCCAAGTGGGTTGAAGCTTAAGATACAACACATGACACAACTTAGGTAGTCATCCATTTTATTCAAATAATGTATTCACACATTTTGGATTTCTGCGGTTACTCATTAGTGATCGTAGAATACATTTCATAAAACAACCAGTGTAAAAAATGCTTGAAAGATATGGCATTCGCTACAACACCGGAACTCCCTATCACCCACAAACAAGTGGGAAAGTCAAATTGTCAAATAGAGAGGTGAAGAAAATTTTAGAAAAGACTGTCAACACAAGCAGAAGTGATTGGAGACTCAAAATGGATGATGCATTATGGGAATATCTAACTACATATAAAACACCCATAGGCACCGCCCCATTTAGACTGGTTTATGGAAAACCATTTTATCTTCTGGTGGAATTGGAACATCATTCATTTTGGGATATTAAGAAAATGAATCTCGATCTAGAAAAGGATGGAGAGGAACAATTATTTCAATTGATAGAATTGGAGGAAATCAGGAGAGATGCATATGAAAGCTCAAGGATTTATAAGGAAAAAACAAAAAAGTGGCACGACCAACAAATTGCACGACATACTTTCATTCCAGGAAATAAGGTTTTGTTATTCAATTCAAGATTGAGACTATCCCCCGTACAAGCTTCTGGTGCACCGAGTTAATCTTATGAAGATGCAGGTGAAACCCATGTAGACAAACAAGACTTTGGACCTACAGACACTCGCCCAGCTGAACATCATCGATGCTGTGAATGACCTCCTCGACGCTCTGCATATCGGCACCACTATTGACATCCATGAGAAGACGTTTCAAGAGTTGTTTTTGGAATTTTTGGCCACCTTCGAGATGAGCACCGACACTCTATGCTTCCTCCTCAGCGGCCGCCCACACGAGCTATCACTTACTGAGTCTGGATTCGGGCTCGACATTTATCCCGAGGAGTTTGTCACTTCCGACGTTTACCCAACGCTTCAGCTCCATCTGCCTTGAGATATCTATATGCAGTTGTGGCCTTTGGTAGCCCGTAACCCCCAGTCATATCATGATCCTCGACTCATGAAGTCGACTCAGCTCCAGGGGCCGACTTTACGCATTTTACAACGTGCCGTGGCACATGGTTGGTTTGCATGAGGTGAGATGCATGGCAGTGTTAGCCAGATGGACATCATGATTTTGGCAGTTATCGTGGGTGGTCCTCCAATCAATATGGCCACCCAGTTCGCCTCCTACTTCAGAGCACTGACTCAGAGAAATTGCGGCACGCTCATGGGAGGTTCTTTTATCACTCGACTGGCCCGCTCTCTCGGTGTCTTTGAGGCCTCTCTACCCCTCACCTCTGTTGGACCAATAGAACTGATCGATCTTGTGATCTTGCACAAGATGAGGATGCTGGTAAAAGAGGATGATCACTACTTTTGGGCTCTAGGTGTACAGGCACCCGCACCCAGCCAGACCTCCCCTCTGATCTCACGGACCCCGCCGCCCAACAGCAGTTTCGGGAAGAGCAGACTCGGCAGGGCAAGGGGGTCACTATTGAGCCTACACCTCAACCCACCCCATCCCATCTCCCTACCTCTGTTGCCACACTCTCCACCGCACCTACCGCCCCATCACAGACTGCTGCTGCCACTACTCCGACGGGCCAGATGGTCGAGACGCTCGGCACTGGACTGACACTAGATTAGATCTTCACAGAGCACCCCTGATCTCACTTTTATTTAACTTTTGATATTTTCTTTTTGGGGCCACTTTCATTTTTTGGGCTTGTTTTTTTACCTTTTCATGATGTTTTCACTTTTTGTATGCTCTTTGGACCAATTTATATACATGGCATTTAATTTTCACTTCATGCATTGTTCAGTTTTTGTGTCTTCATTTCCTCTATGTAGCATGTTGATCTCCTCTGAATCCCCATTCATCCTCGATGGTCCCATTCCACCACAAGTCTTAGAACGCGGGTTACTCAGGCACCTCATAACTCACCAGCAGTCGTCGCAACCCATGATTCCTTTCTTACCACATCTCCTCTATGCTCACGCAGTGGCACCAAAAGTGATCAACCCGGCCAAATGAGCATGCACACTTGAGTACAAATCTTCTAACAGTTGTAAGAGGAAACAGAGTCACTGACCTGGTTGACCCCATGAGACTAGTCCTTGTCCACATTTTCATCTTCTGTTTTATTGAGTCATCATTACCGCATCCTTTTCTTTTTATTTTTTCGTTTCATGTCTTTATTGGAACTATTATGCATATCTTCTACATATTGAATAAAATCAGTCTCTTCGCTTCTCGTTTTTATTCTACTATTCACACTATATTTACCTGTGATCTACTCTTTGCTATCCAGTGCAGTATTTTCTTTCTCTAACAATTTGCAGGTACATCTTCACGCTCAGATAGCTTCAATCATCCCCATGGCATACCATGTACTCCAGGGAGCTCTTGATTCCATTTTATTTAAATTTTGTCAATAAAATGATATTTCTACTTTGTTCAGATTCAAATGAAACCACTCCCATGTGTATTTCACTAACAGTGGGGACATTCTCTCATTCTAAGTGTGGGGAGGATTCTCATGTTTCACTTATGATACACTTCAAATGCTGGTTGTTCTCACTAGTCTAGGAGACATTTTTTAAAGAGATAAGCATGATTTAAACCTAAAAATATTTAATCCCTTGTAATTAAAGAAAAAAGTTAAGTGAAAAGTGTTAAGGACTATGTTTCATTCCTGCCAAGGCCTATCTAGAATGATTGATGAGTTCAGAGGATTAATTCAAATTCAAAATTTTGAAATTATGATTAATTAACTCACTACTTAAGATGTATGCCCTTTGTAATTGCCATTTTGGTTTTGACTTCCATCACCCACGAGGACTCTTAGCCTTCTATTGCATTTTCTTATCTGAGCATATTTCTTGAGAGATACCTGGGGCATGTAGACCTGCTAGAACTTTCACTGAGATTTTATCAAAGTGATGACTGAACAAGTATAAAATTAAAATGATTGAGGCACTCTTTGATAGCCATTATCCCGAGGCCCACCTGACATTTATCCCTCATTTATCCCATAGTTTCCATGAATGACCTGTTAGAATGAAGCATTTACAAACCTGTAATGACCCGAAATTTTGAATGAATTTTTGTTTCCTAATTTTGTGTGTTATTTTAGTTTATACTCAACAAAACTATATTCTTTAATTAATGATGTGAGTATAATTAAAATGAGACCGTTGGGTTTCGATTGTTATATGACCGTTGGTCAATATGACTATTGAAAACTAAATGTTGCGATTGTTTTCTATAAATTCAAGTGATCTTGGTTAATACAGAAAGAAGATTTGATGGCCCCATCCAGTAGTCTCGGGCTGATCGAAGCCCATCTGATGAAACTTGGGAAGGAGGTAGCACCACTGGGCTTTGTTCTGGACCAAACCCAAGCCGAACTTCATCATGTGAAGCTGGAGAGGAATCGCCTTCGGGAAAAGTTCGAGCTTATAGAAATCACTACTCAGGCAATGTTGGCCGAGCCACCCTCAGATTCTCTCACCTTAGCACACCTTAACTTGGGTCCTATGCTGGGGTTATAAGGGGCTATGTAACGAGACCGTAGCTACTATGTGTAATCTTGAGATAAATAAAATTGTAATTTCTTCCTATGGTGAAGTTTGTGTTTTTTTCAGATGTTCGAATAAATATAGGATGTATATTGATGAATTTTGGAAAAAGGAGATATTTTAAAATATTTATGTAAACCTTAAATAATTAATGATGTGTAATGATTTTCAAAAAATGATCTTCTGGAAATGTGTTTAGTAAGAAATTTAGAGTCTAATAAGATCAACTTAATTTTTGGTGAATAGTAAATTATGAATAGTGATTTTATGCTTAGGATTAGTATTGTGACCAAATGGATTAGTAATATTACTTAAAGAAAGTATTAATATAATTTAGGCACCATGATTAACTAATGTGATTCAATAAAGTAGGTAAATAACTGTTTCAAAAATTATTGGTTAAGTATTAGTTTTTTCAGGTGAATAGTGTTTTTTTAATTAAAAATTAAATTAAAAATATTTAGAAAAATGTTTTTATAAAATGGAGTTCATTTTTGAATTCAGAGCATTGATATTAGGTTAAGTTGATTTTGGGGGATTTTTCTGAAATTAATGAATTTTTGGTGAATAGTGAAAATACAGTTTTTAGTTTCGAGTGTTTAATGACATCATTAAGGATGTAATAATTATGTAATCATTCTGGTCGACTTATGAATAGTAATATAAGGTATGAGGTGTCCCAAGTGGCCAATACCATGGGAAAATACCATGGGCACGCCCATGGTTTTGCCAATACCACCGATGAGGTGTCCCTTGGCCATTAATGACTTGTCCCGTCACTTCTCCTATAAATACCAAACCTTTCCCTCATTATTTTCATTTCCAAATCCTCCTAAAAGAAGTTCTGGTCTCCTTACCTACCAAAGAGTCCTCCCAAGGTTCCCTCATATAGCATCCCGCCTTTTTATCACATAAACTTTCATTACATTTTACAAAACCGAGGATCTTTAAGGTTTAGTGTCTTGGAAACCAAGAACTTAAAACATGAAAACATAAAACATTATTCTTAAACACTTGAAAGGCTTCTCCTCATGTTCATCCTAGGTTCATTACTGCATCTCATAACCTGGGGACATACATCAAAAGAAAGGGTGAGCAGAAGGCCCAGTAAGGGAAACAAGAGAAACATTTTTACATGTGAACTTGAGATACTTCAATAAGGTCATGAAAAGAACTTTAAGGCATGAGAAAGAAATCATGAGGCATATCATAATAAAAATAACATTTTTCATAACTTTAAGATGTGGCTACAACATTTAATATTGACAATCATTTCGTTTCACCAAGGTCCATCCCCAAGGTGTCATTAAAAATTACCAAGGTTATTCACCAAGGTATCAGTCTAAAAAGTCATCTCTAGAGATTAAGTCTTTACCCAATGCATTGAAGCACTATCTGAGCGCACCCTTGACATGTCTTTATTATCATGTGAGTCACATATATCATCATCAATCATTTCATAAACAACCCATATAGCATAAAAGAAATGGGTTTTATTTCATAATCATAACGTTTTAAAAACTGCTTTAAAGACATGATCTTTATGTCACTTTAAACCCACGGAAAAAGAAAGCGGGTTTCATGTATATAAATCCCAGAATTTAAAATAGAACATTTTGATATATATGTGAATACCCCTGTAGAAATAAGATCTTTGAGTATTCACTTTATAACATAAAATAATTTTGAGAAAAGAGAGAGGCATTTTGAGACGAAAATTCTGCAGCATAACGGCTATGTTTCGGGGTTTTAGAAAACATTGAAAAGAGAGGGGAAATGGGTCAAACATTCATAAATGACCCATAAAACAGTATAGGGACAGAATATAAGGGATTTAAGAACATGGTAATGAAATTTGAAAATATACCATATAGAATGAAGAACATGAATGGAAGACAAAATAAGATTTCTCTTATGAAAATTCTGCAGCCTAACGGCGTCACATAAACTTCAACCAAAAATGAATTGATGAGGTCAAATAGGGTCTCTCATCATATTAACATAAAAGATATGTATGATAGATATAGAGATCATACTCCAACATAATAGAAATGTACTTGCAAGACTTGACATGAAATTAGAACTTTGAAAAATGAGAAAGGTGAATGAATCCCTTAAAAATTCGGCAGCCTAACGGCGTCACTTAAACTTCAATAAAAATGAATTGATGAGATCAAATAGGGTCTCTCATCATATGATCATAAAATATCAGTATGATAGATATAGAGATCATACCCCCAACATAATAAAAGGAACTTGAAATACTTGACATGAAAATAGAACTTGAAAATGAGAAGGGTGAAAGAATCCGTTACAAAAATTTCAGCAGCCTAACGGCGCCACTTAAACTTCAACAAAAATGAATTGACAAGATCAAATAGGGTATCTCATAATATTAACATAAGAGTTCAGTATGATAGATATAGATATCATACCCCAACATAATAAAAAGTAACTTGAAAGACTTGACATGAAAGTAGAACTTCAAATCGAGAAGGGTGAAAAACCACTTAAAAATTCGGCAGCCTAACGGCGCCACTTAAAACTTCAAAATACTGAATTGAAGGGATCAAATGGGGTCTCTCATCATATGATCATAAAAGATCAGTATGATAAATTTATAGATCATACCCCAACATAATAAAAAGGAACTTGAAATACTTTACATGAAAATAGATCTTGAAAAATGAGAAGGGAGAAAGAATCCGTTACAAAAATTTCAGCAGTCAAACGGCGCCAATTAAAACTTCATAAAACGAAATAATGAGAGTAAGAGGGGATCTATCATTATGTAAACATGAAAAGGTAAGTAAGAGGAGTATAAAATAACACCCTTTAACATAAGAACATGGAGCATAAAAGAAATTACATAAAAGATATTTCTTGAAAAGAAAGAGAGAGATCAGATCCCTTACCTTAAAACGTAACTCTTAAAACTCAAAGGTTGAGACCTTGAGGGCTTGGGGGCACCTTGGGAGGACTACTTGGGAGGTAATGAGACCAGAACTTCATTGGGGGAGAGTGGGGAGTCTAATGGATGAGAGGATGGCTTGGTATTTATAGGGAAAGTGAGGGGACAAGGCATTAATGGCCAAGGGACACCTCATTAGTGGTTTTGGAAAAACCATGGGCTTGACCATGGTATTTGCCCATGGTATTGGCCACTTGGGACACCTCATACCTTATATTACTATTAATAAGTCGACCATATTGATTATATACTTAATAAATCATTTAATGATGTCATTAAACACCCGTAACTTAAAAACTGTATTTTCACTATTCATCGAAAATTCAACTTTCTCAGAATAATCCCAAAATTTCACCTTAACCAAATATCAATGCTCTGATTTCAAAAATGAACTCTATTTTATAAAAATAATTTTCTAAATAATTTTTAATTTATTTTTTAAATAAATACACTATTCACCGAAAATTCATTTTTTCAGAAAAAACCCCAAAAATTACCATAACATAATATCGGTGCTCTGAGTTCAAAAATGAAATCCATTTTATAAAAATAATTTTTTAAATATTTTTAATTTAATTTTTAATTAAAAAACACTATTCACTCGAAAAAACTAATACTTGAATAATAATTTATGAAATCGTTATTTAACCATTTTATTGAATCACATTACTTAATCAAGGTGCCTAGATTATATTAATACTTTCTTTAAGTGAGATTACTAATCCATTTGGACACATTACTAATCCTAATCATAAAATCACTATTCATAATTGACTATTCATCAAAAATTAAGTTGATCTTATTAGACTCTAAATTTCGTACTGAGCATAATTGTAGAAGAACATTTTTTGAATATCATTACACATTTTTAATTATTTAAGGTTTACATAAACATTTTTAAAATATCCTTTTTCTAAAATTCATCAAAAATATGCATACTATATTTATTTGGTCATTTTAAAATTCATAAACTTCATCATAAGAAGAAATCCCAATTTTTATTTAAAACAAAGGATTACACAAGGCAGTTACGGTCTCCTTACATAGCCCCTTATCACACCAGCATATGACCTAAGTGTAAGGTGTGCTAAGGTGAGGGAATCTGAGGGAGGCTCGGCTAACATCGCACGAGTAGTAATTTCTATCAGTTTTAACTTCTCACAAAGGCGATTCCGCTCTAGCTTCATACGATGAAGTTCGGCTTGGGTTTGGTCCAGAGCAAAGCCCAATGGTGCTACCTCCTTCCCAAGTTCTGTTAGATGGGCTTCGATCGGTCCAAGACTACTGGGTGAGGCCATCGAATCTTCTTTCTATATTAATTAACCAAGATTACTTGTATTTAAAGACAATAATCAAAACGTTTAGTTCCCAGTGGTCATATTGACCAATGGTCATATAACAGTCAAAACCCAACGGTCTCATTTTAATTATACTCATGTTATCAAATGAAACAGTTTTGTTGAGTATCAAAAATAAAATAACACACAAAATTAGGAAACAAGATTTATTCAAAATTTCGGGTCGTTACACCTCAAGCCTCCCAAGGTCCAGACCTTCAATCTTTCGAAGTTACTTTTCAAGGTAAGGGATTCTTTCACCCTCCTCTTTTAAGTCATGACTTCCTTTATGTTGTGTCTTATATTTTCCATCTCTTTATGTTGAGGGTATGTTCTTATATGTTCTTATTACTTCCCATTTCATGTCCAAATGATGAGAGACCCTTTCTTCTCTCATCAATTTGTTTTATGAATTTTTATGTGACGTCATTAGGCTGCTGAATTTCTCGTAAAACAAATCACATCTTCTCTTTTCTTTCATGTTTCCTTTTCATGTGGAATGTCATTCAAATATCCATACCATGATCTTATTCAGTACCCATACTGTATTATGAATTATTTATGAGTGGGTGAACCTTTCCCCTCTCTTTTCAATGTTTTCTAAAACCATGTTATATAGGCGTTATGCTGCAGAAATTTCTCCTCAAAATTTCTATCTCTTTCTCTCAAGAAATCCCCTTGTTTATTTATGTGAATACCCAGACCTATTTCATTTCTATGGGTGTTCATAAATATATAATGGTGAGATATTTGATTCTGGAATTGACATACATATAACCCTCACTCCCTTTCCATGAGTTATAAATGATATAATGATCTTATTTTTAAAAGCTTTTAAAACGTCACGATTTTGAAATGAAACCCATTCCTTTTATTCACTATGGGTTATTTATGAAATGTTTGATTATGATCTATATGGATCACTTGTAAGTAAAGACATATTAAGATTGCGCCCTGATAGCGCTCCAATGCATTGGGTAAATATTTAATCTCTAGAGATGACAAGTTTCACGATACCTTGGTGAATAACCTTGGTAATTTTTATCACACCTTGGGGATGGACCTTGGTGATATGTTCATGAATGTATAAATGAAATGTTGTAGCCAAATATTCAAGTTATGTTTCAAGTTATTTTCATTATGATATTCCTATACTTCCATTGCTCATGTCTTTATGTTGTATTCAAGTTCTTTTCATTATGATATGCCTATAATTCCATTGCTCATGTCTTTATGTTGTATTCAAGTTCTTATTGATATCACAAGTACATTGATTCCCTTGTTTACCCTTACTGGGACTTCTGCTCACCCTTTCCTTTGATTTATGTCTCCAGGATATGAAAGGAAGTAATTGTACTTAGGATGATCTTATGATGAAGCCTTACAAGTGGTTTCGAAGAATGTTTTATGTTGTATTTAAGTTTTATTGTTCCTGATTTCCAAGACACTAGACTTTAAAGATCCTCTGTATGTAAAATGTAATGAAAAGTTATGTATTAAAAAGGCGGGATGCCACTGTTGGTATCAAAAGATAGTTTAGTTATTTATGTAAATTAGGCTATGAAAACTTTATGAAGAACCCTATAGAAAAGTTTAAATATAGGGAAAACATCCTGGTATTTTGGTGAGTATTGAGTAAGTGGTTTATCAAACAAATACATCCCTTTCTGGGTACGAGCAGGTAGAGGTGGCTCTGGCACAGATGTACATAGGTGTAAAACCTGAAAACACCACTTTTAGATAGACTCGAACGGGAACTGGTGCACGAAAATGGGTCTTGCTGCACTCTTGGTTACGACACTCTTGGGGGATATGTTTAGTTAATCGCAAGCTTTTTATGAATCATTATGAAAGAATTATAGAGAAATACAATTTTTTAAGCATGAAGTTTTAAGATATAGAATCATTTATAATTAAAATATTTGTAAATGAAACAAGTTTCTTACTAAGATTTTATTCTTCTAGAAAATGGCGGGCAATAGGAGGAACCGTGCAAATAGTTACCGCAATGGACCATGCGCTGACGGCCCTCCGATGGAAGCCGGAATGGAAACATTCATATGAATGATGAACCAACTGACTCAAGTTATGAGTAACAACTTGAATCAAGCTGAGAGGCTGATCTCACCACGAAGGGAACAACATTCTGTTGAGTCCTTTATGTGCCAATGACCACCAACCTTCAGTGGATCGACTGAACCATTGATTGTTGAGCAATGGATCAGCTCTATAGAGAAGATATTTTCTGTGCTATGTTGTTCAGAGTAAGAGAAGGTCACCCTGGTTGTCTATCGCTTAGAGGGAGAAGCTGATCGGTGGTGGGAACTGATCAAAAACACGAGGCAAAGAGTAGAAGTTGAAGCTATGGAGTGGGAAGACTTTAGAGGGATCTTTTTCAGTAAGTATTTCCCTCTTTCCATGAGAACAAGAATGGAGAAGGAGTTTCTCGAGCTGAACTAGAAGGAGAATGAATCTTTGGGAAGCTATGAGATGAACTTCACAAGGCTTTCACGATATACCTCTTGCTTTTTCATGGATCCAAACGGTAAGGTTGATACATTCTTCGGTGGATTGAGACCTCATCTGCAGAAGAATCTATCCAACCGAGATTATGATAGCTACGAGGAGATCTTGCGGAGTGCGATGAAAGTCGAACTAGAGTTTGGTGAGACGCAGTGGTCTCATAAATCCAATGACAATAAGAGATCGATGGAGCCCAACATAGGGAGGACTTTTGATCAGGGAAGAGGAGGAAAGCAAGTACAACTTCCCACGTGTAATAAATGTGGGAAGAAGCATTCGGGGAACTACCTGCTCGGGAGTGAGAAGTGCTACAAGTGTGGCAGAGATGGCCACATTGCGAGGAATTGTCATGGTGAGGTGAAACCTCAACTTCCAAACACAAATGACAAGGGGAAGATGGTTTTGGCCCTACCTAATGTCCAGTGCTTCACGTTTAGACAACGTGGGCACTTTTCCAATCACTGTCCAAATTCGGGGCAGTGGAGGGGAACCACCATCAGCCTCAGCAAAGGCCAATGGATCAAGTCCTTGATTTTTCTATCACAATAGCTGAAGTCGATGCTTCAAATGATGTGGTAGCAGGTACTCTTGTTGTCCTCTCAAAGCTAGCAAGTACTTTGTTTGATTCTGGTTCTACACATTCCTTTATTTACTCCAAGTTTTCAAGGAATTTAGAATCAACCCCCGAATTGCTAAAAGTAGAGTTTTCAGTCAAGACTCCTGGTGGGACTATCTAAGCATCGTCAGTGTTTAGAAACTCTAGTATTTACTTTAGTGAGCACAATATTATCACAAATCTTTCCCATGTTGGAATTCGACATTATACTAGGGATGGACTGGCTCTCAAAGTATAATGCTAAGATCAATTACAGAAGCAAGGAAATATCAGTAGTCTTGAATGTAAAACCTACAGTTATCTTCCAAGGAGAGATATCTCAACCACATATTTTTCTAAAAGAACCCCCTTTATCCTTCTTTATGGAGTTTATCGGTGAAGAAGAAGAAGGAGATGAGAGTTTAATGATAGAAAATGTCCCCATCATTCAGGAATATGTTGATGTATTTCCGGAGGAGTTTCCTGGACCTCCCCCAGAAAGAGAGGTAGAGTTCTCCATCAAACTCATACGTGGATCTCATTCGATATCAAAGACCCCATATAGGATGGAAAATGTGGAGCTGGTGGAATTAAAGAAACAACTCCAAGATCTTTTGGAGAAGGGGTTTATCCGACTAAGTGTGTCTCCTTGGGGAGCATATGTTCTCTTTGTGAAGAAGAAGGATGGATCTATGTGGCTATGCATTGATTATAGAGAACTGAATGGGATCACAGTAGAGAAAATATACCCTCTTCCAAGAATTGATGACTTATTTGACTAACTTTGGGGGCTCAATTCTTATCTAAGATTGACCTTTGATCTGGTTATCATCAATTGAGGGTAAAGAAAGAATATATTCCAAACACTACCTTCCGATCAAGATATGGGAATTATGAGTATGTTGTTATGACCTTCAGACTGACTAATGCACCTGCTATTTTTATGGATTTGATGAATAGGGTATTTAAGGACTACCTTGATAAATTTATGGTAGTTTTTATTAATGATATTCTGATATATTCCAAAAGTCGCGAGGATAATGAAGATCATCTAAGGGTTATTTTTCAAACTCTGTGGAAGGAGAGGCTTTTTGGAAAGTTCAGTAAATGTGATTTTTGGTTACAACAAGTCGCTTTCTTAGGGCACATTATAACCAATGAAGGAATCAAAGTTGACCCTGCAAAGAAAAAAATTGTAGAGGAGTGGCCTCAACCTACAACAATAACTGAGGTTCGTAGTTTTATTGGATTAGTAGGATATTATAGGAGGTTTGTGAAAAACTTTTCACGACTTTCTAATCCATTAACCAAGTTAACTCAAAAAGGGGTCAAGTTTATCTGGACAAAGGAGTGTGAGGAAAGTTTCCAAGAGCTGAAGAAGAGATTGGTTACTGCACCTATGTTAACTCTGCCCTCAAGTGGAGAATGATTCGTTATTTTTAGTGATGCATCTCTAAAAGGGCTTGGGTGCATCCTCATGAAAAATGACAAGGTCATTGCTTATGCATATCGACAGTTGAAGATTCATGAGCAGAATTATCCTACGCATGATCTGGAGCTGGTTGTGGTCATTTTTGATCTGAAGATATGGAGGCACTATCCTTATGGGGAGAAATGTTATATATACACGGACCATCAAAGTTTGAAGCATATTTTCACACAAAAGGAATTGAACATGAGACAAAGGAGATGGTTGGAACTTTTTAAAGACTATGATTGTTCAATTCATTATCACCCTAGAAGAGCAAAAAAAAGTTGTTGATGCATTAAGCAGGAAAGACCTAGTTGTTCTTTCCATGATGAGGATTCAAAAAGATCCTTTGATCAATGACCTAGTAAAGATGGACTTGGGAATTATAAGGAAAGGGACATCATCAACCCTAACCCAAATGATTTCTCAACCGTCATTACTAGAGAAGATCAAAAAGGCTCAGAAAGAAGATCCTTTGTTACAAGAGAAGTTTGAGGCTATAAAGGATGGAAAGTTTCCTGAGTTCAATATTGATCAAGAAGGTGTACTGAGATTTCATACAAGACTATGTGTTCCATCTATTCCAGAAATAAAGAAGGAGCTAATGGATGAAGCTCATGGCTCTACTTTCTCTATACACCCTGGAAGCAAAAAAATGTATAGGGACCTTCGTTATCATTATTGGTGGGATAATATGAAAAGGGATATTGTTGACTACACTTCAAGGTCCCTAGTATGTCATCAAGTGAAGGCATAGCGACAAATTCCTAAAGGGGTATTGCAACCACTACCCATACCAACATGGAAGTGGGACAATATCCCTATGGACTTCATCACTGGTCTTTCGATAACTCCCAAAAGAAATAATGAGATATGGGTTATTGTGGATCGTCCCACCAAGACTGCCCATTTTATCTCTATCCGAGAAGATTTCTCTCTTGATCAACTTGTCAGGATTTATGTGAAGGAAGTGGCAAGGCTGCATGGAGTTCCACTTTCTATCGTATCTGATCGCGATCCAAGGTTCAAATCAAAATTTTGGAGAAGTCTTCAACAAGATCTGAGAACTGAATTGAATTTCAGTACGGCCTATCACCCCCAAACTGATGGTCAATCTGAAAGGACTATTCAAACACTTGAGGACTTGCTGAGAATGTGCTCAGTGGAATTTAAAGGTGGATGGGATCAACACCTCTCTTTAGTTGAGTTCTCTTACAACAACAACTTCCACTCAAGCATTCAAATGGCACCCTATGAAACTCTGTATGGGAAGCGATGTAGAACTCCTACTTGTTGGGATGAAGGTGGTGAGAGAAAGATTCTTGGGTCTGATCTTGTGCAAGAGATGACAGAAAAAGTCCATGCCATCCAACAACACATTAAGGCTCCTTAGAGTCAGCAAAAGAGCTATACTGACAACTGTCAAAGGGACTTGGGGTTTGATGTCAATGACAAGGTATTTCTTCGAATTTTGCCTTGGAATACAGTAATGAGTTTTGGGAAGAAATGGAAGCTCATCCCTAGGTACATTGGACCCTATGAAGTCCTTGATTGCGTGGAAGCAGTGGCCTCTCGGCTTGCACTTCCTCCAAATCTAGCACAAGTTTATGATGTTTTCCACGTATCACTCTTGAGTAAGTACATACCTGACCCTTCACATATACTAAACTCATAGGTGGTACAACTAGAACATGACCTCTCTTATGAGCAGCAGTCAGTGGAGATCTTGGATCGTAGAGACAAGGTTTTGCGCAATAAGACTACCCACCTTGTTAAGGTGTTGTGGAGAAACCAAAAATATGAAGAAGCCACGTGGGAACCAGAGGAGTCTATGAGGCAAAAGTACCCACACCTTTTCTTTTATGAGGATACGAGTTAAAATTTTGGGGATGAAATTTCTTAAGGGGGGAAGAATGTAACGACCCGAAATTTTGAATGAATTTTTTTTCCTAATTTTGTGTGTTATTTTAGTTTATACTTAACAAAACTATATTCTTTAATTAATGATGTGATTATAATTAAAATTTGACCATTCGTCTTCAACTGTTATATGACTGTTGGTCAATATGACCATTGGAAAGTAAATGTTGTGATTGTTTTCTATAAATTCAAGTGATCTTGGTTAATACAGAAAGAAGATTCGATGGCCTCATCCAGTAGTCTCAGGATGATCGAAGCCCATCTGACGAAACTTGGGAAGGAGGTAGCACCACTGGGCTTTGCTCTAAACCAAACCCAAGCTGAACTTCATCGTGTGAATCTGGAGCGGAATCGCCTTCGTCAAAAGTTCAAGCTTATAGAAATCACTACTCGGGCAATGTTGGTCGAGCCACCCTCGGATTCTCTCACCGTAGCACACCTTACACTTGGGTCCTATGCTGGGGTTGTAAGGGGCTATGTAATGAGACCGTAGCTACTATGTCTAATCCTTTGAGATAAATAAAATTGTGATTTCTTCCTATGGTGAAGTTTGTGTTTTTTTTCAGATGTTCGAATAAATATAGGATGTATATTGATGAATTTTGGAAAAAGGGGATATTTTAAAATATTTATTTAAACCTTAAATAATTAATGATGTGTAATGATTTTCAAAAAATGGTCTTCTGAAAATGTGTTCAGTAAGAAATTTAGAGTCTAATAAGTCAACTTAATTATTGGTGAATAGTAAATTATGAATAGTGATTTTACACTTAGGATTAGTATTGTGACAAAATGTATTAGTAATCTTACTTAAAGTAAGTATTAATATAATTTAGGGACCTTGATTAAGTAATTTGATTCAATAAAGTAGGTAAATAACTGTTTCAGAAATTATTGGTTAAGTATTAGTTTTTTCAGGTGAATAGTGTTTGTTTAATTAAAAATTAAATTAAAAATATTTAGAAAAATTATTTTTATAAAATGGAGTTCATTTTTGAATTCAGATCATCGATATTAGGTTAAGGTGATTTTTGGGGATTTTTCTGAAAAAAATGAATTTTCGGTGAATAGTGAAAATACAGTTTTTAGTTTCGAGTGTTTAATGACAATATTAAGGATGTAATAATTATGTAATCATTCTGGTCGACTTATTCATAGTAATATAAGGTATTAGGTGTCCCAATTGGCCAATACCATGGGCAAATACCATGGTCAAGCCCATGGTTTTGCCAATACCATCGATGAGGTGTCCCTTGGCCATTAATGACTTGTCCCCTCACTTATCCTATAAATACTAAGCCTTTCCCTCATTATTTTCATTTCCAAATCCTCCTCAATAAATTTCTGGTCTCCTTACCTCCCAATGAGTCCTCCCAAGGTTCCCTCAATCCTACCAAGGTCCCGACCTTCAAGCTTTCAAAGTTACTATTCAAGGTAATTCATTTGAGTTGTATCAAGGAAGTGGAAATTGAATTTTGGTTTAAGAAACTTATAAGAGAGGGAGAAATGGAAATTCAACTTGTTAACATTCTGATTCCACCATGATCTATTATATTCACAAACTGAAATTGGAACTTATGATTGAATAGAAATGGGACAGTCCGACAGATTTACATATGTGGAATAATAACTCAACCATGAATGAATCTATGAATTCCTTCAATTTTGGTTTTTATATTTGAAATTAGGAAGGACGATCACTTATTTAAATCTTTTTAATAAATTAATTTAATATATTTCCCAGGATTTCAATAGTTCAAGTGTGGGAGAGTGATGAGATCCCAAAATTTCAATATTTTTAAATCGTTTTTCATTTTTTATGACCCCCTAATTTAATTTAAACTGGTTTAATTTTGTGTTTTTTATTTTTTAATAATTTTTGTCTTCATTTTTTTAATGAATTAGAATGTGAATTTTAGTGATTTATCCATTTTTTATTTTATTTAAATGAGGAATCCATACTTGATTGAGAATTTTGGGTCAAAAATATTTAAATTCATTTAATTATTCAATTTTGAGTAATCTGGAATGAAATTCTCAAATAGATTTAATTTTTAATTTTAACGGTTTTATCATTATTTTTGAATTAAATCAAATCCAACATTAATTTAAAAATTGAATTTAATGCACCACAGAATAATTTTTACATTATTTTAATTTTTTTATGATTAATAAGAAAATCCTGCACGTTAATTTTTTTATGAATTGCAATAGTGGTTAAAGTTGGAAAAGGAAAAATTGTGTGATTGTGTGCTACGACTATGCACTGCGATCGTGAGCTATGACCATGAGAAGACCCATGTGACCATAAGTTGTATCCATGAAACATTTTTCTTTGCGACTATGAAGCCTACTATACCATGTTCATACTACCATGCCAAATGCAACTATGAGTCTTGCATCTATGACCTTTCGACCATGAGGCCACCTTGTGAATGTGCCCCCACTATTGAAATTGAGTATGAATCCCTATTACCATGAGTCACTGTGCAAATAATCCATGAAACTATCTCTTACTAAAATCTATCATCCATGATCACTTGACTCTCACACCTTGAATACACAAATCCAATCGAAACTCAGCGACCTAAGATTGAGTGAAATGGAATGGGGCTAAATCTTGTTGGGGACACCTATATATGTCAAGAAGGGAGCCAATTAAGATCAAATAAAACTAAACATGGATTTTTTTTTTGAAAATAAAGACAGATATCATTAATGACGAAGATCAGCATCCGTATAAAGGCAAATCCATAAAGGGAAATTGTCCAGCCAAAGCTGGTTGTCATCGAAGGGGCTTGAGGCCGCCATCTGATGTTCCGCGTTGTTTCCTTCCCTCTTGGTAAAGGAGAAGGTGTAGCAAGAAAAGCCTTGGTGAAGCAAGCGAATTCTCCTGATAATGAGGCCAAATGACTGGAGTCCTGCTTCGTTGTGGTTAATAGCATCGACCACAGTGAGGCAGTCAGACTCAATGATGATATCCACCCATCCATGTTCCACAACGAGCATCATACCTTCAAGGATGGCTGAGGCCTCAGCAACTGTAGGTTACCATAATGTGTGATGTGATTCATATTTTACTACAATAATTTTCCCCAGATGATTTTGGGCCAGGAGACCGATAGCAACAAGCCCATCCTTGGGGAGAGACGCGTCCACATTAAGCTTAAGAGTCCCTTCCATTGGGGGGTTTCCAATGTGGGGGACAGGAGGGGTTACACCTGGCATAGATTGTTCATTGTGGTCCTTCCAGCCCTCAATCCATGAGATGGCCCGTTCAATCCAGAATTCAGGAGGTTTATGGATGTGGTGAAAAACAGAATCATTACACCAAACCCAAATGATCCAGGCCAAGGTGCAAAGAGAACCAACCTTAGTCGATGAAAGAGAGGAGCACCAACACAGCAGAAGATCGGGGAGTTCAGAGGCAATGTCCAGAGAAGCATCTGAAAATGGGCCCCATAAATTCCAAATTTAATTAGCTCTCGGGAAGTGAATGATGGTGTGAAAAGGATATTCTGGAATGTTCGGGCAGAAAGGGCAGGACTCAGCACTAGCCATATATTGGTAAACGAGTAGACTCATGGTAGGGAGAGTGCCCGTGCACACCTGCCACCAAAATTGGCATATTTTTTGGGAGACGTTGAGCTTCCAAAGCAATTTCCATGGTCCCTCATCCCGGTCGACAACGTGAATGCCAAGATCCATTCTGTACCCATATCTCACCGTGTATTCACCTGAAATGTCATTGGTCCAGAAAAGATGATCGAGGCCTGCATCGGGGACCCAGGGGATGCTCATGATAATTCTTTGGTCTCTTTCATTGAACCATCCATGGATCTTTTCCAAACACCACCCCGAGCCCTGGTCTGAAAGGAGGCAGTTGAGGGTGGCGTCTTTAAGACCTATTTGGGCGGGGGATGTAGCCCTCATACCATCCTTATCGACAAGCCATGGATTGGTCCAGATGTTGACAGATGAGCCATTCCCAATCCTCCAGCCCAACCCTTTTTCCAAGAGATTTTGGGACCCCCAAATGCTTCTCCAGAGGAAGCTAGGTCAAGGGCCAAGAGAGGAAGCAGGGAAATCCGTGTGCAGAAAGTATTTAGCTCGGAGTACCCGCGCACAGAGAGAAGATGGGCGATTAATGAGGCGCCATCCCTGCTTGGACAACAGTGTGTCATTGAAGAGAAGAAGATTATAGAATCTCATCCCTCCCTCTGACTTGGGTTTGCAGAGTTTCTCTCAGGCCTTCCAGTGGGGTCTATTCCTTTCATCATTTTTCCCCCACCAGAAGTTGGTAGTATGTGAATGAATCTGATTGACGATGGTCGTCGGGAGCTTAAACAGTGACATAAAATAGCTGGGGAAAGACTGGATGAAAAATTTAATAAGGGTTTCTTTTCTAGCTTTGTAGATGCATTTTGGGGTCCAGCCTTGAATTTTTTTCTCAATCTTGTCCACCAGAGAAGCAAAGATTTCTTTTTTGGACTGGTCAATCACCGTGGGAAGCCCAAGATACTTCTGGTGTTTATCGACCATGTGGATGCATGCTGATGCACACAGTTCATTTCTCTTGGAAAGAGTCACCCCTGTGCTGAAAGAGATTTCCGATTTTACGTGATTGATAGACTGTCCAGACGCCCACTCATACTGCCGGATCGCCTAGATGATCACCTGATCGTACCACGATTCACTGTTTTATTCCACCCTTACACCGCAGTTTTAAACTAGTTTTGTAATGAATATTACAAATATAATAATGAATTGGACTTTATGTTTGAATCAATCAATTAGTGTTAATCAATATTATAATGGTAAATGTTACTTGTTTTTATTATTTCAATGTAGGTGGAGATGATTTGGAGGGCCTTTGATGAAGTGGAAGAAAAATGGGCCAAAATTCCATGGATCCATGGACATCTGTCCACTGTCTTTCATATTACACGACATTTGTGCATCCAAATGGGCTGAAATTTTGTGGACCTTTCCAAAATTTAATTGGTTACATTTCATATTAAGGAACCCAATTCTGATTCGGCATATATAGGGCCCATCCAAACTGATCTGTCCAAGACACCGAATTTGGACCAAGTCAAATGCAGTGTTCTGTATTTTATCAATATCTTGAGATGTAGTTTTCCAAATGGTGCCAAACATTCGGTGGAGATAGTCAATAGGTAAGGATACAACTTTTCTATTTTTTCAAAAGCTAGATAAGACTTTCTGAAGTGAGAAACGCGTGGTACAAGTGGATTGAAGAAATCTGTGTGCCTAAAACCAACTTCCAATTTTCCTATAAAATGGCACCCTGGGATCCCCATTTGCAAGTTCGGCCAAGAGGCAAGGTGCTGCCATTTTTGAGTCCCCAAGGAGTCTTCTCAACATCCCTAGAAGTTCTGGAGTCTATGGGAGGTGCTAATTCAACATCTTCTTCTTCTTCCCCTCCCATGGGTTTCTAAACCCCTTGTGATCACCCGGGGAGGAATGTGATGTAAATCTCAAGCTTCATGTTGTAATATTTGAATGATCTTTTGAATTCCAAATTGTTTTGTTGTTTTTCATCATAATATTTTCTTATTTTATTGAGTTATGTACTGGTATTTCATGCTCAACTCATATGATCATGTTTGGGGGTACCCTTTCATGTGATGTTTCACACACCGTTCACCACTTTCTTTTCCCCTTTTCAATTGTGGTGCTTGTGTGATTCATATTGGTCAATAGAACTCACACAAGCTCTTTCAAGGCCATGTAAATTTATTTCATGGTATCACAATGAAATAACATGAAAACCTGGAGAGCACATCGAATTCTTCATGTGTTTCCTTGGTGAGTTCCGGTTATGATGTCGAACACAAATCACCCAATCATCGACGGTGTCCGATGAATCGTTATGTGTTTTCGACTGAACCCTAGGAGGTATCCTAGTACAAACTCAGTAACATTATGGTTCTAGGTGTTACAAACCAGGGATTAAAATATCATAACCCCATCCCTTGAAGCGATGAAGTATGAGCATCACGAGACTTCCCCGGGTTGATCACATTTAATCAATCTTGTTCATTTCTACTTTGTTTTATCGCTTTCATTTTCTATTTTCATCATTAATCATAAAAACCCCATGTTTTAAAAAACCTAATTCACCATATACTTTCATAATCAAAACCCTATTTTTAAATTAATGATCTAAGGCTCCGTCGAGAGATGACCTAGGGTTGCTGCTATACTGCAGAAATTCTAGTTAAAATTAAACAACTAATTTGACACGCTCGACAACGCGATCAAATTTTGGCGCCGTTTCTGGGGAGACAAGATCATTTTTTTCTTTATTTAATTTTCTTTATTTATTTTACTTCTTAATTAGTACTCCTTTAAATACCCCACCCCCATTTTATTGTTTTTGTTTTGGGTTTTGTCTTTATTTTTGGTTGTTTTTGGTGTGTTATTTATCTCCCTCTCTCTCTCTCTATCTTCTTATCCATATCCCTATCTAATTCAATAGTATAAAATTATATTCTTATTTCACCCTTATTAAGTTTCTCTTTTATCTATATTAAATCAAAAAAAAGAAACACAACAAACAATCAATCAATCAAACTGGACATCATTGTTGCATGACAAGATCTGGTAAAGGAACACTACTTGAATTTGATCCTGAAATTGAAAAGTCACTTCACACACAAATCAAGGAATCTAGAGAAGGTCAATAAAGGAACATTGTGTAACCCCTTGTGGAACCTCCAGTGGTCCTAAACCAATCCAAAATTGAACCAAATCAAACCCCAGAGATCATGGATATAAATAACCGAACATTAAAAGAACTGACCACCCCAGATGTGGAGTACCAACCTGCGTACATCCAATATCCTGAGGAAGCGGCCAATTTTGAGCTAAGATCAGGCCTCATCCATCTACTTCCAAAATTCCATGGTCTTCCCGGAGAGGACCCTCACAAACATCTAAAGGAGTTTCACATAGTGTGCTCCACCATGAAACCCCAGAATGTGTCTGAGGACTTAATCAAGTTTAGGGACTTCCCTTTCTCCCTTGATGGTGTATCCAAAGATTGGTTATACTATTTTCCTACCACAATTGGGACCGGAATGACCTAAAAAGACTTTTTCTAGAGAATTTCTTCCCTGCCTCCCGAACTGCTTCAATTAGGAAAGAAATATGTGGAATTAGGAAATCACAAGGAGAGACCCTTCATGAATACTGGGAGAGATTCAAAAGACTTTGCTCAAGCTTCCCCCACCACCAGATTAGTGAACAACTATTAATCCAATACTTCTATGAGGGACTTATCCCCATGGATCATGGAATGATTGATGCTACAACTGGTGGTTCCCTAGTTGACAAAACTCCTTCTATCGCTCGTGACTTAATAGCCAACATGGCTCAAAATGCACAACAATTTGGTACACGAGCTATTGCACCAACCTGAGGAGTTCATGAGGTAAGTAATTTAGCCCTAGAACAAAAGGTAGATACTAAAATTGATGAGATGCACACCCTTCTAAGGCAATTATCTCAAGAACAAGGTAACTCACACTCTACTTCTATTCCATTGCATTGTGGTATTTGTTCTGATAACACTCATTTTTATGACCAGTGCCCACAACTTCAAGATTCATCTGAGTCTTGTGCAGCTATGTTCCTAGGGCGTCCATTCCAACAAGCACCTCCTTTCAAGCAAGAACAATTCAGGCCAAATCCAAATCCAGGGTAGCAAGCACAACCCCAGTACCGACAAGGAGGAAAATCAAGCTACCCATAGAATAATTGGTATCAACAAGACCAAGGTATGAAACATTCTTATCCTTCAACTTCTCAAAACA
Organism: Viscum album; assembly: GCA_963277665.1. Taxonomy (NCBI): domain Eukaryota; kingdom Viridiplantae; phylum Streptophyta; class Magnoliopsida; order Santalales; family Viscaceae; genus Viscum; species Viscum album. Next base: position 1,548,336,235 of record OY728150.1, read on the forward strand.
ATCATCCTCCTCCCAAATCTGAACCAAGCCTCGAGGATATGGTGAAGCAAATGGAAACCCAGAACCTTCAGTTCCAACAGACCACACAATCGGCAATTCAAGACCTACGAACTCAAGTGGGACAATTGGCGAACACCATCGGTGAGCTTAAGATGCAAGGGTCTGGACAACTACCATCCCAACCCATTGCCTATCCGAAGGAAAAAGGTAATGTATGTGTAATTACACTTTGTAGTGGTAAATAAGCTTATCCTTCTACTGATTCTATGAAACAGGTATGTCCCCCTCTTGAAAACTCTCCTTCCCAACCCTCAAAAATTTCATGTAATGAAAAAAAAACAAAAAGGGAAATAAAATTATCATTGATAATTCAAATAAACAACCAATTCCTCTTCCCTTCCCTCAAAGACTCTCTAAATATAATAAAAACTTTGATAATGAGATTGACAATGAAATAATGGATACATTTAAAAAAGTTCAAGTTAATATTCCATTGTTGGATGCAGTCAAGAAAATTCCCTGTTATGCCAAATTTCTTAAATAGCTTTGCACCCATAGAAGGAGGTTGAAGGGGAATGAGAGAGTCAACCTGGGGAGGAATGTCTCGGCCTTGATTCAACCAGAAATTCCAACCAAATGCAAGGATCCTGGCACATTCACGATACCTTGTACCATAGGGGAGACCTTCTTTTCTGATGCTATGCTAGATTTAGGTGCTTCCATTAATGTGATGCCTCACTCCGTGTATACTTCTCTACAGGTTGGAGAGCTTCAACCAACAGGAATTATCATGCAACTTGCCAACCGGAGTACAACTCATCCAAAAGGAGTGATTGAGGATGTCCTTATTAGATTGAATAATCTCATATTCCCTGCTGATTTCTACATTCTTGAGATGGAAGATACCCGAACCCAAGGACATGCTCCTCTCATACTTGGGAGGTCATTCCTCAAAACAGAAAATACGATCATCAATGTTCACAATGGTACATTGTACATGGAATTTGGTGGAGAAAAGGTAAGTTTTAACATCCTTGAGGCTATGAAACAGCCCATTGAAGAGCACTCCACTCTTCCTGTATATTCGATGAAAGTGCTCTCAAACGATGCACACACACACAATTCTCTCCTCAACCCAAACTCTGATTCATTTTTGTTTTCTTCAACCTTGGATGATTTGAGTTTTGATTCATGTTTTGAGTGTTGTGTGGGTTATAAAAAATGTAAATTTTTTTCTTTAATTGATGAGTGTGTTTATTCTGAGGTACCCATGACTATCGATGATTATGCAAATCTTATTTCAATAGATTCTCTTTCCTTTGAGAATAAACATGAGCAGATAGATAGTTTCATGGACCTCAATCCCCCTAAATCCACTCCCTCAATACAAAAACCCCTGGTGTTGGAATTAAAACCACTTCCATCAAATTTAAAATATGTCTATCTTGAGGGTATTGACCAATTTCCCATCATTATTGCCAATAACCTCTCTCCAAAATAGGAATCGAAACTGCTCAAACTTTTGAGGGAGTGTAAAAAGGCAATAGGATGGACATTGGGTGATATTCCCGGGATTATCCCATCTATTTGTATGCATCATATACTTTTGGATGATGAGGCTAAGCCTATAAGGCATGCTCAACGCCGGTTGAATCCCACTCTCCTTGAAGTGGTAAAATTGGAAGTCAGTAAATTACTTATTACGGGGATCATTTATCCTATATCTGATAGTAAATGGGTTAGCCCAGTGCAAATTGTGCCTAAAAAAACAGGAATAACAGTTGTGTCAAATGAAAGGAATGAATTGGTTCCAATGCGTGTGCAAAACAGTTGGCGAGTCTGTATTGACTACCGTCGACTGAATCAAGCCACGCGGAAGGACCGCTTTCCTTTACCTTTCATTGACCAAATGTTAGAACGATTGGTTGGTAAGTCCCATTATTGTTTCCTTGATGGCTATTCGGGTTATTTCAAAATCCATATAGCACCTAAGGATCAAGAAAAGACAACATTTACCTGTCCATTTGGCACATTTTCATACAGAAGGATGCCATTTGGTCTATGTAATGCTCCTGGTACTTTTCAGCGATGTATGTTGAGTATTTTTTCTGAGTACCTTTAGAGTTGTATAGAAGTCTTTATGGATGATTTCACAGTTTATGGTTCTTCTTTTGATAATTTTTTGGAACACCTAGGTTCTGTCCTCCGCCGCTGCATTGAAAAAGATCTTGTTTTAAATTATGAGAAATGTCATTTTATGGTTGAACGGGGGATAGTTCTTAGGAATTTCATATCAAATAAGGGAATTCAAGTTGATAAATATAAAATTGAATTAATTTCAACCCTTCCATATCCAAAATGTGTTCGTGAGGTGCGATCTTTCTTGGGTCATGCTGGTTTTTACCGCCGATTCATTAAAGACTTTAGTAAGATTGCACTTCCATTGTCTCGGTTATTACAAAAGGATTCTGAGTTTGTGTTTGATAAAAATTGTTAGGATGCATTCAATTCACTAAAAAAGAGTCTCACATCACCTCCCATAATCCAACCACCAAGGTGGGATCTCCCCTTCGAGCTTATGTGTGATGCCTCTAACTTTGCAGTTGGGGTAGTTTTATCACAAAGGGTTGAAAAGGCTCCTCATGTCATTGTGTATGCCTCGCGTACCCTTGACCCTGCCTAGGTGAACTACACAACCACAAAAAAATAACTCCTTTCTATTGTGTTTTCCTTGGAAAAATTCCGTTCATATCTTCTTGGGTCAAAAGTGATTGTATTCTCTAATCATGCTGCCCTTCGTTTCCTCTTAAAGAAACCTGAAGCCAAACCCCGCCTCATTCGGTGGATGCTCCTCCTCCAGGAGTTTGACCTTAAGATTAGATATAAGAGAGGGGTGGAGAATGTGGTAGCTGACCACATTAGTAGGATTTCCCCACCATTGGACCATCATGTTGACTCACCCCTACCCATTAGAGAATTCTTCCCTCATGAGAACCTTTGTGATGTTGTGGACCTTACCCCCTGGTATGCGGACATTGTGAATTTTCTAGCAACATCTAGGGTCCCCACTGATTTTAGAACTTCACAATCCCAGAGACTTAAACATGATTCTAGATGGTACATTTGGGATGACCCATATTTGTGGAGGATCTGTAGTGACCAGGTTGTTCGTAGGTGTGTCCATGACCATGAGTTCACCTATGTTTTGACCTTTTTACACACCTTGTCATGTGGGGCCACTTTGGATCTCAACGTACATCTCGAAAGGTCCTTGACTCAGGACTTTATTGGCCAAAATTGTATAGGGATGCCCATAGATTTTGAAATTCATGTAGTCGTTGTCAATTCACAGGGAATATCTCCAAGAGGAATGAAATGTCCCAACAACCCATGTTATTTTGTGAGATCTTTGATGCATGGGGCATTGACTTCATGGGGCCTTTTCCAAATTCATTTGGCTTTGTGTACATCTTATTGGCTGTTGACTATGTATCTAAATGGGTGGAAGAAAAGGCCACCAGGACCGATGACTCTCGAGTGGTTGTTGATTTTGTGAGGTCCCAGATTTTCAGTAGGTTTGGTCTACCAAGATTCATCATTAGTGATCAGAGGTCACATTTTTGCAATCGTAACATGAAAAACTTGCTTCGTAAGTATGGGGTTGTTCATAAAGTCTCCACTGCATATCATCCCCAAACTAACGGACAAGCATAAATTTCAAATCGAGAAGTTAAGCGAATCTTGGAGAAAACGGTACAACCCAATAGGAAAGATTGGAGTTTGCGCTTGGATGATGCACTTTGGGCATACCGTACAGCTTTTAAAACCCCAATCGGAATGTCACCATACAGAATTTTGTTTGGAAAGGCTTGTCACCTCCCAGTGGAGGTAGAACATCGTGCATATTGGGCTATTAAACAATGTAATATGAACCTTTTAGATGCAGGTGAGCAAAGAAAGCTGCAGATTCAGGAGTTGGAAGAAATTCGATGTGATGCATATGAAAACTCCTGAATCTATAAAGAGAAGACAAAGTCTATTCATGATAGCATGATTCACCAGCGAAAGTTTCATATTGGTGAGAAGGTCCTCATGTAAAATTCTAGGATTAATCTTCACCCAGGTAATCTTTGTTCCTGATGGCTCGGTCCTTATACTGTTACTAATGTTTACCCTTTTGGTGCAATACAGGTTTTTCATGAGCAGAGTGAAAGAAGTCTTACCATCAATGGGTAGAGACTTAAAAACTTCTATGAGGATTTTCCGAAGAATCCGGTGGAGGAAATCCACCTTCTTGACGCATCATACCAATAAAACACACCAGGTTTTATCCTTCCTTCTCACACTCTCAATTATTTCAGTGAGGACACTTCATACTCTAGGTGTGGGGGGGTGGATACATTCCTGTGTTAGTTAGGAATTTTCATTGTTTTCTCTTTTTGGCCTTCTTTATGGTATTTTCATTTTTCCCCATCGACAATTTCAAAGTTCCATGATTTGGCGACCATAAAGTGGGGAAAGTAAAAATACCATAACGAAGGCTAAAAATAATTTTTGTATGAGTTTACCTTCAAGTAGTTATTTTTAGTGAATTGGTTTTCTGCCAATGATATAAATGGTTGTATCTATGTGAAACCTTTGAGATGATTGATTCCCTTTGTGTGAGAAGTTTTTTGGAAAACTGTGTCACTAATATCTTCACAAATTTTTTCACCAAACCACAAAGTGTGAATATATCTTACTTAATATAAGGTAAATATATGTTGGGTTAATATTTTTCATCTTTAAATGATATTTCCATACGTTCGTTCCTTATCTGATCTGTTTCATTACTGTACCAGATTGACCTATGCGTGTGTACCTAATGTCCGACTGTTGTACGCCCTCAAAAAAAAGGGTTGTGTCTTGGGCAGGTCAAAAACCACTCCTCCACAACCTTTTATCTTGTTATAACTATTGCAATTAGTGTCATGAGGAGATCAAACAGGAGTTGAGAGATGAGTGTGAGATTTGTTCCAATTGCAACTTCAAAAAAAAATATAATAAATGAGGGGAGTGATGAAATGTGCAACATATGGGGATATCTAGGTCGGGAGCTTATGTTTTGACTTCTGGTAATGCTTAAGTGAGTGGGTCTTGAAATATGATTGCAAAGGATGTAGGACAGGTTCGGTGAAAAATCATTTAAAGCTGAATAATGTTAAAATAACCTATATTTATTTGATAAAAAGTGGAAAGAATAGCATGGAATGGTTTTCACACACACACGTGGAGAGTTAGTGTAATGGTTGACTTTTGAATTCCTTGCTCAATTTGGAATCATGAATCTTTTTGAATTTTGCTATGATGTGATTTATGAGACATCTTTTTTCCATTTTCACTAGGAAGAACTCCTTGGTGTGGTTCGTGCATTGATCACTTTACATTAAATAAAATTTCTTAAAATGATAAATATTCATGATGTTGGAAATATTTATATATGAAATATTTTATTGGGATATGTGACTTTGCCCAGGAGTGCAAATGTTTAGGTGTAGGGGTGTGATCGTACCACGATTCACTATTTTATTCCACCCTTACACCACAGTTTTAAACTAGTTTTGTAATGAATATTCCAAATATAATAATGAATTGGAATTTATGTTTGAATAAATCAATTAGTGTTAATCAATATTATAATGGGCAATGTTACTTGTTTTTATTATTTCAATGTATGTGGATATGATTTGGAGGGCCTTTGATGAAGTGGAAGAAAAATGGGCCAAAATTGCATGGATCCATGGACATATGTCTACTGTTTTGCATAGTACACTAAATCCGTGCATCCAAATGGGCTGAACTTTTGTGGGCCTGTCCAAAATTTACTTGGATACATTTCATATTAATGAACCCAATGCTGATTCGGATTCTATGGGTCCCATCCGAACTGATATGTCCAAGACACCGAATTTGGACCAAGTCAAATGCGGTGTTATGTATTTTATCAATATCTTGATCTCTAGTTGTCCAAATGGTTCCAAAATTTCTGTGGAGACAGTCAAGAGGTAGAGATACAACTTTTCTATTTTTTCCAAAGCGAGATAAGACTATATGAAGGCCAAAACGCATGGTACAAGTGGATTGAAGAAATATGTGTGCCTAAAACCAACTTCCAATTTTCCTATAAAATGGCACCTTGGGCTCCCCATTTGCAAGTTCGGCCAAGAGGCAAGGTGCTACCATTTTGGAGTCCCCAAGGAGTCTTCTCAACATCCCTATAAGTTCTTGAGGCTATGGGAGGTTCTACTTCAACATATTCTTCTTCTTCCCCTCCCATGGGTTTCTAAACCCCTTGTGATCACCCGGGGAGGAATGTGATGTAAATCCCAAGATTCATGTTGTAATATTTGAATGATCATTTGAATTCCAAGTTGTTTTATTGTTTTTCATCATCCTATTTTCTTATTTTATTGAGTTATGTACTGGTATGTCATGCTCAACTCATATGATCATGTTTGGGGGTACCCTTTCATGTGATGTTTCACACACCGTTCACCACTTTCTTTTCCCCCTTTCAATTGTGGTGCTTGTGTGATTCATATTGGTCAATAGAACTCACAAAAGCTCTGTCAAGGCCATGTACATTTATTTCATGGTATCACAATGAAATAACATGAAAACCTGAAGAACACATCGAATTATTTATGTGTTTCCTTGGTGAGTTCCGGTTATGATGTCGAACACAAATCACCCAATCATCGGCGGTGTCCGGTGAATCGTTATGTGTTTTCGACTGAACCCTAGGAGGTATCCTAGTACAAACTCAGTAAAATTATGGTTATAGGTGTTACAAACTAGGGATTAAAAGATCATAACCCCATCCCTTGAAGCGATGAAGGATGTGCATCACGAGACTTCCCCGGGTTGATCACATTTAATCAATCTTGTTCATTTCTACTTTGTTTTATCGCTTTCATTTTCTATTTTCATCATTAATAATAAAACCCCCATGTTTTACAAAACCTCATTCACCATCTAATTTCATAATCAAAACCCTATTTTTAAATTAATGATCTAAGGCTGTGTCGAGAGACGACCTAGGGTTGCTGCTATACTGCAGAAATTCTAGTTAAAATTAAACAACTAATTTGACGAGCTCGACAAGCGATCATCACCCGACATTCATTCAAAGTTTCTCTGGAGAAAAGGAGGCAGTCGTTGGTGAAGAAGAGATGCAACACTGGTGGGCTTTCCCGGTAGACCTTTTCCCCATGAATATATTTAGAAGAAGCAGCCTTGGAAATAAGGTTAGAGAAAACATCAGCCACCAAGATGAAAAGAAAAGGGGAGAGGGGATCTCTCTGGCGCAGGCCTCGGGTTGGGGCGAATCCTCTGGTAAGCTCCCCCATTGACCTTGATTCTAAAGGATACGGTCGAGATGCATTTCATGACAATATCTGTCCATTTAGTGCAAAACCCCATTTTCAGCATCACAACTCTTAGGAACTGCCATTCCACTTTATCGTAGGCTTTTGTCATATCCAGTTTCCAGGACATGGTTTCTCTTTTTGTGGTGGAGAAAGTTTTCATAGAGTGGAACACTTCATGGGCCACGATTACATTATCAGTAATTAGTCTCTTGGCCATGAAGGCACTCTGGTTTTTGGAGATAATATCAAGAAGCCAAGGGCGCAGCCGATTGACAAGGATTTTGGAGAAGATCTTATAAGAGACATTGCAGAGGCTGATGGGTCTAAAATCAGCGATAGCTAGAGGTTTCTTGATTTTGGGAATGAGTACAAGGACAGTTTTATTGATGGCAGAAATTCTTAAATTCCCCGCCCAGATACTTTTAATCATTTTGCAGATGTTTGGACCAATGATGTTCCAGTATTGTTTAAAAAAAGGGCGTGGAATCCGTCTGGTCTCGGGGCCTTAGTGGGGTGGATATGTTTCAGATCCAGGTGTATCTCGTCATTCGTCACATATTTGGTAAGTTGTCGATTGATATCATCGGTGATCACTGGTCTTATGCATTCTTCCACTTCAGAAGACATGACAGGAGTTCCTACAGAGAAAAGGTTCTGGAAATAGCATATCAAAGATTCATGAATACCTATGGTGTCTAAAACTTTACTGCCATCCGGTTATAATAAAAACATTATAGAATTTTTCTGACGTCTGGTTTAAACTTTCAGGTGGAAATATCTTGTATTATCATCACCCTCTTTAATGTGGATGTCCTATGCCCACATATCCCAGAAGATTTCCTTAACGCGCAAGGCCCCGTCCAGCTCTCTTTGAGTGGCACCAATCCTGGAGGGATTACAATTGGATGGGGTTTTCCTGAGTAAGTTGTGCAATTTCTTTTCAAGGACATCATAATGCCTGTCAGGGTGGTGGAATTTCTTGTTACTCCAAGATCTCAGATCATGTGCAACCTGTTGGAGATTGAGGCCAACATCATCGTGATAACTCTTCCAGCTTGATTGGACCACCTCTTCGCATTCCTAGTCTTTTGCCCAAAAGCTCTCAAATCTGAAGGGTCTGCTTAGTTTTCAATTTTTTTTGCCTTGCGTACAATCAATGAGAATTGGGCAGTGGTCCAAATAGTTGAGGTCCATGTGTCTAACATGAAACATGTTGAACAGATTAATCCATTCAGAAGATCCCAGAAATATATCAAGACGCTCAGCGATGCAGGTGCCTTCAGTGTTTCCTTGGAACCACATTAAAGGATTACCTGTGTACCCCAGATCGACCAAGTTCATCCTCGAGACCGTGTCCTTGAAGTTTGACATCAACGCTGAGTGTTTGATGATTCCACCTCTCTTTTCCTTATGGAACATAATATCATTGAAATCACCTAAGAAGAGAATAGGGCTCGGTAAGTCATGTCGCAAATTTCTTGGAAGGTACATTGACTTCACCTTGTCATTATGGGATGTCCAGCCATAGAAGCCCACAAAAGTCCAGGGTGGGTGAAAGTCCATTTGAATAGTCGCTACCACATGGTGCAAGGAGAAGGACAAAATTTTTACATCAATATTTTCCTTCCAAAGGAGACAGAGGCCCCCAAAATGGCCTTTTCTGGGAACCGGGAATCAGCCATGGAAGCTGCACTTCAAGGAAATATCATTGGTGTCCTTGTTTTCCAGTATGGTTTCGGATAGGAAAACCATATCAGGGCGACTTTGAGCGCAATTCCTTTGAATCATGCGAACCGTTCATGGGTTTCCAAGCCCATGATAGTTCCAGCATAACACAATCATTTCTCTAGGCGAGGCTGGGTCTCGCCCGCCGCCACCTTTGGTTCCTCCGGACTTGTTTCTCCACCTGTCGTCTTCTATATTTTGGAGGGGTTCCTCCCTGATTGGCATATTTCATTTTGTCTTTTCCTAACCCCAGGGTTAGAGTCTTCCACATGACCATCCCTTTCTCCTCGTTTCACCCTTTTCCACGTTCGACAGGTAATTGGGCCCAGCATTGGGGTTTCCATCATTCCATGGTCCTCCATTGTTATAATGCTTGCTGCGGGTGATTTTGGGTCAGGTTCTGGATCTGGTGGTTCTTTGTGCATCGACATTAGCTTTGATCATTGTCTTGGTGGTTCTTTTTGCTTCATCGCCGACCTTGTGGATGTTTGAGTGTTGTACTTCATGGGATAAGTATGGATTCTCGCTTCTCTCTGGGTGGGAAAGTCAGTATTAGGGAAATCCAGTGGTCCCAACATAAGGGCTTTTCCCTGTATGGGTTCCTCCTAACTGGTATGTGCCAACGTGAGACATTCACGGTCCTTTTGTTTTTCTGTCTCAGGGATGAAGTCATATTTGTTCGTTTTGGCTCGGATCCAAGGGTCATATTGAAGGATGATGTTACCTGATCCACTCTTATGTTTTAGGGTGCACGTTCTTTCCATATGGCCAAGGCAACCACAAAAAAAGCAGAATATTAGGAGTTTCTTGAACTCAAATGATATCCAAGTGGTGGCGTCTTTGATTTTCAGGAACATTCCCCTCATTAGGGGCTCTGACACTTCAATTTCTACCTTGATCCGAACGTCGGGGCCCCATTAGTTCTGAATCGAAAGGATGAACACCCAATCCAATTCATTAGATCCCAACCTCTTGATTAAATAAGAACAACCTAAACCTATTGGATGAATTCAGTCGATGTTGATGAGATCGATTTTTGGTTGAAAAGGTGGTCAAATTTATTGATGAGGATCCACAGATGAACTGAGTCTATTGAGGAACTCTTATTAAGAAAAATCAAAGAATTTAGATGATCATTGTGGAGTTTATCTATAATGAAGAAACTCGAGTCTAACCTTGACTCATTGGTAAAGACAAGCTGACCGATGAAGGGAGCTTATTCCCACTGGATAATATGCATAAGGATGAGACTGAACCTGGTTGGGATAAATTTGGATTGTGTCTATTGATCTAAGATTGGTGATTCATTCACAGTGTAGGTCCAAGACCAGATGATGGCCTCATAAACCCCCTTGGATATGATAGCAGTTACACTGAAGGATTCAAACCACATGTTCGATCAAATTCCTGAATAACTAAAGCATTGTCCATCCTGAATCACACCTTGTTCAATGTCTATTCGAGTAGAGACCAATTCCCTCACCATAAATGAAAATCATCAAACCAGTCTTGAGAAGACTTTCATCCTTACACTCAGTCAACCCAAGATCACCCTTTTAGACCTGTGTGATCCCCATATCCAAGAAGCACATGAATCCACTTATTGAATGCTCAGTTACATGGAACACTTAACCATTACAATATTGATCAAAGCTTTGTTATACGAGATAGAAATACCAACACCTTCCTTGCATGAACCCAACTCGGAATAGGCCTTCCAGCCTTGATGATCTAAAAAGACATGACCCAATATCAATGAATCCTAGCCAGAATGACCTGAGCTAGAATGTGAAATATTTTAATTCTTCCTCTACACATGATAACTAAAAAGAGAATGACTTTCACTACATCGTGAAGCAGTGGAGCATTCTATCTTATGATATTTTCTCAAAGAAGTATGAAGATCAATCATGGGAGGAATTTATGAGGTGGGAATATGTTCTCAACTGAATCAATCTCCACTATCAGCCTCTACATAAGGCACTCATCCAGTTGGAAAGATAAACTCATTTCTCACTACACTAACTCAAGGAGGAGGAGGAGGAATATGAAGACTTATAAATATGTTCCTCTTCCCCCATTTTTATGGATCCATAACTTGGACTTCAACCAGTTTTCGATTATTTTTGGATTTATTGTGATTATCTTCATGTTAATTCCATTATGTTATTCTATTCAATTGTGTTGTTCTCTTCTCCCTCTTTTCTTCATGTTTCTCTCCCCTATGATATCCCAATTATCTCAATCTCTATGATCATGTAGAAATAACCCATTGTTGGTGATTCAAGGGTAATAATAGTGGTATTCTTGAATTTTTATGATTTTATTCTCAACCTATTTCTATGATTCTAGTATGACAGTGAAGGTAGATTATAGAGGATGTGATTTTCACTCCACATTCTATTAAAATTACTGCACTCCTCTACTTGTTGAACTTTAATGTCTCCCTCTATTCAGATCACACTTTATACTAGTTGGGTTGTGTGATTTGAAGGGAATAATGGTATGTGATATCTTCTAGGTGAGTAAGTAAGTATATTCACTTGATTAAAAAGCGTACTTGCCCATTCACCAAGGGGAATAATGGGATTGTTGGTTTGATTGAAAAATATTATGAAAATTAATGGTTATATATAAAATAAAAACTGTGGAGGGTGTATGGATGAATGATATTGAGTTCATGAAATGATTTGGGGGATTTAGAATATATATAAATGATGATCCAACCCATTATAATTCACCACATGACTACTTGTATTTATCACTAACCTGTGTTGTGCCACTTCCATTCTATTTCCAATCTATAAACAATCAAAAACCAAAAAATCATTTTCGACTGCTTTCAAAACATTAAAAACAAAACAAATATAAATAAGTGATTAAGATGGTGAATCTACCCACACTAAACTTCTTGAGAGATGGCCTTTCTTAGTCACTAGGTTGTATTATGAGTATAATATAAAATTCTATTTGATTGTAGCCTGTGACAACTATGCAATCAGCTTGGTGTTTTTGTGAGGGAGTTAGGTTGGTAATTCACTTTCATTTTCAATTTGTAAATATTTCAAAATTCTAAATCAAAAATTTAAAATCTAAATAATTAATGGATTATATTTTTGACTCACCATCATCCCATGAATAAGTTTTTTCTACATTAGTAAGATGTATGTGAGTGGCCATAAATTCACAAGGTAGAGAGGAATTTAGGGAGATCTTTGAAGATCTCAAAGAGGACCTCAAACCATTATTATTAAAAGCCATGGGATATGAGCTTACTAGAATCCTAGAGTACTTCCTAGAATTCTATCAAAATTTGGTTGAGAAACACAATGAACTCTTCCCTCTAACATTTGAAGAGGGATTCTATGAAGTTGATGCTATACTTAATGATGCAATGTCTACCCCCAAAAGTGAATTTACAATAGAATTGTATTTGGAAATTGAGATTTCTAATGATACTTTAGAGGAAGATTACCCTTATTTTTACTCTAATTATCTCAATCTTATGAAAGATAAAATCTCTCATGATATTCTATGTCTTAATCTTGCATATTAAACCATGTTACTATAGGACATGGTTGTAGAAGAAGAAGGTACCATGTGTGAAGAAGTTAGGGAGGTGTTGAATGGGGTTGTTATAAATGTACAGGTAGCCATATTTGAAGAAGATGTAGAAGATGAACTGGACATCCTAATCCAGAAAAAATAATAAGTTGAAGATGAGTTAGTGCCTATGGACTTTGCTCAAGAATACATCCAAAAGTTGTAATTATATGAATATCCCACTCTCCCATACATTTACAAGATGCTTCCCAAGAAACTCATAGGGAAACAAGAGAACCCAGCTGAAACATTAAAGGGGAATGACTGAACTTCTGAATTTACTTGATTTTACTCTTTCTCAAATTTATTTGAAAACCTACCCTATTTATTTTGAAATTTTAGATTCAAAACTTAAGGAGTGTTCTTTGGAGGAAGAAGGGGAAATTTTAGGCTTCGAAGAACAACTGATGGATCCATTACCCACTCCCAAAGAAACTAGTTTAGAGTTATACCTTAGAGGGATTGAAGTCGATCCACTCAAGGGAGTATATTTTTTTGTACACTCACTTTCATTTAATTTTTCACTATTTGAATTAAAATATTATCCTCATTGAGGATAGAATGATGCTGTAATTTAAAGACATGGTGACCCAGAGTAAAGAAGTGGAATTATATGAGTTTTTTTACAATCCGATTCAATCTACTTTATAGGATTTTGAAGATGAATTCACTGATTTAGATGTGATAGAATAGGAATCCCTATTCATCATCCTTCTAGCCCCGCATTTTAAACTATTTTACACTAATAAGGAGCTAGACACACTACAACTTACTAGGAATGGATACCTTTATAATAATAAACAAATTGTAAAATGCTATGGAAGAATGATGATGTGGTGGTTCTTACCACATAAACCAAACCCACCAACATATTGAGGATAAGCAATAAGTTTTCTGGTTATGGACAGTATAAACCATTGCACCTATTGGGGGGTTTTAACCAAGATTCCTCTCCTTCTTCTCTATTTTTCTTTTTAATTTTAGTTATGGATAAACTTTTAATTTCTACATATTTTTCATATAGGAAGCATTCTAGACAATGACTTCAGCGCCTTCTTAAAGATCATATGAATCCAAATAACAGTGGGAATCACTTCTTACCAATGCTTCCTAGATGAAAAGGAATAACATCAGCCATGTTGTCTCTTTACATTCTACATTAGTATTTCCTATCATATCTTAAAATCTAATTGAAATACACATGATAATTTTTGAAGTGACATTGAGGACATAACTGAAACTAAGTGTGGGGGAATGGCCCCAAACTATTTTTGTGTAGTTTTTTAAAGTCTTTTTAGTAACTATTTTAGAATATTTAAATAAAAATATGATGTCTATTCTTAAGAGTTTCTTTAGTGATTTTTTTTCGAAAAAATGAAAAAAACAAATATATATATATATATATATATAAACTGCTCTATTTGTAAATGTTGTACATAGATCTTTTGTATAGTTTTTGGTGTGATTTTTTCAAACTTTCCTTCAGTTGAATTCTATCTTACCTAGTTTAAATACCACACTAGAGTGGAGGAAAATAATTGGTTCTAAATTTGTGAGAGATAGATGATTGTCGAGTGAGTTTCACCTATGTTTTCATGGATATTTTCATCTAAGAACTAGGAAAAAGGTTGTAAATAGAAAAGGACTTAATAAAATCATGTTTGTATCATGAGGACATTGATATTTTGAACTTAATCTGAGGTAAAATAGCCTTTGTGAAAAGAACATATTAGGGAGCCAGCTTAAAAGAAATTGATATAAGTCCTTTGAAACTAGAGTGAAATAGGAAATTGAGATCTCATAATGAATCTCTGAGACATTAGGCACTGGTTGTTTGAGTGATAAAATTCATTTTTGAATAATCAATAAGTGCCTATGCGTAATACTTTTTCACATACATGGCTATGAAAATTTTAGTTATTTTTAACCAAGTGCCTAATAGTCAAAAATGAATTCATTCAAGTGAGGGGAATATTGAACACCAATGAAGGAGGATATTGAATTGTAATAACGTTATTTGAGTTGTATCAAGGAAGTGGAAATTGAACTCTGGTTTAAGAAACTTAAGAGAGAGGGATAAATGGAAATCCACTTGCTAACATTCTAATTCCACTAGATCTATTTTGTTCATAACCTGAAACTGGTACTTATGCTTGAATTGAAATGGGAGAGTGAGAAAAATTCACATATGAGGCATGATAATTCGACCATGAATGAATCAGTGCATTCCTTTAATTCTGGTTTGGGTATTTGAAATTAGCCATGATCATCACTTAGATGAATCTTTTTAATAAATGAGTTTAATGTATTGTCAGAGAGTACAACAGTTTAAGTGCGGGAGAGTGATGAGAGTCTAACATTTTAATATTTTCAATCTGTTTTTAATTATTTATAAACCCCTAATTTAATTAAAACTAGGTTAATTCAATGCTTGTTGTGACTTTTGTGAATTCTGTAATTTCTTTTTTTAATGTCTTAAAATGTGAATTTTGGTGATTTATTCATTTTTTCTTGGATTTAAATGAGTAATCCATACTTGATTGAGAATTATTAGTCAAATTTTTTTACTCATTTAATTATTCAATTTTGAAGTAATCTAGAAAGAAAATTGTCAAATGGATTTAATTTTGAATTTTAATGGTCTTGTTATTTTTTGAATTAAATAGAATCCAACATTAATTTGAAAATTGAATTTAATGTATTGAGACCTATTTTTTACACTCTTTTAATTTTTTTGTTTATTTTTGAAATTAATTAGAAAAATCTGGCATTTTTTTTGTAAATTACAGTTGAGGTCAAAATTGGAAAAGAAAAAATATGAGACCTTTAACGTCTCGGTTTCGGAAGCCACCCAGAGGTGCCCCGTACCCGGTTGGTCACATGGCCTCAAGAAAATTTCCCCAAACACCATAGGATGCTGACTAGCAGTGAGGGCCTTGGGTGTGATAGTGGGGAAACTATGCCCTCATTGGCAGAGTACACAGCGGAAGAAAAATAAACATGCAATAGCAGAAGTAGTGATAACCAACAATATAAACAGTGGAATACTAAATCATCAAACTGGAGCACATATGTATGTATAAGAAATGATGCATAATACAAAACTAGGAAAACAGCCAAACAAGTCACAATTCTGGAAAACACTACAGTACCAAGACAAGTACAAAAGAAAAGTAAACAGCTCCTCAGCATCGCAAGCCAAAGCTTGGTCCCATGCTCCCCTGCTCTAAGAAATCAAGTTCCAGAAGTCGAAGGGTGCTTGCCCTTGTCTATACCTATAGCAACATAGTCTGCTTGGGCCCAAAAGCATGTCCCAAACAGGGTGTGAGATAAAATACCAGTAGGAATTCACCCGAAGATCTGTGCCTAACAGTCAGTGAGTATATGGCAGGTAAAAGTACAATAAGCAGTAAACAGCAACAGTAAGAAATGGGCAGTAGCAATAAGCAGTAAGGAAGGATGATACAACAGCAATCAAACCACAACCAACAACAGCAGTGAAGTTCAAAGCTAACAAACAAGAAACCCTATGGGAAGTACTCGTAGCCATCCCCTCTGGTTCTATCCAAGAAGTACCACAACCCTCTGGGCAGTGCACTTAGCCTAACCCCTCTGGCTTGGTCATACGCATTTATGAGACTCTCTGGGGAAGCTCACTCGGTCAATTCCCCTTATAGTATAGGGTAGTGAGGGACTCTCTTGAGGAAGATCACGTGGTCTAACCCTCTTAGCCCCAAAGTCTACAGACTCTCTGAGGAAGTTATCTCGGTCAATTCCTCCTATAGCCTCAGGTATACCACAGACTCTCTGAGGAATATCACTCGGTCAATTCCCCCTCTAGCATGGGAAGGTTCTTAAAGAGATTCAAACAAGGTAAGACTCTCTGAGGAAGCGCACTCGATCTACCCTCCTGTAGTCTATAAAATCCAAGACTCTCTAGGAGCTCACTCGATCCATCCCCTCTGTAGTCTGTAATGTCTAAGACTCTCTGGGAAGCTCACTCGGTCTATCCCTTATAGTCTGTAGCACCAGGTCCTCTCATCCCCATGCTAGTCAGTGCATAATAATGCTATAAGGCCAAAGTACACCTATAGAGCTACTTGGCTTACTGAATTACACCTATAGAGCTACTTGGCTAGACAGTCTACAAGGCAACAAGCATAACATGAATTCCACTTCAACCTATAACCGCAAGGCATGGAAACAGGTGAGACAGCCAAAGGAAAACAAGACCAAAAGATCATAAACTGAACAAAGTAAGGTAAAACACATCCAAGCATAGAAAATTATACCCTAACATGGTCAAATTACCTCTACACAAGCATACAAGCAAGGCAGAAAAACAACAAGGGAAAAAAGGTAAACACGCGATACCCCGTTCACGGGTATCGGTGGAAATTCTCACATAAACTCAAAGACTTTGAACGGTAAGGCACAAACCACCTACCTCGATACTAGGAGATAGATATAATTGAACCACGATGGCTGATTCTCCCTAGAACGTCGTAGATCTAAGAAAACGCACAAAACGTTCAACCTTAGATAACTTGAGAAGGAGGAAGAATTGGAAAACAAGGTTCAAGCAGAAGGAAGAATTCATCGATGCGCTTAAAACGCAATCGACCGTGCTCGAATCGGAGATCGGACGGAGAGGCGGGATCTCGGGGAAGATTTGGTCGTACGGGTCACTCTCGGACGAACCAGACCTAGAATAAGGCAAATAATGTGATGAGGTGTGACCCCGGTCCGTTTAGTGAACAAAAAAAGTACACGATATGTATTTTTAAAGTACACGGCGTGTAGTAGGTTTTTCCATACTCCGCCAAAATCGACCTCCACATCACCCCTACACACCGTGTGTGTGGCCCGGGCATGGCCAGCACACGACTTTGAGCCGGAGAAGAGTACACGGCGTGTACTTTTAAATTTTCCAGAAATTCCAAAAATTCTCAAAACTCCAGAAAGGGAAAGACATACCTGAAATGAAGATCCGGGTTCTTACAAACTTCCCCCATTAAAGAAATTCATCCCTGAATTTCCCTAGATGGGCGTAGAAGAAGGATCATCGAACAGCTCTGGCCACTGCGATCGAACCTCAGCCTCCCTCTCCCAAGTCTCGTCCTGTACTCGCCCGTGCTGCCATAGCACCCGTACCAGAGGAACAGACCAGCCTCAGAGAACCTTCATTCTGCGATCGAAAATACGGATAGGATGATCCTCAAACGACGCATCTACTTCCAGCTCAACCTCATCGGGTTGGAAGAGATGATATGAGTCTGAGAAGTAACGCCGGAGCTGAGAGACGTGGAAGACGTCGTGCATAGCCTGGTACCTCTGAGGTAGTTACAACCGATAGGCAACTGGCCCAACTCTCTCCACTACCTCAAACGGCCCGACGTACCACAGTGAAAGCTTACCCTGTCTCCGAATCCTCTTGTGTCCCAACCTTGGTGCGACACGCAGGAAAACCTGATCTCCGACCTCGAACTCCAGAGGTCATCTCCGCTGATCAGCATAAGACTTCTGTTGAGACTGTGCTGTAGCCATCCTCTTCCTAATTAACTCTATCTGCTCTGAAGTCTCCTGAACAAGATGAGGTCCCAGCAAAGCTGCCTCTCCTGCCTCCAGCCAGCATAAGGGTGATAGGCATGGCCTACCGTACAAATCCTCGTATGGTGCCATCTGAATGGTCACCTGAAAACTGTTGTTGTAGGCGAACTCCATAAGAGGTATATACTTCTCCCAAGAACCGCTGAAGTCTAGAATGCAAGCTCAGAGCATATCCTCAAGCACCTGGATCATGCGCTCGGACTGGCCATCAGTCTGGGGATGGTATGTTGTACTCAAAAGTACTTGTATACCCAAAGCCTTCTGAAGTCCTTGCCAGAACCGAGAGGTAAAGCGTGCATCCCTGTCTGAAACAATGGAGTGTTGAACTCCATGTAGACGTACAATCTCTCGGATGTACAATAGTCCCAGATCATCAACACTGAAGGTTTCCTTGATCGGCAGTAAGTGTGCTACCTTTGTAAGTCTGTCAACAACAACCCAAACAGCATCACTTTCCCGCAGTGACCTCGACAACCCGGTCACAAAGTCTATCGCGACATCGTTCCACTTCCACTCCGGAATGGGTAACTGATGTAAGATCCCTGTTGGTTGCTGATTCTCTGCTTTCACCTGCTGACAAGTAGAACATCTCATGACTAAACCAGCAATATCTCTCTTCATACCTGGCCACCAGTACTGGCGATGAAGATCCTGATACATCTTGGTGATGCAAGGATGAACTGCCCAAACAGAGGAATGAAAATCCCGCATCAGCTCCTCACGTATGTCTGCTGGCACCCATACGTGTCCCTAGAAATGCAAGATCTCATCCTCGCTCACTATCCATCTAGGAAGAGGGTCCCCTCCTGACACACTCTCCCGTAGGACTAAGGCCTCGGAGTCTGATATCTGCCTCATTCGTACCTGATCAAGAAGTGTAGAGGTAATAGCCACAAAAGATAGGACAGTCTGTCCTTTCCTATCGTGCACCTCTAGATGCATCTCAGAGAACAGATCCATAAGCTACCACTCACTGTTGGCCTCCTGAACTGCCTGAATCTGGGTTCGTCTTCTCAACGCATCTGCCACTGCATTGCCTTTTCCTGGCGTATAGGCGAGCTCGAAGTCAAAGGACTGAAGATACTCGACCCACCTGTGCTGTCTCAGATTCAGATCACGCTGAGTGAAGATATACTTGAGACTCTTGTGGTCGGTGAAAACCACAAAGTGCTCTCTCAGAAGATAGTGTCTCCAACAGCGTAGGGCATGAACAACTGCTACCAACTCCAGATCGTGCGTCGGGTAGTTCCTCTCATGTGGCCTCAACTGCTGAGACCCGTACGCAACGACTCCATCTCCCTGCATAAGCACGGCTCCTAGCCCGATACCCGAAGCATCACAGTAAACAATGTAGGCCTTTCCCGGCTCTGAAAAGACTAGTATCGGTGCTGACGTCAACCTCCCCTTCATCTCCTGAAAGGTTGAATCACAAGAATATGACCATAAAAACTTCTCCCCCTTCTTGGTCAGACCTGTCAATGGTGCTTCTAGGCGCGAAAAGTTTTGAATGAAGCATCTGTAGTACCCGGACAGCCCTAGAAAACTTCATACCCCAAATACGTTCCTCGACTGCTCCCAGGAAACTACGACTCTCACTTTCTCTAGGTCCACAGATACTCCAACCTCTGAGATGACGTGACCCAAGAAGTGAATCTGATCCATCCAAAAGTGGCACTTTGAGAGTTTAGCATACAGATGATGCTCTCTCAGTGTACTCGGAACGATCTCAAGATGTGTGGCATGGTCATGTCGAGTGTGAGAGTACACTAAGATATTGTCCACGAAGACCATGACAAAGGAGTCCAAGTACAGATGGAACACTCGGTTCATCAGTGCCATGAAGACTGCAGGCGCATTCGTAAGACCAAGCGGCATGACTGTATATTCATAAAGACCATACCTGCTTCTGAAAGCTTTCAGAGGTATATATGATGGTCTAACGCACAACTGATGATAACCGGACCTCAAGTCGATCTTCGAGAACACCTGGGCTCCTCGAAGCTGGTCGAAGAGGTCATTGATCCTTGGAAAGGGATATCGGTTCTTGAACATCAACTGGTTCAGCTTCCGATAATCCACACAAAGATGAAGGGTACCATCTTCCTTCTTTGCAAATAGGACAGGTGAACCCCAAGGAGAAGTACTGGGTCGGATGAAACCCTTCACCTACAACTCCTCCAACTGCTTCTTGAGCTCCTGTAACTCAGGTGTAGACATCCTATAAGGAGGAATGGACACCGGTGTCACTCCTAGAATGAGCTCATTCGAGAACTCTACCTCACACTCTGGAGGTAAATCTGAAAATTCTTCTAGAAAGACATCCCTAAAACGATCCACCACTGGAGGAAAGTCTAACTGTGAAGTCCCCTGGTCATCCAGATAAAGACTGGAAATCTGGGTTGTAACTTCCCCTATCCCATGATGCTCTGGTCCAGATCTACCTGCCTGGACATCCCACTCGCCTCTATGAAGGAAAGATCTGCCCTTTGGTGATGTGAAACTCACCCTGCGGCGATAGCAATCGACGACTACCTGGAAACAAACTAACCAGTCCATCCCAAGAATGACGTCATAGCCCGTCATCTCTAGGACATAGAGGTCCCATAAGAAATGACACCCTGCAACCTCAAGAGGGCACTCTCTACACTATCATGCGCTAGATGTCCTCGTTCCCAATGGTGTTTCAAGAGTCAACAAATAGGCAGACGAAAAGATAGAGAGCTCAAGGCTCTCCACAACTGCAACAGAGATAAAGCTATGGGAAACACCAGTATCGAAAAGGTCTAAAGATAAAACCGAGGATAATAATATTGTACCTCGAACCGTAGAAGGGTTGGGATCCTTCTCCCGATAGGTCTGCTCCACGGCAAAAGTCTGGCCTGCACCGCGGCCCTGCACCCCCGGCTGACTGCTCTGAGCTGATCTACTCTGATGTCGCTGATGACATGGTGACTGAACACCACGGTCGCAACCTCCACCTCGGCCTGAACGGTCGGAAGAACTCTAGTTCCCTGACTAGTGGGAAACTGGTGAAGCATATCCAGAACGCGGGGTCATAGAGGAACACCTACCACCAGCTGAAGGTGAGAAGATGTGACAGAAATGCTGAAGATGGCCCATCTTTCTACAAGACCGACACTCCATCAAATCCCTCTGGCACTGATGCCTAGTATGCCCACTCCTACCGCAGTGGTAGCATACAACCTGGCTACCAGAAGACGCATCCCGCGAACCTCGATCTCCTTGAGAAGACTCTCTACGACGCTTCCTACTGTCCGTAGGAGGAACACCAGCTCTGGATATCGAACCGCCCTGGCTCACTACTCTAGAATCCCTCAGATTGCGCTCAGTGATCATCACTTGGTTGACGATGGAGGATATCGAAGTCAACTGGAAGATATTCACCTGGGAATGGATCTCCTGCCTGAGACCGTCCTCAAACTTCCTAGAAAGGAACAACTCATAACCTACTGGGATCGTTGTGAAACGTTGCAGCTCAGTGAAACGAGATGAGTACTCCATAACAGAGAGATTACCCTGCTGTAAACTCATAAACTCGCGGGCTCGATCGGCCCTCAGGGTCTTCGAATTGAAGTAGTCATAGAAGGTGCGGCGGAACTCGTCTCAAGACATATCCTGTTGACGCCCTGACCGTGAGATCACCTCCCACCGCCTCTTGGCGGTGTCCCAGAGCATATAAGTAGCCAGCTTTACCCTTTTTTCTGTAGGGATCTCTAGGTGCTGAAAGATGGTCAGTGTGGCCTCTATCCATGACTCTACAGCCTAAGGTCCTCCATACCCTAAAAAAGTAGGAGGATGCTGCTGCTGGAAAACCCATGTCAACTCAGTCATCGACGGGGAAGGAGGCGGCGCTCCCTGGAAGGTCTACATCATCCTCAGGAAGTCCTCCATGAACTGTGTATCGGTGCCTGCGATGGGTATGAAAACTGGTGCCAAGGCTGGCTCGACTGGAGGATCGACAGGAAGTCCCTGATCAGCCATATCTGGCGTTTGATCACTGCCTGACGATAGATGTACAGCCGGAGGACGTCTCGGAGGCATAGATCTGAAAGATCAAAAGTACACCTTAGATCAGAAAAACAAGGATAGAGAACAAAATAGTACAAAATGGGAACAGGGAAAATAAACTATCAGGTTTTACAAAACCCGACTACACGACATGTATAAAAACTACACGGCTTGTCTACTTAAGCCACTAACATGGGCGTGTACCCCTGCCTGACAGGTCGTGTAACTCCCCAAACTACACGGTGTGTTGACCCAGCACACGACGTGTACTTGAAGACTATTCCCCTGCCTGAGTCTCTTACACGGATAACTCACACGGTCAAACAAACCTCAGACTACATGGCATGTTCCCTAGGGACACGGCGTGTACTAGACACTGACTCAGCGACCCGTGTTGTTAGTTACATGTCTGTCTACACGGTTGGCATTTACACGGCGTGTTCCAAACAAACACGGTGTGTATAGGTGAAGGTGACATCGTCCCGTGTTGTTCGTGACACAGCCAGGTACCTGGGCAAGACTACATGGCGTGTTCCAAAGGCAACACGGCGTGTCTACTTGAGCTTCCCCGACCCGTGTTTGTTGGTGACACGACCAGGTACACGGATCTAACTACACAACACGTACCTTCTGTACACAGCATGTTCCTGAAGTTATTTCTACAACACCGTGTTCTTGCACACACAGTCAGTAACACGGCCTGAAAACTACACGGTATGTAACCAGAAAGTACACGCCGTGTATTCTGGGTTTTTCTGGGCAGTAACTCAGAAACGCACAGAATACCTAGAAACACAGAAAAACAAGAAAAGAGGTGCCAAATTCTGATCTGTGAGGGCCCATACTCCCCGCGAATCAAAGCTTGGAATCTCCAACAGTCTTGTATAAGAGAAAATAGGATTATGATCCACCAACTTCCGATCCAAGAGGGCCCATAACACCTCAAGAATCAAAATTTGGCGTTCATTTGAGAAAAGTGCAATACAAACAATTCTCTAACAAAGCAGTAGAGATTATATCAAGCATTTATCACAACAGCATGCATAATCTACACAAAGTATATCACAACAGCATGCAATCACTAATGCACCCTAGATGGCATGGAAAGAATGCATGGCATGTGATTTCTACAAGTTCCTAGATGATGCATGAGATGGAATACCCTCATCTCATCGGGTTGCGACAGAAATAGAACCGTAATATCAAAACAATAACAGTACAAATCATGTGAATCACTCTAGGTGAAATCATATCAACCGTAAAATCTCAAAACCTGAAACTGCAATAAACGAGGTAGTATGGTTTTTCCTTGTACATGGGTTAGCTACTCCCGGGCACAGCTTATTACCAAATACCAAATTCATCCTATCCCTGGCTAATGTCTCTAAACAATAAAGAAAGAGAAAAGAATGCCTCTGATACCACTTTGTAACGTCCTGGTTCCGGAAGCCACCCAGAGGCACCCCATACCCGGTTGGTCACATGGCCTCAAGAGCATTTCCCCAAACTCCAAAGGTTTCCAACTAGCAGCAAGGGCCTTGGGTTTGATAGTGGGGAAACTATGCCCTCATTGGAAGAGTACATAGTGGAAGAAAAATAAACATGCAATAGTGGAAGCAGTGATAACCAACAATATAAACAGCGGAAGACTAAATCATAAAACTGGAGCACATATGTATATATATGAAATGATGCATAATACATAACTAGTAAAGCATCCAAACAAGTCACAATGCTGGAAAACACTACAGTACCAAGAAAAGTACAAAAGAAAAGTAAACGGATCCTCAGCATCGCAAGCCAAAGCTTGGTCCCATGCTCCCCTGCTCCAAGTAATCAAGTTCCAGAAGTCGAAGGGCGCTTTCCCTTGTCTATACCTGCAGTAACATAGTCTGTTTGGGCCCAAAATCATGGACCAAACAGGGTGTGAGATAAAATACCAGTAGGCATTCACCTGAAGATTTGTACCTAACATTCAGTGAGTATATGGAAGTTAAAAGTACAATAAACAGTAAACAACAACAACAAGCAATGGGCAGTAAGAGTAAGTAGTAAGGCAGGATGATACAACAACAATCAAACCACAACCAACAACAGCAGTGAAGCGCAAATCTAACAAATAGGAAACCCTATGGGAAGTACTCACAGCCATCCCCTCTGGTTCTATCCAAGAAGTACCACAACCCTCTGGGTAGTGCACTCAGCCTAACCCCTCTGGCTTGGTCATACGCATTTATGAGACTCTCTGGGAAAGCTCACTCGGTCAATTCCCCTTATAGTCTAGGGTAGTTAGGGACTCTCTTGAGGAATATCACGGGGTCTAAATCTCTTAGCCCCAAGGTCTAGAGACTCTATGAGGAATCTATATCGGTCAATTCCTCCTATAGCCTCAGGTATACCACAGACTCTCTAAGGAATCTCACTCGGTCAATTCCCCCTCTAGCCTAGGAAGGTTCTTAAAGAGATTCAAACAAAGTAAGACTCTCTAAGGAAGTGCACTCGGTCTACCCTCCTATAGTCTATAAAATCCAAGACTCTCTGGGAGCTCACTCGGTCCATCCCCTCTGTAGTCTGTAATGTCTAAGACTCTCTGGGAAGCTCACTTGGTCTATCCCTTATAGTCTGTAGTATCAGGTCCTTTCAGCCATGTGCCAGTCAGTGCATAATAATTCTATAAGGCCAAAGTACACCTATAGGTCTACTTGGATAATCGAAGTACACCTATAGAGCTACTTGGATAGACAATCTACAAGGCAACAAGCATAACATGAATTCCACTTCAACCTATAACCGCAAGGCATGAAAACATGTGAGACAGCCAAAGGAAAACGAGACCAAAAGGTTGTAAACTGAACAAAGCAAGGGAAAATGCATCCAAGCACAGAAAATTATCCCCTAACATGGTCAAATTACCTCTACACAAGCATACAGGAAAGGAAGGAAAACAACAAGGGCAAAAAGGTAAACACGCGATACCCCGTTCACGGGTATCGGTGGAAATTCGCACATAAACTCAAATACTTTGAACGGTAAGGCACAAACCACCTACCTCAATCCTAGGAGATCGATATAATTGAACCACGACGGCTGATTCTCCCTAGAACGTCGTAGATCTGAGAAAACGCACAAAACATTCAACCTTAGATAACTTGATAAAGAAGAAGAATTGGAAAACAAGGTTCAAGCAGAAGGAATAATTCACCGCTGCGCTTCCAACGCAATCAACCGTGCTCGAATCGGAGATCGGATGGAGAGGAGGGATCTCAGGGAAGATTCGGCTGTACGGGTCACTCTCGGACAAACCAGACCTAGAAGAAGGCAAATAACGTGATGAGGCGCGACCCCGGTCCGTTTAGTGGGAAAAAAAAAAGAAAAGTACACAGCGTGTATTTTTAAAGTACTCGGCGTGTAGTGGGTTTTTCTGTACTCCGCAAAAATCGGCCTCCACGTCACCCCTACACACCGTGTGTGTGGCCCGGGCATGGCCAGCACACGACTTCGAGCCGGAGAAGAGTACACGGCGTGTACTCAGAAAGTACACGGCGTGTACTTTGAAATTTTCCAGAAATTCCAAAAATTCTCAAAACTCCAGAAAGGGAAAGACGTACCTGAAATGAAGATCTGGGTTCTTACAGACCACATGGTGTGACCGTGCACTGGGACCATGAGTTGTAACTATGAGAAGACCCATGTGACTATGAATTGTGTTCATGCAACATTTTTTCACTATAACTATGATTCCTACTACCATGTCCATACTGCCATGCCAATTGTGACTGTTAGGCTCGTATATGTGCCTTTCTGATCGTGAAGCCACCATGCGACTATGCCCCCACTGCAGCCACCATGCCTAAAGCCCTACTGTCGTGAATCACCACATGGATCTTCCAGACAACTACCTCCTATTGAAACCTATCATCTATGAGTAACCGACTCAATCACCTTGCATGCACAAAGGTGACTGAAACTCAAGAATTTTTTTTAATATATGTTTTTTAAAATATTTATTTAATTAATGCTTGGTTTAAAATATTTTTAAAACTAATAGGAAAAAGCAGAAAGGCCCTTGCCGCCTTTGCCCAAATGAAAAAAAAATACTTATTTTAAATATACCCGTTTGTACATTTAATTTTTTTTTTTTATCTTGTTTTGTTCATATATATATATATATAACAAAAAAATCAACAGAATTTAACCGCCATTTAATATCCAGTATTACTGCTAATAAAACAGCTAGTAATTCGGACAAAAACCCTCTCTCATGACTCCCTTTTATAAGGAGGTTTTCCCAGGAAATCATTCTAGATTTCCAATGTGTGATCCATGTCCTCCATTTCTCGCATAGAATTAATAATATATTTTTATTAACAATTAGTAACTAATTAATAATAAATAATAATTACTAATAAATAATAATAATAAATACTTAAATAATAATTAATGGTTAACATTTACTATTAAATATTAATAATTAAGTAAGTAATATTAATAATAATTTAGACAATGTTAATTAATAACGAATTAATTACTAATTCATTACTAATAAATTAATAATATTATTAATAAATAACTAATTAATTATTAAAAATTAATAGGTTTTAGTTAATTATTAATTAAATAATATAAAAGTACTAATATATAATATTAATAATAAATAAAAAAATATAATAATAATTATGAATTTGTAAATAAAGAGTAATTTTAAATATTTATAGTAATTAATATTAATTAGTAATTAATATTAATTAATAATAATTATTTAATTAAATAATAATAATTAAATAATAATTAATTAATCATTATTATTTTAACAATTTAATCATTATTAATAATATTTAGTAAGTAAATATTATTTTTAAATATTTATTACTAATTGTATAATAATAATTATTAATTAATAAATAATTATTCATAATTATTAATTAATTAATAATTAATTAGTTAATTTTTACTTAATATTATTAATACATACTTAAATATTACTTAATTGATAATTAATTAATAACTAATAATCATATTATTATTTTTAATAATTAGTTTCTAAATAATAATTTTAAATATTTATTAGTAATTAATCTTAACTATTAATTAATATTTATTATAAATTAATATTATTAATTTGTAAATCGTATTATTTAATTAATATTTATTACTAATTAATATTTATTAGTAATTAATATTAATTAGCAACAATCAGTTAATTAATTAATGCTAATAATAATTAATTAAAAATTATTAATTTAATAATTTAATCATTATTATCAATATGTAGTAATTAAATGATAATTTTAAATATTTATTAGTAATTGTCTAATAAATAATTATTAATATCTATTTATTAATTAATTATTAATTAGTTAATTTGTGATTACTATTATTAATAAGTAATTAAATATTTTTTAATTTCTAATCAATTAATTACTATTAACTATTAATAATTTATTAATAATTAATTTGTTATTAATTAATATTGTTTAAATTATTATTAATATTACTTAATTATTAATATTTAATAGTAAATGTTATTAGTTAATTATTATTCAAGTATTATTATTATTTATTAGTAATTAATATTTATTATTAATTAGTTGCTAATTGTTAATAAAAAAAATATTATTAATTGTGCATGAGAAATGAAGGACCTAGATCCTAAATTGGAAATTCAAAAGGATTTCATGGGTAAACCTCCTTATAAAAGGGAGTTCTGGGAGAGAGTTTCTATCAGAATTTGAAGTTGTTTTATTGGCAGCAATACAGAGTATTAAATAACAATTAAATCATGTTGAAATTTTTTATTATATATATATATATAAACAAAACAAAACAAAACAAGATAAAAATAAAAATAAAATTTTTAAATTTACAAACACATATATTTAAAATAAGTATTTTTTTCATTTGGACAAAGTCGTCAAGGGACTTGTAAAGACCCAAATTTTTTCATGTAATTTTTTTAAAAAAATTATATGGAAAGGTACGAGTCCGCGAAAATTGACGGCGTGTGATTCTAAGGCCCAGTGTGCCTGAAATGAATTTCTAAACTTTTTTTAGGTACGTTCAGTAAACATATGAGTGAGTTTTTGTAACTTTTGAACCGGTGCTCGGAATTGAAATCAGAGAACATTGTTGAGCTCGCAGTGCCGATATTCGCTTAAGAAGACCTTCACCTTGACCGCAGTAAGTCGAGGGTGAAAGTTAGTTTTTGTGCTTTTCATGGGAGAAAATAAAATAAAGTATCTTTATTTTATTTATGAAATTGAAACATCCCATTTTGAATTTAGTGGTGGGGACCACCCGAACTTTCTTCTTTAATGGGAGGTGACCCTTAGAATTCTAACTAGTTAATGTGCCAACTCCAATTTTAATTAATGTGCCAACTTTTATTAATTAATAAACTTAATTTATTAATTTGGAATTTCTTCTCTTGGTTGGGGGATTTGTTGGCAAAGGAGAGCTTGGGAGAATTGTGGAGAAACAATCTATCCAACGAAGAACACTTTCTCCAACGAAGAACTCCGTTGAAGGATCCCCAATGAGGAACGTCTTCAACGACGACGAACCAACATCCGTCATTTCTTCTCCTCACCGATGTCAACGAGCAATCGAGGTAGGGATTGTTGTTTCGAGTACCCCTTACCTCATTCTTGTCGTTCTTCTTGAATCAAGAACAACTATGTCACTTACTACCGTTCTAATGCAGATGTTGCGGGCCAAAGGAACACGACCTGACCCCTCCACAACCTTTGTGAATTTTGGTGGTCTTAAATCGATGGCGATGTCCCGAGACGAGTTTGGGAGTCTGTGGAATGAATAACGGGCCATCGGGGTGCGCCCGGTGACCCAAGGAACATTGTCAGCGACCATGCCGACGACCGACACTGGTGGGACTCGGGAGCGGCGGTCGGCACTCCGACTGGCCACGATGATGGAAGCGGTGCAACCATGACACCGGAGAAGGGTCGCGGCCCGTCAGCCGCAGTGGAGCATGGGCGGCGGCTGGCGCACGGTCAACCGCGTGAAGGGGGCGGCGACGCGCATCCGCGTCGTCGGGCATGCAGGAGGCGCGGCACGAGGCCGCAACGGCGAAGGGAGGGCGGCCAGCTCGGTGTCGGCCACCGGTGGTGGAGCGGTGAGCGACCTCGCCATGGAGGAGGTATGGTCATCCGGCCAGTCGGGGAGCTGAGCGGGACCCCGGGTCCTGCGTACCAGCTGTTGGTGCCACGTGGCGTCGGTCGGTCAGCCACCCAACCCAAACGGCTAGGCCGTTCGGGGTACCCAGGGGGTGCCTCCCCCTTGGGTGGCGGCTAGGGCAGACCACACCATGGGGCCACCCAACCGCGGGCCAGTGCGGGCCAGCGGGCTGGGCTGGACCCGAACCGGGTTGGGCTAGGTCGGTCCGACCGGGTCGGACCGGACCAGGACCAGCTTCGACCCCTTTCCACTCTTTCAGCCATAACTTGAGCTTCAGGCGTCCGTTTTACGAACCATCTGCGGTGCCGAAAATCTTGGATCAAGACAGTCCTTTTGGAACATCTCAATTGATTTTTAGATAAAGTTAGGGTACGTCCGGGTTGGATCAAACACGAATCCAACCGGGCCCTCGGGACTAAAAGGCCAATAACTTACAGACCGGGCGTCCGATTGACGCACCGTCTATTGCGTTAAGACCCCTTTTACGTGGCGGTACTTTGGGATACTTCTTCATGGTACTTCTTAGTAGTTAGGGTATCGACCTGTGTCTTGAGGAGCGGACCCTCCCGGAATCAAGCGAGCTTAGTGCGGGGACCCTGTAGCTGGCTGTAACATGAGAAAGGGATCCTATGTGGGTCTGTGCCTTGGGATCCTAGGTGGGTCTGTGTTGGAGGATCCCACTTGGATCCGCTCTAGGAATCCACGTGGGACTATTCTAGGATCCAACGTGGGTCTGTTATACTAGGATCCTGTGTGGGTCTGATGATTTATGATCCTACATGGGTCTGATGATTTAGGATCCTACGTGGTTCGGCCTCTCAACAGTGTACGATGATTTAGTAGTTACATCTAATCATATTTACTACCATACCTAAGTTAGACCTGGTGTGAGCTGAGTCTTACCTTTGTGGTATTCTTCTATGTGGCATTACCATTGTGGTACATACATTTGTGGTGATACCTTTGTGGTATACTTCTGTGTGGATTTTCCTTTATGGTAATTACCTTTGGGGTGTTACTTGCGTGGTAATCTTTCCTCTATGGAATAGTTGAGATCTTGGATAAAAGAGTTGGGCCTTGTGTTTCCTCATGAATGAGATGGGTATACTTGATAACTTAGGTATATGTATGGGAATATATCTAAGTAGGGTTGTCAATTGTTTTAATGCTTAATGGTGTATCCTTTGTGGATTTTGTGAGACCTTTAAGGGTCTCGAGGTCCCTACTGAGTATCGTTATACTCACCCCTACACGGGCTACACCTGCACCTTGTTGTGTTTGGTACAGAAGACGGACAACGCTAATGGAGGACGAGGGTACCAAGTCTGGAGGTAGCTCGGAGGTGGGCATTAAACGAGGCATACCACAGGGATGATCGTTCGAGAGTTGTACCTACCCTTCAGGTAGGATCCTTGGTGGGTGTTCATAGGAGCTGTTTTCAGTTTTCCTTGTACTTTCCAGTTGGGCTTGTATTCTAGCCCCTTTTTCTTTCTGTACACACCCTGTTTACTATATAGTTTTACTTTGTGCTTGTATCCTTCTTTGTGCTTAGTTGTGTGAGTTTACAGGTTATAAAGGAAATACCTTCCCAGTTTTAGGTAATACACCTTTCATTGCTAGTCGCTAGCCCCTGGCCTATGGAAGGCGGTCTTGGGGTAGTCACGGCACGGGCCCTGGGGGACGGGTCATGAAAAATTAGTATCATAGGAGTCAATTATACCATAGAAAATTGGACTATGATATTTTAACGGTAATAATGTTAATTGTTATGAGTGTGGTTATCAATTTAGGAAATCCACTGTTGGTGTGACGGCCGACGTATCCATACACCAGGACCCTGACTTCTGATTTCTGACTCAGTGCACAAAAACACTGATTGCGTGTGTGTTTTGAAAAGTTTTCTTTGTGATCTCTTTGAGTCATCTCACTAGGTATAACTTATTGACCATGGAGCACCTGTTTCTTTTCAGGATGCCTCCACATAGATAGCCAACTAGGGTTCCGGGTATAGTACATGATGATAGCCCACCGAGCGACAAGGCCTCGGTGCAGGGACCTCTTTCACTAGAGGCACCAGCGGAGGCACCAGCGGTACCATTACCCATTGGGCCACCAATGCCACCAGCCCTAGCAGTAGAGAGTGCATGCTACTTGAGCACATTGCATGAGTTCCAGCGCCAGAGGCCACCCAGGTTCAGGGGTGAGATGGACCCACAAGCGGCTGAGTGTTGGCTAGAGGTCGTGGTAAGATTCTTTCGACTTGTAGGGACACCAGCTGATCTCATGGTGATTCTTACTGCCAGTATTCTACAGGCAGTAACAGGTATATGGTGGGTCTTGATTCGCCAGATTCACAACGAGGTGACACTTCTCTGGATAGACTTTGAGAACCTTTTTTGGGCAGAGTTTATCCCAGCAACCCTTCACGCAGTGCGCATACAGGAGCTACTTCATCTGCAGCAGGGCAGCATGATTGTGGATTAGTACTCAGTGAGGTTCACTGACCTCTCATGCTACTCCGCTGATATGGTGTGGGACCCATTCTTCAGGGCATGAACCTTTAAGAAGGGACTTAGGCGGGAGATCAGGGCTTTGATGATTTCTCTTAGCATCCCGATGTAGGCGGGGGTGTTAGAGAGAGCCCTCTTAGTAGATAGTTTTCTTGCTGAGCAGTCACCAGCAGCGAGACCCACCATCGAGCGTGACGTAGCGGAGTCTTCTACAGCTGGAAGCAGACAGATGTCACAAAGGTTCAAGAGGACCAGACCTACAGGTGGACGACCGCAGGATTCAGGGTCGGTTGTGCAGGGCACCCGAGACAGAGCCAGTCATGTGAGGAGTAGGTAGTGTTACGCATGCGGCGGGTAGGGTCACATGGCTTGTGACTACCCGACCCGCCATACAGATGATCAGTAGACGGTTGAAAGGACTGCCCAGGCAGAGATAGAGGTTCGACCGAGGAGGTCCATAGGGAGTAGGCAGACATGGCAGAGGAGATGGTCATGTAGTTGGTTGTGGGTGATGATTCGAGGTGTTACTACCACCACCATCAGGTGGTCCACCCCAACCACAAGGAGTAGGTGGACAGGGGCGATCTCAGCTACAGGAAGCTGAGGCCTATGACTATGGCGCTCTAGATATGATACAGGGTGCGATTTGTGTCTACTCCACCTTAGCTACAGTACTTATAGACACATGTTCCAGTCATTCTTTTATTTCCACGGACCTTGTTCGGAGCTCGGAGATTTCGGTGAAGCCGTTGGCTCGATCCTTACGGCTAGAGACTCCTACGGGAGAGGATTCAACGATTAAACATTGGTGTTGGCAGTGTGAGCTTACTCTAGGAGGCGAGAGCTTCGGCTGGGATCTCCTAGTAGCGGCATCGAGGCCTTACGACGTCATCTTGGGTATGGAATGGTTATCTACAGTCCATGCTCAGATTGACTATATTAGGCACAAAGTGCGGTGTGTCCGCACGGATGGGACTAGGTTTACCTTCACCGGAGAGAAGAGAGCTTTGCAGCACATGATGGACTTACCTGGAGGAGATTGCAGTCGATCACTCACCAGTTGGCTAGCCTTACCCTCGGGGTGGTTGATGTGGAGAGTCTGAGCTATCCTGTAGTGGTGGATCAGTACACAGATGTCTTCCCTGATGATGTTTCGGGTCTAAATCCTCACAGAGAGGTGGAATTTTACATTGACTTGTACCCCGGGAAGACACTGGTATCTACACCAGTGTATCAGATGGATCCTGTGGAGATTCGTGAGCTGCGAGTATAGTTGGAGGACTTACAGGAGAAGGGGTTCATCCAGCCTAGTGTTTCTCCTTGGGCAGCCCCGATTTTTTTCGCCAAGAAGACGGATGGGAGCTTGAGACTTTGTGTTGACTATTGGTGCCTGAACCAGGTGACCGTGAAGAACAAGTACCCACTCCCGAGGATTGACGACCTCTTTGATCAGATGAAGGGAGCATGGTGGTTCTCAAAGATAGACCTCAGATCAGGTTATCACCAGCTCAGAGTATGAGACGAGGATGTGCAGAAGACGACTTTCAAATTTCGGTATGACCATTATGAGTTTTTGGTCATGTCGTTCGGTGTGACCAACACTCCGGCATTGTTCATGGGACTCATGAATAGGATCTTTCAGCCATATCTTGATCTCTTTGTGGTGGTCTTCATTGATGACATTCTAATCTACTCAGCTACTGAGGAGGATCATGCCTATCATTTGTAGATAGTTCTGGACACACTCCAAGAGCACCATATTTATGGTAAGCTCTCGAAGTGACAGTTCTGGATATGAGAGGTTCACTTTCTGGGACATGTCATCTCAGAGGTTGGAGTTGTGGTGGATCCAGCGAAGATTGAGGCGGTACTTTCTTGGGATCCACCCAAGAGTGTGACGGAGGTACGGAGTTTCCTGGGTTTGGCCGGATACTACTGGAGATTTGTGCCAGATTTCTGCATAGTTACAGCACCTATAACAGCATTGACAAAGAAGGGGCAACCCTTCGTGTGGTCGGAGAGATGCCAATGAAGTTTTCAGGAGCTGAGGTAGAGGTTGACTAGTTCCCCCATCTTGAGGCTTTCGAAGGAGGGTATTGGGTACATAGTCTATTGAGATGCATCAGGGACCGAGCTCGGATGTGTCCTGATGTAGGAGCAAGAAGTTATCACTTATGGTTCTCGACAGCTGAGATAACATGAGCAGAACTATGCTACCCATGACCTTGAGTTTGCAGTAGTGGTCTTCACTTTGAATATGTGGCGACACTATCTGATGGGAGATCATTTTACGGTCTACTTTGATCATCAGAGTCTCAGGTATATCTTCTCCCAGAAGGACCTGAACCTGAGACAGCGGTGTTGGCTTGAGTTTGAGTTGGAACATTAACTAGTGGGAATTCCAAGGGTCACCTCCCATTAAAGAAGAAAGTTCGGGTGGTCCCCAACACTAAATTCAAAATGGTAGGTTTAAATTTCATAAATAAAATAAAGATACTTTATTTTATTTTCACCCACGAAAAGAAAAAAAACTAACTTTCACCCTTGACCTACTGCGGTCAAGGTGAAGGTATCCTTAAGTGAATATCGGCGCTGCGAGCTCAACGGTGTCCTCAGATTTCAATTCTAAGAACCAGTTCAAAAGTTACAAAAACCCACTCATATGTTTACTAAACGTACCTAAAAAAGGTTCAGAAATTCATTTTGGGCACACCGATCCTCAGAATCATGCACCGTCAATTTTCGCAGACTCTTACATTTCCATATAATTTAAAAAAATAAATGGAAAAATTCAGGTCTTTAAATTATCCCCACCTCAGGGTTTTGTGTCCCCATAAGACACAATTCAAACTAAGGGAACAAGTGGGGGTACTGAGCACGTATCTGAGCCTTTCGCTCCCATGTTCTCTCCTGGAGGTTCTCGTGTTGCCAACGAATGCACACCATAGGTATCGACCGCCCATAAAGGACCTACTCCTATCAATCCTCAATCTTTACTAGAACCTCTATAAACATCGCCCCATCGTCGATGTCCATCTCTCCCTAGTCAATGATGTGCGAAGGATCATATACGTATCTCCTCAGCTGGGATACGTGAAAAACTTCGTGCACCCGGTGCAACTAAGGGGGAAGTTCTAGGCGGTAAGACACCTCACTAACTTTGCTGAGGACCTAAAAGGGTCTGATGAACCTCATATATAACTTGTCGTCCCGACTAAATCTTTGAAAACCTCATCGTGGTGAGACCCGTAGAAAGACATGGTCGCCATTCTTGAAATCCATAGGTCTTCATCTCATGTCGGCATAAGACTTTTGCCTGCTCTGTGCATTCTTCATCTGCTCCTGGATAATCTGCACCTTCTCCATGGTATCCCATACCACATCTGGTCCCATGAGTGCTGACTCCCCTGGGTCAGTCCATCACAAAGGCGATCTGCAAGGCTGGCCGTACAGAGCCTCGAAAGGTGTCATCCCAATGGTGGAGTGATAGCTATTGTTGCATGAAAAATCCACCAAGGGCAAGTGATCCTCCCAGCTATGACCGAAGTCAAGGACGCAAGCATGCAGCATGTCCTTGAGGGTCTGAATGGTCTGCTCAGTCTGGTCATCCGTCTGAGGATGGAAGGCGGTGCTCAAATGAAGCTGTGTCCCGAAAGCCTCCTACAACCCCTTCCATAGTTAAAAAGTGAAATGTGCATCATGATAGGAGGAAATCATTGAGGGTACTCCATGTAGCCGCACAATCTCCTACACATAGAGGCATCCCAAGCTCTCTACTGAACTCTGCTCTCTTATTGGTAGGAAGTGGGCCGACTTGGTGAGTCGGTCGACGATCACCCAGATAGAATCATGACCCCTGGATGTAAATAGAAGTCCTATCTCAAAGTCCATGGATATCCCGTCCCACTTCCACTCTGGGACCTCTAAAGGCTGAACTAAGCCTGCTGGTACCTGATGCTTCGCCTTTACTTGCTGACAAGTGAGGCACCGAGAGACAAACTCTGCTACTGCTTTCTTCATTCTCGGCCACCAGTGTTGTCGTCAGAGGTCCTAGTACATCTTCGCCACTCCTGTATGTACCGCTAGAGGGGATGTGTGTAACTCTTTCAACACTTCCTCCCGAAGTGACATTGGTACCATAGTACGTCCTCTGAAAATGATGGTGTGCTCCCCACCTTCAGAAAATCCATCAGGTGTCTTCCCTGTGGATATCTGAACACGTCGAGCCTCACAGTCAGTGTCCCCACACTGCGCCTCCTTGACTCGCTGAAAAGGTAGGAGAGTGACTATAATAGACTGAAGAAAAGATGCTCTATCTCGATCCATAAAGGATATCTACAAAGCGACCAGATGCTTCGTCGCCTCACCTAGCAGCTATATACCAGATCTCATGCTGAGTGAATTTGCTACAACATTCCCCTTCCTAGGATTATAGACTATCTCGAAGTCATAGTCCTGGAGGAACTCAATCCAATGTCGTTGTCTCAGGTTTAGGTCCTTCTGGGAGAAGATATACCTGAGACTCTGGTGATCAGAGTAGACTGTAAAACGCTCACCCATCAGATAATGTCGCCACATCTTCAAAGTAAATCCCACTACTACTAACTCAAGGTCATGGGTAGTGTAGTTTTTCTCATGTTTTATCATTTGTCGATAACTATAAGAGATAACTGCTCACTCCCGCATCAGGACACATCCAAGCCTGGTCCATGATGCGTCATAGTAGACTATGTACCCAACGCCCTCCTCCGGAAGCCTCAATATGGGGGCACTAATCAGCCTTTTCCTCAGCTCCTAAAAAATCTACTGACATCTCTCTGACCACATGAAGGGTTTCCCCTTCTTTATCAACGTTGTTATAGGTGCTGCAACTCTGGAGAAACCCAGCATAAATCTCTGATAGTATTCGGCCAAACCCAAGAAACTCCGTACTTCCATCACACTCCTGGATGGCTCCCAAGAAAGTACCACCTCAATCTTCACCGGATCCACCGCAACTCTAGCCTCTGAGATGAAATGTCCCAGAAAGTGAACCTCTCAGATCCAGAAATGGGTGATCGTCGATCGACTCACCAAGTCGGCCCACTTCCTACCGATCAGAGAGCAGAGTTCAGTAGAGAGCTTGGGACGGCTCTATGTGTAGGAGATTGTGCGGCTACATGGAGTACCCTCGATGATTGTCTCCGATCGTGATGCATGTTTCACTTACCAGATATGGAAGGGGTTGTAGGAGGATTTCGGGACACAACTTCGTTTGAGCACCGCTTTCCATCCTCAGACGGATGGCCATACTGAGCGGACCATTCAAACCCTCGAGGACATGTCGCGTGCTTTCGTCCTCGACTTCGGTCACAGCTCGGAGGATCACTTTCCCTTAGTGGAGTTTGCATACAACAACAGCTATCACTCCACCATTGGGATGACACCTTTCGAGGCTCTGTACGACCGACCTTGCAGATTGTCTTTGTGCTAGATTGGCCCAGGGGAGTCAACACTCATGGGACCAGATGTGGTACGGGCTACCATAGAGAAGGTGCAGATTATCCAGGAGCGGATGAAGACTGAACAGAGCAAGGAGAATTCTTATGCCGACAGGAGACAGAGACCTCTAGAGTTTGAGGATGGTGACCATGTCTTTCTACGGGTCTCACC
Source organism: Viscum album (assembly GCA_963277665.1). NCBI lineage: Eukaryota > Viridiplantae > Streptophyta > Magnoliopsida > Santalales > Viscaceae > Viscum > Viscum album. The sequence continues at coordinate 1,548,373,964 of OY728150.1, forward strand.
ATGACGAGGATTGCAGAGATTTGGTCGGGATGGAAAGTTATCTCCGAGGTTCATCGTAACCTCTTAGGTCCTCAGCAGAGTTGGCGAGGTGGATTACCGCCTAGCACTTCCCCCTCAGTTGCACCGGGTGCACGACATTTTTCACGTATCCCAGCTGAGGAGATACGTACATGATCCTTCGCACATCATTATCTGGGGTGAGCTGTACATCGATGATGGGGTGACGTTTACGGAGGTTCCAGTAAATATTGAGGATCGAAATGATCGGGTCCTTCATGGGTGGTCGATACCTATGGTGTTGGTTCGTTAGCAGCACGAGAACCTCCAGGAGAGCACATGGGAGCGGGAGGCTCAGATACATGCTCAGTACCCCCACTTATTCCCTTAGTTTGAGTTGTGGCTTACGGGGATGAAAATACCTGAGTTGGGGAGAATGTAAAGACCCAGATTTTTCCATGTAATTTTTTTAAAAAATTATATGAAAATGTACGAGTCCACAAAAAATAACGACGCGTGATTCTGAGGCCCGGTGTGCCCGGAATGGATTTCTGAACTTTTTTTTAAGTATGTTCAGTAAACATATGAGCGGGTTTTTGTAATTTTGAACCGGTGCTCGGAATTGAAATCTAAGGACATCGTTGAGCTCGCAGTACCAATATTCGCTTAACGAGACCTTCACCTTGACTGCAATAGATTGAGGGTGAAAGTTAGTTTTTGTGCATTTCTTAGGAGAAAATAAAATAAAGCAGCTTTATTTTATTTATGAAATTGAAACCTCCCATTTTGAATTTAGTGGTGGGGATCACCCGAACTTTCTTCTTTAATGGGAGGTAACCCTTGGAATTCCCACTAGTTAATGTGCCAACTCCAATTTTAATTAATGTGCCAACTTTGATTAATTAATAATCTTAATTTATTAATTTGGCATTTCTTCTCTTGGTTGGGGGATTTGTTGGAAAAGGAGAGCTTGAGAGAATTGCGGAGAAACAATCTCTCCAGCGAAGAACACTTTCTCCAATGAAGAACTTCGTTGAAGGATCCCCAACGATGAACGTCTTCAACGACGACGAACCAATTTCTGTCCTTTCCTCTCCTCACCGACGTCAACGAGCAATCGAGGTAGGGATTTTTGTTTTGAGTACCCCCTTACCTCGTTCTTGTCGTTCTTATTGAATCAAGAACAACTATGTTGCTTGTTATCGTTCTAACACGGAGGGTACGAGACAAACGAACACGACCCAACCCCTTCGCAACCTTTGTGGATTTTGGTGGTCTTGAATCAATGGCGAAGTCCCGAGATGAGTGTGGGAGTCTACGGAATGAAAAACGGGCCACCGGGGCGCGCCCGGTGACCCGAGGAGCGTCGCCGACGACCGTGGCGGCGACCGACACTGGTGGGAGTCGGGAGCGGCAGCGGCACAACTACTGCGCCGGAGAAGGGTTGTGGTGGAGCAAGGGCGGTGGTCGGCCGTGCGAAGGGGGCGGTGACGTGCGTCTGCGCCGCTGGGCGTGCAGGAGCCGCATCACGAGGTCGCGACGTCGAAGGGAGGGCGGTCGACTCGCTGCCGGATGCCGGTGGGGGCGCGGCGTGCGACTGCACCACAGAGGAGGGTTGGTCATCCGGCCAGCCAGGGAGCCGAGTGGGACCCCAGGTCTCGCGTACCAGCTGTCGTCGCCACGTGGCGTCGACCAGTCAGACACCCAACCCGAACGGTTGGGCCGTTCGGGGTACCCAGGGGGCGCCTCCCCCTTGGTGGTGGCTAGGGCGGACCCCACCATGGGGCCAACCAATCGCGGACCAACGTGGGCTGGACCCCGCAGGCCGGGCCGTACCCAGTAGGTCGGGTTGGGCCGGGTCGGTTCGTCCGAGTTGGACCGGACCCGGACCAACTTCAACCCCTTTCCACTCTTTCGGCCATATCTTGAGATTCAAGCGTCCGTTTGACGAACCGTCTAAGGCGACATAAACCTTGGATCGAGACGGTCCTTTTGGTACACTGCACTTGAGTTTTGGATAAAGTTGGGGTATGGCCGGGTTGGATCGAACACGAATCCAACCGGGCCCTCGGGACTAAAAGACCAATAACTTACAGATTGAGCGTCTGATTGACGCACCGTCTGTTGCATTGAGACCCCTTTTACGTGACGATCATTTGAGATACTTCTTTGTGGGACTTCGTTGCAGTTGGATTATCGACCTGTGGCTTGAGGAGCAGACCCTCCTGGAATCAAGCGAGCTTAGTGTGGGAACCCTATAGTTGGATGTAACATGAAAAAGGGATCTTATGTGGGTTTGTGCCTTGAGATCCTACGTGGGTCTGTGTTCAGGGATCCAACTTGGATCCGCTCTAGGAATCCACGTGGGATTATTCTAGGATCCTACGTGGGTGTGCTATATTAGGATCCTATATGAGTTTGATGATTTAGGATCCGGCGTGGGTCTGATGATTTAGGATCCTACGTGGGTCTGGCTCTTAGCAGAGTAAGATGATTTAGTAGTTACATCTAATTATCTTTACTACCGTACCTAAGTTAGACCTGGTGTGAGCTGAGTCTTACCTTTGTGGTATTCTTCTGTGTGGTGTTACCTTTGTGGTACATACATTTGTGGTGATACCTTTGTGATATACTTCTGTGTGTCTTTTCCTTTGTGGTACTTACCTTTGGGGTGTTACCTTCATGGTAATCTTTCCTCCGTGGAACAGTTGACCTCTTGGCTAAAAGAGTTGGACCTTGTGTTTCCTCATGAATGAGATTGGTATAGTTGATAACTTAGGTATATGTATGGACATATACCTAAGTAGGGTTGTCAGTTGTTTTCATGTTTTGTGGTTTATCCTTTGTGGATTTTGTGAGACCTTTGAGAGTCTCGGGGTCCCTACTGAGTATCGTTATACTTACCCCTGCATGGGCTATGCCAGCACCTTGTTGTGTTTGGTGCAGACGACGGACATCGCTGATGGAGGACGAGGGTACCAGGTTTGGAGGTAGCTCGGAGGTGGACATTAGACGTGGTGTACCGCAGGGATGACCGTTCGAGAGCTATATCTACCCTTCAGGTAGGATCTTTGGTGGGTGTGCACAGGAGTTGTTTTCAGTTTTCCTTGTACTTTTCAGTTGAGCTTGTATTCTGTCTACTTTTTCTTTCTGTACACACTCTGTTTACTATATAGTTTTAATTTGTGCTCGTATCCTACTTTATGCTTAGTTGTGTGAGTTTACATGTTATAAAGACAATGCATTTCCAGTTTTAGGGAATACGCCTTTCAGTGATAGTTTCCAGCCCTTGACCTATGGAATACGGGTTTGGGGTAGTTACGACATGAGTCCCGGGGGATGGGTCGTGACAGGACTTGACCCCATTTTTTTGAGACTTTGACCATTAGTTTTAAAAATATTTTTATCCTATCATCAATTAAATAAATATATTTTTTTAAAAAACTTATATTAAAAAAAACTCTAAACTCAGCGACCCTATCTCGAGTGAAATGCAATGGAGGCTGAAGCATGTCGGCGTCGCCTACAGATGTCGAGCATGGAGGCAACCGAGATCAAATGAAACCAAAACATGGAAGCCGCGATGTAGGGAGATCGAACTAAAGATGCCATAGAGACGAACAGAGACCTGAGCTGCACCGCCCTATTGAATCTGAAGCTTTCCATGCCTGTTCTGACCGGCGAATATGAACACCCGATCTAATTTATTCGATCCCAACCGTTCGATTGAAGAAGAATGACCTTGACCCACTGGATAATGTTGACTATTTTTTATTTGGAATTTATTTCACCGGTTTTATTTTCTCCCCCTCATTGATGAGTCAACGCGGTTTGACCTCATTAAGGCTGTCGCGTGGTTTTAATTACGTTGTAAATACGTCTTGGTTTTTTTCCTATATAATGAAATGAAAACCTCTCCAGAAAATCATCCCAATTGGTGGTGCACAAAACATCATTTGTGTTCAAGTATTTTCCTTCAATCTTCTTTCCATCCTCGCTTGTGTTTTTTCGTGTTGATCAGTCGGACATTTCCAACATTTGGTATCAGAGGGAGGCTGTCTTAATCCTCAATGCTGAACTCCGAGCCATCATCGCCCCAACTCTCCCAGACATCATCGGCACATCCCAGACCCCCCGTTGACAGCGGCAGCGGCCCTCTGGTGGTACATTGAGTGGTGAAGGAGATTAGGGGATCGACGACGTATCTGATCCTCACGAAGACAAACTACAGCGACTAGTCCTTGATGATGAAGGTCATGCTTCAAGCATGTGGTCTTTGGGATGTCGTCGACACTGGCGGTGCGGAACTCCAGGAAGATCGGATGGCGCTGGAGGCCATCCTACGTGATGTCCCGCCGGAGATGATCTCCATACTCGCCGTCAAGGCAACTGCCAAGGAAGCGTGGGACACCGTGAAGACCATGCACATCGTCATTGATCGCGTTCGCAAGGCCAATGCTCAAAATCTCCGCAAGGAGTACGAAGGCATTGTTTTTCACAACGGCGAATCGGTGGACGACTTCGCAATGCGGCTCGCCGGGATGGTGAACCAACTCACGATCCTCGGCGATCCGGAGCCTCAAGACAAGGTCGTTGAGAAGTATTTGCGCGTCGTCCCCTCAAAGTTCTCCCAAATTTCCCTTTCAATTGAGACGCTTCTCGATATCTCTACGCTCTCTATGGAGGAGGTAATAGGGAGACTCAAAGCGGCGGAAGACCGTTTTGACCCGGCACCCACCACCAACTATGGAGGGAATTTGCTCCTCACCGAGGAGGAGTGGGATGCACGGATGAAGGAGCGACAAGCGAGGGATGGACCCCTCAACGACTCCAAGACTAGCAACTGGCGTCGCCGAAAACCACCAAGGGATGATAGGGGATCCAATGACGGTCATGACGCCTCAAGAGACCAATGTCTCTATTGCGGAAAAATGGGTCATTGGGTCAAAGATTATCGCAGCAGGATGAGACATGCTAAGGCTCTTCTAACCCATGGTGACGACGACGTGCCGACACTCCTTATGGTAAGGGTGTGCACTGCAATGCTTGATTCACCACCACCACAATCTGCCACTTCGAATTCCCCACGGCCACATTGCAGTCCTCTCCGAGTGGTTGAGGCGAAGGTCTTTGCACAACATGCTCAAAGGGAGGCGTGCGACGACGACCTGTGGTACCTCGACACTAGTGCCACAAACCACATGATCCGTTCCCGCGCTGCCTTCTCTGAGCTTGACTCTGGGATTCGCGGCACCGTGAAGTTTGGTGACGGATCCGTCGTCAATATCGAGGGGTGCGGGACGATCTTATTCACTTGTAAAACCGATGAGCACCACGCACTCACGAGGGTGTACTTCATCCCGAGCCTCACCGCCAACATCATCACCATCGGACAACTCGATGAGAGTGGTTGTCAGGTACTGATCGAGGGAGGCATCATGAAGATTCGGGACAAGCAACGACGTCTGCTGGCTAGGGCGCAGCGCTTCCCCGACCGGCTGTACAAGCTCAGACTCAGCATTGCACAACCTACATGCTTGTCAACAAGGGGGTCAGAGGTGGCATGGCGATGACATGAGAGGTACGGCCACCTGAACTCCCATTCTCTGCCCAAGATCGCTCAACACGATATGGTGTGAGGGCTTCCGCGGATTGATCAAATAGATCAAGTTTGCGACAACTGCCTCACTGGGAAGCAGCAACAAGCGTCTTTCCCCGAGCAAGTGAAGCATCGTGCAGAACAAGTCCTCGACCTTGTCCACGGTAACCTTTGCGGGCCGATCACGCCAACAACGCCAAGCGGGAACTGCTGCTTTCTGTTACTCGTGGATGACATGAGCCGCTACATGTGGGTTAATCTTCTTGCAAGCAAAGACCAGGCTCCAGCAGCAATCAGACGCTTTCAATCCACAGTGGAGGTGGAGATAGAGCGCAAGCTGAAGGTTCTCCGCACTAATTGCGGTGACGATTTTACCTCAGTAGAACTCGGTGAATACTGTACTGAGCGTGGCGTACAACGACAACTCAAGATTCCCTTTTCACAACAGCAGGATGAGGTTATTGAACAACACAATCAAACTGTGGTGTCTATGGCTCAAAGCATGCTGAAGGCTAAGGGTCTTCCCAGGATGTTCTGGGGTGAGGCTGTCTCCACCGCCATCTTCATCCTTAACCGAGCGTCGACTCACAACCTTGACGGAATGACACCTTATGAGGCCTGGCATGGAAAACGACCGGCGGTGCACTTTATCCGCACCTTTGCCTGCATCGCGCATGTTAAAAACGTGAAGCCTCACCTGAAGAAGCTGGATGACCGGAGCACGCCGATGATCTTTGTCGGGTACGAATTCGGGTCCAAGGCATATCGCGTGTATGACCCTGTCAGCAAGTGCGTGCATGTAACACGCGATGTCACCTTCGACGAGGCAAAACAGTGGGATTGGAGTGCTCATGGTGAACAAGCTGTGTTGAGTAGTGAGGATCCATTCACTGTCGAACACACAAAGGCATGTAATGCGGAGGCCGACAACACTGTTGGAGACCAGTGCTCATCACTCAAACCCATTAGTGCGAACTCAGCAGAAGATGCAACACCAGACGTGGTTAAGGTGATACTCGTGTCATCAACCACAGTGGAGTTCGCTTCACCGCCATCCAATATGGCAGAAGCACTAGACGTTGATCACGACGACGCCCCGCTTTGATTTCGCACCATCGGCAACATTATCGGTCCGACAACACCGCCTGAGTTTGCACGACGCAAGCTCGACCTTGGTGAGTTACACTTCATTACGGCTGACGAGCCAAGCCCGCCCACCTGCATGCCACTTTCATTGCATAGAAGACGGCGGCGAGCAAGGAGAAGGTTTCGAGGGAGGAATAGCAGCCTGCAAACATTCTCACGAAGTCACTTGGGCGCGCCAAGTTCAAAAGTTGCGTGCGAAAATCGGCGTTGTTGAGATCCAGAGAACGCAATAAAAATTAGGGGGTGATTGTTGACTATTTTTTATTTGGAATTTATTTCACCGGTTTTATTTTCTCCCCCTCATTGATGAGTCAACGCGGTTTGACTTCATTAAGGGTGCCGCTTGGTTTTAATTACGTTGTAAATACGTCTTGATTTTTTTTTTTGCCTATATAAATGAAAACCTCTTAAAAAAACAGATACACCCGATCGACGCTGATCAGCTCGATTTTCGATTGAAAAAGTGGTCTTCACTGATGAGTATCCACAGATGAACTGAGTCGATTGTGGAACTCTCGTCAAGGAAAATCAAAGAAGCAGGACGACCACTGTGGAGTCGATCCGTAACGAGCAAACTCGAGCCCGACCTTGACTCATTGACCAAGACAAGATGATCGACGAAGGGAGCCTGTGCTTGCTGGAGATGTGTGAGGCCGAGACCGAGCCTGGTTGGGATGAAGTCAAACCGTGTCTGTTGATCTGAGATCGATGATTCATTCACTGTGCAGGTCCAAGACCGGAGGCGGGCCTCGTACACTCCCATGGCTACGACAGCATTAACACGGGAGGATGCACACCACCTGTTCAATCAAATGCCTGAATGACTGAATCATTGAATAACCTGAAGCATACCTTGATCGGTGTCTATCCGGGTAAAGACCAACGCCCTCACCACAAGTATAGAATGACAAACCAGTCTCAGGCCGACTTCCAGCCTTGCACCACCAGGTCGACCCAAGCTCACCCTTGTAGACCCTTGCGAGCCCCATTTCTAAGAAGCACATGAATCCACCTGATGAATGCTCGATTCCATGGCATACCCAACACTGATCGAAGCTTTGTCATACTGGATAGACGTCCCGATGCCTTCCTCGCACAAACCCAACCTGGAACAGGCCTGCTAGCCTTAATGACCCAACAAGACATGACCCAAGCTCAATAAATCCATGCCATAATGGGCTCGAGCCAGAACATGCAACAATTTAATTCTCCCTCTGCATGTGAGCAACACACAGAGCATGACTTTCACTTCGCCAAGACGCAACGGAGCACTCCAGCTTGCATTTTTTCTCGAAGGAGTACGAATTTCGTTCATGGTAGGAATTTCTGAGCTGTGAATATGTTCTCAACTGAATCAATCTTCACCATTGTCTACCACACATGGCACTCATCTAGCTAGAAATAGAAACTCACTGCTCACTGCACTGAACCCACTGATCTGGACCCTGGCCTTCGGCTTAGTTTCAATTAGTTTAGGATTTATTGTAATTCTCTACATGTTAATTCCATTATGTTCTTTTATTCGATTTTGGTGTTCTCTTCTCCCTCTTTTCTTCATGTTTATTGCTCTTGTGATGACCTAGTGATCTCAATCTCCATGATCATGGAGAACTAACACTTTGCAGGTGATCCAAGGGAAATTAAAATGGCATTCTTGAGTTTCTATGTTTTAATTATCAATATATTTTTCTGATTCTAGTGTGACAGTGAAGGTGGGTTATAGAGGAGGCAAATGTCACTCCATATTCCATTAACACTGCCACACTCCTCTACTTGTTGCACTTCAATGCCTCCCTCCATTAAGACCACTCTTCATACTAGTGGAGTTGTGTGATTTGAAGGGAAGAATGGTATGAGATTGATGCTAGGTGAGTAAGCCCATTCATTCGATTGAGGTGCACGCTTGCCAATTTACCAAGGAGAATAATGAGATTTTTAGTTTGATCAAGGATTCTTGAGCAGATTATCGATTCCATACAAAAGGAAAATAGTGGAGTGCGTATGGACGAATGATATTGAGTATGTGCACTGAGTTAGGAGATTTAGAAAAAATGTAAATGATAATCAAACTCATTGGAATTCACCCTAATACTATCTATATTTCTTTCTAACCTGTGTTGTGCTACTTCTATTCCATTTCCAATCCATAAACAATCAAAAACCAAATATCATTTTTGGCTGCTTTCAAAACATTAAAAACAAAACAAATAGACATAAGTGATTAAGATAGTGAATCTCCCCACATCCAACTCCTTGAGAGTGATCAACCACTAGGCTGTATTAGGAGTATAATATGAAATTCTGTTTGATTGTGGCTCACGACAACCATGGGATCAGCTTGACTGAGAAACAAGGGGTGGAGTAGCAATGAAAAACCAAGTCAAAAAACCATTTAGAGAATCCGATACATCTCATGAAGTTTAGCAAATAATTCCATCCAAGTTTGTCATAGGCTTTTTCCATACTACTTTAACCATGATATTTGTTCCTGGAACCTTCCTATCGAGGTCCACCTTCACCTCTCGAGTCAAACCAATGGTGTCTTGTATAATTATCTCTTGTATAAATCCATGTTATTATCAAGAATTTTAAACACTTTGTTGGAGAAGTTGCACGTGCTGATTGGATGAAAATGATTAAACGAGATTGGGTATCACCTTTGTAATAAGAACAAGGGACGCAGCATAAACAGCCATGGGTAGAAAACCAACCTTGAAGTAGTCCTGAATCGCCTCCGTGAGATCCTTTTTGATGAGGTCCTGTACAACGATAAATAAAGAGCCTAGGAACACATCAGGGCCAAAGGCGTTGTCCAAATTATGGGTTTTAAGGTTCTCTAAAATCTTAGCTTAATTAGCGATGGATTCTTGGGTGATGTTGGTCTAGTCTCCAACCAAGTGAGGTCTACCATTGAAAAAGGCTTCTCCATTCAACCTTTTAGGACAAACCCCCCCTCATGGTCTCTCATACATTTGATTAAGTTTGATAAATTATCTATAACTAGAGGGCCAGTAACACTAACACCACTGGTATGGGAGCCATCTTTAAGTTGCAACTTGAGATTCCCTACAAACTTCATCTCCTTGATAAAATCATGGAAATACATCATATTTCTATCTCCCTCTTTAAGCTAGTGTATTTGGGATTTTTCCCAGACCACTTTACCCTCCATGATCAACCTCTCCGCAACAAGTCTTTGTTTAGTCATTAGATCCACAAGAAGGTTGTCATCCCACCATTCCTAGTGCTTACTGTTGAGTTGTTTAATCCCATTGTCTAGTTTAAAAATACTTGTGATAGGATTGGGATGTTTCTTCATCCATTCAAGAAGCACTCCTTTCAACCGTCTGAGTTTGTTGTGTATGAAATCACACGGTTGGCCCTATATGGAAGCGTTCAATGAGTTATGGACTATTTATATGAAAGTGGTATCCCGAAGCCAAAGTTTTGAGAAAAAGAAATGAGGTTTATTATCTATTGTAGTTCCCAGTTTAATGAGCATAGGAGAGTGATCTGAAAGGGCCCAAGCCTTGTGCGTGGCTGAGGTATTAAGGAAAGTAGAGATACCTTGAATATTAGCAAGACATTTGTCCAAGTGGCTCTATGTTATCTTACTACCTTACTGTTGTTACAACATGTGTAATGATCACTATAGTAGCTAAGGTCGAGTAGTTGGGTATTCTCCAGGTTCATATTAAAATCAAACATAGTTTTCCTTGAAAAAACACATCCACCTCTCCGCTTTGATTGTCTTAAATAGTGTGGAAGTCACTACTAATGAACTAAGGTGAGGATCCAGAGTTTGAAGAGGAGAGTGCTTTCCAAATAATCTCTCTCTCAACATATATATAATATATGTATGTATGTATGTATGTAATTGTGTGTTTGTATGTGTTTATATTTATATTTAATTATAAATAAATGTATATTTAACTATAGATATAAATAAATGAATATTTAATTCTAATTATATTTTTTTGAATGTATATTTAATTTTAATTATATAAATATGCGTGTGTAGTTCTGAGATGAATTTAATTCTTTACTAGATAAAGCATGTTCGCCCTAGCTTATCTGGGATGGATTTGAAATATATCTCAGATTTAGTGGGGCACAATGCTAATCTGGGACAGGTTTTATATTCATCCGAGATATGTTAGGGGTGGGCACAGATTGGTTTAGTTCGTTTTTGACTAAAAACCAAAACCAAACCACAATTTGATATTCATTTTATATATATAAAAACCAAACCTTTTAGGTTCAGATGGGAAAATTTCTAAACCATTAATTTGTGGTTTGGTTCAGTTTAGATTATGAATTAACCCATTTTTTTATGCTAACATCCTAAATATGGATCCAGAATATTTTATAATGATTGGAAGATAATTTGGACATAATTTATACATTATCATTGACAGGACGACCTGATATCACCCTTGATCTACTATCAAAATAAACCTTTTTATTGGTAATTAAATTCGTTCTGTAATTGGATCTCATCATTCCAATGGAAACAAAAATACTTAATCATAAACAAGTACAAAATAGAGGTCGTTCAGTTTAACAGGTGGGGTTTGGTTTGACCCATGAATCGAAATGTAAACCGTAAGGGTCTATTAAATCTGCACTGCAAACCAAACAATAAAAAAACAGATATTTTGATTTGGTTTGGTTCAATTTGATCAGTTTTTTTGCTCATATGTGCATGAGATAGATTTGAAAATCATCCCTGATAACTATATAACTATATATATATATATATACATAATTTATAAATTTATTATAAATTGTAATTATAATATATATTTATATATAGCTAAATGAATATAAATACGATAAATAATTAAATAATTAAATAAATACACACGCACACATTATTTACTTAATTATTTATTATAAATTCAACTTATATGTATATACATAACTATGCTATAAATATAAATATAAACATATATATACACTCAGGCATGCACACACATTTATAATATAGTTATAGAATATATATATATATATATATATATATATATATATATATATATATATAGAAAAACACACACATACGCACACTTATAGTGTATTCATAGAAATAAATAAATAAATAAATATTTATTTATATTTATAACATAATTATATATATATTGATACACATTTATATAAATATATTATAAATATGTGTGTGTTTATTTATAACATAATTATATATTTGTATAAATATAAATGGAATTAAAATAATAATAGTTAGTATACATATTTAAAAATATACATTTACTGAAATAAATATATAACTAATATTTTTCTAAAAATATACATATATGATATTTATATATTTATATAATATATTTTCTATACATATGTGTGCATATTTATAAATTATATAAATATATAATAACACACACACAAATATAATTTTTATACATATCTATTTATTCAAATGAATATATATATATATATATATATATTTTTTTTATTTCCAATATATATGTATATATTTTATAAAAATATTATTATAATGTAATTTAAAAGTTATAATTATAATTAATATACTTATAAATATATATTTTTTGACACACACACATATTATAAATAAATATATTTACATTTATATGCTTATAAAATATATATTTAGAATAGAATATTTATAAACACCCAAACACGCATAATTATAAATAAATATATTTAATCATAAATATATATTTAATTATAAATAAATATTTAATTATAAATAAATATATAGTTAACTATACATGTAAATAAATATATATTTGATTATAATTATTAAAAATCACACACACACATATTAATAACACACACACGTGAGATGAATTTAATTATATCCCAGATAAAGTACGCGCGCCCCAACTTATTGGGACGAATTTCAAATCCATCCTAGATGAGGACTTCCTTGGGAAAGATCATATGGGATGAACTTAAATCTCTCCCAGATAAAAATTAGTGTTCATGCATGCCAACTTATTTGGAATGGGTTTAATTTTGTCACAGATAATCTATCCCTCATATATAAGGGATTACTCATCTGGGATGGATATATAATTCATCCTAAATAAATAATATATTTTATTTGGGAGGGATATCATATCTATCTCGGATGTGCCATCCCAGATGTATGATTTTCTTGTAGTGAATTGAAGTTGGACATCCATGATGTTACCGACATGTATATATTTTGTAATTTATTTATTATATAGCTTTCCTTAGAGTTTGGATAATTTTTTTATGTTTTTAAGGGAAATTCCACGCTGCATAGTTGTTGTGCTCCTTTTTGGAAAAGGAAACCTTGATTTGATGAATGCAAAAGGACCGATAAGAGGACTAATGCTCGTCCAAGGACTTGTTCATACGCCCAAACTAGTTTTCTCAAGTCTTCTAGTGCGCCCCAGTTTGTACCCTCTGTCGTTTGGGTTACAGTGAGGTAGAACTAACTTCTTCCAACCTAACAATCTAGGGAAAGATAAGAGCAAGCAAAGCCACGTGAGAGGATCAATCTAAGGGCCCATTTTACTGACCTCTTATCTAACTCTAAATTTATAGTTTTCCTACAAGACACAAATTTTAACATTTTTTTAGGAAGGCTATGACTCCGCAAGCATGCAACAGTACCATCATCACACCATTAGTGCCTCAAATATTTTATCAATGGAAAAGTTAGGGTATGGTATATTGATGATTCTCCCTTTGAACCCTGTGAATCTTAGTATATAGATATAAGGTTCTATAAAAGAGAGGGGAAGAAGTTAGTGACACATAACACCTTTCAAATTACAGCCTCCAATGGCTTGGAAATATCCCCCATGTATGTATGGAGTGAACTTGACAATGACTACAAATCTCCCATAAAAGAAATTGAGGAAACCACTCTCGATTTGGGAATTAATGGAGTCATGCGAGTTCAGTTTAACAATAAGACAAAGAATTTGACCAAATTATTTTCATACGCTCACTAGGTGAAAGTTCTTATGGTGTGACCGCTACCGAGAAAAGGAAAGACTACCTCTCAATCCATGTATATCAACTTGGTTCCATAGCGTATGTACCACTATCCAGGAATATTTTATCTTTAGTCTTAGTCAACATTGCCGAAGCTCTTCAACCAAGTGGATATGAATCCCAGAAGAAGGATAAAATCATGGGACCTAGGATTGTTTACCCCCATCCTCATGATATTGGTTGCATTTATTGGTCATGATCGTGCAGAAGAGCGATGTGATCCTGGAAAGGACAATGATGCCTCCGATAAGAAAGTTCCCATGTCATCCACCAAATCTCAAGATATTAGCACATCATCTACCTCAGATAATAGTGAAGAATAAGGGGGAAATATCTAGGATACCCTCACATCATCCTTAGGGTTTAGTGATACCCCTGTATCTTTCATTAGATCCCAAAATACTACTTTATCATTCCATTCTGATAATGGAAATGTAGAAGAAGGAGGTGAAGAAGATAACAGGTATGCCCCTCCAACATTCGAGGAAGGTGTATCAACCACCACCGATGAACTCAGGTACATAAATTTGGATATAAAGGAGGATCCACAACTTACATTGACCAATGCTACCATGCCCATGAGGAATATGAGACACATATTTCCTTAACCAAGAAGCACCATGATTTTTTTGCATAGAACTATACAAAAATGCCTTTAGTTGGATCCCGATATGGCTACCCATCATTTGGGTTTTCCAAATGACTATCATGGATTTAAATAGGAAGCTAGGAGAACGCACCCAACTCATGTTGCTTAGGTAGAAGCTAAGGCCGATAAGATCATCAAAGCCAACTTTATTTGGGAAGTTCAATACCTGAAATGGATCACCAATATTGTCCTTGTAAGGAAGAAGAATGGGAAAATCTAGTCTTTCATCGATTTTAGGGACCTTAACTAACATTTCCCAAATGATGTTTTCTTGATCTCGATCATGGAATTACTGATCGATGTGACCACAGGTTTCCAAGACCTCTCCTTTATGGATGGGTATTTAAGATTCAATTAGATCTGGATGGTCTCTGATGACGAGGAAGTCACTGCCTTCAGGGCACCCTAAGGGGTATATTGCAATCAAGTAACGTTGTTCAGCTTGAAAAATATTGGAGCTGCATATCAATGTAACAAAAACCATATCTTTAAGCCCCATTGGGGAAGATCATATAATTCTATGTTGATGACTTAGTGTTCAAATCTCAAGAACGTTGTGATCATCTTGCCAATCTTGAGACAATTTTCAACAAAATGTGGAAAACAACCTAAAAATAAACCCATTAAAATGTACTTTTGAGGTAACATCAGGGAAATTTCTCAACTTTGAAGTATGCCATTGCAGTATCTAAGTTGATATTGAGAATATCAAAGTGATCCTTGATATTAAACCTCCTTTTAAACTCAAGGAATTGAGAGGACTTCAAGGGCGTCTAACTTATCAGATGTTTCATAGACAACCTCATTGGTAAATGCTTACCCTTCACAAAGTTTATGAAGAAAGGGTTTACCTACTAGTGGGATGAGTACTATTAGGAAGCCTTCAACAATATCAAGCAATACCTTATGCACCCATGAGATGCTAATGTCGTTAGTGGAGGGGAATCCTATCATCTTTTATGTGGAGACCCAAGAGCAGTCACTCAGTGCACTTAAGCGGCCCAAGATAAACATACTTTATTTTACATCATTTCCATAATTAAAACACTACATTAAATAATAATCTCAATATCTCAAGAATCAAGCGGTTTAGTGTGTTTAGAGACTAGTTACATAGGAGACTTATTTTACAATGCTTGTGAACATTTCCCCATAATTTCCTCATACTAGATCTTATCCTAGATGTCTCATAGGTTAAACTCATCCTCATGATCCGGGAAATGGAAACGTAAGAAAAGGGTGAACTCAAGGGCTTGATAAGGGAATAATAAATAGATTAACATGTTACCCATGGTGATATCATACACATATGGGAAAACATAAGTAGAAGAGAAATATCTTATTAAAAGAACATGGAATCATACAAACTATTAATATTGTATAATAATAGAACAAGTAACCTCATATGACCAAACATATAACATAGCATAAAGATCGTGAAAACATGAGGCATAAATCATGATCCATGGGCATATCATAGTCACATATCAAAATAGTACGACACCAAAATAAGAATAAAAACTCAACATTGTGGATCAAGAATCACAACCCTTTTCCTATAGTGGATTAGGAATCAAAAAATGTTTTCCATAGTGGATCAAGAATCAAAACCTATTTCCCATATTAGATAAGACATCACAACTTGTTTCCTATTTCGGATCGAGAAACACTACTAATTTCACCATTATCTCATGAGATATAAATCTTTACCTAATGCATTAGAGGATATATAAGCCCACACATCAATTAAAGATTAACCATACATGTGTGCCATAAGAAAAAATACAATCATCATATCATTAAAACCCATAAATAAGAATGGGGTTCACGTTAAATTTTTAATAGTGTAACATAAATAACCACATAAACCAGATAGATTGATACTATATTCAATAACCCAAAAGAGGAACTTTATAAAATCTTTTTAGAGGTTGGTTCATAAAGAATAAGTTCATGAAAAATGGATATATTAAGATAAGGAGGAAAATGGAATCCAAAATTAAAACATTTGATTTTTAAAGGAAAATCATTGTCAATATTTTGAAATACCTTTGTTGAAAACCAATATTGAAAAAGGAGATAATAAAAATTATCTTTTAAAAGTGTAAAAGGAAAGTATTAAGATCACATAAATTGATGCATACTTGGATTTCAATATAAGAAAGGAGAACATTAGCGGTAAATGAAAACATGGACTTGAAACGAAGAACCAATTAAGAGATGGAGGTTCGTTATTGATAATGTTATACTTTTAGGTGAGCGAACAATCAAGTGGGAATATTTGAATAAAAAGAGACATTTTACACAAAAAGATAAAGGATAACATCATATAAAAATATATATCAATTAATAAAGAGAATATTGAAGGTCAAAGTTCAAAAGAAACCATATAACTCAAAGAAAGTGATTTGAGTTACCAAAGTCCCTTATCTTGAATCTTGACTTCAACAAAAGTGATTTAAATTTATACTTTTCATTTATAATTATTCTCTATAATTATATTAGTTACCTATTTTCCCACATTGGGTGTTTACAGTTTTGACCATTTTTACTAGTTTCGTAGGGGTGGTGTTGGTATTCATTATTATTTCAAAGTCCATCCTTACAAGATTATTAAATTTAATATAATGGGTGATTTATAATCATTTATGAATTTTAAATTTTCTTTCACAAGTGCTTTATTCTTTATCATAGAAGATGAAATCCACAACAAACACATTTTGGTGATTTTTAACCCATGAAGGGTGCTTTCTTAGTTAATGAATTAGATATTGATATAACCCTTCCATAAATAATAAAAAATATTTATTTACATATTTATATAACATTACACCATTAATTATATTTTCATAATCATCCATGATATAATTTCATATCATTTTTCAAGTAGGTGGTCAAACTGACCCAAACATGAACATACCATGATTAATGGATAATTATGATGTGATTTTGCTACAATATAATTATATAAATGGAATAATGATATAATTTAGTGTTTATTATTTTGATATACCATAATTATAAAGAATAAAGAGAATAAGTGATGTATAATAAACAATTATATAGTATGAATAAATTGTTTTTCCTCTTAGTTTTCTTGTTTAAGATGGTTAATTTTATAACGATTGTTTATTACTCATAACATTAAGAGGTTATTCAAGTTTTATTACCATAACCTTATTAATATCATAAAAAACATATTTATCCTTTAAACCCATTCTTATATCCAACCATGAAAGGCGATATTGAAAAATGGAATGCATCGTACCATGGAAGCAATAGTCTGCACATACGCATGGATGATGATTTCATTTTTCAAGGAACGAGATAAAGAAGTAATATAGTTTAGTATTATAGAATAATAAATAAGTTATAAATATCATAATTATATATTAAATTCACCTTTTGGACCATCCAAGTTAGGCGGTGAAGGAAAACAAACTCATTTATTCATGGATGCGGTAGTCCGCATATACGCACGTTTCACATTTTTGTTTTTATTAATGGAAAATAGAAAAGGTGGTTCATGATTATACCATAATTATAATAACATATAAGTATACTAATTATAATAATGTTATCATTTTAATATGGTGTAATTAAATTTGAATAAGAAGGAGTGAACACAAATAAATATAAACGAGAAAGAGAGGTTATGAACTTATACCTCACTTCTTGGATTATCATCTTTGTGAAGGGGGTTAAGAATTTAAGAGATGGCCTTTTGAGAAGACCAAAAACACTTTAAGGTGTCTAGGAATGTTTAGGAGAGGTTTGGGTAGATTTTTTTTCAAACTTAGGGGGTTGTGGTGTGATGGGATGTGAGGAGAGGAGAGCCCCTTTTATAAGTGAAAAGGGGTGATATTTTTATAAATACTCAAATATTTTCAATAATGGGAAGTCACTCTCAAGAAAAGTGGCTCAAAATTTTGAGAAATAATGGGGAAAAGAATAGATAAGGTTGATAAATCCTCAACCAATCTTTTTTTCACATGTTTTAAACACGTTTCAATCCCTTTACCCCTTGAATTATTAATTTTACCATTTTAGATTTTACCATGATTACTAGTTTTTACCTAATGTAACTTAATATTTATTCCTAAAAATAAAGTGGTCCTTATTAAATAATTTATAAGAACTGATTATAAAATTTAAATCAATTTTTTATGATTCAAATTCTAAAAGTTTTAAAAATTAATTTTAATATAATAAATGTATAATGTATTAGAATAATTTTGAGAAAAATATTACTTGAGTTCTAAAATATCAAATATAGGTTTGTAAACTATAATCATTATTTTAAAATGTATAATGTCAATTATATAATATTTTTTTTCAAGAATAAGGTTTTATAAAATTTTAATTCATAATTATATACTAGTAATTCCATAAAAGTCCTAGTATTACCAAAAATGGTATATTATTCTATTCACCTAAACATCAATTTATTTAGAAAAAAATCAAAAATTATGTCACGACCTGTCCCCCGGGGCCCATGTCATGACTATCCCAAGCCCGCCTTCCATAGGTCAGGGGTTGGCGACTATCATCGGAAAGGAATTTCTCGAAATTGGGAAGGCATTGCCTCAAAACCTATACACACATACAAGAAGGGTACACTATGCAAAAGTAAAACACAACAGAAGATTAAGGTGTAACCACAACTAGTAACCACAACTAAGTGTAATAGTAAGTACTGAAAGTAAAGGGGCCAGAATACAAGCCCAACTGAAAAGACACAACTACAATAGAAAACAGAAAACAACTCTGAGATCATCTTCCAAGGATCCTACCTAAAGGGTAGGTACAAATCATCTCCACAACTCTCCACGTCAACCGTCACCTCAGTGTACCACCTGGTCCTGGCTCCTATAGTCTCAACCGAGCTGCTCGTCATCTGTACAAGACATAACAAGGTGCGAGTGAAGCCCGTGCAGGAGTAAGTATAACAATACCCAGCAGGGACCCTGAGACCCCCGAAGATCTCTCAGAATTCCACAAAGGAAAAACCACAAAGCATGATCTCAATCACAAAACACAAAGCAAAAGACTCAACTCAAACCGGGTATAACTTAAGTACAAAAGTACAGATGATTAGTCGTAAAGCTAGATCATCTTATTCTGTCAAGAGGCACTGCTGCCGACCCACACCAGATCGATAGGTACTAACCCCCGCTGACCCACACAAGATCCGACCCTCCCTGGATCGATAGGTATTAACCCCCGCTGACCCACACATAATCTGATAGGTACTAACCCCTGCTGACCCACACAAGATCGCTAGGTGCTGATTCCCATGGAATCGCTAGGTGTCAATTCACACAGAATCGCTAGGTGCTGATTCACACAAAATCGCTAGGTGCTGATTCACACAGAATTGCTAGGTGCTGATTCACACAAAATCACTCGGTGCTGATTCACACAGAATCTCTATGTGTTGATTCACACAGAATCGTTAGGTGATGATTCACATAGAATCGCTAGGTTCTACAGAATCTCTAGGTGCTGATTCACACAGAATTGCTAGGTGCTGATTCACACAGAATCACTAGGTGATGATTCACACAGAATCGCTAGGTGATGATTCACATAGAATCGCTCTTCATTCTTCACGTCTCAGCCAGTCACAGGATTCCCAATCATAGCATGACTGTTTCTGGGAGAAACTGCTCCTCAAGCCATCATTCATATTTCAACCGACACAAAGTCCCATGAAGAAGTTACCCAATGATCTGTCATGTTATAAGGGTTCCAACACAACAAACGGCATGTCAACCGGATGCCCGGTATGTAAGTTATTGGCATTTTAGTGCCGAGGGCCCGGTTGGATTCGGGGTCGATCCAACCCAACTATACTCCAATTTTCTCCAAAAATCTCATGGAGTATCTCAAAAGGATCATCTCACTCCAAGGATCCCAACGCCATATACGGTTCGTCAAACAGACGTCTGATTCGCAAGATACGACCTTTTGAGCGTATTAGGGCCTGAGAGGGGTCTGAGTCCAGTCTGACCCGGTCAGACCGACCCGACCCGACCCGGTCTGGGCTGACCCAGAATGGTTGGGCTGGGCTGCGGCGGGCTTGGCCCGCTGGGCCACAGACCGGCCCAGCCTACCCCGGCTGGGCTGGGCCGCGGCGGCTCGGCCCACCGGCTGGTGTGACCCACGCGAGGGTCACGCGGTCCGCCTCCCGAACAGCTCAAAGAGCCATTCGACTCTTTAAATGGTGGCATCAGGTGGCACCGCCTCATCACCCGTGGGTCCCGTGACCGCGTTGTAATGACACGTCAAATTGATTATATTTCTAAAGTTGATTTATATTCTAGGGAAGACCCTAGATCGTCTCTCAAGGAGGGTTGGTGGGTTTAGATTGTGTGTTTTTACTAAGAAGTACTAAAATAGGGGTGGTTTTGAAAATAGTTTTAGGATGAAATTACTTAATTGAAAGTTTAAAAGTTTAGAAACCAAACATATTTTGAAAAATATGAGATAAAATGGTTCATTGTGAGTTCACTACACACTTTCAAGTTTATCATTCTTGGAGATTAATTTAGGTTTGGAGTAATTCTTTGGTTGAAATTAATTGGAATCCTGATTAATTCCTAAGCCTTTATTTCATTGCTTGAAGAACCAAACTTTGAAATAACAATCATATTTTCAAGGTCCAGAACTTATGCATGGAATAAGAGCTTCCAAAGAAGATTTAAATCTCAAGAAAGTGGGTAAGAAAAGGATTCTTGTGTTGTCCAATCGGAACAACACAAGTCACGCACTCAAAATCTCACACCGATCGGTTAGAAATTAAGAGTATCTCAATCACATGAATCAAAACAAGAATTAAAATATGGAATTATGTAAGATACATAGAAATAAATGTTTTCACATCGAAATTACTCCAAACCAGTAGCTAAAATAAGAATCAGAACTCCCTTGTCATGTGCGTAGCTCCCTCACAACAAACGCCCACCGTTTAGCTCGACATTGAGAGGAGGAGGAAGCTCGGGTGGAACTCCTTCTTCATTCTTGATCACCCTATGAGGACAGAGGACTCTATAACTTCAAGTATTAGGAGACTCCTATAGGACTTAAAAATGGAATAGTTTCACTTCTAGTTCAAACTTACAAATGGGGAGCCCAAGGTTCCATTTTATAGGAAAATGGGAAGGTGGTTTTGAGCACACAGATTTATCAAAACCACTTGTCACATGGATTTCGACCTCCATAAAGCCTTATCTCTCTTTGGAGAAAATAAAAAAGTTATATATCCACCTCTTGGATGTCTCCACCGAACGTTTGTCACAATTTGGACAACTAGAGCCTGAGATATGGAAAAATCATAGCACACCACTTTTGACTTCATGCAGATTCGGTGTTCTGGATAGATCAGGTCGATTGGGAATCGTAGAGGCCGATTGAGGCTTCAGTTACTGTATATAAAATGTATCCCATTAAATTTTGGACCATACCATAAAATTTCAGCCCATTTGGATGCACTATTTAGTTTCAATATGTGGTTGAGTCCACTGGTGTGCATGGATTCTGAGCAGTTTGACCCATTTTTCTTGGACATCATCTTGGGCCCTCCAAATCACCTCCTCCTACAATGGAATCATCAAAATAAGTAATATTTACCTTTTTAACAGTGATAAACACAAAATAAATGATTAAAACATTGAATAAAATTTGTTATTATTTTTATAATTTTCAATATAAAACAAGTTTAGCACAGTGGTGTAAGGGTGGAAATGAAACAGTGAATCATGGTGCGATCACACCCCCACACCTAAACACTTGCACTCCTGGGAAAAGTTACATTTTCAGAAATTATGCATGTAGATATTTCCAACTTCATAAATATTTAACATTCAATGAAAATTTAATTCCTGATAGAAATGTGATCAAAGTAAAAAAAACACCAAGAAGTTATTCTCAATGATCATTGAAAAAGACATCTCAAAAATTGTATCCAAATGAAATTATAAGAGATGCATGATACCAATAAAAGAAAATAATTTAAAAGTTAACCATGTCACTAACTCTTCACGTGTGTGTGTGTGTGTGAAAACCATTTCATGCCATTCTTTCCACTTTCTATCGAGTAAATATAAGTTATTTTAATAATTGTATACTTTCAAGATCCTTTCCACCAAACTTTCCCCACATCCTTTGTAATCAAATTTCAAAATCCACTCACTTAAGCATTCCTAGAGGTCAAACCATAAGCTCCCGACCTAGATATCCCCATATGTTGTACATTTCATCACTCCCCTCATTTATTATTATTTTTCTTCCAAAGTTTCACTTGGAACAAATCTCACACTCTTCTCCCAACCCTTGTTTGATCTCCTCACGACACTAATTGTAATAGTTATAACAAGATCAAAAGTCAAGGAAGGGTGGTTTTTGACCTGCCCAATATGCAACCCATTTTTTTTGTTTTTTTACGGTGTACAACAGTCAGATAACAGGTACACACGCATAGTTCAATCTGGTATAGTAACGAAATAGATTATATAAGGAACGAATGAATGGAAAAATGATTTTGGAAATTAGAGAAAATCAATCTAACTTATATTTACCTTCCATTAAGTAAGAAATTTTTACACATCATGGTTGGGTGAAAAAATGTGTCAAGAGATTAAGTGACACAATTTTCCTTTAAACTATTCACAAAAGGGAACCATTCTTCTCAAAGGTTTAAAAATGATACAACCATTTATATCATCGACAAAAAACTAAATTTCAAAATAAAGTCACACCATAGTATTGAATTCTTGCTGAAATGCACATTTCATCAGATTTTTTTTGAATGTTAAAACAACATGAAATACAGATATTCCACATGCATTTTCAATAACTTCCATGATTAAACAGGCATCATTTTCCATGATAAAGTAGACATAAAAAAGTAATATTCTGAGAGGGAGTGGGGAAGTAACAAAACAATTCAGCAAGCTAAAAAGAGAAAAAGAAGAAATATGATGAAAATTCCTAACTAACCCAGGAATATACCCATCCCCCCACACCTAAAGTGTGTAGTGTCCTCACTGTAAGAAAAGAGAATGTGGAAAGGATGGATAAAACCTGGTGAGTTTCATTCATAGATTTCTTCTTGAACATGGAGTTCCTCTATCGGGGACTCTGGAATGGATTCATGGAAGTGCTTCAGCTGCTGCCCATTCACAATGAAGGTTTGATTGGTTTCTTCATTTTGAACCTAGAAAACACCAAATGGAGAGACATTAGTAACAATATATGGTCCAAACCAGTGGGAACAAAGCTTACCTGGATGCAACTTCAGCCTTACATTGTAGAGGAGAACCTTCTTCCCAATGCGGAACTGACAATGAAGGATGAGACGGTCGTGGGAAGCCTTGGTTCGATCCTTATAAATCCTAGAGTTCTCATATGCATCTCTTCTCATTTCCTCCAGCTCCTGTATCTACATCTTCCTTTGAGAACCTGCACCAAAAAGATTAGAATTGCATTGTTTGATGGCCCAGTAGGCCCAGTGCTCAATCTCAACAGGTAGGTGACAACTCTTTCCAAACACAAGCTGATAGGGTGACATTCCAATGGGAGTTTTGAAAGCAATACGATAAGATCATAAGGAATCATCAAATATAAGACTCCAATCTTTTCTATTAGGTTGAACCATTTTTTCAAGAATTTGTTTTAATTCTCTATTTGACACATCAACTTGACCATTATTCTATGGGTGATATGTAGTAGACACTCTATGAATGGACCCATACTGACGCAAAAGTGATTTCATTGTTTGGTTGCAGAAATGAGAACCCTGGTCACTGATGATGAGCCTAGGTAAACCAAACCTACAAAAGATTTGGGTTCTCAAAAATTCTACAAATACCTTAGAATCATCAGTCCTTATAGCTCATACCTCTACCCATTTTGAAACATAATCCACTGCCAATAGAATGTACAGGTTACCAAATGAATTGGGGAATGGTCACATAAAGTCAATGCCCCAAACATCGAAAATTTCATGGAAGAGCAAGGGTTTTTGTGGCATCTCATTTCTTTTGGATACATTCCCC
Source organism: Viscum album (assembly GCA_963277665.1). Classification (NCBI taxonomy): domain Eukaryota; kingdom Viridiplantae; phylum Streptophyta; class Magnoliopsida; order Santalales; family Viscaceae; genus Viscum; species Viscum album. Next base: position 1,548,398,418 of record OY728150.1, read on the forward strand.
ATTATTTGATAGTGAGGAAAAGATTTATAGAAGTCATGGGCATCTTGAAATAATGTGGGCCAAAATATACCAGAATTGAGGACCTTGTGAGCAGTCTGTTGGAGACCAAAGTGGCCCCCATAAGCAAGAGTGTGGCAGAACCTAAGGACGGACTAAAACTCTCTATCAGGAACACAACGCCCGAGGACTTGATCACTACAGGTGTGCCAAAGGTAGGGGTCATCCCAAATGTACCAATGGGACTCATGTTTTAGACGAATAGCTTGGTTTTTGTTGAAATCAGCAGGAATTCAAGATGCTACCAAATAATTTACAATTTCAGCATACCAAGGAATATCATCTTGCAATCGCTGCAATTGCTCATCGGGAAACATATCATTTATAGAAATACAGGGGGATGATTCAATGTCCGAGGATGGGTGGATCCTACTGATGTGGTTAGCCACCACATGCTCTGCTCCTTTTTTATCTCTAATTTCTAAATTGAATTCTTGAAGGAGGAGCACCTAGTGAATGAGATGTGGTTTTGCTTCTGGTTTCTTAAGGAGATACCGGAGGGATGAGTGGTCTGAGGAAATAATTACTTTAGAACCTAAAAGGTATGACCTGAATTTGTCCAAAGAAAACACAATGGCAAGGACTAATTTTTCAGTTGCGATGTAGTTTGCTTGGGTAGGGTCCAAATTACGTGAGACATAGGCAATGACATGTGGAGCTCGATCGAACCTTTGTGATAAGACTTCCCCAACTGCATAGTTAGAGGCGTCACACATGAGCTCAAATGGTAAATCCCACTGAGGTGGTTGGATTACCGGGGGTGATGTGAGACTCCATTTTAACTTATTAAAAGCTTCGTTACATTCATTATCAAAAACAAATTCCTTTTCTTTTTAGAGTAATCAAGAGAGGGGGAGTGCAATTTTACTAATGTCACGAATGAAACGACGGTAAAATCCAGCATGACCTAGGAAAGACCGCACATCCTGTACATTTTTGGGGAATGTTAGGGAAGAAATGACATCCACTTTTGATATATCTACTTGGATACCATCCCCAGAAATGACATGTCCCAAAACTATACCTTGTCGCACCATGAAATAACATTTCTCATAATTTAATATGATATTCTTTTCAATACAGTGATGTAGGACTAAAGCAAGAATAATCAAACATTAATCAAAAGAAGATACATAAACAGTGAAATCATCCATGAATACTTCCATGCAATTCTCCAGGTAATCCAAAAAAATACTAACCATGCATCGCTGGAAAGTACCTGGAGCATTGCACAGACCAAATGGCATCCTTCTATATGCAAATGCGCCAAAGGGTCAAGTGAAGGTTGTCTTTTCATGATCCTCGGGGGCAATATGGATCTGAAAGTATCTAGAATACCCATCAAGGAAACAATAGTGGGACTTACCTACTAGCCTCTCTAGCATTTGGTCAATGAATGGAAAAGGGAAATGGTCTTTCCTAGTGTATTGGTTTAGTCGGCAATATTCTATGAAGACACACCAACTATTCTGCACACGAGTTGGAACCCATTCATTGTTTTCATTTTTGATTACTGTAAGGACAATTGTTTTAGGAAATACTTGAACGGGACTGACCCATTGGCTGTCAGAGATGGGGTAAATGATTCCAACAGCCAATAATTTTTTTACCTCTTTTTTCACAACTTATAGGAGGTTTGGGTTCAGTCAACATTGTGCCTACCTCACTAGTTTAGCCTCATCATTTAATAAAATATGATGTGTATAAATTGATGGGCTAATACCAGGAATGTCAACAAGTGTCCATACCAAATCTTTTTTATACTCCCTCAAAATTTCAAGCAGTCACAATTCATGCTCAGGAGGGAGTGAACTAGCAATGATGACGGGCAACTTGTTTCCATTCTCAAGATATGAATATTTTAAATCTTGAGGCAGTTGTTTCAGTTCCAATTTAGGTGGATTTTGGATTGATGGGAGTGTGTGTGAAAGTAAGAGGTCACTTATCTCATCTAACTACTCAATGGTATCATCCTCAGATGAGGAATGAGCTTTTACAAGCTTAGCAGTATCATCGATGGTCATTGGATCCTCAGTGTTCAAGAAATTATCAATTAATAAACACACATGACACTTTTCTAGATCACTACAACAATAAATGCATGATTCGTTACCTAGAATTTCAATCGATAAAGAAAAATCAGAAAGGGGATCAGGGGAAAGAAATGTTGTTTGTTCAGGGGAAGGAAGTACATCAATTGAATTAACAGAGAGAGAGGAATGTTCTTATGAGGGGTGCTTCATGGCATCAAGGATGTTGAAGTGGACAATGTCACCACCAAACTCCATAGATAATGTACCATTATGGACATTAATTATGGTTTTGGTGGTTTTTAAGAAGGGCCTCTCCAATATAATCAGGGTATGTCCATTCATCATATCATCTTCCATTTTAAGCACATAAAAATCAGCAGGAAAAATTAAAATTTTCACCCTCACAAAAACTTCCTCTAACACACCAGAGGGGTGTGCGGTACTCTGGTTGGCTAGTTGAGCAAAAATCCCAGTTGGCTTCAATTCTCCAACCTGCAATGAAGAGTAAATGGAGTGAGACATCACATTTATAGAAGCACCTAAATCAAGCATAACATTGGAAAATGAATACTCCCCTATGGTGCATTGAATCGAGAAGGTTCTAGGATCATTACATTTGGTAGGCAGTGATGGTTATATCAATGCTGAGACATTCCTCCCCAAGATTATCTTCTCATCACATTGAAGTCTCCTTCGGTATGTACACATCTCCTTTAGAAACTTGGCGTATCATGGAATTTTCTTCACAACATCAATCAAAGGAATGTTAACCTGTACTTTTTTGAAAGTTTTCAATATTTTCTTATCAATTTCAGTTTACTTTTGTTTTCTAGGTTGGGTGGCCCTTTGTGGAAATGGAATATGGATTTTTGGTCTAGGTGATTCATCAATAGAAACACTCTTTCCTTTATAGGGGCTTCTCTCAAGACATGATTTTTCAACATTTGGAGCATTTTTAATGGTTGGTATGGAGGTTTCCTCAAGAGGGGATGACTCTAATAGAGGATTCATTTGGTTTTTAAGTTTTGTTCCACTCCTAAGGGTGATGTCACTAACATTTCCCTTATCCCTAGGGTTTACTACTGATTGAGAAGGTAGTTTACCCGACCCATGACTTTGAATTTCCCCCACCGAGTTAGCTAGTAGGCCTAATTGGGTTTTGAGGTCTTGTATGGCTTCCTGGGTGGTTTGCTGGAATTAGAGATTGTTGGCATCCATTTGTTTCATCATATCTTCTAGGCTAGGCTCAAGTTTTGGAGGGGGTTGTTAGAAAGGCCTTTAGGGTGGTTGAGGATTTCTAGGTGATGGTGGTGGATGACTACTCCGACCATGTTGGTTTCATGGTTGATGAGGCTGGTTTGAATACCCCCTTGCCTATAATCTTGGTTTTCTTTCCACCCGGATTTGGATGGATAGTATGGTTCTTGCCTAAAGGGTTGGTTATAGGGGCATCCTGGGAAGATTGCCTCACAACTCTTAGAATTTTTTCTCAATTGGGGGCATTGGTTAGAATAATGGGTTTCAAAAGAGAAGATTCCAAAATGGATGGGATGAGGAGATTGAGATTTCCCTTGGGAGAGAGCAAGTTTTCGTATAAGGGTACTTACCTCCTCAAACTTCGTGTCCACCTTCTTGAATTCAGTACTTTGCACCACATGGACACCTCGAATGGGTACGCTGGACCTTGTACCGAATTGTTGAGTGTTTTGTGCCATGTTCTCAATCAGGGTTCTTGCAGGGATTGGGGTTTTATCTACTAGTGAACCACCTACAGTAGCATCAATCATGTTATGGTCAATTGGAATTAAACCTTCATAAAAATACTGAATTAAAAGTTGATCACTTATTTGGTGGTGTGGACAACTTGAACATAATTTTTTAAATCTTTACCAATATTCATGAAGTGTTTCCCCTTGAGATTGTCTTATCCCAAAAATTCCTTTCCTTATTATTGTAGTTCGAGAGGCTGAGAAATATTTTTCAAGAAAAAGGCATTTCATGTCCACCCAACCTCTTATTGGTGAATTTACATAATAAAGTCAGTCTTTTGTAGTGTCTTCTAATGAAAATGAGAATTCCCGGAGCTTTACTTGTTCTTCATCCACATTTGAAGGTTTTAATGTAGAACACATAGTATGAAATTATTTTAAGTGTTTATGTGGATCTTCTCCAGGAAGTCCATGGAATCTTTGTAATAAATGAATTAGACCAGATTTTAGTTCAAAATTGGGTGCCTCGCCTTGCATTTGAATGTAAGTGGGTTGGATATCAACATCAGGCGAGGTTAGTTATTTTAATGTCCAATTGTTTTGATCCATGTTATACAAGTTTATTTTAGTTTTGATGTTGGTTCCAGAAGAAGAAGAGTAAGGATCAAGAAGAGTAAGGATCAAGAAGAGTGTCTATGTTTTGTGTGTCATCCTTCGAAGGGTTCTCTTCTGTGTCACGGTGTCGCTGACTTAGGATCCTCTTTGGTTCAAGTTCTAAAGGAGGTAAATCTCCCAGATTAGAATGCATCATGCACCAAACCTACACAACAAATAGATTAGAATACAAAAATATAGGTATAGGTATAATATAAAATAGATAAATATTCACAAAATTTACAAAAATATTATAAAAAAAATGCACTAAAAACCAAAGTGCTCCCCAAAAACGGCGCCAAAATTTGACCGTGTTGTCAGGACACGTGAAATTGATTATATTTATAAAGTTGATTTATAGTCTAAGTAAGACCCTTGGTCATCTCTCAAGGAGCATTGGTGGGTTTAGAGTGTGTGTTTTTACTAAGAAGTACTAAAATAGGGGGTGGTTTTGAAAATAGTTTTAGGATGAAATTACTTAATTGAAAGTTTAAAAGTTGAGAAAACAAACATATTTTGAAAAATATGAGATAAAAGGGTTCATTGTGAGTCCACTACAGACTTTCAAGTTTATCATTCTTGGAGATTAATTTAGGTTTGGAGTAATTCTTTGGTTGAAATTAATTGGAATCCCGATTAATTCCTAAGCCTTTATTTCATTGTTGAAGAACCAAACCTTGATATAACAATCGTATTGTCAAGGTCCAGAACTTATGAATGGAATAAGATATTACAAATCAGATTGAAATATCAAGTAAGTGGGTAAGAAAATGATTCTTGTGTTGTCCAATCGGAACAACACAAGTCACGCACTCAAAATCTCACACTGATCGGTTAGAAATTAAGAGTATCTCAATCACATGAATCAAAATAAGAATTCAAATATGGAATTATGTAAGATACATGGAAATAAATGTTTTAACACCCAAATAAATAAAAACTAGTAGCTAAAATAAGAATCATAACTCCCTTGTCATGTGCATAGCTCCCTCACAACAAACGCCCACCATTTAGTTTGACATCGAGAGGAGGAAGCTCAGTTGGAACTCCTTATTCATTCTTGACCCCCATATGAGGATAGGGGCCTCCAGAACTTCAAGGACTAGGATTAGACTCATATAGGACTTCAAAATGGTAGAGTTTCACTTCTGGTTTGAACTTACAAATGGGGAGCCCAAGGTTCCATTTTATAGGAAAATGAGAAGGTGGTTTTGAGCACACAGATTTATCAAAACCACTTGTCACATGAATTTAGACCTCCATATAGCCTTATCTCTCTTAGGAGAAAATAAAAAAGTTGTAGCCCCACCTCTTGGATATCTCCACCGAACGTTTGTCACAATTTGGACAACTAGAGCCCGAGATATGGATAGATCACAACACACCACTTTTGACTTCGTACAGATTCGGTGTTCTGGACATATTAGGCCGGTTGGGAATTTTAGAGGCCGAATGAGGCTTAGGTTCCTTCATATGAAATGTATCCCATTAAATGTTGGACCATACCACAAAATTTCATTCCATTTAGATACACGGTTTAGTTTCAATATGCAATTGAGTTCACTGGTGTGCATGGATCCTGCGCAGTTTGACCCATTTTTCTTGAACATTATCATGGGCCCTCCAAATCACCTCCTCCTGCAATGGAATCATAAAAAAAAGTAACATTTCCCTTTTTAACAGTGATAAACACAAAATAAATGATTCAAACATGGAATGAAATTTTTTATTCTTTTTATAAATTTCAATATAAAACAAGTTTAGCACAATGGTGTAAGGGTGAAAATGAAACAGTGAATCGTGGTGCGATCAACCCGTAGGGAGCGGGTCCCCTTCTTTGTAGTGGCTTTGTAGCCGCGGACTTCTCAAAGTGGTGCACAATGGAATGACACCTTCCACCTCCATGACCGGCCGAGATCCGACCGCCTGTCCGTCCGCCGCGGCGTCGAGCGGCACCGCCGCCTTCCGCGGCCGGCGAGCGCCAACTGTTGCCTTCGCCTGCCGACGTTGGCTGCCGCCTTCACCTGCCGATGCTGGTTGTCGGTGCCTCCATGTCGGTTCCGCACCGGAGGGACTTTCACGGTCCACCGGGTGGGCTCCGATGGTCCGTTCTTGCTTTTGGACGTGCCTACGGGCCTCCCGGGATGTCGCTGTCGTTGTGTGCCTCCCAGTTTCTGCTTTCCGTCAAGTTGGAAATTTGTCCCCCAAAGAACACAACATGAACTAAGAAACAGAGGGTCCATCCTTGTTCCTTTGTTACGTTCCCTATGCATTAGTATTATAACAAGTAGAAAATTATCTAATTCATCAAAGATAATCTTTAATAAATAAAACCCCTACCTCGAGATTCATTTGAGACGTCGCAGTGGTGGAAGAAGATTCTACGCTTGATGAAGCCACCGATGTTCGTTGATCCCAGATCATTGTCACCCAAGTTTCTGTCCTTTGTCAGTGGAAGGTGTCGTGGTACTTCTCCAGAGGTTCCTCACAACTGTCCAAAAACCCATGCTTGAGCTTCAATTAAATAGACAGAAGAATCCCCCCACGTTGTATTTCATTAATGCAGTTCATTTATGAACCAAATTTAATGTTTCATTAAAACATCGAATGACGTGGTTACGCAACCCAAGGGTCACGTCATTAAATGTCTTCCATTAAGTACGACCGACCAACTCTGTGGTCCCTCCACGTTTCTCAATGGTTACAAAAAGAAATAAAATAACTCAAGGAGTTATTTTTTTTGTAAAGTCCAAAAATTAACTTTTTTTTCTGGACTACTGCGGTCAAAGTTAAGCCTCCCTTAAGAAAATACCAGCTCTGTGAATTCAACGGTGCCTTCAGATTTTTAATCTGAGCACCATTTCAAAATATAGAAATCACCGCTCGCACATTTACTGAACGTACCTTAAAAAAGTTCAAAAATTAATAATAGTCACCCTCGACCCGTGCCAGTCGAGGTTAGGCTCTATATAAGGGAAACACTCCCTCACAAGATCAATAGTACTCTCATATTTCCAATCAGAGTTACCGTTTAGGAGTTATAGAACTTGACAATAAAATAATTGTTATTTAATTATTTTATTTACGGCCAAAAACTAACTTTCACTAGTGGCCCGCGCCAGCCAAAGTTAGTATCTACCTAAGGAAAGAATACCCTCATGAGTTCAGCGGTGGTATTGAATTTTTAATCCGAGTCACCGTTCGTGAGTTATAAGCATTTGAAAAATAAAATAATTTTTATTTAATTATTTTATTTACAGTTAAGCCATTTTCAGGTTTTCTCATTGAAGGCCTGCACCGACTAAACTTAAGTCGTGCCTAGGGTAAACTCGCCATACTGAACACAACTCTTCCCTCAGATTTTTGATCTGGGCACCCATTTAAGATTTATTCCACTTTTTTAGGAAAACCACTCATGTGCACTATTTAAAACTTAACATTTTTTGACGAATAATTCCAGACACTTCCGGCCTCAGAATCATATGCCGTCTGATTTTGCAGTCTCAAAATAATCCCATATAAATAAAAAAAATTATACGGAATTTATGGGGCATTAAATTCTCCCCACCTTAGGTATTTACATCCCTGAAAGCTACAACACAATTAGGGGAAAAAATGAGAGTACTGAGCATGCATCTGAGCCTCCCACTCCCATGTGCTCTCCTAGAGATTTCCATGCTACCAACAAACACACACTAGAGGAATCGACCGCCCATGAATTACCCACTATTGTCGATCCTCTATCTCCACTGAGAACTCCGCAAACCTTTCCCCATCATTGATGTCCAGCTCGCCCTAGTCGATAACGTGCGATGGATCATGCACGTATCTCCTCAATTGCGACATGTGGAAAACATTATATACCAGGTGCATCTGTGGGGGGAGATCTAGACAACATGCCACCTTGCCTACTATTTTGAGGATCTGGAAGGGTCCGATGAACCTTGGAGATAGCTTACCGCCCTGGCCAAACCTTTGTAATCCTCATCAGGGTGAGACCCGTAAGAAGACATGGTCACTCTCCTCAAACTCCAAGGGTCTCCATATCCTATCAGCATAAGACTTCTACTGGCTCTGTGCAGTCTTCATCCTCTCATGGATGATCTTCACCTTCTCCGTGGTAGCCCGTACCAACTCTGGTGCCATAAGTGCTAACTCCCCTAGGTCTGTCCAGCATAGTGGTGACCTGTAAGGTCTCCCGTACAGGTCCCCAAATGGAGCCATGCTGATGGTGGAGTGATAATTGTTGTTGTATGTGAACTCCACTAGTGGCAGGTGGTCCTTCCAACTATGACCAAAATCTAGGACACAAGCACAAAACATGTCCTCCAAGATTTGTATGGTATACTCCGTCTGACCATCAATCTGGAGCTAAAAAGCTGTGTTCAATCATGATGGAACCTAGTTCTCATCTTTCACTTGTTGACAAGAAAGGCATCATGACACAAACATTTCCACCACTTTCTTCATCCCCGACCACTAGTACTGACACCAGAGATCCTGGTACATCTTCACCACACCTGGATGTACCGCCAAAGGGGGATGTGTGGAACTCCCTCAACACCTCCTCTTGTAGCATCACTGGTACCATAGTGTGTCCTCTAAAGAGGACAACGTGCTCCCCACCTTCATAAAATCCTTCAGAAGAATGCCCTGAGGATATATGAGCACGTCGGGCCTCATAGTCAACGTCCCCAAGTTGTGTCTCCCAAACTCGCTGAAGGATTGGGGGAGTGATAGTCATAGAATGGAGGTAAGATACTCCATCACTATCCATGGAGGATAACTGCAACACGACTATTTGTTATGTCGCCTCACTTAGTAACTGTAACTCATACCTCCTGCTGAGTGCATCTGCCACCATGTTCCCCTTCCATGGAGTGTAGACTATCTCAAAGTCATAGTCCTAGAGGAACTCCATCCATCGTCACCATCTCAGGTTCAGGTCCTTCTGTGAGAAGATATACCTGAGACTCTTGTGATTAGATTAAACAGTAAATCATTCTCCCAACTATACTTTCAGCTCCCGGAGCTCAGCGGAAGCCATCTGATATGCAGTTATAGATATTAGTGCCATCCCTGGGTACAAGCCAATGTAGATGTCCCTCTCTCTGCAGGGAGGTAATCCTAGAAACATCTTTTGAAAGGATGTTCCTACACTCTGCCACTACTGTTGGGAACTGAAAACTCAAAACACATGTTTCCACGAGGGTAAGGTTGTCTGACTCGAGAGTGATTGGATGCACTCTCCTATGCATGAGTTTTAACCCGTGCTGCCTGGGTTTCTTTTTTCGCTGACTAAGGAAAACCCCATTCCAATGATGTAGATATACCACAACCTTTTTTCTTAAAATAGTCAACCTGAGCAAGAATTGTGGATAAACATTCCATACCCAGACTAACATCGCAAGGCCTCGACGCAGCCACCAAGAGGTTCCAACCAAAACTCTCACCTCAAGGGTCATATCACACCATCAGCATAAGTGTGATTATCGAGTCTCCTCCCATAGGTATCTCCATATGTAAGGGTCAAGTCAATGGTTTAACCGGAAACTCTAGGTCTTGAACAAGATTCGTGTCAAGAAGGAATGATTAGTACCTATGTCTATTAATACAGTAGCTAATAGTAGACACAAACCGTACTTCGAATCATTCATGGATCCCTTGGGTCACACTCCTTGACCGCATGCAGCTACTCCCTTCCCCTATCCTCCAGCTCCCTAAGCCTGGTGGGGACTACATTGGGGTGGTGGATGTAACATATTGAAATGTATACCACCTCATGCTGCTCTCCTAGCTCCTCTTCCACGTCCGCTACCCCACAGATTTATCTATCCCTATCACTTGATCTTCCCAAAACATTTTACACACCCAAGTCTTTGAGACTGGCGTCAGTTTCTTGCTTTCCCACTACTAACATTCACTGGATGTATCTTCTCAGCCAATGAATATTCAACCACAAAGGTTCTCTCTAGCATTCTAACATAAGTAGGAATGCATAGAGGAAATAGTTCTGGCTCGGATGTCCCTAAACACATATCGCTCAAAGGTCTGAGCCCTAAAGCACCGTTCTTATCGTATTCATTGAGTACCTGGAATGGTCGGTATGCCTCAACGAATACTTAGCTACCGACATGTCGTCTTTCCAAAGCTATAGAAGCTCTTGGAAACACATACCACTTAGATTTTTATAGAAATAGAACCCTTCTCTTAGGAAGGTTCTCAAGCTCTATCCACAAAAAAGTCACTCATCATAAGTTAGGGGTAATCTAAACTCTGCCATCGCCCTACTGATCCATGTAGAATGCTCACTGCCAGGACCACCATCTGATCTAATTGTGCCCTGACTAGATGGAAATTTGGTAACCACCTCAGGACAGTCCTTAGCCACCTATGATTCGGGCTCGCCTCAAAACCTGGGGGGTATCTGTCATTGAAAATCATGTAAGTCACTGAGCTTATATGTTTCCTCTACCAATAACACCGGTAGTAACTGCTACCAACGGGAAATGGTATCGTTGGGACACCACCTGAAGGTACCATCTCAGGCAATGATCTCTGTACTGAAGCCTCATCATTTTGCAGACCATCCTCATGGTCACGCACTGGAATCCTGGCTGGCTGTCTACGTGGAGGCATCTTGATAGAGAATTAAGATAAACCATGGTCAAAAGGTCATAATTGGTGAGTAGATTCAAAATAGATCAATATAAAAACATTTTCAAAACACATGTAACTAGTGTTTTCATGTACCGAGTCAGAAAACATAATTCAGGGTCCTGGTGTATGGATACGTCGGGTGCCGTACAAACACTGGACTCCCTGAACTAAAACCTGAACTCAAGATACTTAACACTATTGCTCCATTGAAAACATAGACTCTTAGTTATTTTGGTAGAACCGACCGCCCTCTGATACCACTTTGTCATGACTCGTCCCCTGTGTCCTATGTCGTGACTACCCCAAGCCCACCTTCCATAGGCCAAGGGTTGGCGAATAGCACTGGAAAGGCATTTCCCAAAATTGGGAAGGCATTTCCTCAAAACCTATACACACACAAGTAGGGTACACTATGCAAAAGTAAAACACAACAGAAGAGTAAGGTGCAACTACAACTAGTAACCACAACTAAGTGTAATAGTAAGTAATAAATTTAAAGGGTCTGGAATACAAGCCCAACTAAAAAGATACAACTACAATAGAAAATAGAAAACAGCTCTGAGATCGTCCACCAAGGATCCTACCTGAAGGGTAGGTACAGATCGTCTCTACAACTCTCCACGTCAACCATCACCTCTGTTTACCACCTGGTCCTAGATCCTATAGTCTCAACTGAGCTTCTCGTCATCTGCACAAGACACAACAAGGTGTGGGTGAACCCCATGCAGGGGTGATTATAACAATACCCAGTAGGGACCCCATGTCACACACGGTTTTTTTTCTGTCTTTGTATTGATCCGGCCCATTAGAAATCCTGATCCTTTTCATGGGTATTTTATGATATGAATCATGAGTTTTTAAGTTTCATATATTTCTAACCACCATAATTTGGGATCCTCATTGCTTGTTTAGGAGTTTTTGAAGAAAGGGTGGTTACTTCATGATTTGGGCCAACCGTGAGCCCATTCCCAGTTTTAAAAACTGAATTTGTTTCTTTTATAACTCTTTTGTTTTTCATCCTTTTTCACCCATTCAACTTCACACTTGTCCTATACTGATATAGTAAAATTTACTTATCCTTTTGGACCCATTAGAAATTCATAAGATGGGTGAATTTGGGTTACTTATTTAGGTATTGGGTCAGCCCATGGGCCCATTTCCTGTTTTAAAAAAATAAGTCGTTTCATTTATATCATTTTCAATTTTTACTATTTTTCGGTGATTCCACCTCCCCCTCGAATACAATAACCCTAGTCTAACCCTCATAATCTATTTTACCTCTTTGGAGCTCATGTGGGTCGCAGATTAGGGCGAAAATTCCCAGAAAACCTCAAATCGCCCAGAATTTCCAAGGTAAATTTTATCATTCATAAATCAATCAATTCGTACTATTTTAGCCACCAATCTTCTTCCCCTGGTTCTTCCAGACATTAGGAGTCTCTACAAGAATTTTCAAGACATTCCCTTTTCTCTAGGGCTTCAGATCTAATGGAAGATAAAGAGTTTTCTAGGATGAAAGGTGAGATTCATTCTCCTTTCTTCTTCCTCTTCCCCCTCCTTTCATTATTTATTGGTTTTATATTGTACCATAGTCTTGATAGACCTAAGGTTTTGTTATAAAATGTTTTCTGATGGGGTTTCTATTTTTTTAGGTCTGATCTTTATAGTTTTATGGTTTATAAACCCGCGGTGAGTGATTTCGGGTGTGCGTTTCAATTACGCCAAAGATTTAAGGTTGGATATCCCTTGCACATGCCTTTATCATAGAAGTTTCATCATTTTAATATTATCCTATACTGATATAAATGTTTATTATTGTTTTTAATACTTTTTATAATTTTATTGGTGTGCAAATTCGTTGTTTAATCACTGTTATGTGAAAGGTAGTGTTGTTTTGTCATGAAAGTGCTCAACAAGTGTTTGTTTAAATGTTCTATTATCTTTTGAAAATATTTTGTGAGGTTTATAATCTGGTTTATGGTATTTTTAACATGTTACAGTATCTTGAATGAAAATATGACATTCAATTGGTGTTTTATTCCTTTTCATGTACATAAAATAAATTTTTTTGTTTAAAAAGGGCATGACATGTGTTCGGTAAATTGCTCGGTTGGTTTTTATGTGTGATGTATGATTTAAAAGTTATTTGATTGGATTTATAAAGGAATTTTAAGAATTATAAATGGTATTTTTGGGTACTTATATTGATTTCCAATTTGGATTTGTTTTTACAAACAAGTGGGTTTTGATTTACAACATATTTTGGCCCGAGTTGCCCAAAAATGGAATGCTTCACATCTTTATGAAAATGGTTGTGTTTTGAATATGTAACCTGAGTATTATAAGAGATTTGTGAATGAGGTTTGCTTTTGTAAATGATGTTTATAATGATCCTTAATAAAATTAAAATGCATACCTTCATCAAAGGTTATTTTTGAGAAGATGTTTAAAGGCCCGTTTGGCATTTCCTAGAAATGAAGGAGTGTTTTACTTGTATATAACAAGTTGTGCAATTGGGATTGTTTTATGGTCCATTAAATGATTTTATTAAATGTTTATTGGGATTCCAAATATTATTTGGTTTTTTTTATGATGTGTGTTTATAATTAAAAGAGTGTTTTTGAAAGATTTTTATGTGAAAAGCCTCAATACACTTCATGAAATTGTTTTACCAAAATATTTAGTGGTTTGTTGACTAGTGTAAGAAATGTGAAGAATGATTATGGGATGTTTGTGTTTTTATGGTTTTGGAATGGAATGTGGATGTGAAATGTTTATTTGAAAATATGTTTAACTTGACTGAGCACTAAAGGGAATCCCGGGTATCTAGGTGGGCGGACGTGTACTAGTATGCTAGTGATTCTGTGGGGGTTGGCCCCTGTTTCACGTAGCAAGTTTGACGATGACAACACTAACTAAACTATGATGATGATGATTATTGGGGACCACTAGGTTATGGGTATTTTCCCTACTAGTGGCTCGTGCATGATAATGGATATTTATTATGGTTACTTTCACTGAGATACGAGGTACCTGGGGCTCACAACTAACTAGTGCCTAGGGGTATTCCTGTGACTAGTGCTCATTGGCTATTTTGTACTCACCATCGACATACGGTGTGTTTGGTTGGTAAATTCAGTAGTATGTGTTATTTATTTGAATGTTAAAATTCTTTAAAGTAGCCCTCTTGAAAACTATTTTCATTTTGAAGTTTCACCTCTTTGAAAATAATTGTTACTTGCATTTTTGTTTATTAAACATGCATGTTTTTGTCTGATAATTATTATAGCATGGAACCTCATTTGAAAACCATACTTTCAAATCTTGAATTTAAAACTATAAATTGATGTTTCTTTTATTTTAAAGTAATGTGCATTGGGAATAGAATACCGGGCTAACCTACTGAGTTTTAATACTCACGCCTATAGTCTTCTTCTTTTTTTAGCCCTTGTGCAGGTTTCATCTTTAGTTCGATCACCTTGGGTGACATTTTATCATTGTGTTGGAGAGTGACCAGAAGTGTCACATGGAGTTAGTTGTTCATCGGGATTGTTCAGTTGAGTTGTTGGTTTTTTTTCTAATTTTAGTTTCTTGTACAAATAATATTTAGTTCAATTTTTATATAAATTCATTTTGGGATGTCCGTTTATTTCTGCTGTTTGTTTGATTGTTTATATATGGGCAAAATCATTCCCTTGTGTACTCTATTTATTCCCTTGGTTCTTGTCACCATCCCGGGAGGATCGGGAACGCCTCTCGGGACTTGTCGCGGGCTGGCCTGGGTGACCGGTTCATGGTCGACTTGATCTGGTTCGTGACAAAATGGTATCAAAGGAGGTCGGCTATTAGTGGACCTTTCTTTTTAGAGTGCCCTTGTTATTTTGGGGATTTCAAGGTAGATGGAGTAGGATTGTTGGGACTTTAGGGGTAAGTGCAAGAAGAGCATCAGGAACTCTTTCTTGTTCTAATCCTCAGGTTTCCATGGAAGTCCGGTTTTATTAGTGTCCATTGTTCTAGTTGATTGTTTGGTATTGGGATATGACAAGGGGAGTCTGACCAATGGCCTTCGTGAGCTCACAGGGCCTGGCAAGCCATGCGGAGCTGGGGAATGGTCCTAATAAGTCTCTCTGTGTTGGTGTTGTGTTTGGCATATGGCCGCCAACCATATGGTCAAGTCACCCACCAACACTAGTTCCCTTTTTTTTGGGTCTCTTGAACCTTTCATGAATTCTGATTTTTTTTTTCTAAAAATCCTTGTGTGAGAATTGTGGAAATGGGTTTTAATGTAAGGATTAGATTTTGAAAAGTGAAAAAATGGGGTTTTCAATAATTAAATATAATAATGGTTTTGGAAGGTTGTGTTTTTGTGAAAAAAATGGAGGGAAGCAGAAATGATTTAAAGGGATTGGATTATCCATAATCTAAACTTGTGGTTTGTTGAAATAAAATGTTTTGAAATTGTGAATCATTTTAAAGTGATTCTAGATCTTTTTTTTAAATGGGGTATTTTAGTATGTTAAGAAGTTTTTGAATTGGATAAATTAGTTTTGGCAATTGGTTTTGATCGGTTGGTGTTTTACTACAAACGGTATTGGTCTCAATGGACCTCGGATTATGAAAATATACCTTGCTGAATTTGTTTTTTTAAAAAAAATGGGAAGGGGTTGTTTGGAGTGGCTTGGTTATTTAAAAAGTTTTTAAAAATGAAAAGGGGTAGGTTTTTAAGAAAATGTTTCTTAATTAATTGTGGTTTTTTTTGAAATATGAAAATGTTTTTTTGACTTGGTGGTTGGTGTTCCTTTTGAAGGTAAATTGTTTTTTTTGAATTATGATGTTTAATTTTAGCCTTTGGTGTTTTAATGGGTGCTCACATGCATGGTTTTATTTATATCTGGAAGTCTGGCCTATATGGTATGGTGGTTGGGTGCCAGGGGTGGCATGGAAATGTGCATGTGGGTGAGACTTGATGAAACACCATTGGTGAATGTGGAAACCCACCAGGTTAGTTTGATTTTTCAAAATTGTTTTGAGCTGAAAATTGTGGCCTTTTTTTTAAAACCAATGGTTATGTGGCTTGATTTTTCTATGTCTTAGAAGATTTGTTTATTTGGTTAGCTTCCATGTGATCTAGAATTCATACTCTTGTTCTATCTAGTGATGAGATCTTGTTGGTGGCTCGGTTTTGGAGTAATTTTCATTGGGTTTCTAAAAATGTGTTTGATGTTGTGATGTGGCCCTGGATAGTTCTGCGTTGGAAATATTTCTTGCTGATCAACCTAAGGATTCCTTTCAAATTTTAAATCCACCTCTTTTGATGATGCCTCAACTTTTTTGTTGGAATAGAGAGCTGTTTGGGATCTATTAAAAGTGCTTCTAGGTCATGATAATTCTTCTGGACAGAGCAGTTGTGTTCGGTGATGTTGATGTGTTTCGTCGTATTCCTTGTCCATTCTACCCCTTGTTTAGAGTGAGATAGAATTTTGATATGTATCTATGAGTTCCTATTTAGATGAAGGTTTTTGTTTGGTGATCAAGTGTGGTTTTTTTTTGAGTGGTGTGATCCTTATCACCTGACTGCGGTGCAGCAAATGTTTCAAGAATCAGGGCTCCAGCCATAGGCCTCAGAGTGAAGCTTTTCATGCAGTCAGGAAATCGACAGAGGTGTAGAGTGATCGATTAGGATCCTTAATCCTCTATTTTGTTAAGTTATTTTCTATGTCAATGTTTTGGTTCTTCATTTATATGAATTTCCCTTTGTCGCAACAAGCGTGGTGGACTTAACCCCTCACACAGTGTCTATGGTTATTCCTTCATGAATGTGGGTTTTCAATCAATGTCCCTGTGTGGACCGCCTGTAAAAAATCAGGTGCAGTCTTGGTGTTATCTATTCATATGGGGAGTGTTTTGGGTAGTTTCTTTGTTTCTTTTGTTGTTTCAGTGGCCAAATTATTTGGTCCCCTTCCCTCCCATCCCCAAGTGACAGGGGTCCAGAATTATACTGAATGTGTCGACCAAGTTATTGTCCCCTCCATTCAGGAGTGGGTGGTTTATATGTTCATGTTGTAACCCTATTAACTTGGTATAGTAGGTTTTTGTAGGAGGGTTTTTTTGGGCTTGTGTGAGTGAGTCCCAACTCTTGCTCATGTTCAATTCTTGTTTATTCATTGCTAGTTGGTTTCTAATGGTGGGGAGACCCACCATGGGTCTCCTGGATTTTCATCCTAAGAAAATTTCTAGTGCTAGTTGATTCTTAATGGTAGGGAGTACATTCTGGAATCCTTAGGTGTTGTTTCTTTTTCAGCCGGAAAGTGTTATGGCTTTCCGGGGGCGGAAAGCTTTAATGGTGGGGAGAATTGTCACACACGGTTTTTTTTCTGTCTTTGTATTGATCCGGACCATTAGAAATCCCGATCCTTTTCATGGGTATTTGATGAGATTAATCATGAGTTTTTAAGTTTCATATATTTCTAACCACCATAATTTGGGATCCCCATTGCTTGTTTAGGAGTTTTTGAAGAAAGGGTGGTTACTTCATGATTTGGGCCAACCGTGAGCCCATTCCCAGTTTTAAAAACTGAATTTGTTTCTTTTATAAATCTTTTGTTTTTCATCCTTTTTCACCCATTCAACTTCAAACTTGTCCTATACTGATATATTAAAATTTATTTATCCTTTTGGACCCATTAGAAATTCATAAGCTGGGTGAATTTGGGTTACTTATTTAGGTATTGGGTCAGCCCATGGGCCCATTTCCTGTTTTAAAAAAATAAATCGTTTCATTTATATCATTTTCAATTTTTACTATTTTTCGCTGATTCCACCTCCCCCTCGAAGCCAATAACCCTAGACTAACCCTCATAATCTATTTTAACTCTTTGGAGCTCATGTGTGTCGCGGATTAGGGCAAAAATTCCCAGAAAACCTCAAATCGCCCAGAATTTCCAAGGTAACTTTTATCATTCATAAATCAATCAATTCGTACTATTTTAGCCACCAATCTTCTTCCCCTGGTTCTTCCAGACATTATGAGTCTTTCCAAGAATTTTCAATCCATTCCCTTTTCTCTAGGGCTTCATATCTAATGGAAGACGAAGAGTTTTCTAGGATGAAAGGTGAGATTCCTTCTCCTTTCTTCTTCCTCTCCCCCCTCCTTTCATTATTTCTTGGTTTTATATTGTACCCTAGTCTTGATCGACCTAAGGTTTTGTTATAAAATGTTTTCTGATGGGGTTTCTATTTGTTTATGTCTGATCTTTATAGTTTTATGGTTTATAAACCCGCGACGGGTGATTTCGGGTGTGCGTTTCAATTACGCCAAAGATTTAAGGTTGGATATCCCTTGCACATGCCTTTATCATAGAAGTTTCATCATTTTAATATTATCCTATACTGATATAAATGTTTATTATTGTTTTTAATCCTTTTTATAATTTTATTGGTGTGAAAATTCGTTGTTTAATCACTGTTATGTGAAAGGTAGTGTTGTTTTGTCATGAAAGTGCTCAACAAGTGTTTGTTTAAATGTTCCATTATCTTTTGAAAATATTTTGTGAGGTTTATAATCTGGTTTATGGTATTTTTAACATGTTACAGTATCTTGAATGAAAATATGACATTCAATTGGTGTTTTATTCCTTTTCATGTACATAAAATAAATTGTTTTGTTTAAAAAGGGCATGACATGTGTTCGGTAAATTGCTCGGTTGGTTTTTATGTGTGATGTGTGATTTAAAAGTTATTTGATTGGATTTATAAAGGAATTGGAAGAATTATAAATGGTATTTTTGGGTACTTATATTGATTTCAAATTTGGATTTGTTTTTACAAACAAGTGGGTTTTGATTTACAACATATTTTGGCCCGAGTTGCCCAAAAATGGAACGTTTCACATCTTTATAAAAATGGTTGTGTTTTGAATATGTAACCTGAGTATTATAAGAGATTTGTGAATGAGGTTTGCTGCTTTAAATGATGTTTATAATGATCATTAATAAAATTAAAATGCATACCTTCATCAAAGGTTATTTTTTAGAAGATGTTTAAAGGCCCGTTTGGCATTTCCTAGAAATGAAGGAGTGTTTTACTTGTATATAACAAGTTGTGCAATTGGGATTGTTTTATGGTCCATTAAATGATTTTATTAAATGTTTCTTGGGCTGCAAAATATGATTTGGTTTTTTTTTATGATGTGTGTTTATAATTTAAAGAGTGTTTTTGAAAGATTTTTATGTGAAAATCCTCAATACACTTCATGAAATTGTTTTACCAAAATATTTAGTAGTTTGTTGATTAGTGTAAGAAATGTGAAGAATGATTATGGGATGTTTGTGTTTTTATGGTTTTGGAATGTAATGTGGATGTGAAATGTGTATTTAAAAATATGTTTAACTTGATTGAGCACTAAAGGGAATCCCGGGTATCTAGGTGGGCGGACATGTACTAGTATGCTAGTGATTCTGTGGGGGTTGGCCCCTGTTTCACATAGCAAGTTTAACGATGACAACACTAACTAAACTATGATGATGATGATGATTGGGGACCACTAGGTTATGGGTATGTTCCCTACTAGTGGCTCGTGCATGAGAACGGATATTTATTATGGTTACTTTCACCGAGATACGAGGTACGTGGGGCTCACAACTAACTAGTGCCTAGGGGTATTCCTGTGACTAGTGCTCATTGGCTATTTTGTACTCACCGTCGGCATACGGTGTGTTTGGTTGGTAAATTCAGTAGTATGTTTTATTTATTTGAATGTTAAAATTCTTTAAAGTAGCCCTCTTGAAAACTATTTTCATTTTGAAGTTTCACCTCTTTGAAAATAATTGTTACTTGCATTTTTGTTTATTAAACATGCATGTTTTTGTCTGATAATTATTATAACATGGAACCTCATTTGAAAACCATACTTTCAAATCTTGAATTTAAAACTATAAATTGATGTTTCTTTTATTTTAAAGTAATTTGCATTGGGAATAGAATACTGGGCTAACCTACTGAGTTTTAATACTCACGCCTATAGTCTTATTCTTTTTTTATCCCTTGTGCAGGTTTCATCTTTAGTTCGATCACCTTGGGCGACATTTTATCATTGTGTTGGAGAGTGACCAAAAGTGTCACGTGGAGTTAGTTTTTCATCGGGATTGTTCAGTTGAGTTGTTGGTTTTGTTCTAATTTTAGTTTCTTGTACAAATAATATTTAGTTCAATTTTTATATAAATTCATTTTGGGATGTCCGTTTATTTCCACTGTTTGTTTGATTGTTTATATATGGGAGAAATCGTTCCCTTGTGTACTCTATTGATGCCCTTGGTGCTTGTCACCATCCCGGGAGGATCGGGAACGCCTCTCGGGACTTGTCGCGGGCTGGCCTGGGTGACCGGTTCAGGGTCGACTCGAGCTGGTTCGTGACACCCCAAGACCCCCAAAGGTCTCTCAGAATTCCACAAAATAAAAACCACAAAGCATGATCTCAATCACAAAGAATAAAGAAAAAGGCTCAGATCAAACCAGGTATAACTTAAGTACAGAAGTACAAATGATTAGTCATAAATCTAGATCATCTTACTTGAGTCTAAGGTTTTAGAAAATTTAGTGGAGGAATTCAAAAATTGAAATTTTTAGATCATTAAATTTCAAAGATTTAAAATCACCGAACTCATTGGGAAAAATTAATCCTATAAAATGAGCAAATCTCATTCAGATAAATGATTTGATTGATTGGGATAAAAAGTGAGAAAGCACCACTAGTGAGAAGATAATCTATAGAGAGGGATATTTGACCCTATGTTATCAAAATTTTAATTGGGTTAAATATTTGAGAATACTGGAACATAAAGTTTTAAGGAAGTTAAGTAAGATCATTAGATTTAGTTGACTATAATTTGAGTTCTAGACCAATTTCAAGTGAATCCATCAGAAGTTACGAACATTGGAGTTCAATGTAGTGTGAGAGCTATAAAAACATAGTTTATCGGAAGTAGAGGATAGCTCAATTTGTAATAAAGTTTAACAAAGTACAAAGTAGCAGTTGAAGACCTGTTTAAGATTTTGGGGATATTATAAACTAACAGGAGTTAGTATAATCTAAATTTGGGGGACTTGGTGTGCGGGATTCACATTACAGGTTAAGTATTATAACTTCCCAAACCACATTTAATTGATAATAATGTTATTAGTGAAAAATATGCAACTTCACAGGAGTCGACATGGTAAGGAGTAGATTCTCACATTGAGACTGAACCTTATAAAAATCCATGTGCGTTTTTTACTTTACATTATCCTCATTATATAAGGGAAAAGTTTTGAGAGATCATATTTAAGATCTATACATACTAATTAATGACAGTTGATCAAAAACTTAAATGAATCAAAATATTAAGTTGAACATAATAAGTAAAATTTATTCACCAATGATTCACCCCCTCCCTCTCAGGGTGACTACACTATCCTATGGGACTCTCAAATTTTAACATAATAATATTTTATTAATTTTATATGATAAAATAAAAATTATTCAATGTAATAATAAATACATTTATCAATATGAGATGATAATTTACTCTAGCTAATAAAACATGTCTTACTCCATTGGTAACTTGAAGATCAACTCCATATATAGCAATATTCCGAGATCTTTTTAGTTCCAAAATTTGAATAAAAATGGGTGAGACAAATGTTGGATCTAATACCTAAGATAATAAAATAGAAAATGAAATAGTGAATATACCTAATGTAGAAGCATCCTTTTTCTTATTCTTTATTCCATTGAACTTACTTGTATAGGTAACTTTGAAATTTATCCTACCATTGACCTATTGTCTTTTACTTATTTCTTATTCATCATAATAATTGAAAATATTTCTTTCTTCATGTACTTATCATCTTGGAAAACTATAACCAAATTTTATGGAAACATATTCTCCATATATTTTTTTATGAATAAATATAGATAAACTAAGTGGTAAGGATGAAATAATGAGATATGTAGATAGATATTTATTTTGATTGAATATGAACTATTCTAATTATTCTATATACTTATTCATCTTTAGTACATAAGGACTATCCTAGAATAAATCTTTTAAATACATGTGAATAATGAAATAAAGATCACATTTTTCTCATGACTCACTTTTTTCTGTTAAAGTTCTTGGAGACATGAAAACATTGTGTATCCTTCCATGTTAATATATTGTGATTGTATATCATCTAATATTGATGACCACATGATGAAATAAACTTTATATGCATCATCTATGTGCATCCTGTAAGATTCCTTCTCACCCTTACTTGTCTCCAGAGGTGACTCATCATGTGGAGGGGACTTCTACACATAAAAATCCCTCTCATTGTATTGTACTATGTACACACACTTATACCACTTGTAGAAATTTTTTCCAATAAGGATATTATCTTTTTCAAAAACTGTTTATATTAATAATGAACTTGTGGAATTACATTCCGTTTTATATAATAATTTCAAAAACTAGATTAATTATTTATTATGATTATCTTTTAAATACATTATTGATTTATTAATCATTTATGTTTCTCACTATTTTTTATCAATTCCCAATATCCCTTACTATTGGATTTAGAATATACAGTCACTCAAATATTCAAGTGGGAAAGGATCCTTGTTTCTCTTCTTGTATCATAAAATATGGCCATTAAATATTACTCAAGGTATTATGGTCATATTTACTCTTTCCAACTAGATTAACTTTCTTGCCCTTTATTTATTGAATAGATTCACAATCCTTAAATCAAATACTCTGATTTACTCTATAATTTCCTCTAAATTGTACCAAGAAGGATTTTTCCATTTCTCTCAATACCAATTTGGCTAAGTCTACCCATCATTATCATTAAAAATCAATAATAAATGGAAAGTTCCTTAATTATATCTATATAAGCTCCTAGATATGTGGTTTCATTCTAAATTAAATTATGGAAGCTAAGTGGTGAATTAATATTTTCTTTGAGGGTTTTTAAATATTGGTGTAAAAAATTTAGTTTTATCTAAGTATTCTTGTTAACTATCTAATGTTAGTGCTTACATAAATACCTAACCATACCCAATAAAAAAAATTATGTGTAATTCATATTTTATCTAGTCATGATTGTTAATTTTCTAATCTATGTGATTGGATAAATAAAATAAACCATGTATAGTCAAAAATATAACTGTGAATTAATCATGAGCTTTCAAACTACTTGTTTTCTTACTGAGTAGTGATAAACTAACTTAGAATGTTGGGGGGGGGGGGCGTAAATCTTTGAGTTGATCTTGAAATAAGTTATAAAACCCCTAATTTTATAGTGATCCTCCTTTATTTGGTCTTCTTATATCTCTCCACTTAAACCACCCCATGGGAACTTCCCCTATTATAATTATACTCGCATACAAGTAAGGGGTCTATAAGAAAGAGGTTAGCTACAAATAACCATGTACACATATAGTTGTACATAATAAAGTATAAAGGGATGATTTGTAGATGATAATTATTTAATTTAATAATTATTACAAAATAAACCATGTAATAATTTGAAAATAAATAAATAAATAAAACTAAACTTACATAGTTTCGTTTAAATCTCATAATCACTCACCACATGTAATGACAAAAATAACTATTAAAAATAAAATCTCACTCGCCTAATACTGCATTTAAAATTAAATAAATTATTTTAAATTATTTTTATACATTATCTTATGGTACATTAAAATGCCTTGAAATTTTTAAAAAATATATAATTTCAACATTTTTATTTTTAAATTATAAAATAAATTAGAACTTCTTATTTTATTTTCAATAAATAAATTTATTCTCCAAAATTTTATTTAATACACACACACACACACATATAATATGTGTAATTTTTTAAATAAATTAAATTAAAAGTTAGGGTCAGTGTAGCTTGGGGTGTTTCCAAGTTCGTTGGGCATTGCTCAGGTGGCTAGGTGATGCCCGGGTGGTGTGTCGATCACCTAACCAACCATATATTAGTTTTTCTTTTTCATAGCTCTCATCTGATGGAACTTATAGACATCATATTTGAGTTCTATATTTTATTTTTCCTATTCTTAGTGAATCATAACTACATGATTTCATATATATTTTTTATAGATATAATAAAAATAGATATGGATCTATAAATATCTATACATATTTATTATTTCTATTTTACATATTTGGGTGAAACAAATTTGGATCTACATAGATCTATGAATTTTTAAATATTTATTTTTTCAGAAATGAGATAAATAGATATGGATTTATGTATATTTTTGTGCTTTTATATATATTTCAAATATCTAAGTAACATATATACATGTATATATATATATATATTCATAGATCTATGTAATTTACTTAATCTTTTTCTTAGATTTGGGTTAAATAGATGTGGATCTTCATAGATTTATATGTTTTTTTATCTATTTCACAGATCTAAGTGAAATAATATATGTATCAATATAGATTTATGAACTTTACTATATCCATTTCACAAATATGAGTGAAATATATATCTATCACCATATATCTATGCACTTTCCTATATCAATTTTAGAAATCAAATAGAAATAGATATGGATCTCACACTTCATTGATCATTTGATCTGATTTTCCTATTTTTAGAAAATCAGAACTAGATCTACATGCAGGGTGGATCATCATATATAGAAAAAGGAAGAGACAAACATATTTTTTTAAAAAATAAAACAAAAATATTAATTATAAACTAAATGAAACTTCTATAATACTAGTTTTAGGATCTAGTTATAGTTAAAATGAGGTGCATTGAGTCCTAGATTTAAAAATTAATCTAAATTCAAATTCTCAAATATGAATAATGGGATTGATGCATAATTTTTTGATAAAATATTAAAATAACATAATTACCTCATATAATTTATATTCAATTCAATTCCCACTCAATGTTTTTATGGTCATATCTTAAGGATATAAACTTGAATCCCTTCAGTGATATCCACACATGCTCTATAAAGCTTAGTATGCTTGTGTAAATTCTTTATGTACTAAAACAATGAATTATGATCACATCAATGTTCCTATGTCAATCATTAAAGAATTTCTCTAATACTCTCTAGGGATTGTGAGTCTTAAGAAGTGAGAGGTCTCAATTCTATGTGAAAAAATAAATAGTGTTGTGGACATATAAACCTTATTTATCATTATCAATTACATAATATATTTATCATTTTAGAATTAAGAAACTAAAAAAAAGGTTTTCCAATTTTTATTACTCCTAAATTGAACCCCATATCAAGGAAAATTATTTAACTTATTATTAAATAATAATAAATACTATATAATTGATGAATAAATAACTATGGTGTCAATTCATATTTATTTAATTTATCACTTCTTAAATAAAAAAATATTTAAGTGATAGAGTTAAATAAGTACCCTCTAATAATCTATCCAATTAAATAATAATATGGTCTTAGACCACTAAATCGGTTCAAGCTCTCTCCAATAATTAAATATTCCCTTTTTTATCAACTCAAACAACATGTGTATATTTATATGAGGAATACAAATCC
Organism: Viscum album; assembly: GCA_963277665.1. Classification (NCBI taxonomy): domain Eukaryota; kingdom Viridiplantae; phylum Streptophyta; class Magnoliopsida; order Santalales; family Viscaceae; genus Viscum; species Viscum album. Next base: position 1,548,424,106 of record OY728150.1, read on the forward strand.
AGCTCCCTTAATTAATGATCAAGAATAACTTAGTATTAAATTTTGATTTACATAACTTAAATAGATATTGTTTCTATTCCAAAAAATTAAATTTGATTGAATTTTATGAGCTTCTGGATAAAGTTATCATGAAATCCTATAGGTATATTTTTTAGTAGCTATGATTTCAACTCATAGACCTTTTGTAATATTTAGAAACACATCATGAAACCCAAAGAGAAAGAGAAAATTTATTGAAACAACAACCTTCCTATAAATTCTAATTGTTTAATATAATCCATTTGTTAATCAATGTCTTATCAATAAGGATAAATACACATGGTAGATGGGTTTTATAGGATCATTATATGACCAATGTAGTGGAATAAACCTATAAAAGTGAATAATCTATCATCAACAGATTCAATATGTAATATGAAGAACATAAATATAATCAGCATACCTCAAATGTAGTGTGCTTCATCTCTTCCATGCTTGATGGAGTAAATAACCAATAAGTAGTCATCAGGACATGCCTCCATAGGTAGTGCACTCGACACTATAATCTTCATTCATAATGAAAGTAGCCTTAAACTCTAAAGGTGTGATAACACCTTCACCTAAATGATAAATAGAGAACTGGGTTGAAGAGAGATTCAACTATGCTAAGTGGTATATTATTCACTAAATAGGGGGATATAATCACATTATATATGATTCCCCCATTCAACAAAGGTATTCAAAAGTTGGATTCCAAAACATGATAGTTGATATACATTACAATAATGTATGCCTGTTGAGTATATAATCATGTGAATATTTTAAATGATTATAATAAATTCATATAGTCATAAATGAATCAAATCATTAAGTCATAACCAAAGGAAACTATTTTGAATACTTGTAAGTAACCATGCACTCAATATCACATGTCACATATTATATATGTGATAATATAATCTCAAGGAATTCATCATATGAATATCGCATTATTTCTTGGTAACATAATCTCATGCTTATAACTCCGTGTTGTATTAAATATAACATAATATCACCATATGCATCACATGAATATTATAGGCTACGAATAAGGGGAAATCATATGATATGATATCCCTATTTTAGTATATATCCAATAATCCCCCACTTTTAATAAATCTCATAAGGACTTCATACAAAACTTCACAACTACTTGTGAATCCATCCAAAACTCTTTTGTATATGGTTTATCAAATGCTATTCATTCTGGAACAAACACTTTGTTCCAAATTTAATCTTTATTTTTAAATATTGATTGTGTAAATCTATAGGAATTTTTATCATTGATAAGAAATATTAAATATTTATTTCATATATGTAAGAAAATATTGACCTCTAAAAAAGAATCAGTGCAACTCAAGCTACAAAGGGGTTTGGTGTGATCTCAATTAAACATAATAATGTATTTATATGAACATTTAAAACACAAGATGTATCATATAAATTACATGATTACCTATATAATTAATTTTTCCCATGATATTGGGTGACCATTATAAAAGAAGCATAACAATATATTATAGGGAATCTCATACATTCATAATTCTCTAAAATAGATTAATTAGGTCGATGAATTCATCATAGGTTATTCATCTAGAAGATGAGCACATCACATGTCACTCATCCAAGTAGTTGAGAAAATTGTTCATATGTGAAGTCTGTTTAATACTCTCATACATAGTCTAATAAAAGGAGAAACTTTAGATGATGGCTTCAACCTATTTTAGTGCAGTGGAAGAGGGATACCTAGTAGGTGGCATGATCATATTGGGATATATTGTAATGATATGGGTATATATATTGGAAGTGGATTATATAATATTATTAGAAGTTAATATATTTAGTATAGATTATATATTTCATCAACTTTAGTGATTAGGTGATGAATGCTATAGGATATCAGAGGACACTAGGTGCAATTTGATGATTGTCCATGAATCTTAGATGGCGGTGTGACCAAACAACCAATCGGGACCCACTATAATAGTGGGGTGGGGCCACTTGTATAAGTGTGTGGTTGTGACTAGGATACAAAGTAGTTTTATATTTTTTGAATTTACCAATTTTGATTATAAACCTCCATATCATCTGATAGTAATAAAATATGGTCAAAATGTTATCCCAAGGAAGTATTAATTAATAATATTAACAATGTAAAAACAAAGTTTTTTTCTACTTTATTTTATTATTATAATATTGAATGATTATTGTTGAGCAGTATGGAGTGTTTTTATTCCATGTATGACTTAGTGTAGTAAGAAAGGTGTGTGAACTTCCTATATTTTGGTACATTAAGTTCACGGGGTTTCATCCAATTGGTTGAGTGTTCAAAGATTGGATGTATACTGCACATAACATCCAGTGGTTGTGCGCCTAGTAGATTAGTGGTGCAGTTACTGCCCTAATATTTAGTATTAAAACTTGGTTCAGAGCATGGAAGTTAAAAATTTACCAGGTTACATTCTCTTTATATTTGACATTTTTTGATTTAGTGGGAGTTTAATGGCATATAAAGGATGGTGTTAGAAGATAGTAAGGTCCAAGTTGATAAGTTCAACAAGGAAGAATTTTTATTTTAGAGAATTTAAATAATGGATCATCTCATTCAAAAATTCATAGAACTTATATTTACTAGAACAATTCTAGTGAATATGGAGAAGGTGGTATAGGAGAGGTTGGATAGATAATCACTAGGACTCATTAAAATGTAATTGGAATGATATATAGGTTTTAAAATATTATAGGTGAAGACATCAGTAGAGCTGATAATGACTCCGGTGGACATGTATGAGAATCCATTAATAATAAAAAAGGTTTTTATGATGTGAAGATTATTAAACATGAGTTTTTTGGAATATATTCCTACAAACTATTATATAAATTATTTTAACACGATTAGAAGTCATCTTGAATCTATTAATGTGAAATTCCCTGAAGATATTTGGGCATTGGTATTTTTATTATCACTTTTAGAAAGTTGGTATGAAATGGTAACTACCAAGAGAAATTATTACAGGAATATTGACACAGGTTTGAGGATGTTTGAGGGCTCATCCTGATTTAATAGATTATATTAAAAGAGGTTCAATCACTATCTATAAGTACTATCAATATAGATGAAGTGGGACTATCATCTCATTGGAAGATAAGTATGAGAAATTTAGTTGAAAAGTCTCATGAAAGAAGCTGTGGTAAATCAAATGGTCCTGACCCAACTTATTAGAAATGCAGTAAGAGAAGAAACCTCAAGAAATATTGTAGGGAAAGAAAATAAAATTCTAGACATGTAGTATCCAAAAGTACAAGTTTCATTAATTATATGGTAGCTTAAAGTAGCAGTAGTTTAGTAATGAGTGTAAACATTTCGGTGGAATCATAGATAATTGATTCTAAAGCATCATTCCACTTCACAATAGAGAATGGATTAATAGAAAAATATTATTCTAGTAAGTTTGTATAGTTCACTTGGTGGATGATGAAGATTTTGAAATTGTGGGAAATGGAAATGTGAAGGTCCAAAAAAATAACCAGAGTCACCTTGGTCTCAAGAAAGTTTGAAGAATACATAGTCTATAAAAGAATTTTATTTCTGTAGTGTACCTATATAAAGAAAGGTTTGGATAAAACTTCACTAATATAGTGTGTAAGATCACTCTAGGTTCAATAGATATGGATGGAGGAATAAAGGATAAAATCCTATATCTGACCAGATGAGAAGATAGAGTGATAACATATAGAACTATAATGTATCATATTTCAGAGCTATGTAATTGTTTACTCAGACATATTAGTGAGAAGAACTTCAAATACATTACAACAAAGGGTGTGTTAAAGATGGATTATATAGACTTTGAAAGTTTTATACTCAAGAATCAATGAAAGTTATCATTAAATCTAAGTGCATGGACATCAATGTGATAGAATTTAGAACTAGTTTACATGAAAATTTTGAGACCTTCCCCTATCCGATCTCAAAGAGGGTCACAATACATTGTGACATTAATTTATGATTCCAAAAGGTTTGGGTTTACTTACTAAAATAAAAAACATATGTATTTCAAGTGTTTGTTCAATGTAAGTAAATGGTATATAATGTAACTGTTGGTAAGAAGAAGTACTTAAGTTATGATAATTTTTGGTGGGTATAGCGAAATGAGCTTCAAGAACTTAAGAAATAACATAGGAATATAACTTGGTAGACTATACCTGAAATTACTAAAAAAATGGCATGGCTGGAAGAATGAACCGAACATCAACTGAAAAGGAATATATCATGAGGTTTCAATCTATAATTTCTAGGGAGATCTGACTAGTAGTGGTAAACTATGTAGTGTAATTCTTTAATTTAAGTCCACCATTTCCAATGGGGTAGGAAATTAATGAAGTGTTATGGTATGATAAAGCAATGGAACCCAACCATCTTAATGTTTTCAAGCATCTTTAATATATCAATGTGGATGCTAAGGCTTGAGATAAACTTGAAGAAAAATCCAAGGAATGTTTCTTTATTAGATATAAAGATAAATAATTTAGATTTTGACTTTGGTATGATGACAAAAAACAAGTCATCATAAGCTAGAATGTCCTCTTTAATGATAGGGTCTTGTACAAAGACCAGAAATTCAAATATTCATCTGAGAAAATTCAAGCTGATCTGAATGGAAATTTGAATGGACATAATTTATTAAAGTTATTTGAGTGGATACTTGCTCCATATTATTTTTGTTTTGATAATTAAAAAAACTATAAAGTTCTTAATTTGTTCCCTCTTACCTGATATTTGAAAATAATAAAGGATGTTATTGTTTGAAGATTATAGTACTTGTAAAAGAAAATAGTAATTTATTTTATTAATGCTTTCACTATTTTTAGAATAAAATAATGATGTTGAATTAGTATATCTATTAATTATTTATTATTTTATTATTATCTTGTTAATTCTATGAAAATAGTTTTATGTTATGAAATTTCAATATTTTCAGAAAGTATGAAATTACTCCTACAATGACACATATAGAGGACTTATTGACACATACATGCACTCAAATGACTCATATGAAAATTGTAAATGACTCAAACAAAGTGTGTATACTAAATATTTTCTAAGTTTAAAATTTCACATAAATAGTAATGAATTTTATGTAGTATTATTAACTCATATTAATAATCAAAATCACTCATACATGGAATTCAATCATACATGAATTGAAACATACATGAAAATGAATCATACGTGAATAATTTAATCACTCATACATGAAATCTATTTGTATATTAAAATAACTCAAACATTAAAATATCTCATATGTGAATTAACTTGTATATAATTTACTCATATATAAAAATCACTCTTATTTATAAATGAATCTGATAAAAATATTTATCTTATGAGATTTTTATATCTTATGAAAACGTTATCTTATAAAAATTATTTCTATCTTACAAAAAAAATATTGTAATAAAATCAATATATATTACACAACTCAGTAGTGAATACTTATGTTTTTAATTTTTAACATTTTTATTTATTATACATTTTATATTTATTATTATTATTATTATTTAAATACTTATTTATGAGTGGTTTGTATGTATGGTTTTGGAAATATATTTGAATTTAAAATTTGAGAGAAGGAAATTTTATTGTGAGTTTTATAGTATTATTAAAATTAGTTTGAATATATATTCAAATATACTTATTGTGGAGTTTATTTTAAAAAAATTGATTGGAATTATTTCATTATTTTTGGGTTGATATTTTGGAAAGTTTGACCAAGTATTCTTGATTCATTATCAATAGTGATAATTATGGAAAATATTATGGGTATTGTTATCATTATTCTTTTGAATTATTCTAAAAATTATAGTGTGTGTATCTATTTTAGATTCTTATTTAAGGGAGATAAATCTACAAGAAAGATAGAGACACACATGAATAAATATAAAAAAAATACCTGTAGGCATGAACTGAAAAATTTCATATATTTACAAGTGATGTTGTGTGAACAAAGGGTTCTACATCAACTACCTTGATTGGTTATTAATTATTTTTAATTTTTATTATTTTATGTTCTATCCTTTTAGTGTATACCATACCTCTCAAGTAGTATTGGGGTTTGAAGAGTAGATATAGGATCAATTTGATCCATATTATAATAAAAATTTCTTGTGTTCTTTAATTATTTTTTCCCTATGTTCATGCATGTGCATGTTTTCTCTTATTTAATTTATATAAATCTTTATGGGTCTATTCTCCCCCATCTATACCATCAACTATATTGGTTGGGACATAAAAGGTGGTATTAGATCCATATGATTTTAATAGTTAAGCTCTGCTATCTTATTCTTATACCTAACCATTGATATCAGAGCTTTGGTTATGGTAGTTTTATTGTTACTAAACTTTTCCTAGACTTAATCATCAAAGGTAAAGATCTTTAAGATGGTAGATTCTAGTTTAAATGATGGATAGATTCCATATAAACCACCTCACTTTGATAGTATAGACTATGGCTATTGGAAAAATCTAATGGAATCCTATCTTAAGAAACTCAACATTGATAATCATATTACTATGGTAAAACCTTATAAATTATTAGGTTATAAAATTGATTCTCTTATAGGAAGTGATACAGATAAATATGTTTTAAATTTTAAATTTATGAATATTCTTTATTGTGATATAAATAGAATTGTTTTTAGTTATGTTTTTTCTTGTAAAACTGCTCATGAAATTTGAAGATTTTTGCAAGCTACTTACCTTGGCTCAGATATGTTGATAAGGAAAAATATCAGAATACTTTGAGCTGAATATCAAGATTCAAATATAGGAGATGATGAAAATTTCAACTAGATATCCAAAAGTTTTAAAATAATTATAAATGAAATGATTTCTCTTAGATGTGTATTGGACAATAGTTTTCATGTTGAAAGTGTTTTAAGAGATTTACCAATGAAGTGGAAATCAATGAAGGCTACCATTGATGAGGGAAAGATCTTCAAGGAGTACACTCTTGGTGAGCTGATTGGTTTAATACTTCAATTTGAACTGTAATTGAAGAACATGGATAAAAAAAGAAACTATAAAAAGGAAATGTATAGCTTTCAAATCTGTTAATGTTTCCTCCTAGGAATCTTCTGAATCTAAACTTCAGGGGAGTGAAAAATAAGAAATTGATCTGATTGTGACTGTTGTTTAAAAATTAATGAACAAGAAAGTTCTTAAAAATTTATCCATAAGGAACTCCTGTAAGGATAATAAAAATGGATAAAATAAAATTAATACTAAATTTAATAATAATACTTCAGATTTAACATGTTTTGAATACATAAATAAAGGGAATATCAAGGAAGTATGACCAAGGATAAAAAATGAAAATAAATATAATAAGTTCAAAAATAAATAGAAAAAGTATTTAAGTACAAGCTAGAGTAGAACTGAAAAATATAATTCTAGTGATGAATTTAGAAATTAAAAATAATCAACTAACATGTGTTTTATAGAATCTAAAACTAAGGTTAGTGATCATGATTTTTATTTTAGATATTCTGATAATGCTTCAAATTTTGATAATCTGATTTTTGATGAATTAAAAGAATAAGTTTATAGACTAATGAAATTTATATTTAGAATTACTTAATTAAATAATGAACACAAATAAATAAATAATAAAGTTATAGAGGATAATAGGTCTCTTTTAAAAGAAAATGCAAAACATAGAAATATTAAGTCTACCACAAATGATAATGCTTATGAAGATTTAAAAACTATAAAGAAGTATAATTAAAATTTGAAAGATGATATTGAAAAATTAAAGAAAAATATGTATAATTTTATTCAAGGAATAAATATTTATGAAAATAATTATGTATTTAAATAATTAGTTTAGAAATAAAAATAGTATTAGATATGACATGAAATTTCCTCAAATGTATTAGTTTTTTTTTATGAAAAGTTCAAATAGTTTCTCCTTTTTCAATGTTTTTTAGATATATGATGAAGGGATACTATTAAAGGTTTCAAGTATAGTGGAAGTTGAAAAGGTCCATGCCTAATAATGGTTTCTCCTTGAATAAATTGAATAAATCATAAGAATATGATGAAGAATAACATGTCTCATGATTATATCTAAAGAACCATAATGAACGAATCCAAAAACTAAGAGGGTGGATTTTTTAGGTAAATTTTTATAATTACTTTAATAAAAATAAATTACCTTGGTCTTGAGAACTTTCTTTAATGTAGGTGTTGATCGATCAAACCTCAATTTAGGTTTTACCATTGTTTTATTGAGATAATCCAAAATAGAATCCCTCAAGTGATGATCTACACATGATACTTGATCTCAAAGTGTTTCCAATGGTACTTTAGATGTTGGCATAGTGGTACTGACCATCTTTCATTGAAAATCATTGGTCAAAACAAAATCATTCAAGAGTAAAGGATTTATTTTTATTGAATTTTTCTTGAGAGGGAATGGGTAGGTGGTAAAAATTCTCTTGATCTTGAAAGAAAACCCTAGATAAGTTCTTCATGGAAATAATTCTCTAGAGAGGAAATAATTGTGTGTAACAAATTGATGTCAAAACCTTAACAAAAATGATATGATCATATATTTATAAAGCTATGATTATAGTGTTGGTAATTACATAAAGACCCTTATCCAATATCTTAATCTTTAATGACCATGCATCTAATAATAATAATATTATTATTGTTTCTTTGACATGATCATATCTCACAGATAATATAAATATCAATAAATAAATTAATATTTATTTAAATTATATTTTGTATATCATTTCCATTACCAGATTCCTAAATAGACCTATCCACCTTCCTCGGAATTTACTTAACCTTGAATAATAAATATTATTCATTTTATAAATAAATATCTTATTCATGGTTTTGAGAATAAATATTTATTTAATATTCAAATCACATATAAAATAGAGACTAAATTTGTGATCAATAAATTCTGAATAAATATTATTCCTAAACATTGATAATTACATTACTATAATTATTAAATTAAAATAGAATTCAACTGATATCAATAGAAACACTAAGTATGTGACCCTCTAGGCTTTTTACTCAAATTCATTTGGCATATTTTCTTAATGTCCAATATTAGTGTTGAGAAACATGTAAAGACACCCATAGAAGAAGTTAATATCACAATGATGAAAACCATGTATAAAGATCATCATGCAATATAATACCATTTTCTTGATATCCCATCAAGAAGGTTATATACTCATATCATTAACCAATATTCTTGATACATCTTTATCTAACTTACCAAAATTAACTGTTTAATATAGTATGAATATGGAATTTAGTTTGATAGTTTCATTCTAATTAATGAGCCAAGATATCATCTTCTATAGATATGGAAGGGAAAAATAATTTCTCAACTTATTCATTAGTAACATATCATTTTTTACATACCCAAGGTACTATACTTCTTGTAAACATATAACATCATGGTTTGGTCTGTACATCAAAGTATGTGAGTCATGAAATGTATTAATAATAATCTTAAAGTATAAATATCATCAAACATGTTCTTAGATTAGAATATTCAATGCCACAAAATATGTGGATTTATTACTTGAATATATTTTCCTTATAATATTCGATCTTGGAGATTATCAAGTAAGAACTTCATGAGATGAAGCATCATCTATTTACGAGTATACATCACATGCCAGTATGTATTATCTATGTCCTATTAGATGAAATCACATGACCATATGACATATATTCTAGAATATTTTTATGGAACTTTAAGTTTCTCATCATAGAGGGGAACAAATATGACCTTTTGATGATAAAAATACTCTAAGGACATTATCACATTAATGTAACACACAAGAACAATAAATATGTGATAAGATATTTATTAATATTTAAATCCATGAATATACATGAAATATGAAGTAAAAAGTAGTTGGTTCTAGGAAACCAACTCTAACAGACTCCCACATGTCCTAGAGGCAACCACTAATGATGTTTAATCCACTATCTCTCACATGATATTCATGCTTTTACTGAGAGAGGGATTTATTCAATGTTCCTACCATGTTATTTTACATAGAAATTACTCTTATTAAAACCTCACCTCTCTAAGAAAAATCCCTTAAGATACGATAATTATAAAGCATGTTCTTCACCCAATTATGTTTCTTGGCTCCTAGGAAAGAGTCACCACTACATTATTATCACGATAAAATGTGATAGGATCTTTACATGTAGGAACCACATCAAGATCTTGGATGAATTTTCATATCCAAACCACTTACTTAGTTTCATTAAAACCTATAATATACTCATATTCTACTATATAATCATTTACCATTACTTTCTTTGAGATTTTCCATCTTACAAAAATTCCATTGAGAGTGAATATATATCCCGAATTCAATTTTAAATCATTTTGATCTATTTGTAAACTAGAATTTTCATATCTCATTATGATTATCCCCTCATCTCCTTTATAAACCAATAAAATATCCTTAGTATTATTGAGGTACATTAGGATAGTCTATACTATCATCTAATGGTAGTCTCCTAGATCATCTTGATATATTCCTACCACATTTTAGGAATAGGAAAAATATAGCTTAGTACACAACACAACATACATGAATGGCCCTATCAAAAATGCATATAGAATCCCTGTCATCATATTTCTCTCCTCATGTTTCCAAGGACACATTTTCTTAGAGATATTTATTCCATGAGATATTGAAAGAAATCCCCTATTATATTTATCTATATTTAATATCTTTAATATATTGTTAATATATATACCTTGACTTATTCCAAGCATCCTATTAGATCTATCATGATGGATTTTGATTCCAAGAATTTATACTCCCAATAATCTGTATGTAGACACAAGGATCATATCCCTTATTTATGAAACAAAATTCCATAATGAATTCATCAAATCAAACATTTCATGGTATGTATGCTTAATTTAATCCATAAATGGATCTATTCAATTTTCATACCTTATTAGCATACTTTGGAGTAAAAAACATGTATGTTTGTGTCATATAGACACTTCCTGAAGGTTCATATTAAAGAAATCTATTTTGACATCTGTTTACAAAAATATAATATTCATGGTAAGATACTATGGCATGTATAATTATGATGTATTTTAACATATAACTAGTGAAAAGGTATTTTCATAGTTTATTCCTTGACATTGTTTAAACCCTTTTACAACAATTCATTTCTTATAGGTACTGACTTGTTCATTTATTTCTAGTTTATTATTGAATACTAATTTGTAACTAATGGGATTTACATCCACTGGAGGATATACCAAAGTATATATATGTTTTTGGTATATTGAATTCATTTTAGAATTCATGTATTATTTCTATTTGATAGTTTCTATGTTACTTACTGCTTCCTTATAGGATATAGGTTTGGTATTATTAACTAATAATGATTCACTATCCCCAGCAATTATAAAATCACATATTTCATGTTCTCTAACCTCTGTAATACTCCTATGTAGTTATTTTGTCTCTAGAACTTCCTCTTCCACTGTGAAATGTTGAATATGTTCATGTGCCAACTCTTATGTATCTTGATCCCAAACTTTATTAAAATATTTCTCGCTCCCACATGTTCCTGTTCCAACTATTGTTTATCTTGATCCTAAACTTCATTTAAATTTATATCACTCCTACTATATCTTTTAGATATGTTCTCCCTCTCAAGAAACATTTCATGTCTTTCCACCATTACCTTTTTATCTGATGGGTCTTATAGGTGAGAATCAACCTATAAAATTTATAAAGATTAATGAAGGGGGGGTGAATCAGTGATATAAAAATCTGTTTATGTTTCTTCATAAAACAACCATCACTACTTGTTAAAGTGTAGTGATATAACTTTCTTTCAAATCCACATGCGCGCTAACATGAGGGAAGACGAAAAATTACAAGGTTCACCTCTCAATAAGATAAGTCTAGTATTTGGTATGGTATACAGTTATCCAGAATCACAAAACCCTCTATAATCATCATGTGAGTACAAATGAGCAGGGTATAACCTTGAAACTCATACTTACATGTCTCTTGACTATTATTTGGTGCATCCTACACACATGTTTATCCCACACTTAATAAAGATAAATGTTCTTATCAACTGAAGAGTCTTCAACCAAATAGTCTTCCTCCAAGTCGCTGAGTGTGCAGAGTTATTCCACTTCCCCAATACTTTTACAGCATAAAGTAGGTAGAATATCACCTTTAAACTTGTAATGAAACAAGTTACTTCTTTAATTTGAATGAAAAACACATGCACACGTCCACTTCAAGTTTTCTTCTCCTTCTTCCTTTCTTATACTTTGGATAATCACATAATCTTATTTATTTTGTATATATCCAAAACTTATTTTCTTCTCTTCTTTTATTCTTCAATTTCAGTGAACATCAAGACTGAAATAGATCTACTTTTTATCTATCTTCTACTTTAGTGTACAAATAGGAATACACTAGTTCTTATTCACTTACCTCAACTCATAATATATATTTAAGAGAATATTAGAGTTGAATCTCTATTATTCTGGAAATCTCTATATACTCTTAAATTAATCACATAACTAAAAAATATTTTTAACGCACTTATTATTCTCTTTGATGTACATAAATATAATGCATAAAATCATGTACTTTAATAAACTTTTAGAATAGATCACACACATGGAACAAAACTAAAATCACATATTTCACCTTTTAAAAACTCCCCATAAATATATACTTCTTTGGAATATGTGAAACACATATCAATGGATACTCTCAAGAGATTTATGTTTTCATTTTTATCCCCCATTTAAAATAATATCCAAAGACAATAAGAGAGAGGGAAATTATTCATTATACCTTATCCTTGAGATGGGTGAGATTGAACTCCCTACATCAACCTTCGAGTATGATAAGCATATGTAGATAATGTATTGTGAAATCATTAGTAATATTATCCTTTATAGTAACATACTCCGGCTTCAATTATTTTAACTCCACAATCTCCTTGATAAAGTGATATTTAATATCAATTTACTTGTTTCTTGAATTTTGAACATGATTCTCTAAAAAATTGATAGCACGTTAATTGTTATATCCAAGAAAAAGTGGAATCTTTATCTCAATATTTAAATCTTTTAACTTTGTTTTAATCTACATTAACTAAGTTGGGGCATGAGTTTAATCCACATATTCTACCCCAGTGGTGCTAAAAGTTACATAATTATACTTATTAGTGTTCCAACACACACATCTTTCACCCAAGAAGAAAACTCCACCTTACGTTTATCTTTTATCATTAACATAGCTAGTCCAATTAGCATCTGTATAACTGAATGGATTTAACTTTCCTGTGATGTCATATTTAAACCTAAAATCTATAGTTCCTTTAATATATTTGAGAATACATTTTCTATCCACAAAATGGGACTCTTTTGGTGAACTTTGATACCTGTCATAAAGTGTAACAACATATACTAAATATGAAAATGAGGCGGTGCAATACAGAATACTTCCAATAAATTTTATGAAAACTTTAGGATTGAAATAATTTACCTTAACATTTTTAGATAATTGTTTTCCATTGAAATGGGTGTGGAAACAGGTTTTGAATCTTCCATTCCAAATCTTTTCAAGAGTTACTTAGAATACTTGTCTCGAGAAAAAAAAAATGTGATCTTTATTTTGAGATATTTGTATGCTAATAAAGTACATCATTTCTCTGAGTATAGAAATTTAAAATAATGTATTTATCTACTTAGAAAAAATTTCATACATTTCTTTATCCTTTATAATAAATATTATGCCTTATACATAAATAATAATATGAAAATATGCCTCTTTTTCATATTTTATGTAGATATTTATTTTCATCCTTTTTTTATGAAATTAAACCTTTGTATGAATGAATATATCATATAATAACACGATATTAGAGCTTTTTTTAACCCATATAAAGCCTTATTTAACTTAAAAACACTAATATCATATTTACCAAGAAAGAAACCGCATTGTTTTTCAATATATACCCCCTCTTTCATTACGCCATTGGGGAAGAAATACTTAACATCCATTTGGAATATCTTGTATTTAATTTGTGCTACAATAGAAAAAAATATTATAATGGTTTGAACCCTTGTAACAAAGGAAAATGTCTCATCAAATTCCACTCCTTCAACTTGAGAATAACCTTTACATGCTAGTCTTTCTTTATTTCTCACCACTTTACCTTTTTCATTCAATTTGTTTCAAAACACCCACTTTGTCCCAATAAAATTATTTTTTAGGATTGGGTAAGAACTCCCAAGTTTCATTATTTTCTATTTGTTCCAATTATTAATTCATAGAATCAACTCATTATAGATGCTTTATTTCTTCTTAAAAATCTCTAGGTTCAACTTGAGAAAACAATGAGGTATGAGCTGCTTTCCTCATAGTTCTCAAAGTTTGTATCTGTTTTCCACGATCCCCAATGATGTTTTGAAGTTGAGCCTACATTATTAGACTTGGATGGGATTATTGAGATTGATCCTCATCACTTGATATTAAAGAATCTTCTTCCCAAACCAGTACATCTTCAACACTTTCATCTCTATCTCCAATACTTTCATCTCCAACACTTCTAGAACCTAATTTATCATGATAAAACTATTTCTTTGATTGTTTTAGTACTTTCACATCAAAAAAATCAATGGAATTCCCAATTTATTTTTTTAAATAGAAATAACCTCTTCCATTTAGAGGGTATCCAAGAATGATCTCATCAACTTCTCAATTTTCAAACTTTCCAAGATTCTCACATTTTACCTTGATAGGAAAAGGACTTCTAAAGACATAAAGATAATTAAAACTTGGAGATTTTTTATAATACATCTCAAAAGGGGGCATATCTAAATTCAGTATGTGTAAACATCAGTTTTGTATATAGAATTTTTTTCTAATTTTTCATCTCCAACAATAACAATAAGTATTATTCTCAACTAGAATTTTCCAAGACATATCCAATAAACACTTATTCATCTATTCAGCCACACCATTTTTTTATAGTGTGTATGGTGAACTGAGTTCTTTCCAGATTCCATGTTTCTCTAAATAATATTTAAAATTTCCATTTTTAAACTCAGTTTTATTTTCTATCAAAATATTCTTAAGATCAAAATAACACTCATGTTCTGCACCTCTTCAAAAACTTTTAAACATATTTAAGGCCTCAAACTTGTGATTCATAAACACAACATAAGTAATATGAGTGAATTCACAAATAAAAGTAATAAATTAATTATCTACATTGGTTTATTTATTCATCATGGGGCCACACACATTTATATGAATGAGCTCCAAATGTTGAGTAGATTGAGTATCCACCTTCTTGTGAGAGGATTTAACAATATTCCTCTTTTGTCATGTTGAGAACATCCAATATCTTTCTCTTTTCAATAAAGGAAAAACATGAAAAATATTTCCTTGATAAATAATACTCATATTATTTTTGATATGATTTCCAAGCCTTCAATTCCATAATTAATTTACTTCTTTCATACTTAGATAACATGAATTTCAAGCATCACAAACTTAGAATAAATTCCATTTGGTCTGCTATCCTTTTCTCACAATTATTCCATCCTCTCTATTTTTTACCAAGAACCCATATTTCCTAAAAACCACTTTATTTACCTCATCAAAAATTTGTGATACACTCAATATATTGTGTGTTAATCCATCAATATCAAGAACGTTTTTGGATTTCATATTTTCTTTCACAATAATAGTTGATAAAACTCCTTTAACATTTAGTTACCCGTCATTTTAAAACATCACTGAGCCTTCATTGGATTCCTTAAAATCTTTTAGGAGTTTTAAATCTCCTATCATATGGGTTGAGCATCCACTATTCAATATCCATGGACTTTTATTTTTTGATGGTTTAATTTTCACTTCTATAACTAAGTATTTTTATTTTACCTTCATCTTTATCTTCTAGGGATTGTAAGTTTTAAATATCATATTTTTTTATCCTGGTAGAAGGATGAGATATTCATTTGCATAGTGACTAGGATGGTCACACCTTCCATAGACTTATTTAAGTAAATCAAACCTATTATATTTCTTTTATTCAGAATACTTAACTGGTTTATGAAAATTCTTATTTTGGGAAGGATGATTCCCACTCAAACCTTATTTCCAAAAAATTCTAGTAATATTATGATGTTTTTAGTCGAACCAATTTTTTTATGTATGACAAAAATCTCTATAGTACCCAAAATATCCATAAAAAGCATATCTCTATTTAAAAACTAAATGTTTTCCAGAATTGTGTTATTAACTTTAAACCTCCTTATGATAAAAAAATTTGATTCACTTTTGTGAAACTGAATTTTTTTTAATCGCTGAAATATTCTTTTTCATATTATGATTCTTATAAACCTTTCTAGAGTCTTTAGTTGTAACATATTTTTAATCAAAGTTTGGATTCTTAGGATTTTTAGATTTCAGATACTCATTTGAATTAGACATAAACTTAATCCTTTTAACTCTCTTCTTCTTATTTGAATCTTCATCAACCTTTTTGACATTAAAATCATCCTAAAAAGACTATTTTTTTATTTTCTTATACTTATTTCATCTTTGAACATTCCTCATCTTATGAATAAAATTTTGAAAAATAAGTATGGATGTGTTTAGTTTTTCTTCAACTTTGATCAATTTACATTAAAAAAGATCAATATATTTCTTTGTATCTTTAATATTTTATTCCAAATTTATATTCAAGATATTTGCATCATTGAGAAATTTATTCAGATTATAAATCTTCATTAGTAGCTTATATTGTTTTCTTAATAAATTGATTGTTTTTTTTGAATAATTGATCATCTTTATTCAATTCCTTATTTTCTTTTTCAAGCATTGAGATTTTTGAGAGTCATTCACTCAATTATCTTTTAAACATAAACTCCATGTGAGTTTACTCATCTCAACTTTCATAATTTTTACCTTCATCACTAGAAAATTTTTTATAACTCACCTTATCAATGAGATTTTTTTTTACCAAAATCACTTTTAGTATCAACCTCTTCTTTTTCACTACTAATTTCACCTTCTTTAACCTCAGATATTATATTACTCTTTTCTTCTCTTCTTATATATTTTTTACTTCAGTGCACAATAATAATTCACTAGATATATTCCTTCACTATATTCTATTTTAGTTTACAAATAAGAATACACTAGTTCTTGTTCACTTACTTAGACTCTTAATCTATTTTCAGGATAATAACAGAGTCAGATATATCTTCTTCTAGATAATATCTTTTTATTATTTAGTTTAGTGCATATCAAACGAATCTTTTTTACACACTTATTCTTATCTCTATTGTAGATGTATATAATGTACAATAATGCTCTAATTAATTTTTTTCAAATTTGAATTTCAAATTCTAATTCATACCATCAATATCAAACTCAACCCTGGTATAATCTTCCATTAAATCTTCACCATTTAATTAAAATTATAATTTATTATAGATTTAAATAAAAAACATACCTATAAAATGAATAAAAGTTTTCAAGTTTTCTTTAAATGACCATATTTCCACTTTCACATTATAGACACACCTTTTTGGAATAGTATAGTAGTTAAAAATTGTTATTTTTTAATTGACTAAACACATTGCAGTGTGATGTGTTCACTATGATATAGAGGTATTTCAAAGTCTAGTGACATATAAGTAAATCATGTTCTTTACCCAATAAAAATACACTTTGTGACTTTTGGTTCTACTTTATAACCTGAAGAAGCCTTAACAAATGATTTTCATCCCCACACATGTAAGTTAGAAAATATGGATTTCCTTCCACACCAAAGTTCATATAGAATATCATTTTTCTCTTTATTTGGAACTTGGTTTAGTATGTGAGTCAATGTCTATAATGCATATCCCTAAAAGGACAATAGAAGACTTTCATGGATCATAATTTATCTCACCATGTCTAAAAATTGTGGTTCCTCCTTTCAATTTCACCATTCCATTTTGATGTATAAGGAGGAGTGAGTTAAGAAAAAATCCCAAAATATCATAAATAATCAATGAAATATTAATTTAGATTTTCTCCACTACGGTCGGAAAAATGTTTCTTTATCTTATTACCAAGCTGATTCTCAACTTTATTCTTAAATTTCTCATATTTATTAAAGTAATATGATTTATACCTCATTAAATAGACATATCCATATCTAATATATTCATTGGTAAAAGTTACGAAGTATGAGTATCCCCCCTAATATAATAATAAATAGTCCACACACATCTATATGAAACAATTCAAGAATATTTTTGTCCCTTTCACCCGTTCCACTAAATATAACTTTAATAATTTTTCCTTGTAAACAAACATGACATGCTCTGAGCGGTTTTAGTTCAAAAGAATCTAAATATACATCTTGGTACAATTTAGTTGAGAATTTTTCATTTATATGACCTAGCTAGTGATTCCACAG
The DNA here is from genome assembly GCA_963277665.1 of Viscum album. Taxonomy (NCBI): domain Eukaryota; kingdom Viridiplantae; phylum Streptophyta; class Magnoliopsida; order Santalales; family Viscaceae; genus Viscum; species Viscum album. Next base: position 1,548,442,668 of record OY728150.1, read on the forward strand.
TTGGGTGTGATATGATTCATGATAATCATATTCATTATCAATTTTCATTACTTGGTTAGTGTAATCCAACACATAAAAATCATTATTAAGGTGTAACTTACCATAAAATTTTCTATCTTTGTAAATGAATAAATTTTTATTCTCAAATTTGAAAATAAAACCATCCATATCAATACTAGATAGAGAAATAATGTTTTTGGTAACTGATGGCACATTATATATATATATATATATATATATATATATATATATATATTAGGTGTTTGGGGGTACAATTACAATTAAATACACACACACACCTCACACATAGGTCGGAAAGACGGGTCATAGACCCCAAAGGGATAGCCCACCCATCAAGCCTTATTTATTCAATACATGGCCCATAGGCCCACTGGGAAAGAAGCCCATTACATGGCTCATAGGGCTATTGGGCATGAAAGCCCATTACATGGCCTATAGTCCTATAATTTTGACCAAAAGGCTCATCAGGGAATACTGTTGCTACAGTACTCAGGATGCTACAGTACTCACTACAGTATTGTCGCAACTACAGTTCCTACTACAGTGCCCACCATCGCTATGGTATCGTCATTTCTAGAGTTCTGTTGCTACAATAGGCTGCTACAGTACCGCTACAATGCTGCTACAATACTGCTACAATACCTGCACTCTGTTAGTGGCTCATATATCCATCTCACCTCATTCAACTCTTCTAAATATACTTGGTCTTGGTAGTTTGATATTAATGTGAGCACCACAAGCTTCATATAATACCTAATTTATAAAAATAGATAATGTTGAGACCAAAAGGTTTTAAGTTGTTGTTGTTGGGTTGGTAAAGTAGTTGATGGAAAAGAAGTGGGAATGTTTATGGTGTTTTCTTTTTTTTAGCACATAAATCAGTTTGTTTTGAAGGAAGAGGTGTTATTTTTTTTGATTGATATATGGTTATTTAAGGAAATCATGACAAGTGTTGGTAGATATTCTAGCACTGCCATTTACAAGAGTTTAATTGTTTCAAAAGATTTTTTGTGTGATTCCACATGAAGATCACTGAGCTTTCATATGATAAGTATCTATGAAATGAAATTTCATGGAATGAGAAAATGTGAAGTGATCTTCCATGGAATAAGCTTCTGTGTGATGAGATTTTATGAGTAATGATGATTGACCACATAAAGACTTCTGAGCTTCTGTGAAATAAGCATTTGTGACGTTAAGATATCGCATGAACAAATTATGTACCTACCATGTGGCATGAATTCATCTGAGAACATGATGATCACATATCTTCTTTGAGAAACCAGTATAGACTTTCTGTTCATATGAGCATGAAATTCCTACATGAACCTTCTATAAGCTTTTAGATAAAGTTTTAACGAAGGCAGAAGGTTGCATAGGGAAGAAGGTGATGTTTGGAAATTGGTTAATGAAGTTTAGAACCATCTATGAGAATTTGCATACACATTCCACATAAGAGAATATCCACATATGGATTTTCCTATATGGGTGAATCTACATAACTAAATGTTTTGCTGCATATGTGGATTGGTCATGTAATAAAACTATTCACATAGGAAAAATGGTTACATACGTGAATGGATCACCATAGATGAATGGTTTATGTATATGAATTGGATATGGATGAGAATTGGCCATGTCAGAGAATGTGCATGTGAAGCACACCATATGTTAATTGGACACATATGAGAGTTCTGTCACATATGTGAATGAGTCATGGATGGGAATTGGCTAAGGTAGAGATAAAATCCCAACGTATGCAATCGAAGCTTATCACATTCATTTGAACAGTGAATTATGTACTACGAAGTAAGGGAGGTGCGACAATAACCCCTTCATATTAAATATACAGACATGGATACTCAAATTTTATAAGATGTGAGATTTGTGGAGCTGTTTGACATGTGAATTTTGTTGATCCATTTAAATGGAAGGGTGAAAGATATTTTTATTATCATGAAAGAAAAGAAAGGAAGGTGTCTTGGTCTTCAAGGAGTGTTTTAAAATATTTAAGGCTAGAAACCTATAATTGGCATATCTGCAGTTTTAAATGGTGAGTTTACATGAGAAGTTTTTGGGATTTTTAAATTACCTAATATCTTGGTAATTCAAATGATTGATTCACTCGATATTTTGAATCTTGAAGAGTGAGAAGAAACATAATGTGGTTGATGCTATATATTTTAATTATATAACTATTGCAGATCATTTTGGGTTTGAGGGAGATATGGAAAATTATGAGAGGAATAAGAAAGAAAAAAATGGAAGAAGTAGGAAGAAGAGGTTCTAGCTCATTGTTGTTCATGTAATTGAAGAAGAAGAACTGACTTCCATAAGTGAAAGTGTGAAGAATCCAAGAAGCACAATGAAAAAATGTGACCACGTCGTCATTGAGAACAAGTCAAATTAATTATTTGAAACTTACTAACTACTAGTGCAGTGGTGAGAAAGATTATTGAACTCTATAGAGAAGGCTGGTAGTGAATGCGAGGGACCAAAACAAGGGGAAAAACAAAATAAAAACTGAAAACAGAGGAAGTGAGGAGCTGATGATGCAATGAATGTGAAAAATGTGAAATGGAAGTGGTTCAGAGTGGAAACCAATAAGAGTGTGGAGTTAGGGAGATCAGACTGGTATAAAATGATTTCAAAGATGCTCTATTCTACTTAATATTACCACAATTGTATAAGTGCTTAGAAAAATGTTGATGATCCACTAAGGTCTCACTTCAGTGTTCAACACAGCTCTTTGATCTTCCTTATAGATGATCTCTCGATCGTCACTCAAGTGAAGAATTGTTCTTAATGGAGAATAGAATGTTAACCCTTTCCGTTTTCAGTACTTCAATTAAAATTTAAGGGCAAAGTGTTTAATATTGTCACCTTTCAGTTCATAGGATATCATAAAATTTATGCTCATTGAGAATGGAAATGAGATCTATGAGTCCAAACTTGCACTTAAATGATCATGGAATTTTAGTGGAACATATTAAAAATTCAAATAATACCAATCTGATTCCTTAACATTGTGTTTGGTGAGATTTTAGTAAAAGAAAAGAAATGATTTGATATTTTATAAAAGAAAAGAAATGAAATAAAATGATTGCACTTTCCCTCCTTGGGTTTGGATCCATAACTTAGTAAAAGACCATCTTGTTTGGTGAATCTTTTTAAAGGAAAAGAAAAGAAATTCTTTTGTGATACATATAGAAAATATGAATAAAATTGGAATTTTAAAATATTAACAGCCCTCCGCCATCATTTCTTTCCAAATCATCCCAATTTTGGGGTGATTAAAAAACAATAGCAGGAGAGAAACATATTTCTCTCCATTTCCCCCCTTATCATTTCTCTCCCTTTAAAATTATCTCGCCAAGAAACCAATTTCTCCTCTCAATATCATTTCTTTTCTCTCTGTATCATCCCTACCAAACTAACCCTAAATGTATATAGCTATGTATATTTAGATCCAAAACAACAACAATATTCAAAGACTACATCTCGAATACAGAGAAACAGAAAGAATAAAGTGGTGATTCGAGATTCCTTTTCCAACTGTACGCGCATGGCTTGCTAGAACTTGGTCGTTCTCAACACAGATTTAATTTTTTTTAACTTCAAAGAATTTCTTCCTGCACTAAAGAAAACTCTTCTACTCGGGAATGACTAATTCTTTCTTATCAAAATTTGGTGGCTCAGCCGCTTCGGCGGTGGCGTAGTGGTGCAAGGTCGAGGGCCATAACAAACGGTGTTCGATGAGGTCTGGAGTTCGATTCCTGGGAGTCCGCTCTTGGGGGAATTTCCGTGTCCCATGTACCACTCGTCTTGTCGGGTCACTCGGTGTCTTATCGGGTGGGCAGAATGAGCGCACTTCACCTGGGTGACAGATTGTTGCGACGAACCATCGCCGATCGAGGTGTTACCCCGTGGGACGCACTGTCATCTCGGCAACTCAGAAATTCCCTTTTTTAAAATAAAAATTTGGTGGCTCAACTCTTCCTTCTTCGAATAAGCACAGACTCTCGGGTGAGCCTCAGTGGAGATCGAATTCAGCAAAAGGTGGCATCGGCCTCACTTGGTTTGAGCTTGGGTGGAAATGAATTGCAAACATTCTGGTTCGTCGGACATAATCTCTGACAAAGCATCGCGATTCGATTTTTCCATCAACCAGCGATGTACATGGCGCAAAATTTCTCAAGCAGATGAATCAGGCACCGATCATCGGCGTTCGGCTTTGCTAGCGGAGGGATTCATTGTCTTCCTCAATGGTCACCAAAACCCCCATTTCAGCTTTGATGCATAGATTCAAGGTTTGGAAACCTTCGATTGTTCTTTAGTAGCGGCTTGCGAGGCGTGACTTCGAACCTCCTTCCTATTTTGGCAACGAGATCCTGGTTTAAGTTGTCTTCATCGTTCTCGGTTATCGGTTTATTCGAACTCGGCATCATCCTCTATTCAAGCTCGGTCGAACTTTGTTCAGATCTAGATCTGGAATCCTCGGCAACAGATCGGATCCTCGAAATAGTCGCGGTGGTGGATCGGTAGGTAATCACAAATTCATGTTCATCAGGTTTCAGAATTTTAGTCTTTGTCTGCAATAGGATCATAAATTTGATCTCGGCGGAATCTGTGGCAGAACGACGGCTTCGAACGATGACTTCGACGGCGTCGGTGACTTCAACCGGTGTGGTTCATGGTTAAGAGGTGACGAGAGCCCGGTGTTCTTCATCAGATCGGATCGACAATGGACGATGGCCCGGTGTTCTTCATCCTGATTTTAATATGTTTTTTGTTGAGAAATCTGTTAAGCAGTTGAAATAGGGGCACCGCCCATTTCTTGTCTACCGTCCTCGTGCCCCTCCTCCTCTCTTTCTGTGCGGTTCCATTTGAGGTGCGAGGGCACCACTTCAGCGGAGGAGCGCCATTCCGCTTGGTCGAGAGAGAGGGATCCTCTGTTCCGGTTTTTTGGGTTCGATCAAGGGGCGGCTCGGCTTCGGCGTTCATCGGAGACGGTGCAATGACGACATCTTTCTGGTCTGGCGTTCCTCCTTCGCGGTGTGCGAATGTGCGCAGCGACTCCATTTCAGATCGGGTATCCTATTCACCGATCTGCGGTGGATTTCTTGTTCGTCGACGGAGCAGCACCACCAAGGATGTGAGGGTTCTCGTTCTTGAAGTTGCAGGATGAAGAATCTGGTTTGCTCAGGTGAGCCTGCACATCACCTGCATACCTGGACAACGGCAAGGGACACCTGTACTGCTACGGTGGACTTGGATGGTAGCGGCAAGCTGCTTGGATTTGGCTCTTTTCTCGGACAGCCGCTGTGATTCTTTAGTGGAAGCACCTTGGACAGCGGTGCCGATTCTTAAACCTAAAGGATGCAAATCTGGGTCGCATCGGACTCAGATGGAGACACTGGATTGGGATTGTCTTGTCCTCTCTTGGCCAGGTGTGATGATTTTGGACAACCGAACCTGAAGAACTCGACATCAACGATTTTAGTGCATTACAACGAGCTTTTTCCACGACAAAGGTGAAACCGAGCCCCGATAAGGGGGTCTCGATCCTGTTTTGGTTTTCTTTGTCGTTTTCTTAGAAAGTCTTATGTTGTTAGCTTGTTTGTCGTTATGTTTTGGTTCTGTTTAGTTTGTCGTTTGTTGTTGTTCGACTTCTGTCTCATTGTTCTCCATTTTATATTGCATAGTGAAAAACCCGTGATGATCCTGCCCCGTGCACGTAGGCCTATGGCTGAAGCACGCAAATCTCTGTGTCTGTAAGAATCCGGGTTTTTAGAACGGGTCAAAATCCCGACCCTGTTTGAATTTTTGACTTGTTTCTGAGAAAATTGGAGAAACTGGGCAGCTTCCTGAAAATTCCAGATTACACGCCGTGTACCTTCGGTACACGCCGTGTACTCTTGACCACGTGTGAAAGCCTTACATGGCGTGTGAGGGGCTGTGTATGGGGATATACATGGCGTGTTAGGGATGTCGGATGGGTAGAGAAGTGCACGTCGTGTACCCCTAGGTACATGTCGTTTAGTCATGTCGACAAGTCCTCAGCGAAATATCAACCGTCATAGGAGCAGTAAAATGATACACACGACGTGTAGTCCTAAGTACACGCCGTGTATTTTTCTTCCTTTTTCCGTTAAAACGGGCAGTAGCCTTGTTTTGAGGCAGGGACATTTGGTTTCGTCCGGGAGACGCAAATAGCCGGCCAGGACTTCAATTCCTTCATGTTTCTTCGTTCAAAGTCAAATTCAAACATCGTTTGATCCATTGGAACTCCCTCGGTAATGTCTTGATTCCTCTTGAGCCATTCGTCTTGATTTCTGTTCTAAACCAAGTTATAGGGGTTTGAGCGGTTTTGATTCTTTTGTAGATCTACCGCGTTTTAGACCCAATTGGAGACTGTTATCAGAGGAGTATCATTGTACTAGTATGAGGTAGGTGGTGCATACCTCTTTTTGTGTTTTCGTGATCATTTGAGTGGCACGACCTTTGGCGCGTTTTTAGGTATTTTGAGTGAGACCATGTTTTATCTGCTATTGCATATTAAATTGATTATTAGACATGTAAGATGCCTTTGGGTATGCCCTTTTACCTGTTTTTTTGGAGCGAGGTCGGGCGAGGGGTTATTGCTCAATTGGGGTATTTTGGCCGGGTATGCCAAAATGTGTTAAAATGAATTGTTTTGATTAAACTGCTGAGTTTAATTTGTTAAGTTATGATATGAATTGTTAGAGGCTTTACAGACCTCAGTGTTGGTATGAGACAACACTTGGTTAGTGCATTTCAACTATTTAGTTTGTTTTTCCTGTTTAGCGTCTATTGCTTATATATGTGATTCGTGATATTGCATATCCTGGAACCTTTGGGTTGTGTTGGGCGTGACCCAGATATTGTTGAGTGATGTTGATCACATGTTGGGCTTGACCCGGGTTATATTAGGTGGTTCGACCATGAGATTGGGCGTCGTGGACGTCGACTTGAGGCGGTGTGACTGTCAGGTTGGGCATGACCCGAGATACTCAGATGGTGAGGCCATCAGACTTGAGTGACATGGTCACATGGACATGATGTGTCAGAGATGTTGTGGCTTGGATACTATTTTGGTGATTACCTCTCACCCAGAATTTTGAGTAGTGCACACACAAAGAGACTCCGTGATGAGGTGGTTTTGACCACTCATGTGGGTAAATGCCCCCAATAGTTGCGGTTTAGATACTATTGGTTTGGGGGTGCTTGTCGTAGGAAGCCACATGGAAGGTGAGGAGCCCTTGGGAGATAGCGAAGAGACTATCAGGTTGGGGGTTAAGGCTCGCCGTGATTGAGGTCGTGAGCCAGGACACTTTTTTTAGGGTAGATTGTTGAAAGTGGGTGCCCTAGACCCAACTTGTTTTGTACTTTGATTGCCGCTACATGTATTCTGTTTGTTATAATACATGTGTTTATCTTGCCATAATAGTGTAGATACTTCTGCATCCACTTTATTTATGACAATGTCCTTAGATTACCTATCACATCAAAGGGTTATAGTAGATCCCAGGCCATAATGAGAACCTTGAGATGCTATGGCAGTAATCTTAAAGTAACGTCCTATGGTCCAGTTACATCATTCTGAAAGGACACAGATGATGTGTGACCATCAGGTGTTGGGGGCTCATAAGCATTGAGACTTCTTCTCATGAAGTTCTCATTTGATGGTCTCTAGTAGATGAGATCATGAGGACAGACCCGCATAATAGGAACACCACATGTTTTAGGTGTCATTGGTCGTTCCTATCTACGGACATGTGTAATGGTCTTTAGACTTGAGATCATTATCAATGAATGTCATTTAATTATGTACATTTGATGCAAGATGAAAACCATGGCGACAAAGTCGTGGCGAGTTAGTTTGTATCGGGTACGTCATTAATGACATGACATTGATTGAATGATCGAGAAAGGATTTTTCGCTTCCGAGTTCATGAAGAGATATCTCGGGCCTGGTTGATTAGGATGGTTGCACCTTCATTAAATCCATGTCCATAGTAGTGGAAGGTAAGACCGTCTGGACAAATCAACAAATAAAATAAAGCAAAATAAAGAATGATGACACTAGTATGCATTCTGTTTTATTGAGATATCGATGATGAAAAGATTATATTACACGGACCGTGTTCCTAGGAAGGCAGTTGTTGCTTTGACTTTGCCTTATCTCTATAGGGGTCTCGATAGGTTGCTAGATCCCGCTCTAGGTCGGTGGATATTATTCACTGCTATTGAGGTAAGGGCCTAGAGGGTCACACACTATAGCGCCTTGAGAATCTGCTCTATTATGAGAATAGGAATATAGAACTTGGTGGACCCCGTCAAAGGGTCCGAGTACTATCCAAGTTCTATGGATCACCAAAGAATAAATAAATTCATTAATTATTCAAGTTTAGAATAATTCGTTGAATTTATTTATAACATGTATTTACAAGTTATATAGTAAATACAAGTATTAATATTATTCTAATGGATTTTAATATCCTAGGATCGTTTAATATTAGCAGGAGGTATGAGTCGAGTTAAAGACTCAAATTTATCACGTAATATATTTATATATATTAAAGTGATAAATTATAAATATTATTTATGGAATAATTTTATTTGTCATAAATAATTATTTATAACACTTATATAGCAGATGTCTATTACATGAGGTCGGGAATCCATACCACGTGTTTTAAACAATCCCTATATAAGTGAGAGAGTGACTCTCTCATGGATACTATTCATGTGTCAAGATTGAAAGCTTCTCTCCCCTCATGGAATCTAGAGAGAGTTTCTCAAGCGAAAGAAGATCTTCAAGTTCATCCATCTCGGATTGAACCTTCTTCCTTTGCGGTGATCGTCGCTGCGTTGAAGTCATCGTCGAAGATCCGCGCTAGCACCCAGATCTTGACGAACGGTGCACGAGCAGATTCATAAGGCGTGTGTTGATGATCTAGAGGGCTTCGACGTCGGAGTCTTCGAGCAACGATCACCGACATCCTGCGACAGACTTGCACACGTCAATTCTGAACAAGGTACATGTTCAGTTTAATTTTTGTGCTCTGTTTAAACCTTGTGAGATCCTCAGACCAAACCGAGACAAGATCACCGAAGTGACAGAGTTATGTCACTCCAGTGAAGCAGAAAATTTTAAATTCCCGGCCCACCGGCTTCCGCTGCGCCGTCCCGGTACCCAATATAGATATCGCTGTCCCTCCAGTTACTTTATTTGAGGGCATACATCGTTGTCCCTCCGGTTACTTTATTTGAGGGCAGACAACGTTGTCCCTCCGGTTACTTATTTGAGGACAGGATTCACTGTTCCTCCGAGTTACTTTTCTTTGGGCGTGCCTTCGGGACATCGGTACCTTGAGACACGGGGTGTCAGGAGGCACATAATGTCAGGTTACATGATAGAGATTCCGGTGTTGGCCGGAACAGGTGACACTCCATGGTGGCTGCTGAGCACCAGTGGAGTTTATTTTTTTTATGACAAACAGAGACATGAATTGGTCACCCAATTCATGCCCCTAAGAAATTTATTAAAAAAACAGTGCTACAATACATGCTTGAGGTGTAATGTGTTTACACCAACACAAAATGAGAGCAATACATGAAGATATAACAATAAGACTCAAACAACAACCCACAACGAATCGATCTAACAAAAACAGCATGCCTTCAAATAAGAAATCACCCCATGCCAAAGTGTAGCAACTTCAAGCAAGCTCCAAGGCCTCAAGGTGCAGTCTTGGTGTAGCATCGAAGTCTTGGTTGTCCTGTACTGAGAAACATCATCCAACATGGTCTGTGATTGCAAACGAGGTAGTGCAACATCAATATTCTTGGCTGGCCTACACTGACAAGTGGCTTCAGAAGTGGATTCACCGACAACAACATGCTATAGGCACCAGAGGTAGTGCATCGTCAAAGTCATGGATGTCCTCAGCAAGAATAAGTACCAGAATAACGGTACAACTGTAAACTGCATGAAGAGGTAGGATAGACCACAACCACCCACAACTGACTGAACCAGTGGCCTTAGCTGGCATAAACAGTACAAGGTCACATCAAAACATAAAAAGATAGAAGAGTGCAGAGGGAACCAGAGGTTCAGGCGTCGGCACACCCGAGCATTAGCCCTCAGGAAAAAAACCAGATTGGTTTAATCTTTAACCATATCATAATAATATTCCATAAATATAATCTTCCATCTTGAGAGAATCAGGGAAAGACAACAACGGACAACAAAGCCAGAGACAATGAAGCAGATCCTAAAGAAGATCAAACCCATCGTATGTCTCTGAAGTTGAAGTTAGGATTCTTCTTGTATTCATCAACCATCCTTGTGTATATTCTTTTTCTGATTTCAAGGTATGTGTCAACCGAAATTTGATGATAAAGATATTTATGATGTGTTATTTTATCTTGCTCCTCCATCCATGCAAAAACCTCATCACTCACATCATCATCCTCTCCAATCTGATATGAATCTCTGTAAACAAGATCTTTGTTGTACTCCTCCTTATCAGAGCTTACAACATGTTCTATCGACTGTTTAGGAGGCTCAACATCTTTCTTAGAAGCTTGAAGGGATCTTGTAACTATTTGTGCATCATACTGTTTACTGCTTTCCATATAAAATACATGCCTTCTTAAACACTTATATTAGGTACACACCATTGGGTGGTATCCTACTGAGATTCATCTCACACCCTGCACGGGCCCTTCGGGACACATGTAGACTTTATGGATTTGCGTGCAGGAAAGAGATCAGCTTCAGGAGATGGACTGTAGTAGTTGTCACATGGAGATGGTATGGACCTTGAGGTCTTGCCTAGTTGGAGTTTACTTTTTTTTACTTTCTTTCCTGTATCAGCATGCTTACTTTATTATTGTAGCTACTGTTGGTTAGCCATTGACACCCTTATATATATTGACTTGCTATGGATGCACGACTTGTCTATTCTAATAGTTGTTACAAGGGGTTCAACATGCAGTTGTGTTTACATTCCGTTGTTGTTGTTTATCTTTATTGTTTCTGCTGTTTATTGCTATTGATTGTGCTTTCGCTATTCGGGTCTGGTTCGAGTTTGCCGAGTCATTTATTTTTGCTTCATGTTATATATTTTTTCTTGGACCATTACCATTATTATCTTCTGAGAGAGTATAGCCTCCCCACTGTACCTACTAGACCATCGCTGCTAGTCAGCAGCCTTTGGCGTTCGGGGAGGTGCGCCTAAGGTAGTAACACCCGACCCGTTTAACACTGTTTGGGTGGCTCTTCGGGTCCGGGATGTTACAAAGTGGTATCAGAGGAGTTCTTTAAAGGGATTTAGTAGCAGTGTTTTGCTGGATACTAATGAGACTAAGACTTTTTTTTTAATTCTGCTCATTTTACTATTTGTGATATGGTGGACTGGAGATAGGTTGTTGTTGGAACTGAGTTTCTAGCTTGTTCTTGGGTGCCTGCAGCCCCAAGTACGAGAGATGAACCAAGTTGCCTTGGGTGAGAATTGTTGTTTTGCTTTTGCTCAGATTACAGTTTATATGATTTCCACCTTGGTGGCTCACTTGGTGTGTGATGTTATTGATTGTGATATGTGACCCTTGACCTGGTGTGGTAAGGGAGAATTGGACCTTGGCTTGGTATAACAAGACGTGATTGTTTGGATCTTGATAGGCACATTTTTAGGGTATTTCAATTTCATAACTGCACATATGCTTTGTGAAGTGATAATACCATGCGAATAATATCAAATGCCATTCTTTGAATGCTTTTGAAATTTGATTGGTGAAATTCCTGATAAAATTGCTAGTTTATTGCAATGTACTATGCCATGCTATATATATTGTGAATTGCATGTGGTAGGAGATTTGGGTTGGCTCTTGTTTGAGCAGGGATGTACTATGGTTGAGGTGATTTTTCACTAGGATTGGGTGACTCGGTCGTCGGTTTGAGGCAACGTTGGTTGTCAGGATAGGCATGACCCGAGGTACTTTTGATACTTGACTATGTTGAGGGCGGGTAAGGAGGCCATGAAGCTAGGATGCCATGAGCATGAGTTGCGATAAGGGAAGTAAGGGTAGTTGTTACATGCAACCTCTTTACTACTTTTCTTATCTACGTTATATATATATTGTTATATATGTGGGTTGTCTAACCATTTATGGTATTCAACAGGTTCCTCCTAGACAACTCGATAGAATGTCAGGCGGGTGATGGTATAGTGCTGCAGGAGCACGATCAGGTTCAGATACCCGAGGGACAGGCAGAGCATGAGCCGCAGGTACAGGCTCAGGGACATGATAAGGTTTTAGGATCCAGTGCAGGCAGGACAACAATCAGGTTTGGTAGCGTTTGGGTCGTGGCTTGACGAGCATCTCCGAACTAGCCTGACACGTGTCTTGTAGGGGATCAACAGAGGTGTGCATGGTACAAATCCATCTATGGCATATCTGACATGAGAGTTCCAGTCGCAGAACCCACCGCTTTTTTAGGGTGAGGGTGGTCCATAGGCAGCTGAGAGCTGAATAGAGAGTATGCAGATGATCTTTGAGCAGCTCGAGATGCCTGCAGGGCGGAGGGTCAAGCTGGCGACACACATGCTGAGAGGACCGATGAAGCGCTGGTAGGATGTGCAGGTTTAGGCTCACAGACACGAAGGACTAGCATGGAAGGACTTCGAGGACAGATTCTTTGAGCACTTTTACCCAGAGACACTGAGGGAAGAGAGAGCTCGGGAGTTCTTGAGCCTTCATCAGGGAGACATGTCCGTAATGGACTATGCAACAACTTTCACTGAGTTGTCTCGCTTTGCACCTGGTATGATAAGCGATGACTTGACAAGGGTGAGGTGCTTCGAGGATGGCTTACGAAACTCCATTCAGATCCAGGTAAATATCTTCAGGCTAGGTTCACTCTCAGAGGTGGTGAATTAGGTGCTCATTGCAGAGGGCAACGAAAAGGAGAGGTCTCACTTAGGCCGAACGAAGGCCTCATGTGATGGTTTAGATAGTAGGAAACGAGGCTGGGATGAGTTCTAGAAGGGAAGTCAGGCCAAGGACTCAGCTAGACTACCTCGTAGCAGTTATTTAGTGGTTTGTTTTCAGTGTGGGCAGCCAGGTCATATCCGGACTCAGTGCGATAGGCCTCCAAAGGAGTGTTGGGCATGTGGAAAGTTTGGGAATCTCGAGAGGTTCTGCAGGAAACCTTCTCAAACGGTCGGTAATCAATCTGGAGTTGGTTTAGGTTTGGTACCAGGAGAGGGTAGCCGAGTTTTAGCTGCATGTGGAGGACACGAAAAAGATAGTGGGACCCAACTGAGGGGTCAGTGACCGACGACTGGAGTAGCACCGCAAGAAGGTCAGGCATCAGGCAGCCGCACTTCAGGCCAGGTGCATGCCGTGGAGCTGCTAGGGGCTGAGCAGGCTGGTGAGCCAATGACGGTTAGAGGTACACCGTGAGTGTGATTGTGACTTCTTTGTTTTCTTTTTGGCACGACCTGTTGAGGCATGTCCGTTTTTGAGTGCACGAGGTGCGCATGATTTACGTGGACTGGTTAGATGCTGGTCAGTGGGTTTGGCACCATTTTGGGTGTGTGAAAAATTTATATATATGTATGAGATGCATGGCATAAGAGGCATTGAGGATGCGGGTTACTTGTGGTACCTTGGGCATCGGGGCATCAAAGATGTGGGTTACTTGATGTGTCATGGGAATCAGGGCATTGAGGATGAGGGTTACTTGAGATGCATGACACCAGGTTTTATTTTGAGTGTCCATGGGATACAAGACCTCATGGAGGCAGACATTGATGCGGTGTGAGATACGTTTGGGTGTCAGAAATGACACGGGAGCACCAATGAGGTGCAGGGGTGACGATGCGTCACGAGAGGACCATGAGCTTGGAAACAGGTTATTGAACCTTTTCTTGGTTTGAGTTTTGTCGGGTTGAGACCCAGTTAGGAAATTCCTAAGGTGGGGAGCCCCTTGAGGAATTTATCCAGAACCTTTGAGACTAGGGTGGTCCGGGTTACGTTGACTAGGGTGTATGTTCGGTGCCATATTTAGGTTTCGTTTGATAGCTCGAGGAAAAGATATATTAAGGAGGGGATATTGTAAGAACCTAGGTTTTTGGAACGGGTCAAAATCCCGACCCTGTTTGAATTTTTGACTTATTTCAGAGAAAACTGGAGAAACTGGTCAGTTTCTAGAAAATTTCAGATTACACGCCGTGTACCTTTAGTACACGCCGTGTACTCTTGACACTGTGTGAAGGCCTTATATGGAATGTGAGGAGCCATGTATGGGGATATACATGGCATGTTGGGGATGTCATTCGGGTAGAGAAGTACACGTCGGGTACCCCTAGGTACACGCCATGTACCCCTAGTTACACGCCATGTAGTCATGTCGGCAAGTCCTCATCGAAATGTCAGCCATCATAGGAATAGTAAAATGATACACACAACATGTAGTCCTAAGTACACACTATGTATTTTTCTTTTTTTTCATTAAAATGGGAAATAGCCTCGTTTTTTGGCAGGGGGCAGTGGGTTTTGTTTGAGAGACATGAATAGTCAGCCGGGACTTCAATTCCTTCATGTTTCTTCGTTCGAAGTTGGATTCAAACACCTTTTGATCCAGTGGAACCCCCTCGGTAAGGCCTTGCTTCTTCTCGAGCCGTTCGTCTTGATTTCTGTTCTAAACCAAGTTATAGGGGTGTTTTGTAGTTCCTTGAAATATGTGTTCTAATGTTAAGAATCACTGTTTCCAGGAAGTTTCCATTGGATTAATTCATGGAACCAGAAACTTCCAATAGTTCTTTATCTAAAAGGGACCTACTTTCTAAAGGCATGAGTTCTTCAAGTTTTAACTTTATGATACTTAGGAACGTGCATTAGCTGAGAGGATGGGAGGTCAGACTCATCACTCTTTTGAGGGGAATTATTGTCTACTCTAAGACTCTCTTTATAAATTTAAAATATTTTCATGAATCCTTATTAATTCACCATGTATAACATAAGTTTCCCTTAAAATTTTCAATCACTTATTAACATGTGTAAAATTTAGAATCATCAGTATGTATTCAAGATTCTTAATTAATTGAGATATCCGTATGTATTTGGGGTTCTCCATCAATGATATCCTCTCATATACCATTTAAAAATTATTTTAATCATCGTTATGATGATATTGGTTTTTAAGCCACTTGGTGGGGCACTCTGGAATTTACTGTCATTTAGGGAGACAAATGTTTGTTTTTATATTGGGATCGTACCCATGAAATGGGCTACCTATGTGTCCTTTTGAAAGGAATCATAACTCTCATAGTTCAGTGCCTCTTAATGGGACACATCATACCTTTTAAGGTCATGTGATAAGGACCTAGCCATACGGTTTAATGTCATGTGGTATGGACATCTAAGCAAAAGGTGCTTAGTCAAAGTTTGGTGTAGGACTTATGCCTAAGTAGCCCAAGAAACTTGGAAAGGATATGAGTTTCCAAGTAAGATTAGACCCTGTTGGAAATATGGATCAAGGAGAATAGGGTTGATTTGAAGTCTTGGGTTTGAACCTCAAGGAGGCTTCCAACATATCCCATTTGGATGAGAATCAAAGACCACATAGTTTGATAAGTCTCATAGGAGAGTATAGTCCTTTGAGAGAAATGAGTTTGGTATTACTTTCTGAAAAATATGCCTAGATGATTTAGGGGTTTAATTTGGGGATTATTCCTAAGGAGGATGCCTGGATTAAGGGAATTAGGTTTGGACTCCTAAAGAAGATATCCAATGAGCTTAGGCCCTGAGAAGGCTTCCTACGTATCCCGATTATGGTGGGAATCAGATTTCTCGTAGTTCATTCAATTGTGAGTGTTTGGGAAAATGTTGTAATCATCACGATTCTCTAAGCCCACGCGAGTCATGCTCAGTGTGAGAAAAAATAGGCTGTGAAAGATTCAACAATGACACACACACATTTCCTCTTCCACTGGTGAAAGAGGGCGCACCTACGGTGGCCAGGGTGGACGAGGGTGAGGCGACGAGTCTTCCCTCTATTCACTTTACATTGAACAATGATCCAATAAAAGGAAGATGGGATGAAGGCTAGGGTCTTACACTAGGATGACTGCCCTAAAATTGATCTTGGTAGGGGAGGGAGACTTTTCATTTTCTTGAATGAAAAAAAAAATTGTGAACCGTACCTTCCCTACCAAAGTCCCGAGGTTTCGGGTCTCTTTGAGAAGGAGAGGTCAGGACCCAAACCCTCCTCCAAACAGGGAACTTCCCAACACTATTCCTAGGAGAAAGGTCCATATGAATGCGGATATACAAACCCAAAGACGCTTTATGAATCCTAACCCCATTATGAAACAAATGCGGAAAACCTTTGACTGTGGATATACAAACCCAAATAGGAGACACACTGATGTGCTTTTCCCAAAGGTTTGATGAGTCATGAGGTTTTGGTGGAGGTCTCAACAAAATCCCTTTAAAACAAGGTATCCAATGAAGAAGAAGTCTTACCATGGATGGCTTTAAAGAGGGTTTGATGGATTGTAGACTGAAGAGAGTAAGTAAATCAAAGAGGGGCACCCAAGTAAATAAGGGCACGCAAGTATGGACGCGCAAGTAGGCTTGAGTGACCTGATATTCACTTAAGAAATGAACAACCTGTATGATAATAGTTGGGCGAGACCTGGATCAAGCCTTTAGAAGTATTCACAGGTGATCCCAGAAGTGGGGTGCTCAAGTTCCTGTTAAAGGAATAGGTGGCGTGCAAGTGTTTCTGATTTTAGAGATGTTAGGCGCTTTAGGCGCACAAGTGTTATGGATTTCAAAAACTAAATGGACTTAAGTCTTATGATCCTCATTCAATTCCTTTGTTTTAGGTGTTAAAGAACTACCTTGAAAGTTTAGGAGGACTTAGGAGAAGCACTAGGGCGACCAGAGAAACAATTGGGATTCAGGGAAAATCGTCCATACAAATGAAGGCCCCAAGGGTCTATTTATAGGCAAATAAGTGACCTTAGGCGAAAGGAGATTGGGCGCGCATGTGACTTTTACACCAGAATGTGGCGCGCAAGTACCTTGCTCACCGATGGTGTTTTGGCTAGACTAAGGTGACACTTTGAGGATTTAGCCAAAATAAACACTTCAATCAACTCCAACAAGGGTGGCGTGTAGGTGTTTGTGTGTAGGTATCTTGGGCGCCTCTTTGGGGACTTATCCAAAATAATTGATCTATACCGCGGGGGCTGTGCCCCAACACCCCTGCTTGGGATCAGTGCTGGGCTATGGGACCGGCCCTTCAGGCTGATGCCTTCGCTACCGTCAATGACCCCCATAAAAAATACAGAGTCGCACGACAAATTTTTTGCGCCCGATTGAAGACATTTTGTGGAAAAGTGCATGGAACAAATTTCAAGGTGTCTACAAAAGCCCCACCTTAGAATTTGATTCGTTCAGAATGAAAAGAATCATGTTCTAAGGTAAAAGTAGGGCACTTTGATGCATTACAACATCATTTGGTTAGATTTGGAGCTGCATCAAGTTTGGAAGGATGCTCTAATTTTTTCCTAATCCATGGGTCCTAACGAGCATAGTTTATTTATTTTAATAGGGTTATAGAGACAACCCCACAAAATTTGTATCTTTTGACTTTTTATTGATCAATATTACCTAAATCATACAAAATGTATGTTTAGTGAGATGGGACTCGACTTTTTTTCAGAGTGCCCTATGTGGGTTCCCAATATGGTGAGTATCACGTCTCTTGTTGTTGGTAGTTTAGAGTCATGCATGTTGGACTATAAAGAGATAGTGTTTAAGGTCGAATAACTTTGACCATAAATTTTGAAATTAGATCCCAAACAAAACTCAGTGGCTAATAATTTATTTAATATTTTTTAAATATTTCCAAGGGGAATCTTGAGCCATGATTTTTATTGTCACCAAATTTAAAACTTGTATCAACATAAGGGGAGTCTCCTCCAAGAATGAAGTTACCATTATTTGACAAACTCGTTATGGGAGTTATGTTATGCATGACCAACTAGGGCATATGCTACATAGCCAAATAATGACATCTTTTGACTGACATGCCTGTTATGTAGGAAGCTTATGCAAGGACAACTAAGGGCACATACTACATAGTCAAGAAAAAGAGCTCTTAAGAATTTAACATTTTACTGCTGATAGACAAGGGAAAATAATGGGTGACTCAAGACCACAGTGGGTGGTTTTTCCAAGGAAAGAAATTTTAAGAATGAAAGAGTTGTTTTCTGCCAACATTTGTCATGAATAGGAAAACCATTTCTATTCAAATTTGGTGTATGAGGAATGGTTAAAATTTTTCAGAAAGGGGAATTTATGATATCATATTTTTTAGTTTTAAGTCATGCAGTGAGGACATGGTACTGTGCAGTGAAGACATTTGTATTGTGCAATTTTAAGTCATGTGGTGAGGACATTGTATAGCTTTAATTTATGGTCCTTAACTATGAACAAAGGTATAAGACTCTCCCAATTTATTGATAATTTGTTTGGAAACATATTACCGTATTCAGGTATGAAAGGAAAAATTGTAAACTATGATTTGGGAATTTCTGGATCTGAAGAATGATATGGGAAAAGAGATAAAATCATTAAAGGAAGTCTTTTCCAAGAATGGAGTTACCATTATTTGACAAAACCATTATGGGGGATGTATTATGTAGGGCCAACTGGGGCATATGATGCATAGAAAAATAGTGGCATCTTTTGACTAACAGGCCTGTTATGTAGGAAAATTTTATGCAAGGCCACCTAAGGGCACGCACTGCATAGTCAGGAAAAAGAGCTTTCAGAAGTTTGGCATTCTATTTCTAAAAGGTGAAGAAAGTTTATGAAGATTTATATTTTCCAAATCATAACATTTGGTTTATGAAGAAAGGTACTTGAATTTGGAGAGAGTATTTCCAATCATGATTTCAAAAGAATCAGAAGAATATGATTTCTACAAAGGTTTGACCCAAACATAGAAGGTATGGTGTTTGTAGTTTTAGGTCATACGACTAGGACCATAAATGGAAACAATACATGATATGTGGTCAAGTGATCCAAGGTTATTTCATATTGCTTTGAACACATGAAGAGAGAGATGTGTAAACCATGGTCTTGAAGACTTTCAAATCGAGAGAAAGATAATGTGGGAAAATATACATGAATGACTATTTTAAAATACAGATTCTTGTATATTGTCATTAAAGTTTAAAGGGGACAAAGAAATTATAACTTAGAACAAAATTACCATCATTTGAAAAACCTATTATGGGGGATATATTATGCAGGGCCAACTAGGGCATATGCTGCATAGTTAAATAGTGGAATATTTTGACTGACATGCCCATTATGTAGGAAACTTATAAAAGGCCACCTAAGGACACATACTGCATAGTCAGGAAAAAGAGATCTCATATATTAGAAACTCTGTCACCAAAAAACCGTAAGAAATATTATGAAGATCTAAAAATATTCAAGATTAAGAGTGTGAAATATGGAAGGGGGTTATGATCAATACACATGAGAAATATTTGAATCAATATTAGTCATGAGTTTGAAATCCTTTACATAGATCTGACTCATATATTAAAATGAAGACTTTATTTGTTTCTGTTGAATCAATATTATGCTATGCAGTTTAAGTCATGCAGTGAGGACATTGTACTGTGCAGTTTAAAGTCATGCAGTGAGGACATTGTACTGTTCAGTTTAAAGTCATGCAGTGAGGACATTGTTAACCCTAAAAGGAATTGAGACACCTTATTTATAAAAAGAAGCTTTTTACCCAATTCTTAATCCCACGTGAGCTATGCTCGGTGTGAGAAACAAGGAGCAGTAAATGCTTTTTCTGTAACACAAAGGTGACACAAGTGAAGAATAGGGGTATTAGATTTCAATGTAGTTTAACATCACGCTATAAGGATGAAGATGAACCGATGTGAAAATAAAGACATATCATAGCTGGATTAAGGGATAAAACCCGAGTTTCACTATGTGTCTTGCTGGGGGCAAGAATCAAGCCATATGTAGTTATTTAAACATCCCCTATGAAGGTTTGGTTCTTATATAAGGAATAAAGGGATTTTTTTATCGTGGTTGGGCCCAAGATTGGAGATCTAGGCATCTTTACGTATCTCATATAGATGAGAATCAAGCCGTACGTAGTTATTTAAACAATCATTTCCCACACCAGTCGAGTTTGACATGGGAGACGGGGGGCTTTAACACATTCTATAAGAATGATTAAATTTAAGACACAAGATGGTATGAAAATCAAATCATGTATCTTAAAATAGAACTCTGTATGGATCTAGTTCATATACAAGAGAAGAAAAGGGAAATAAAAATTTTGTGGTTGCGGCTGGGCCCAAGATTGGAGATCCAGGCATCTCTACATATCACAAATAGATGAGAATCAAGCCACACATAGTTCTTGAAATGAGGTCCCTATGAAAATTTGATTCAGACACAGGGAAGAAAAGGACTCATGTGCCACTAAGGAGCAGCAATGATATCAACGATGCTTGCATATAGAATCCCCTAATGTCAAGTAGAGAAGACGTTAACCGTATAGTTTAATGTCGTGTAACGAGGACAAATGGTGTCATGCAGTTTAATGTCGTGTGACAAGGAAAAAGATGCTATGCATTTTAACTTTATGCAGTATGGACGCTTATGGTTGTTATGTAGTTTAATGTCTTGCAACTAGGACTTTATACTGTGTAGTTTTAAGTCTTGCGGTGAGGACATGGGGGCTGTGTAGTTATCAGTCTTGCAGTGAGGATGATGTGTACAAATACATAAAGTATTTATTAAAGAATCTCGCATTGCTTGGAGTTGTAATAATCTCTTCATCCATTGAGATTAAGAAATAAGCTCTATTTGAGTAGACCTTATGTATGGAATAAGGTCCTTCCCACTTTGGCTCAAGATTTGGAGGTTTCTTTCCTGGTTTTATTGGAGTTCTGAGGACCAATACCAATTTTTCTTGAAGAAATGAACGGAGGTGAACTTTCTTGTTAAAGGCTCGCACTATTATATTCTGATAGACTTCCAAATGATGTAAAGTATGCAATATTTTCTCGTATAATCATTCTAGCTCATCAAACCGTTTCTGAGACCTCTCATCTGTATACAAATGATCACAGATTGCAACTCTAAGTGAAGGCAATTGCATTTCAATTGAAAAAACTGCTTCTGTTCTATGTACCAATGAATAAGGAGTTGCTTGGGTGGTAGTACGAGTAGTAGTCCTATAAGCCCATAAAGCATGAAACAATTTATCAGGACAAGATTTCTTATCTTTATTCACCATATTCTAGATTATATTTGATAAGGTTTTATTGAAAGCCTATATCTATCCATTGGCCACCGCATGATAGCGAGATGAATGGTTGGATTTGATATTGTGCT
Organism: Viscum album; assembly: GCA_963277665.1. Lineage (NCBI taxonomy): Eukaryota > Viridiplantae > Streptophyta > Magnoliopsida > Santalales > Viscaceae > Viscum > Viscum album. The sequence continues at coordinate 1,548,464,178 of OY728150.1, forward strand.
CCTGATATAACTTCTTTACTTCAACAGAACAGAAATTGGTGCCATTTCCCGTCAATATAGTATGAAGAACACTAAATCTGGTGTTGATGTTAGTCTTGAAAAAATTAACAATGCTTTAGGCTCTGACTTCTTTGAGAGGAATTGTATCAGCCCATTTGGAGAAGAAGTCAGTATCAGTAAGAATATACTTGAACTTATTATCCGCGACTGGAGGAAAAGGCCCTACTACATCCATTCCCCATGTGGAAAATGGCTATGAGTATTTAGCTGTATGTAGAAACTCTGGGGGTTGATGAATGAAGATGGAATGAACTTGGAAAGGATGACATTTCTTAGTGAAATATATGAAATCTTGCATCATTGAAGGCCAAAAATATCCAAGACTTCGAATTTGATTAGAAAGACTATGCCCAGATTGGAGAGCACCACAAGCTCTTGAATGTACTTCTTTCATGATAGCTGCAGTTTCTTCTCCATCAATACATCTGAAGAGGATTCCATCAAAGCCTCATTTATAGAGGATCTTCTGGTGATCTGGACTATCATAGAGTAAAATTGGCCGCTCATCGTCAGATCTGTTTTTTTCAGCCCTATCTGGTGGAAGTACTTCATTTTGAAGGTATTACATGATGGGTATTCCCCATCCCGTGGTATGACCATATGGCTCATAAATAGGGTTAATTTCATTAATTTACTCCATTCTGGTTTGAATAAAAGGTGTGACCACACAACGATGGGCTATGCTGATGACTGTCTCATCCCGATTTGGATCTGCCAGGGCTGTAGCTGCATTAGCCAGTGCATCATCTTGGGAATTTTGTGATCACGGGACATAAGACAATGTCAACTATGAGAGAAATTCATCCATTAACCCTCTAACATAATCACACAAAGGGATTAACTCTTCTTTTTTGATATAATATTACCTATTGATTTGTTTGATTACCAACTTCGAATCATCTTTCACTTTCAAGTGGTTCACTGGTACCTGAAGTGCCAATTCCAACCCTGTAATGAGAGCTTGATATTTTGCCTCATTGTTGGTTCCGCCTTCCAACAACATGAAGGAATAAGGCAACACTACCTTTTCTGGGGAGATGAGTACAATTCCTAACCCAAATTTGTTGAGTTTAGGGTTTTTCATTCTCTTCCCTGTTGGACTTTTGGAGGCACCATCAAAGTATATCTCCCATGTTTGGAGATTATCTTGAATATATAAGACCTCTTCATCATAAAGTTTAGTATTCAATGACGTATCTTCCTTAGATGGGTGTTCATTAAAGAAGTCATCTAGATATTGGCCCGTTAATTCCTTCTGAGGCACAAAATGGATATCAAACTATTGAAAAATAACTGCCCATCGTTCCAAATGCCCTGTAAGCATAGGATGACTGAGGATAAATTTGAGCGGGTTATTGCGAGATACTAATTGGACCTCATGATGTTTCAGGTAGTGCCTCAATTTCTAAAATACAACAATTAATTCTAGGTCGCACTTTTCAATACTTGAATACCGAGTTTCTGCATCGAGCATAGTTCGATTGAGATAGTAAAGGCTTTTTTCATTCCCAGCATCATTCTTCTGGGCAAGGAAGGCCGTTTCCAACGCTTTCGCCAGCACGCGCACGTCCGTCTGTGGGGATGAAAGGCATGGTTTTGTTGCCCCGCATTCCCGCTTTCCAAATGCGGGCGACATGCATTCCTTGTCCAGGGACGTTTTCTCCTTGATCGAAATGGGATGATGGGATGTTGGTTCCTCCTTCTGTGGATTCCTCCTCGGAACTCATCACCTAGTCTGGGTCTCCCTTATAGAATTAAGACATTGTTCGTGAAACTCTTCCTGGTGCCATATCTTCATGGACACCAGTTAATTACACTGCTTCTGTCAGGACATTCCAAGGGGTCTGGTCAGGGTAGAAACCTTCAGTCAGGGGAGTAGTCATGTTGTACATCACTGGCGTGTCTGGATGATGGGACACTGGTGTGTCTGGGTTTCTTCCCCTTATTATAGGGCTTCTCGAGGGCGCAGAAGCCCAAGGCATCCCACGTCTAATGCGAGGAATTATATTCCATAGGCATGTCTCTAAGGTTTTCCTCAGCTTACCATGTTTAACACAGGATATTCCGCAAGTTTAACATCCAACGGAGATGAATCGTACTGATCAGAACACTGACTAGAGTGGATTAGATGAGTGTAACCCTTGGAGGACATGCTGATGTAGGTGGGTTGACATGACCTCACCGGGATGTGGTGGCCTGGGTATGAATCAAGATAGATGATGGGGTGCTAAGTGAAATGGGTGGCGAATGGGATGGAACCACCGTGAGGATGACAGTAATGTTGGGCTTGAGTATTAGGGAGACTTCCTATGTATCCTCGTGGCAGGGAATCAAAGTCCGTGTAGTTCAGGAGGGCGATGGGACGTCTAAGGAGGCGACCCGTGAAAATGGACGCATGGATGGGACCCAAAGGAAGTGGAACCTCTGGGTTGGGACGTGACCTTCACGAGACACATAGGCTCAAGGGAAAGATCAGGCGATGATCTTGAATTGGGGCGTACACATAGGACAACAACCCGATGATGTGTATGGGGCTTACGCGTGGTTAGTATCCCGGATTGGTCTGAAGCCACTAGGACGGACCAAAGGTGTGGGTCCCAGATAATGGGATTACAATGACTTTCCACTGAATAGGATATGAAACAGCTTACCACTGATCAAGATATCAACGACTTATCACTGAATGAGGTCACAACGGCTTACCGCTGATTGAGGTCATAACGGCTTACCACTAGATAGGGATGTCAACAACTTATCACTGAATGGGGTCACAAATTTAAAGCCATGCAGGTCGGGGGTGAACCGACATGAATAAGGACCTGGGGTCCAGATGTATGGTGTTGGCGAACCGACGTGAAGGGGGGTTGGAATGACCGGGTGTTGGGCTTGAACCTCATGTAGGCTTCCTACGTACCTCGTCTTATCAAGGATCAAAGTCCACATAGCTCTGGTGGGGGGAATTTGGGGCTTATGCTATGAGGCAGCCCAAAGTGTTGGTGAACTGATGTGAAGATGGTCGGAACGACTGGGGTGGTGGGCTTGAACCTCGCGGAGGCTTTCTACGTAACCTGCCTTGGTAAGGATCAAAGTCCACGTAGTTCGGAATGGGGGCTTGGTGCACCGACGTGAAGGGGGTCGGAGCGACCAATGGGTGGTGGGCTTGGACCTCAGGGAGGCTTCCTACGTACCTTGCCTTGGTAAGGAGAAAAGACCATGTAGTTCAGGTTGGGTGTGGGGCTTACACTCTAGGCTGCCCAAGGTGTTGGTGAACCGATGTGAAAGGGGTTGGGCAACCAATGGGTGGTGGGCTTGGACCTCAGGAAGGATTCTTACGTACCTTGCCTTGGCAAGGATCAAAGACCATGTAGTTCAGGTTGGGTGTGGGGCTTACACTCTAGGCTGCCCAAAGTGGATGTCATGGTCGGTGCTTACTCTAAGCCCACATGAGTCATGCTCGGTGTGAGAAACAAGAGACAACAAAGACCTGACGATCACGTCGCGAAAAGTGCATTCGTGGGAAATGGAGTGGGGATTACACGTGATCGCAACCCAAAGAGGAAACAGTGTCTTATGCATGGTTAGCAGCCCGAAGAGGTTGGGACTTACTCCAGGATAGAGGCCCGGTGGAGACAAAGCCTAGCGGGAGAGGGATTTGGCACCGAAGAAAGGAGGGGTAGGGATGCTGCCTCCTGCAAGAAAATCTAGGGGCTTACACCAGGATGATTTCCCTTTCCCCAAGTAGGATGCATGGGGGGAAGTCACAGTTTAACGTCATGTGTTGAGGATGACGGTGCTTGGTAGTTTAATGTCCTGCAGCTCAGACGAGGCGGGTTCACTCTGCACCCCTAGGACTTACATAACCGGTACCCTCTACACCTTGGTGAAGGGAATGCACTGGCAATGCCGTGGGGAGGGGATGTAATAGATCGAATCATTTAGGGGTCCACGTTAGCGTAGCTATGCAAAGAATCAATAGCCGTTAGCGTGCCTGGGTGCCACTAAGGAGTGACAATGGTGGATGGGGCTTACGCAAGGAAGTTGCCCGTAATGTCTTCCTCATGTCTGGCCATGAGGGAATCCCAACCCACTGGTGGGTTGAGGCCTTCACCTATGCGCTAGTACACAAGCGGGATAACGCCAAGGGCGCTGGAATCAGACCGAACAAAGGGGAATGAAAAGTTTGGATCACATGACCAATATTCGGAACTCGGTGAGGGTGGCGTGACAATGGAGGATAACTGTTGACCGTGTTTGAAACACAAAATCCATATTGCATTATCCTGAAATGGGGAAAAACAAATGAGGGTCGACTGTTTACCGTGTTCGAAACACAGGACCTGACTCAAAGTGTCTTCCAAAGTCTTCTGGGGCATTGGCCCAGGACGGTAGGTGAGCCGAGGTGGCATGGGACCAGGCCGTTAGGGGGTCCCTTCAGACATGAAAGAGGATGACGATCCGAATGAAGGACATGGAAATCATGAGGTGTAGTGATGGAATGTTTGAATGGATTCCAACACTCTTGAAATTATGCCACTATAATCATGGCATGAGGTATCTTATGCTTGGAGCATAAGCCATCACTTATTTGGAACAAGAGGCATCCTATGTTTGTCATATAGGGATTACTACAGTTTAAAGTCACGTAGATAGGACTATTAGGAATAAGCCGCCTAGAAATAGATGGTTTTGTGACTTACGCAAGGGCGGCCCTTTCTGGTTCAACCTGGCATTAGAGGTAGGTGAGGGGGGTTTGGATGAATTACTTGAGGAATAGTCCGAGTCAAGGTACTCGGGGAATTGATGATGAGAATCTCAACTCACGACATGGGAAACGAACCAAGAGGAATATGTCGACTCAAGGTGTTTCATGGTGTGCATAGGAGTATCTCAAATCATGGTATTCCATAGGTGGAAGATGGATGCGCATAAGGGCGCAATGGAAAATCCCGATGTTTGGCCCGAAAAGTTCGCGGTGCGACTCTCCATTTCTCATAGGGGTTAGTGTCCCATGGTATGGACCAGCAGGTGCAGGCCTGGGTACTGTTGCGTGTAATAGGATCGACACGCAGGATGGGCTGCATGCAAGAAGGAGGGATTGAGCGCATTAGGGAAAGCCCACGCGCAATAGGGCAGGCATGCCCACAATACGGGACATGTGCGTGCAATAAGGGAGCTGTGCGCGCAATAGGTAAGGGTTGCATGGAATAGGAGAGATTTGCGCTCAATAAGGGATATTTGCACGCAATAGGGATGTGTTGCGTGCAATAGGATAGTGTTGCGTGCAATAGGGAAGGGTTGTGCGAAATAGAGAACGGTTGTGCGAAATAGCGAAGGGTTGCACGCAAAATTGGGCCCAGTGGCACTGTTGCGCACAAAAATAATGTTTTGCACGCAAAACTGGGCAGGTTGGCCCCTTTTCTCATGAAAGTGATGTTTTTTGCGCAAGATAGGGGGTTTTACACGTGGGCATGAAAAATTCGGACTTACGCGCATTAGAGCGGCGGCCGACCTCCGTCCCCCCCTGGGAAAAGGGGGTGCACTTGTATTTATAGGCAGAAACTAGGGAGGCGGTGCGTGTAAAATTCCGCACACTCAAATGGTTTTCTGTGCTAAATGGTGCGCTTAAATTCTGCATGCACAAGGGGGTTTTCTGCATGAGGCGGTGCACGTAAAATTCTGTGCGCGCAAGGCGGTGCGCAGGAAAGTCCGCGCGCGCCAGGCGGTGCGCGTAAAATTCCGCGCACGCAAGGCCGTGTGCGTAAAATTCCACGCGCGCAAGTGGTTTTTGCGCGAGATTCCATTTTTACATGCAAATCCATTTTTACGCACAAGATTCCCTTTTTTACTCGCAAGATTCCCTTTTTACGCGCAAATCCATACTTTTCCCCAAAACCGTCCTGGATGGCCATTTCTAGCAGCCCGACTTCGAACAGCCATAACTTCTGATTCATAACTCTGTTTGGGCCCACGACTAGTCAAATCAAAGCTTACAGAACAAGCTACGCTCGAGGATCATATATGGAAGCATTCAGAGAATTTCATGGATGCGTTTTCTGGTGCCAACAAAGGCACCGAGTGATCGCTCTAAAGCTATCACATAGAGAATTAGTGGTCTTCCTTCAATAGGTGGAATTAATACTGGTGGACTCAAAAGATATTTATTGAGGGTATCAAATGATTATTGGTTGTCTTCAGTCCATTGATAGGTAACTCCCTTCATCATTAATCTGGTGAAGGGAAAACACTTACATGCCAAATTGGCGATAAAGCGCTAAATATAGGCCAAGTGTCCTTGGAGTCCTCTTAATTATTTCAAATTTTGAGGAGGTGTCATGCCAAGGATTTATTTGGTTTTCTCAAGATCAAATTCGACACCACAATGGCATACAACAAAGATAAGGAACTTTCTGGAGGTTACCCTGAAATCACATTTCAAGGGGTTCATCTTCAAACTGTGTTGCTAAAGTTTATTGAATATGGTCTCTAGATTAGCCAAGTGATCGAAACGTTTTCTGGATTTGACAACCAAATCATCCACATAACATTCAACAAATTTTCCTAAGAAGGGTTTGAAGATATGGTGCATGACACGTTGATATGTTTCACCTGCATTCTTTAAGCCAAAGAGCATTACCTGATAGAAAAACACACCTTGAAGGGATCTAAAGTCTATAGATTCTTCATCCTCCAGGGCCATATAGATTTGATTATACCCAGAGTAGTCATCCATGAAGTAAAGAGCTTCATAGCCAGTTGTTGCGTTGATTAAAAGTTCTATGATCGGAACTGGAAAGTCATCTTTAGGACAATGCTGGTTAAGATCTATGAAATCAATGCAAACTCTGATTTTTCCATTCTTATTTTTCATTGGGACAACGTTGGCCATCCATTTGGGATATCAAACTTCCCTAAAAAATTTAGCCTTTATAATCTTATCAACTTCAATTTCAACTTTAGAGGCATGAGTTAGATGTGTTCTTCTTGCTGTCTGCTTGAATCTACGATGTTATTCTGGAAAACCCAAATGATGAGTGGCTACATCGAGATTAAGTCCTGACATTTACGTATAATTCCAAGAAAAATATATCTCGATGTTGATTTAGAAATGAAGTATACACCTCTTTCTCTTCAGAAGTCATGGATGCACTAATTATAGTGGGGTGTGGATCTTCTTTTATACCCATATTTATTTTTCTGAGATCATCCACAGTGGTAGAGACACCTTCCTCAAATACTGGAGGAATCCCTGAGATCTTTCTCTTATTCTTCATTACATGTTAATTCTTCTGTTTCTACTTGCATAGTAGATGAAGAAGAAAAACTTCCAGAGTTAGGGAAGGAGTCAGTATTTGAACATCCTGAAGAAGATGCCACCATTTCTGACCCTACTGATGATGAAGAGTCTTCCTGGGGTAATGAAGAGGAGATGATGGATTGAGAATCAACATCTTTGTCTTCCTATAGAATTTCTAAAACTTATTCTATTTTGATTGATGAAGTAGAGGCTTGCTGTAGTTTGGAAGATGAAATGAAGACATCTCCATTTAAGCTTCCATCACTGCTTGGTGAATCAATAATTTCTCCCATGCCATTAGGCTCAGTTGCAGCAATTGACATTATGGAAGTTATTGGACAAGTGCTTGGATTTTGATTTACCCTTTCAATTTTATTGATAGGTAACACATAATCTATACTCAAATGTATGAATGGGTTTGCTGTGATCTTTTCCAATCCATTCAGAGCATTGATTCTGGTTACCTCCTTTGTCATAGACCTCGTTCCCTTCATGTGATAAAATTCTACCTCAATGTATTAATATTCACACATTTTGAACGGAGCCTTGTCACCATACAATGTCTTGATTTGACCATTGAAACAGTATTTGAGACACTGATGGTATGACGAAGGTATGGCCGCATGTTGATGTAGCCAATGCCTTCTAAGCAGAATGTTGAAGGCTGTGTCCTGAAGAACAACCATAAAATATGAATTAGATACAAGATCCCCAAACTGAGTTTTGAGTGTAATCTCACCTAGAGGTTCTTGCTCATTATTTTCATATCCTTGAAACATTAAGGTAGAAGGAGATAAATTATATTTAGTAAGGCCCAATCGATGAAGTGTACGGATAAGAATGAGGTTGACTTCAGAGCCATTATCAATAAAGGCTCGTTGGATGTCTATGTCATTGAACTTTCCAGATAGATACAAGGACCTAATATGTCCATGTACAAAATTATCTTCATCTTCATTAGTAAAAGATATGACTGCATGAAACTCTACAGGATCATTCTCTATACAGTAAACCTTAGCAGCAACAAATTCGGTTTCAAACTCTTGAGGACTTGACAATGCCTCAATAAGTGCTTATCGAAGATCTTTTGACAGAATCAAGGCATCAAAAATTGATAACTTGGCTGGTAAATAGGCCAAATGTTGCAATACATCATACTTTTGGTCCAGAGGTCTGCATTTCCTAGCATGGAAATGCAGTTTTGTAGGTACCTTAGAAGTTGACGCTCCTGATGTAGATGTACCACCCTATATCGGAGCAGAAGTTGGAAATAATCCTAGCTTTAGTAGATTAGACTAACTAGTTCTATCTACTTACTGATATAAAGATGGTGTGACTTCTAATCGGTCCTCCAAAATAATCATGTTAGGACCGAACCTGTCTTGTGTGGAAGTAACTCCTTGTTCTTGTTGAGCCCGTTGAAGGGCTATCCCATGAGTTTCCAGCGCATATATGGTTCGAGCAGGGGTAGAGTTAAAATAGCGATTTCTAGAATACCCACGTCTTCCCCTGTATCCTCGACCTTGGACTCTTCCTCTAGTTTCCCAGTTAGGTACAAGTAACTCTGTCTCATTATAATCAGAATCACTATTTCCGTAAAGATTTGTTAAGTGGATAACATTGACAGAACCAAAGATCAATTCTTTATCTGATGAATATTCTGTTTGACATGTTAGTTTTGGTTGTGTCGTTTGGTGGGGTGGTGTCCATGCTTTTTAAGCAGATGGCATGAAATCTTCTAGGGTTAAAGACAACTTTGACCTTGACACAATCTCGTCTTCTTTTGACTGCTCTTTGTCCTTCTGATCATGTCGTTTCTTTGAGGATTGACCTTTTGATGAATGTGGTTTTTCTGTGGCAGGAGTGGCAGAAGACACAATCAGTTGTTACAAATGTGTTCTTAGAAAGGAATGAGTTCAGTTGATTGTTTTCATAATCATCCAATCACCGTATTTCTACACATTTTTACTCTTGACTTCCTTCCATTCACCTTCTTCCTCTGGATCAGTAACAATAACACATGCTACTTGAGCTAACAAACTTTTCAGTTTCACTTGTCCAGAGTCTACCATTTTTTGTAGGAGGTCCTTGAAAACAAAACACTCTTGAATGGGATTCCCTAACATCTAGTGAAAGGGGCAATAGTTTGGATGATCTTCATCTACTTCTTTGTTTGGTTTCTTCGACTTTGGCAACTGAACCAAATTATTTTTCAGAGTTGATATGATGTAACTGAGAACTTGTTCATTCCAGAAGGAATAAAATTTGTTCTTTAATTACTCAAACTGTTTCTACCTTTGATCTCTTTGGTCGTCTTGATGAGGCAGTCATTGCTACTGATTCTATGGAGGCTGAGCCCTTCGATATGATGAAGTTTTTGAAGTAGAAGTAGATACAGGTGCTTGCTTGAGTGTAACTGTAGTAGCCTCTGCTTTCCTTGTTCTCCTTCCTAGAGATAATGGAATTACATGATTTTTAACCTTAGTTTCAATGATTGAATCTTCAATTTTTTGAGCAATTTAAGCTAGGTATCGAAACCCTCCTGTGTATTTCACAGGGATCAGTGGTGTGTTTAAATCATCACAAAAATTTTCCACACAAATCATCAATAACTCTTCCTGAAGGAGCACCATATTTAAGGAATATGTTAATCCTTTCCATTGAGCAATGAAATCTGTGACTCTTTAATTTTCCCTTTGTTTACAATTTGTGAGATAAAAAATTGTAGTCTTCATTAGCATTGAGCTAAATTGAAGAATAAATTTTTGATGGAGATCTTCCCATATAGTAATTGATCGAGATTGCAAACTTTTATACCAGACAAAATTTGGTCCCTACAATGACTGCACAAAACACCTAAGCTTTACTGCTTCTTGTTGTTGAGGAGTTCCCATCATGGGATCACAATGAGATATGAAATGCATTAAGTTTTGTTCTGGATCTCTCGAACCATTAAGGATTGAAAATGTGGTATTCACAAAATTTGGAGGTGGAGGGATTGGATCCACCCATTTAGGGTAAGCTCTCTTTTCCGACTGAACTGGTGCACCTCATTCCTCCATAGCTTCCAATTGAGTCGTTAATGCCTCAATTGTGTTCATAAGAATTTGGGGAATACTCGGATGAGTTGGAACCTATGCAGGTATAGAAACTAGAGCTTGAGTTGGTGCAACGACCGACAAAACCCCTAGTGGTGGTGTTGGTATTTTCCTTGGATAACCCATGGGAATAGGCCTTTGAGGATTTGTTTGATCATGTCCTAGCTGTGTATCCAATGGAGGGAATTCATTATTATCATATGTAGTTACCATAAATCCTCTTTGCTGAGGAGATCCTACAGGATGTGCAAGTTGAGGATCTTCCCGAGGAGTATGTCTAGCAAAAATGATGCTTCAAAGTAACTCTATATTGAGTCTTTTAAACTCTTTCATTTTCTCTTCTTGTTGTGAACATATCTCTTCAAGTGAAATATATTGACCTTTATCTAGTGGAAAAGTGAGATTCGATATGACTTTTACATTTCCCCTTGTTAGATGCCTTTCGGAGGGGTGAAAGTTGGTTATTTGAAGGCATACCTAAATTATGGGTAAGCCTCTGATTTCAGGTACATACACCTTCTTTATTTTCCTTAGTGTGTACCATATTATGGATAATAACTTCATCTTCTGATTCTTCTGAACTAGACTCATTTTATGGAGGATCTTCTGTAATGGTGTTAATAACATTTACTAACGCATAATGTATTGATGGAAATCTGTCAGTATTTTTGTAAGATCGTCTCCCTCTATATCTTCAATGAGACTCTGCTCTCCTATATGATGGATTCTCATGAGCAGTTTAGAATACATTAAACCGAAGGGAATCCTTAGATAGTTCAGTTGTGCGCTCTCTTTGTGGCTTCTACCTTAGTTGGGAGAAAACTGACTTCTGTTAAGGAGATGATTGTAGATGTGAAAAGCCCCCAACCCTACAGGCTGGGGCTGTTTCTATTCTTCTTCTTCAAACCTTTGAACACTGTTTAATGAATTTGAAGGTTGAATTAAATGATCCCCCATCCCTACAAGCTGGGGTGGCTCTTGAACTGCTATGGTTGAGATTCATGTAGCTTCTCTTCTGATTTTACAAATTTTGGTTCAGATATTAGCTAGGTGTATTATCTGACAACCACTCAAATCACCTGTTTTGGAAGACCGCTATGCTATTTCAGAAATTTTCATTATTTGACAGCTGACATCCTCTAAGCGGGAGGCATGCTCAAGATTCTCAGATGATTGATGTAAAAGCAACTCAAAAACTTGTTTTCTTTGGGTCTGACTCTGATGAGATCTATTTGAGGCATGTTCTTGAGCAAGCATTTGATTACATACAAAATATGTTGATTGTAGCCAACCATGGGAAATAACATTACATGAGACCACTTTTGGAAGGATTTACTGGTTCTTAAGTGCAGTGAAATGCAATGCTTCATGTGCACCCCATCCTCTGATACAAACACCGGATGGGGAATCAGAAATTAACTGGCATAGGCTCTTTAGAGAATTGAAGCATGCACGCTAAAGGATTATCTACTACTTTTTAACTTTTGGATGTTGGGAAACTATGAGATATTCCAAGTCAATTTGGCATTGTAACCATTCTATTACCTTTACATGATTTTGATATTCATCATACCATAATACTTTGGTTTTCAAATGATGAAGAGTCTTCCATAATTTGAGGTGGATATCATGAATGCAATCTTCTGCCATCAATTCTGGAACGTTATACTAAGAATTTTTCAAATTCCAGAACATGACTGTTATTTCTTCTTTAGCCAATTGTTTTCTCATGTTTAATATATCTTCATTATCTTTCACTAGAGGTTTATCCACTTGGTATGACTAAAGTGGATGCTATGTATTAGAAGATAAATGACCCAAGGGAGGTTCTTAGAATGACCGTTCCCCTAAGATGTATTCTGGTTGAGAAAGTGTTTCACCCATCAATGACAAGGAATCAGACATGACTGACCTTTGTGTTTGTAAGTGCCTCGAGATAGGAGGGCTTTCTCATCGCTATATTATCAATTATAGAATTATCTTGACAACGCAAAATACTATTGTGGAGAGAACTTTCATAGAGAATGCCATCATGGGGAGGACCACCATGGTGGATTACATCAAGGGACAAATCCTCTTTATCCTTTGGTCTTCTGGACACACGGAGGGTTTCCGTGGATCTCATCTGGAGATAGGCTCTCTAGATTGACTGAATTTTCATGAATCAAGCCTTCATGATGAAGTGTCTGATGGAGAACTTCATAATTACTGCTACTACTCCCATAATTTGGCAATGAGAGGGTAGGATATTGATCCGCAATAGAAAAATGTCTGAGGGCTTCAAGAACTCTAGCATTAAGAGGAGCCAGATTGTAGTTTGACTCTTGATTTTCCAACCATGTTTGGTGAGACTTATTCTTGGATGTTCTCTTACACTTAGTTGGGGACACTTTTTGGGAGAAGTGGTTATCATGGGCAAGTGTATGTGCCTGCCTTGGAGTGGTCACCAGAACGTACTGATTACCTCTAATTGGAAAGGGTGTATGTTCCCGATCATATTGTCAATATGAGATGGGGGAGTATTCTACATGACCCTCCAGGACTGGAATAGAGGTGCGTATCTACTCCAGGATGGAATGCCGATGTGTCATACCATGTGTGGGGATAGATTTATGTGTCTGTTCCCCTGGTACTGCTAAAGTAGTTTTTATAATATCCTGACATGCTTCTAAAATATGGGTAGGAATTTGTGTTTTCCCTTTTACCATTGATAAGACGTGTTTGGTGAATTCAACAGTCGGAACAGGAATATATGTACATTATATATCAGGAGTAGGTGTATGTGCCTTCTCCTGTCCTCCTTTTCCTATCAATGGGTATTGAAAATACCCATACATGGGGGCAGAGAGTTAGGTCTGCCCCAGATTTGTCGTCGAAGCTTTCCGACTGACTTCTCTGGGTGCTTCCAAATGAGACTGTTGGTAGGCTTGATGAATGTTGGCAGGTGTATATGACTACTATATGTTTTCCATCAAGTATGGTTGACAAAATTTCTTTAATACTGGAAGACAAGACTGCTGGAAGAATTGGTGATTGTAAGCAGGTGTATATTCCTGTTTACCAGTTGCCACCACATCGGATTGACGGGCTTCTTTAAATGTAGTCAAAAGAGCCTGCTGACTGGCTGATAATTTGTAAATAGGTGTATGTGCTTGTTCATAGTACTCCACTAAATTTTCCTGGTGATATTGGTGGGTTACTGCCAGACGAGTCTGCTGGGCAGTGGAATTAGGACGGACGGGTGTATGTGCCCACTCATTGTTTGCCGTCAAGTTAGGTTGATGGACTTCTCCAGAGGGGGTGAGGTTAGAACCTTCTCCCTATTGAGCAGACGTTATCCCCGACGGTTCGTCTTGCATGCCCGGGTCTGAGAGACCTGGGATGAACTTCTAGAGGAAACACCCCCATCATGTTGGGGGTTCACTACCAAGTGGTTCTGCTGGTGGTGATTGTTGGTGGGAATCCCCAAGAAGGATCCCTACATCTTTTAATTGAGGACCTGAGTGACCTCTTGATCCACCTACCTGTAGTACGGGAGGGACTAGTTGTTGCATTCCGTGGATAGGGACCTGAAACGGTTGAAGATGGTGGTTGGAACTGTCTGCTTCTTGATCATTGGTCATTGTTGGCTGGACGATCAAGGATTGTTATTGACCTGGAGGGCCTGTCGGGCAGCCTCCAAAGATGGTATTGTACCATGATGATGGTACTCCTTTACTAGCATGTTGGATACCCAGTGTTGAAGATGCTGGGTGGGTGATAATGTCCTTCCCGTGGATGAGGATCTACCTTGAGTAGTGGTTAAGAAGTTCACAGATGTCATCTTGAATAAATCCATTTTGGATTGAAGGGAGTTATGAGAAAAAAAACTTGAAACAACAATAAACTCCATTAAAGAAACATCTTTTATATGGATACATGCGTGATTGATTCCTTTTTATGACCTTCCTTTATCATTTGATAGGGGCCTGACAGGTGGGTAACATTATTAACTTGGTTAAGGATTCACGTCGGGTTCACCATTTTGGTTTCGTAGTTCCTTGAAACATGTGTTCTAATTTTAAGAATCACTACTTCCAGGAGGTTTCCATTGGATTTATTTATGGAACCGGAAACTTCCAACAATTCTTTATCTAAAAGGGATCTGATTTCCAAAGGCAGACGTTCATCAAGTTTGAACTTTATGATACTTAGGAATGTGCATTGGTCGAGAGGATGGGAGGTCAGACTCATCACACCATTTTGGGGGGAATTATTATCTACTCCAAGACCCTATTTATAAATTTAAGATATTTTTATGAATCCTTATTAATTCACCAAGTATAACATAAGTTTCCCTTGGAATTTTCAATCACTTATTAACATGTGTAAAATATAGAATCATCTGTATGTATTCAAGGTTCTTCATTAATGAAGATATCCATATGTATTTAGGGTTCTCCATCAATTATATCCTCTCATATAACATTTAAATATTCTTTTAATCATTGTTATGATGATACTAGTTTTTAATCCACTCAGTGGGAACTCTGGAATTTACTGTCATCCAGGGAGATAAATGTTTATTTTGATATTGGGATCGTACCCATGAAATGGGCTACCTACGTATCCTTGTAAAAGGAATCAGAACCCTCATAGTTCGGTGCTTCTTAATGGGACACATCATACCTTTTGTGGTCATGTGATAAGGACCTATCCATATAGTTTAATGTCATGTGGTATGGACATCTAAGCGAAAGGTGATTAGTCAAAGTTTGGTGTGGGACTTATGCCTAATCAGCCTAAGGAACTTGGAAAGGATAAGGGGTTTCAGTAATATTAGACCCTGTTGGTAATATGGACCAAGGAGAAAAAGGTTGATTTGAAGTGTTGGGTTTGAACCTCAGGGAGGCTTCCTACATATCCCATTTGGATGGGAATCAAATCCCACGTAGTTCGATAAGTCTCATAGGAGATTATAGTCTTTTGAGAGAAATGATTTTGGGATTACTTCTTGAAAAGGACGCCTAGATGATTTGAGAGTTTAATTTGGGGCTTATTACTAAGGAGGATGCCCGAATTAAGGGAATTAGAGTTGGATTCCTGAAGAAGATATCCAATGAGCTCGGGCCCTCAGAAGGATTCCTACATATCCCGATTATGGTGGGAATCAGAGTTCTCGTAGTTCGTTAAATTGTGAGTGTTTGTGAAAATTTTGTAATCATCATGAATCTATAAGCCCACATGAGTCATGCTCAGTGTGAGAAACAAGAAGATGTGAAAGATTCGATAATGACACACACACTTTTCCTCCTCCGCTGGGGAAAGAGGGCACACCTACAATGGCCAGGGTGGACGAGGGTGAGGTGACGAGCCTTCCCTCTATTCACTTTACATTGGACAAGGGTCCAATGAAAGGAACAAGGGATGAAGGTTAGGGGATTACACCAGGATGGCTGCCCTAAAATTGATCTTGGTAGGGGAGGGAGACTTTTCATTCGTTTGAATGGAAAAGCAATTGTGAACCATACCTTCCCTACCAGAGACCTGAGGTTCTAGGTCTCTTTGAGAAGGGAGAGGTCAGGACCCAAACCCTCCTCCAAACTGGGAACTTCCCAACATTGTTCCTAGGAGAAAGGTCCACGTGACTGCGGATATACAAACCCACAAATGCTTTATGAATCCTAACCCCATTGTGAAACAAATGTGGGAAACCTATGACTGCGAATATACAAAACCAAATAGGAGACACACTGATTTGACTTTACCAAAGGTTTGATGAGTTAGGAGGTTTTGGTATAGGTCTCAACAGAATCCCTTTCAAATAAGGGAGCCAATGAAGAAGAATCCTTTCCATGGATGGATTTAAAGAGGGTTTGATGGCTTGTAGACTGAAGAGAGTAAGTGAATTAAAGAGGGGTGCCCAAGTAGATAAGGATGCACAAGTATGGGCATGCAAGTAAGATTGGGTGACCTGATATTCACTTATGCGATGAAAAACCTATATGGTAATACTTGGGAGAGCCCTAGATCAAGCCTTCAGAAGTATTCACAGGTGATCCCAGAAGTGGGGTGCTCAAGTTCTTGTGAAAGGAATAGGTGGTGCATAAGTGTATCTGATTTTAGGGAGGTTGGGAGCTTTGGGCTCACAAGTGTTATAGATTTCAAACACTAAATAGACTTATGTCCTATGGTCCTCCTTCAATTTCTCCGCTTTAGGTGTTAAATAACTACCTTTAAAGTTTCAGAGGACTTGGGAGAAGCACTAAGGAGACCAGAGCATCAATTGGGCTTCAGAGAAAATCCTCCAAACAAATGAAGGCCCCAAGGGTGTATTTATAGGAAAATAAGTGACCTTGAGAGAAAATAGATTGGGTGCGCAAGTAAATTGCATGCCAGAATATGGTACATAAGTACCTTGCACGTTGACGGTGATTTGCAGAAAAGTGCACGGAACACATTTCATGGTGTCTATAAGGAGTTTGATCGGTTTTGATTCTTTTGTATATCTACTGTGTTTTAGACCTAATTAGAGGCTGTTATTGGAGGAGTATCATCATACTAGTATGAGGTAGGTGGTGCATACCTCCTTTTGTGTTTTCATGATCATTTGGGTGGCACGACCTTTGGCGCGTTTTTGGGTATTTTTAGCGAGACCCTATTTTATCTGCTATTGCATATTAAATTGATTATTAGACTTGTATAATGTATTTGGGTATACACTTTTACCTGTTTTTCTTGAGCGGGGCCGGGCGAGGGGTCATTGCCCAATTGGGGCATTTTGGCCAGGTATGCCAAAATGTGTTAAAATGAATTGTTTTGATTAAATTGATGAGTTTAATTTGTTAAGTTATGATATGAATTGTTAGAGGCTTTAAAGACCTCAGTGCTGGTATGGGACAATACTTGGTTAGTTCATTTCAACTATTTAGTTTGTTTTTCCTGTTTACAATGTTTCTATTTCTTATATATGTGATGCGTGATATTGCATATGCTGGAACCTTCGGGCTGTATTGGGCATGGCCCAGATATTGTTAAGTGATGTTGATCACAGGTTGGGCTTGGCTCGGGTTACATTGGGTGGTTCGACCATGTGATTGGGCGTCGTGGACGTTAGCTTGAGGCAGTGTGACTGTCAGGTTGGGCATGGCCTGGGATACTCAGATGGCGAGGCCATTAGACTTGAGCGACATGGTCGTA
Source organism: Viscum album (assembly GCA_963277665.1). Classification (NCBI taxonomy): domain Eukaryota; kingdom Viridiplantae; phylum Streptophyta; class Magnoliopsida; order Santalales; family Viscaceae; genus Viscum; species Viscum album. Next base: position 1,548,481,809 of record OY728150.1, read on the forward strand.
GGGACACGAGGTGTTAGAGATGTTGTAGCTTGGGTACTATTTTGGTGATTACTCCTCACCCAGAATTTTGAGTAGTGTGCACACAAAGAGACTCCATGATGAGGTGGTTTTGACTACTTGTGTGGATAGAGGCTGCCAATAATTACGGTTTAGGTACTATTGGTTTGGGGGTTCTTGTTGTAGGAAGCCACGTGGAAGGAGATGAGCCTTCCAGAGATAGCGACGAGTCTATCAGTTGGGGGGATAAGGCTTGCTATGATTGAGGCCATGGGTTTTGATGCTTTTTTTAGGGCAGATATCGCTATCCCTCCAGTTACTGTATTTGAGGGCAGACATCGCTGTCCCTCTGGTTACTTTATTTGAGGGTAGACATCACTGTCCCTCCGGTTACTTTTTTGAGGACATAAATCACTGTTCCTCCATGTTACTTTTGTTTGGTAATTCCTTTGGGACATTAATACCTTGAGAAACGGGGTATCATGATGCACATGGTGCCGAGATACATGATAGCGATTTTGGCATTGGTCGAAACAGGCAACACTCCATGGTGGCTGCTAAACACCAGTGGAGTTTATGTTTATTTGTGCATCATATTTTTTACTACTTTCCTTATAAATTCATGCATGATTAAACATTTATATTATGTATGCACCATTGGGTGGTATCCTAATGAGATTAATCTCACACCCTGCATGGGCCCTTTGGGACGTGTGTAGACTTTATGGATTTGCGTGAAGGAAAGAGATCAGCTTCAGGAGCTGGACTGTATTAGTTGTCGCATGGAGATGGTATGGACCTTAAGGTCTTGCCTAGATAGAGTTTACTTTGTTTTTATTTCTTTCCTATATTATCATGCTTACTTTATTATTGTAGATACTATTGGTTAGCCATTGAAGTCCTTATATATATTGACTTCTATAGATGCATGAATTGTATATTCTAGTAGTTGTTACAAGGGGTTCAACATGCTGTTGTGTTTATATTCTGCTGCTGTTGTTTATCTTTATTGTTTCTGCAGTTTATTGATATTTATTATGCTTTCGCTCTGTGGGTCTAGTTCGAGTTGGCTGAGTCATTTATTTCCACTACATGTTATATTTTTTTTCTTGGACCAGTACCATTATTATCCTCCGAGAAGGTATAGCCTACCCACTATACCTATCAGACCCTCGCTGCTAGTTGGAAACCTTTGGCATTCAGGGAGGTGCGCCTAAGGTAGTAACACCCGACCCGTTTAGCACTGTTCGGGTGGCTCTTTAGGCTCGGGACGTTACAATGTCCCTTATACTATTTTCAATTTCTTCATTTTATTCGACCTGTATACCACTGAACGCCACATCTTGAATATTAATTCAAATTATAATTTTGAATTTATCTAGTAAATTAGAAGTTGTTTGGGCTTTTGTGTTGGTCCGATTTCATATCCACTGCTTTGTTATTCCTGCTTACTGCTTGATTCCAGATATGTATGTCATTCTGGAATCATTTTACTCTGTCTCGTTTCTATTGTTTAATGAGAAAAAATGCAAGTGTTGAATAGTTGTAAATGACACTACTAGTGTGTTGTTGTAACCACTGCCTTTTTGATTTATTACTTAATTTTGGAATGCAATGTGAATGTGTTCTTTGTTTATCAGTTTTTGTATATTAAACTATTTTATAAACATCATTTTATTATTTTGGATTTTGACGAACCAAAACACCCAATTGTTCCTGGACTATTACATCAGACCGTCTCTCGTGTAGGGGTGCTCCCCGCAACAAATGACTCATCTAAATCATGATTATATTCTCTGGTAAAATCGGCTCAAAGGTGCTCGATTCACCTTTTTCATAGTGGAATTCAGATCTCCTTTGATGGCAGTGGCCATATTGCAACATCCATCTCCTCAGAACAAGTTTCATTGAGAAGCTTCTGTCATGTGGTCTATCCTTTCAAATCATAGTCTGTTGCTGATTTCATTTTTCAAAATTACAAACCACTGTGATAGTTTTATTTAAGACTTGTAGTAGATGGTTTACAGAACACAGTTGATCCTTTGTGGTATGATCTCCTCCTCATCATTTCCAAAAAAATCCATAAAACAACTTGGAAATTGAATAGAAATAAATACTCCCATTTGAAATATTTGATTTCAATATCTAAAAGATATTTTTCAATGTCTATGAAATACTTAAATGTTGTGAACCTTTCAAAATCAGATCGATATTCATCACAAAAATCATCAAACTTAGTAGGTAATTTTTTTAAATGAAGTGAACTTGTTCACAATGAACATAATATTTTTTCAGGACATAAACTAAAACACTCCCCCAGCTTTAGAGATTTGTAAATAATCAACCTCATAAGGGAAACTCTAAAAAATAGGCTCAAAAAATTATATAAAAATAATTGGTGATACTGACTATAAATTGGGCTCAAGAGAAAGAACTTACTCATCAACAGATGACTGAGCATATGGTATAGGTTCCTGATTAATACTTTCAATGGGTTGGGGAATTCTAATCTCTATAACCTAAAGAGGAAAAGAACCATTCTCATTTATTACCTCTATTTTAAATTACTCATTCTCTACAACATTGATTAGGTTAATTTTAAGATCCCAACCTTTTTGGGAGTCATCTCAGGTGTGTTTTCAGGTACTTTTTGAGGTTTTTAAGTACCTTTGTTTTGGATTAGTGGCTTGGGGTGAGTTTGGGTGTTTTTAAGAAAAACTAACGGATAGCGGGCTGTGTACGATTTGCGCATGGTTAGACAAACCGTGTAACCAAACTATGCCAAGCGTGCGAAACTGGATAGATAGGTCCACACGATTTGCGCATGGTTTAAAAAATTATACAAACAAACAATGCCAACCATGGAAACCTGGATAGATAGGTCCGCACGGTTGGTTCATGGTTTTCCCACCGTGCGCCTCTGCCTAGGAAACCGTACGTGCGGAATTTAATATCCAAAAATCCATTTTAAAACCACCCGAACCCTCGAGACTTCTATATTTCGACCTTGGATCGGGCATGAAAACTTCTAGGTGATCCCAGAGCCTTCTGGAGGGATTCCAAGGTGATTTAAATATCATTCTTTGAGATCAAAAGCCCAGATTGAAGATCTTCTCTCTTCTCAATAAGTGGATTTCATCCCATTACTTCTCCCATTATTTCCTCTATCTTTCCTTTATCTTTTCATGGAAGGTTTCCATAGTTTCTATGGATCTACACCTATGAGTTGATATATAGATCTAGGATTGTGGATCTAGATCTATATTTAAAAGATATTGATGCCTTTGATCTTAATTTTGGTTTAGGGATTTAGATCTGAAGCTTGATCGACGACGTTGTGCCGCTCAGATTTTGGGGATTTCCATTGGGCTAACTTCCATCAATAAAATGAGGTAGGTGGTCTAAATCAAACTCCTATAGTCATGAATTTGATATGTGAATGTGAGTTTATAATTTTTCTAGATTCTCTTGATGATTTTTTTCCTAAATTGGAGCAATTAGGAATGTGGAATCAACTTTTGATTGCCTTGGTGATTAATTGATAATTGGATCACAGAACAAATGAAGGGGGGGGGGGGGGGTTTCCCAAATAGATATTGTTTTGAAGATTAGTTATGCATTGAGATATTATAATTGAGATATCAAATTGATTATGTTGAGATAATTAATTGGGGGAAATTAATTATGAAATGATGTTTAGATATGAAAGATAATTAATTGTGAGAATTAATTATGTTCCATGATGTTGATAAATGATAATTAATTGTGGGAATTAATTATGACAATTTTATATTTGATATGGATAATTAATTGTGAATAATTAATTATGGAATGAGAATTCTGTGGATTGATTAATTAATTGATGAATTAATTAATAAGTTATCTACTTAGTTAATTGTTGAGTTAACAAATAGCCTTTGAAATGTTTAACTTATTGCTGGATTAGTAATGGAATGATATGGCTAATTCTTGTGAATTAAAGAATGATTAAATGGATGAGATTTTTGTGGTGCTAGACATGGCGTTCTAGACCGATTAGAAGTTGTGACTTAGATATAGAGTTCCTCCTCAATACTTATCCAAGCTTGAGATATAGGGTGTTAGGCATGAAGACCAACACCGAATGAGATAAGGGGTGCTAGGCATGATGACCTACACCGAATGGGATATGGGGTTCTAGGCATGACTACCTACACCGAATGAGATTTTGGGGTTCTAGGCATGGAAACCTACACTAAATGAATGATAATAATGAATGATGATTAAACTGGGAAATATAAATTGAAACTGGGCCTAATGTGATGATTAAAGATTAAATGATAATGCGATAACTATTTAATTATGTATTGTATTTATTTCTTTATAGAATTTCATGCACTATCTTTTGAATGTACTTGTTTTAGACATTGCTGGTGGTGGCCTACTGAATTGTACTCACACCCTATTCCGTCTGCTTGATCGGCACCCGCGTAGACTTTGTAGTTGCAAGACAGGATAAAGGCAAGGCCCTGGGATAGGTTGATGTTTGGGATTGAAGCATGGGAGAGGGAACCAGACATGGTTTGGGACTCACTTGGGAGTCATTGTGTATTTACTTTTAGTTGCACTGTAGGAACTTGACACTTGCATTGTTATCGCATGTTTTACCTTTTAGTCGAGTATTGTATTTTCTAGTTTTTGACTATCATATGACATGGTACTGTTCTAGTTATTTATATGCTTCTTCACTTGGTTATTGTTGTTTTCTTTCATTGGTGTTTTATTCTGATAAAAGAGGGTATAGTCTCCCCAAGACTGACTTACCAGACCCTCGCTGCTAGTCGGCACTCTCTGGTGTATGATGAGGCACACTTGAGGGAATGTGGCTAACTGGATCGGGGCATTGTTTAGTGGCACACGGGTCTGGACGTCACAAAGTGGTATCAGAGGATTTTTCCTTTATTTCTTCTTATTTTATCTTATTGTTTTGGGAATGGTAGATAAGAGACTAGGAAGAGTCGAGTCTTGGTAATGATCTCATGTATGGGAGTTGCAAACCCATGTACGGGGGAAAATTTGAGTACTCAGGGTTGGATTGTTGTGATTGTTGTTTGTTGTTATAGTTGGATATTATTTCACCTTGGGTGATGCACTTGTGGTGTGATGTGATATTTGTTTTGATAGTTATTGAATTTTGACTCGTGGCCTAAAGAGGCATGATACTTGAGTATGCATGCATCATTCTAGGCACTTAGGGTTGTTGTGACATACATCATTCTAGGAACTCATGGGAAAATGGGTTATGAGTAAGTTTTTGAACTTGAATTTTTTTCCCTTATTGTGAGATTGAAATAATGATACAACATGAGAATAAATGGGTGCCTAATGAGAACCTTGATTGATGAAATTAGTATGATTAATTAATTAATTATTTAATTAATTAATGAAAATGTATGTACCCTTGTTAACCAAGACCTAGGATTAGGATGGTTAAGGGTAGTAATAAGGCCTCAATGTTGACCGTGTGGCGAGAAAAAGGGGGAAAGGACATGTTGAAACTTGTTATGTTAGTTTCTTTTATTACTTAAATGTTATAAGGTTTCATTATGATACCTAAGATGTGTGTTTGGATTTATAGGGATATGCCTCCATGATGCTTGTTGAGGGAGAGACCGAGGGGTATGGCCCGGAATGAACATCCAGACAAGGAAATGGAGGCACCATTGGTGAAAGATAAAGAGGAAGGGGAATAGATCTGAAATAACTTTTCTCGTTTCATGAAATTCATGGAGAGATACTCGGGGAGGGTTTTGAAAAGCATGTCTAAGTTGAAAAGGGAGTTTCAGATGCAACACCCTCCTACTTTTATTGGAGAGGGTGGACCTAAGGGAGTTGAATTCTGGATTGAATCCATAGAGACGATACTTGAACATTTTGAGACTCTAGTTGGGAGGAGGGTCAAGTTGGATTCTTATATGCTATGGGGATTAGCGAAGCACTGGTGGGACAATCATGTATGATCTGGATAGACTGATGATATGTTATGGAAGGAATTTCTGGAGAAGTTCTTGAAGTAATTCTATCCAGAGATGCTGAGACAAGAGAAGGCTTCAGAGTTTATGAATCTGACCCAAGGAAAAATGTCCATAATGGATTATGCTGAACGTTTCACAGATTTACAGTGTTTTGCTCCAGCTTTGGTAGTATATGAGGCTTCTTCAGCAAAATGATTTTAATATGGAATTAGGTGTGAAATTAAGCCTCAAGTGAATATCTTTAAGCTGAATAAATTATCAGAAGTGTTTAATTAGGCTCTCATTTAAGAGGGGAACCTGAAGAAGGATTCCAATACTAGATAGGTAGCTGTCATTGGATGATCAGGGAGTGTGCCTTCCAAGAATAGGAAGCACCATTATGATAACCTTAGTTAGGATAGTGGAAATCAAGGTGGAAATCTAGGAGGAATAGTTACACCAGATCTTACTCATGTGATTTTCCACCAGTGCGGTAGGCAGTGACACTATCGTTCAAATTTTTCTCGACCACCAGTGGAGTGTCAGTTTTGTGACAATATGAGGAACCTACTGAAGTTCTATAGGAATAAGCGGAAGTCTGGGACTGAGGGAGAAACTACTCAGATTTAGAGTGTTGGAAGGGTGTCTTCTACACCATATAGGACTGGTAGCTAGAGTTCTACTAGAAGAGGTAGTAGAGAAAGTGGACTTGGTGCTTTAGGGTATGAGCGCCCATATCACCAGAGTGGTGCTACTCAAGGTAGTCAAATGACACCATGAGGAAGAGGGGAAGGACAGTTATATGTAGTGAAGCCTAAACTTGTGGAGAGAGAGGCTGTTCCATCGACAGTGAAGGTACTATTCTAGTTTCTTCTACTTTAGCTACTGCCTTGTTTGATACTGGTCCCTCTCATTCCTTTATATATGAAAATCTTGATAATGTATTGAGCTTGGAGGTGGAGTCTGTAAGTGGGGTGATGAATATCAATACAACATTGAGAACATGGTCTAGGGATATCTTTTTATGCAAGGGATGTTTTCTAGAGGTTGGAGATTATTGTTTTCTTTGGGATATCTATGTGCTTGATATAATGGGATTTGAATTGATTATGGGTATGGACTGGTTAGTCTCATACCGAGCCCACTTAGATTTTTACTATAGGAGAGTGACCTTTGTATCTCCTAAGGGCGACAAGTATGTTCATTTTATAGAATGGGATATCCATGCAGGCTGAGCTGGGCCATTTACTTAGTAACTGGGAGAGCTCATAGCCCAAGTTTCTAGTCTTTTGCTGGATGATGGGAGTGGTAGGAAAGATTTCCTTCCACTAGTAGTATAACTATTTTAGGATGTCTTTCCTAAATACTTTTCCAGGTTTACGCCTAAGAGAGATGTGAAATTCACTATTGAGCTCATTCCAGGGGCTGAGTCGATATCTATTACACCTTATAGAATGAAACCGACTAAGCTTCAAGAGCTCAAGGCATAGTTGGAGGAGTTGGTGGATAAAGGTTTTATCCATCCAAGTACGTCGCCTTGGGGATCACCAGTTTTGTTTGCAAAGAAGGATGAAAAGAGTTTATGATTGTGTGTTGATTACCAAAAGTTGAATAAAATGAACTTGAAGTAACAATATCCTATTCTGCATATCGATGATTTGTTTGACCAACTGAATGGGGATTGTGTGTTCTCAAAGATCTATTTGAGATCAGGGTATCATCAGGTGAGAGTTCGGACCTCTGATATACCAAGAACTGCTTTCAAAAGTAGGTATGGAATTTACGAGTTTTTTTGTAATGCTTTTTGGGTTGACAAACACTTCATTAGTGTTTATGGTTTTGATGAACATGATCTTTCATCCGTACTTAGATCAGTTTGTGGTGGTGTTTGTGGAAGATGTCTTGGTGTACTCTAAGAATCATGATGATCATGACCAACATCTTGATATCATTCTGGGTACACTAAGAGAGCATTGACTATATTCCAAGCTATCTAAATGTAAATTTTGGATTTACTGGGTACACTTTTTGGGGCACATCATCTCAGAAGAAGGTGTGACAGTGGACCCATAAAAAGTGCTGGAAGTTATTTCTTGGGATCAACCTAAGAATGTTTTTGATATCCGAATATTTTTGAGATTAGCTGGTTATTATAGGAGGTTCATCCAGGACTTTTCCTGATTGGAAGCACCACTTTTAGGTTTGAAAAAGAAAGGGATAAAGTTTGATTGGACAGAATCATGTGAGAATTCTTTATAGGAGTTGAATAAGTTCTTGACATCAGCACCAATTTTGATCTTACCTGAGTCTGGTGAGGAGTACACGGTGTATTGTGATGCTTCTGGGATCAGACTCAGAGCTGTGTTGATGCAAGGGAATCAAGTCATTTCTTATGGGTCTCGGAAGCCAAGGCCACATGAATGAAATTACCCTATGCATGACCTCGAATTGGTAGCAGTGGTTTATGCTCTTAAGTGTCGCAACACTATCTTTTGGGTGAAAAGTTTACAGTTTTTACATATCACAAAAGCTTGAAGTATATCTTTTCATGACACGAATTGAATCTTCGAAAACAAATATGGAAAGAGTATATGTAGTCCTTTGATTTTGAACTGTCATATACACCTGAAAATAGGAATAGTTTGGTGGATGCCTTGAGTAGGAAAACTCAGAATTAGTTGGTACATGAGTAGAGTGCAAAGTGGAAGATGATGACCTTACTGGTGGAAATACACGTGGTGGTTCAGGAGAGTCAGGAGTGGATGAATCTAGTTTCTATAGCAATGGAGTATACACTCTTAAGACGGATCAGGGACAATCAGTATGAGGATCTAGAGTTTTTATCCTTAAGGGAAACAATTGAAGGTGGGGAGAAACCTTTAGACTAGATAATAGATGAGGATGGTATCATCTATATGAAAATTATGGTTGTTGTGCCTATGAGTATGCGAGAGGAACTCATGGGATAATTTCATGTTTCAAAGTGGGCAGTACATCTAGGGGTGACAAAAATGTTCCATGACCTACGACAACAGTTTTGGTGGCCAAGCATTAAAAAAGAGATAGCAGGGTTCATAACAAGATATTGCACCTGTCAGCAGGTGAAGGCATATCATCAACGACCTGGAGGCCTAATGTAGCCGTTTTCTATTTTGGAATGAAAGTGGGATGACGTGACTATGTATTTAATAGTAGGAATTCCAAATATTCTTAAGAATAATGATGCTATTTGGGTCATTGTGGATCGACTAACAAAGGTAGTACATTTCTTACCTATCAGAAAAACCTTTACAATACAACAGTTGGGAGAACTGTATGTAAGTTAGATAGTTCATTTTATTGGGGTGCCACTGACTATAATTTTAGATCGTGATTCACACTTTACTTCATGATTTTGGTAGAGTTTACAGAAGGTGATTGGTATACAGGTTTTGTTAAGTATGGCCTTCCACTCACAGACAGATGGGCAGTCAGAGCATACCATACAAGTGTTAGAGGATATGCTGCGAGCATGTGTGCTTGACTTTGGTAGTTCTTGGGAGAATCACTTGGATTTATTGGAGTTCACCTATAAAAATAGTTACCGGGAAACTATACAGATGAAACCATATGAGGGACTTTATGGTAGGCCTTTTAGATCATTGCTATGCTGGTTAGAGGTGGGTGAGTCAGAGCTATTGGGACCGAGTCTCATTCATGAGACATCAGAGTAGGTGCAGTTGATTCAAAAATATATAACTACAGCTTAGAGTAGGTAGAAGTCTTATGCTGATAGATGGAGATGACCCCTAGAGTTTACAGAGGGTGATTGTGTATTCCTTCTGGTGTCTCCTAGATTGGGTCACCACAAGATATAGAGGTAGGGTAAGTGGGCGCCCAGGTTTGTAGAACTGTTTGAGGTTCTGGAGAGTATTGGGTCGGTGGCATACTGATTATCACTTCTAAAAAAATTCAGTGCTACCAATGATGTTTTCCAAGTTTCAAAACTATGTAGGTATCACCCAGACCCTTCTCATGTGATTGATGTGGAAGAGGTTTATCTCAAGATAGATGCATCCTTTGAGGAGCATCTGATACGTGTGCTGGGTCATAGTGAGAAAGTGTTATGGGGAAAGACCGTGCCATTAGTTCATGTGTTATGGAAACATGGAGGTGTTAAGAGGAAACTTGGGAATGAGAAGAAAACATGAGGGCTCAATGGCCCAATCTGTTTGGCTCAGAATCTTAGAGAAGTTTGAGAGTGCAGCTCGAGGACGAGCTGCTATAAGGTGGGGATATTGTAAGATCCCAACCTTTTATGGAGTCATCTTGGGCACGTGTTCAGGTAATTTTGAGGTTTTTAAGTACTTTTGTTTTGGAGTAGTGTCTTGGGGTGAGTTTGGGTGTTTTTTAAGAAAAAATAATGAGAAGTGAGCTATGCACGGTTTGCACACTGTTAGACAAACCGTATGACCAAACCGTGGAAAGTGTGCGAAACTGGACAGAGAGGTCCGCATGGTTTGTACACGGTTTGAAAAACCGTGTGAACAAATTGTTCCAACTATGAAAACCTGTATAGATAAGTCCACACAGTTGGATCATGGTTTTCCCTAACCATGCACCTCTTCCTAGGAAACCGTGTGCATGGAATTTAATACCTGAAAATCCATTTTAAAACCACCTGAACCCCTAATACATCCATATTTTGACCTTGGTTCAGGATTAACAAATTCCAAGTGATACCAGATCCTTATGAAGGGATTCCAAGATGATTCGAACATCTTTCTTCGATATCGAAATCTCGGATTGAAGATCCACTCTCTTCCCAGTAAGTGGATTTCATCCCGTTGCTTATCTCGTTCTTCTCTATCTTTCCTTGATCTTTTAATGGAATATTTTCACCATTTCCGTGGATATAAACCTATGATTTGAGATCTAGATCTAGGATTATGGATCTAGATCTATATTTTCAAGATCTTGATGCCTTTGATCTTAATTTTGGTTTAGGGATTTAGATCTAAAGCTTGATCAATGACGTTGTGCCACTCGGATTTTGGGGATTTCTGTTCGGCTAACTTCCGTCAATAAACCAAGGTAGGTGGTATAAATCGAACTCCCATAGTCATGAATTTTATATGTGAATGTGAGTTTATAATTTTTCTAGATTCTCTTGATGATTTTTTTTGCTAAATTGGAGTAATTAGGAATGCAGAATCGACTTGTGATTTCCTTGATGATTAATTTATAATTGAATCACAGAATAAACGAAGGGGGGTTTCCCAAATAGATATTGTTTTGGAGATTATTTATGGGTTGAGATATTGTAATTGAGATATCAAATTGATTGTGTTAAGATAATTAATTGGGGGAAATTAATTATGAAATGATGTTTGGCTATGAAAGATAATTAATTGTGAGACTTAATTATGTGCCATGATTTTGATCAAAGATAATTAATTGTGATAATTAATTATGAAAAGTTGAGATTTGATATGGATAATTGATTGTGAAGAATTAATTATGGAATAAGAATTGTGTGGAATGATTAATTAATTGATGAATTAATTAAAGGGTTATCTGCTTAGTTAATTGTTTAGTTAACTAATGGCCTTTTAAATGTTTAACTAATCATTGGATTAGTAATGGAATGATGTGGATAATTATTGTGAATTAAAGAATGATTAAATGGATGAGATTTTTGTGGTGCTAGACATAGAGTTCTAGACCGATTAGAAGTTGGTGCTTGAATATGGTGTTCCTCTCTAATAGTTATCCAATCTTGAGATATAGGGTGCTAGGCATGATAACCTACACTGAATGAGATATGGGGTGTTAAGCATGATGACCTACACTAAATGAGATATGGGGTTCTAGGAATGATGACCTACACCGAATGAGATTTTGGGGTGCTAGGAATGATGACCTACACTAAATGAATGATAATAATGAATGATGATTCAAATGGGAAAAATGAATTGAATCTAGGCCTAATGTGATGATTAAAGATTAAATTACATTGTGATAACTATTTAATTATGAATTTTATTTATTTCTTCATAGAAATTATTGAACTATATTTTGACTAGACTCATTTTAGACACTGTTGGTGGTGGCCTACTGAGTTGTACTCAGACCCTATTCGGGCTGCTTGATCAGCACACGAGTAGACATTGTTGTTGTAGGACAGGATAAAGGCAAGAACCTAAGATAGGTTGTTGTTTGGGATTGAAGCATGAGAGAGGGAACCAGACATGTTTCGTGACCTTCTTGGGAGTCATTGTGTCTTTACTTTTAGTTGCATTGCAGACACTTGACACTTTCATTGTTATAGCATGTTTTACCTTTCATTTGAGTATTGTATTTTATAGTTTTTGACTATCATATGACATGGTATTGTTCTAGTTATTTATACACTTTTTCACTTGTTTATTGTTGTTTTCTTATGTTAGTGTTTTATTCTGATAAAAGAGGGTATATTCTCCCAAATAATGACTTACCAAACCCTCACTGATAGTCAGCACCCTTTAGCGTATAAGGAGGAACACTTGAGGGCATGCGACTAACCAGATCAGGGCACTATTTAGTGGCACCTGGGTCATGACATCACATTAATATTATCCTCATTTTTAGGGTTTTCAAAAAGTAGAATCTACTCCACATCATCAATAACTTAGAGGGTAAATTTTCCTTTGGAGACATCAATGATATCACTGACGGTGGCCAGGAAAGGTCTACCTAAGATAATTGGAACATTTTCACTGCACTCCATATTAAGAATAAGAAAATCTATGGGCAAAGTAATCTTCACTACATCGACCAATAAACCATCTACCCTTCCATAAGGATGAGTGAGTGACCTATCAAAAAGTTGAATGTAGAATTTTTTTTTGTAAATCCCTAAGGTTTATATTTTTTAACAATAAGTAAGGAATCATCTTAATACTTTCTCCTAAATCAAATAAACAGTTCAGTTTCCCACTCCCTCCAATTCGGAATTGAATAAGAAAACTACCAGGATATTTCAAATTTAGAGGAATATTCTTTAAGAGAACAATACTACATTCCTCATTAATATTGATGGTATCAAATCTCCTATACTCATTTTTTTAGTCAGAAACCTCTTGGTGAATTTGAAATATGATGGAATTTTATCCAAGGCTTCCAAAAATGGAATTTTTATGCTAAAGATTATAATAATTTTCAGGAATCTCAAGTAGTCATGTTTATCATTATTTTTAATTATTTTAGGAAATGGAATATGAGGTGTATTGTGTTTTAAAATTAGTTTATTTCACTCCTCATACTCAAATATTCCTTTTTATCTTTCTCTTCTTAATCAACTCACACTTCATTTTTTTCTTTCTCTTTGGGTTTTTAGGTGTGGGGTCATTAATTTGTTTAGGTTGGAACTTGCTATCTAGATTTCTATATTTGGAGTTCTCTAAATTTTCATTTTTAGATTATACATTTTAATCAATTTTAAAGTTTACTTGGTTGTTCAGTAACTTGTTTATGAGTTTAAAGTCCTAAAATGGTTGTTAGATCCATCAAATTTTCTCTCGGATTAGGCTCAGTTGTGTTGGGTGACATTTCTTTTTCTCTTGAACCTAAATACCAATCCATTTGACCCAACTAAACTTGAAAATTAATAATGCTAGACTATTGTGAATCTACCTTAGTGATAAATTTCCTTACCAGTCTATCTAAATTAGAATTGGAATTTAAAGGTCCTAGAATATTTTGGAATTGATTTTTGGGATGATTTGGGTAACCAGGAGAAACAAAAGAAAGTTTGAACACAACTTATTCTATCTAAGAAATATTAGGGTGATTTTTGTACCCATAATTGTACTGTATCAAGAAAGGACCACTAACCCATTGATTCCAAGTTCTGTAATCTACAAACTGGGCATTCACCTTAGGCAAGTTAGGGAGTTCAGAATTAGGTCAACAATTTTGATTATGACCATACATCGCATAGTAACAACACCGCTCCCTAAGAACTATATCATCAAAAATATCAAGTTGGGTGTTAGTTTCATACCTATGAATTCTTCTTTTTCTAGTGAATTTATATTGTGAATTTTAGGCTATATTATAAAATATTTATTTAATCTCATCTATTTTCATATTAGAGAAGTCACCCTGCATGATTAATCAACCAAATTTTTATTATACAGAGTGAGAGAATTATAAAAAGCGTCCATCAAAAGATGGGGAGCCAACCAGTGGTTGGGAAACCATCTTAGAAAGGCTCTAAACCTATCCCAATACTCATAAAGAAACTCTACCTCATCCTAAAAAACCTATTATTTTGTTTTTCACCACTATTTTGGTACATTTGGGATAGAAATTATTGATAAAAGAGTTGAATAAATCATTCCAGGTATCAAATATTTCCTCATCATGGTTTTGAAATCAAGTCCTAGCCCCCCTTTTAAAAAAAGTAAACACCCTCAACCTCATCTCCTCCTCACCAAACCCTCACAAAGGTAGTTGTTTCACAAAGCTATAAAAATTTCTAATAATGTCCAAAGAGTCTATTTTGGGACGACCATTAAAGGATGGAATCATACAGAGGTGTAATTATTTGATCTCATAATTCCTAGAACTTGGAGATAGCCTTACACATGATGGATTTCTTGACACAGAAGGAAACTGAAACTTCCTAAGTCTGGTTCTCTCATGGACATGATTTTCAGCCCGGAAAATGTTCTGATTTTGGTTTTCATTAAGATTATTAATTCTACTAACTTCACGATTTTCTAGATTTTCCATTTGTATTTTTTTATTTTTCTTAAGGGTATTACAATGTTTATAAATTTTTGGAATCAAAATTACAAGTTCAGCATTTGATGTAGTGGCCCCAATATGTACAAAAGATATATTTTAATAGTTAAAAACAACACACAAACAATGAAAAAAAAACTAGAAATTGTTTTTTAATTTTTATTATAAAATTTAAAAAAACATATTTTTAAGTTTTTTTAATGTTTTTTTATCTGTTTAATATTCATTTTTTTGATTTTTTTTATTTGGTCGCACGTTCCTTCCCCTATAATAGTGCCAAAATTTGACCACTTCATCATTGAGAATGTATCAAATTAATTATTTAAAACTTACTAACCACTATTAAAGTGGTGAGAAAGAGTATCAAACTTCATAGGGAAGGTTGGTAGGGAATGTGAGTGACCAAAAAAGGAAAAACAAACAAAATAAAAACTAAAAAAGCAAGTAATGAGATGATGATGTGATAAATGTAAAAAATGTGAAATGGAAGTAGAACAAGGATAGAAACAATCAAAGTATAGAATTATGGAGATCAGACTAGTATAAAATTATTTCAAAGATTTTATGTTCTATATAATATTACCACAACTATTTAATTTCTTAGAAAAATAGTGACAATCCACTGATCTTGAACTTTAGTGTTTAACAAAACTCTTTGATCTTCCATAGAAACGATCTCTCAATCATCACTTAGGTGAAGAATTGTTCTTAATGGAGAAGGGAATGATGACCTTTTCCATTTTCGGTACTTTGGTTAAAATTCAATGGAAAAGTGTTTGATATTGCCACTTGTTATTTAGTAGAATATCAAAAAATTGATTTTCATTAAGAATGGAGATGATATCCCTGAGACCAAAAATGCACTTAAATAATTGTGGATTTTCAGCATAATATATTAAAAATTCAAATCATACCAATCTGATTCCTTAAATTTATCTAGCTATGCATGTTAAGATTAAAAAAATAAAAATAAAATCAATGAATACATCTGAAAAATAGAGTAATAGAAAGAAGAAAGAGATGGGAAGCTTCTCTTTTGAGGTTCACTCATCTCTCTAAACCCAACTCCACTATCTTCTGATTTGAGAGTTGTTATAATCTCTAATTTTCCATGTGTTCTTAAGTGAATGATCATCCTCTGAATGTGTGCCCCATTGGAAAGTGTTAAATACCCTTATTCGGTGATCATCTTGGAGTTTATTTACCATTCATTTGAGGTATGTCATTGATATTTTTCACTGAAAAAACTTAGTTTCTACTTTATTTCTGAACACGTGTCATCAGTGAATATATTTTTTTACTTACTCATGACTTAAGAAACCCCCTTACAACAACCTCTATAGAACCACATATAGTCTATTAAATATGCACATGGAATTATTTATAAATTAATTCACATTATTTGATCTCAATTCATCTTATTAATACGTGAATTTAAATTATCCATGTTCCTTTTCCAACCATATGTTCAAGGAGTTATCAAAATCAGTCTTGCTTGACTCAAATTTAAATTTTTTAGCTTCACATAATTTATTTCAGCACTACAACTGACTCTTCCTATAACGACCCAAAATTTTATCAATGAAATTTTACTTCTTATAGTTATGACATGTAGTATAAAGAACATAAAACATATTAGTCCACAAACAAACCAATAATAATTCCAAATATTATAGTAGGATAATAAATATAAGTTAAGATAATAAGAATAAGAAACTTTGGATATGCTTGATCCACTAGAATGATCACGATCATGAACAAGGTTGTAGAAATAAAACATTATGTTAATTGATTTTGAAGATGAAATTATATATAACCTTGGGAAAATATAAGTGGATGATGAATGAAATAATAGGTATTTATAGGAAGTATTAAACCCTTATAACCGTTAGAAATATGACCATTGGAATAGTAACCTGACCGTTGAAATGATAATGTGATCATTAGAAATAGTATTATTTCCATTATAATAGTAAACTCACCTATTAAAGTATAAATAAAATTTTTATATATGAAAGTATGATATATTTATATCTTAGAATAAGTGAATAAATCTTTTAAAAATGATAAATTAAGTGTCTGTATTTTTATGAAACATAAATATTTATTTACAATTTTATAATTTATATAATAATTTAAAATAAAATGAATTTCCATAAAATATATTCATAAATTAATATTTTTTATCTTATAATTATACGATAATTTCATGAGACTTTAATTAATTTTTCAAAGTGTCATAAAATCAGTTATAATATCAATATCAGTATTTTTTGAATAAATGATGATTTTAATTAAAAATTAAATTCATCAAATTTATAAAATTATTTTCATAAAATGGAGTTAATTTTTTAAATATATTCATTTAAAAATCATTAGGGTAAATTTTTGGGATTTTTCTAAAATAGTTGAATTTTTGGAAAATAGTGAAATACAATAATATTCAATATTTAACAAATACATGAATTATAGAGTCATGAATGATGTATGGATTAGGTAAGCACCCATTGGTTAGAACTCTCATGAACCATTTTCTATATTTTTTCATAGGAATCAACACTATTGATATCCTTGAGCCAAAATAATAAACAAATGAATAAAATAATTAAAAACACCCCTCTCCTCCCACTATAAATACCACCCCTTCTCCTCACACATCAAAATCCTTGAATATTGTCTAAATTATTCCCAATTTCCTTACCAATACTATTCCCCACATCTAGGAGCTTCTGGTTTCAATAAAAGACAAACTCTAGTGCCTTAAGTAGGTTCTCAAGGAGATGATATACAAGAGGTAAAATCATCCATCTCTCTCTTTTAAGTTTTTTCTTTCTTCTACCTCATCATTTCCTACACAATAAAAAAGTTAAATGATAACTCCAGTATCATATATATATTGTAATTTTATTGTTTTAATGGAATATCTATCATAAAATTCCTTATTTTCTTCTTTTACTCTAAAAATAAAAACTTCATCCGTGAGGTGTCGATTCACCGCCTTCATGAACGAAGAGTTCTCATTTTCCATTACCACCATCAAGGCTGGTCCTAAAACCATTATTATAGATAAAAAAGATTTAAAAATTTATATTATATCTTATTACTTGTTCTATGACTAATATATACATAAAATATTAAATAATAAAACAAAACTAGTTCGTGATGAACGAAAAATTGCCAAAAACAAAACGAATCGTTTTTTATTAATGTTTTATCTAATGAATCAACCTCATACATGAAAAAATGATATATTGGACCATTTAAAAATTTAAAATTATATTAATACCATATCATTCCACTTCTAGAGTTTTTGTTCCATTTGACAAGAACTCCCATAATTAAACTCAAGGGAACCGATTATAAAATCATGAAACGAATGCTCCCGGAATGACGAAATTGAATTTTATAACTCATCAAAAAGGCCATAAATAAACTTAATAAAATTATAATAAATAAAATACATGAATAATATGTTATGAATAAATTAATTAATGGATATAATTTTATTATACAAGGCATTAAGTGTAATTACATAACACTTTCGAACACAAGGTAAGAGATCTCTTTAAACCTCCAAAATTAAATTTGGGTTACACTTTCTCTTTATTTAAAACAATATATTTATTCATTATTATTATATAATTCTTCTAAATTTTGATAATATCTTCCAAGATTATTTATCCATATCATTTCATCCTTCTTTAATGGCTAAATACACATTTAATAAGGTTCCCTTCTCAATTCCTCCTGATATGTAAACTCGATTAAAGGGAACTTCCCAATTTATTACCCATTTTCAAGTACACTCCACAATCTATTATAATACATAATTATTTTTATAAAATCAAACATTTCGTCATGAAAAACTATCTTTCTTAAATTCTGGTTTTATACAAACAATTATTCCTTTTTCTACTTTAAAGACTCTAATATTTTCCCTTAAACCTCACTAAAGTGAATAACTTCTAAAGTTTCTCAAACAATGTTTTTACATGTTTTAACTTCATTTGGAAATAATTTATCATTATATATGCCTATTTTCCATTATAAATGTCCAATTATGTTTTAAATCCATTCTTTCTTGTACACCATAATGATATTCTCTTTGTTTATGCCATATGAAAAGATTATCATACCCATTTCTTTCCATGGGTAACCCTTATGTTTATCCCTTATACTTGGTACTTCATGGGGCACAAATATGGTTGAACATGTTATAATGGGTGCACCTATATATCTCTCCAATGAACTGGGTAATTTTTAGTCTTATGAGACATTATGTATGAGATTAGAGATCAAACTTAATCCATTACGAGACTTTGTCCACCATGTGATATAGTCATGGCAGTTAGCCTTGACACATGTTTATGTCATGTTGTATATTTCTTACACATTTCTATGATGACATGGTTACATGATCCCATGCTCTACATGTTATTATTCCATATGTTTATTCATGTTCCATTCCTTTTTATGTCATCATGTTATGTCTTCTAACCCATGTGCCATGCCTTATTCCTATGTTTGTTTCCGTACTGGGCTTTTTAGCTCATCCCTTTTGTCTATTTTTTTACCCAAATTATCCTGTATAGATGTAGGATCTCAAAGGATGTTTGGATATCATTATTGATGATTAATATAAAGATGCTTTATTCTAGTTCCATGTTTTTAGTTTTATGTATCTAGTTTTCCAAAGACACTAGAATTTATGATCCTTGGTTTGTATTTTATGGATAATTATGCATAAAATCTTGCAATAATATGTGTAAAAGTTTAGGGTCATTATACTTACACTCAAGAATGGGTGATTCTTTGGATTACAATGGCATAGATCTATAATTATTTGTAAAGATTGGAAAATGGTTAGAAATTAGCTTATCCAAAATCAATGGATCAACTCTTCCTTATTTGAATAAGAATATAATCTATAACGAGCTTCAGTGCATGAATTTAATGAAAAGTGTTGTCAGAATCACCCAATTTAAGATCTAGTGGAAATGAATTACAAACATTCTGGAACATTAGACATCATCTCTAAAAAAAACATTGAGCTTCAGTTTCTCCATCATCCAATGATGTACGCAGAACATAATTTCTTAGGAAGATGAATCATGAACCATTATTTAGTGTTCGGATTTGCTAGAAAAGGGATTCATAATCATCTTTAATGGTCTCAGAAAATCCCATTTCATTTTCAATGCACAGATTCAATGTTTGTAAACCTTTGATTTTTCTATAATAGTGTCTTGTGGCATGCGGCTTCGAACATTAATCTTGATTTAGTAATGTGATCCTGGTTCAAGTTGTCTTCATTGTTCTCAGTTTTCAGTTTATCCGAACTCAACATCATCCTCTATTCAAGATCAATCAATTTTTTTCAAATCTAGATCTAGAATCCTCAGAAGAAGATTAGATCCTCATACTAGTTGTGGTGGTGGATCGATAGGTAATCAAATATAAGGTCCCAAATTTTATTAAGATATTTTTTTGTTTGAGTTTTGGTTTGGGCCTATTCTTTTTTGATAAATAAGTGTTTCCCAAAGTTCATGTGAAGACTAAGTGGGTGTTCTGGGGGTTCAGGACAATAAAACGGAAGAAAAGGAAATTTCTGGGCGTGTTGCACGGTTTGTGCATGGTTAGTGAAAACCATGCGGATCATCCCAGGTAACCGTGTTTCCATGGATAAATTCTTACACGCAGTTGGATCATGGTTAAGAAAACTGTGTGGAATTTCTAGGAAACCGTATGAAGGGGTGTTTTTTGGGTAGTGGACCACACACAGTTTTCACACGGTTTGGAAAACCGTGCGGCCCAGAAAAGTTAAAAAATGTAAAAAATTTCCACTCATGGATTTTAAAACCCAACTTGGGTTTCTCCTCTATTCCACCCCCTGCAACCCTAGTGAATAACTTGGATGACCCAAGCTTCCAAGAGGTGATTCTCCTTTGATTTTTGGCTTTTTGGAGTGCTATTGGTTGCAGATTGAAGCCCCCAGGTAAGTCTAATCTCCTCCTTTATTACTCTTTTCGATTAGGGTTCTCACCCTTCTTCCATCTCTTTTAGAATCACTAAAACCCTCTTTTTTGGATGATATTTAGGTTGAGTCTTAAAGGGATGTTTTAATCTGGATCCAAGGCTATGATTAAGAGTGCATTCATCATTGGATTTGAGTTAAGTGGTCTATAAGTTGTATCCCATAGTTTTGTTATAGATTTGTGCATGTGTGTTGAGATTTTTCCTTTCACTTGTTTTGTATTGGTTACATTTAGTATGTTTTGGTAAATTGGGTGTCTAAATGATTTATTGAAACCCTCAAAATCTTCTTGGGATGCAAAGATTAGGACTTGACCATTTTAGGGCCACCCATGGGGTGCGTCGGCAAACCCAGACCTAGAGTGTGGTAGGGTTAAGTGAAGGGTTTCTGAATAATAACATGTAACCCATGTAAAATATATCTTAGTGGTTGATTAAGTTGTAAATTTAATGATCATAAGTACGCCTAGGGTGATAAAGGCATAAGGAGTTGTTTGGCATGACATGAAAATGGGGAAATTGGGTCCAACAGGGTTATGTCAATTGTTTAAAAAAATTTGGTTAGAAATGCCTAAGAGGATTAGTGCATATTAAATGGTGAAATTATAATTGGATTATGGAATGGGAAATAGAAAGAATTTCAATGTGATTTAATAAATCAATGGATGAATATGTTGAATGGGTTAATACATTGGAATTATGGTATACCTAACAGTTGAATGTAATAGGTGGTCGTGTTATAAGATATGGGAAATGTACTTGAAATGAAAAAGTGAGTAAATACTTATGGAATTATAAATGAGATAAATAGGTAAATTTATGGTCATTAATGAATTTATATAAGGAATAGGGGTTTTTGAATAAACTTAAAGGGTTAAGGAACGAGAATGGGTACTTGGCTAAATGACTATGAATTGTAATTGGTAAATGTATTAATAGGTTATGGAATAGTATTAATTCCCATGTTGTTTGTTATGAATTGTGATTGATTTATTTAGACCCTTGTGTAGATGATATTTATTCCTAACCCATGGAACATATGATCAAAATGGATTATATAATGATGATGGTATAATAAATGGAATTGAGATAAATGTTGGTCATGAATTAAATGAACTGTGTTAACTAATGGCACCCGAACTGTCCCTTTCTTACTTACCATCTACTTGAACTTGCATGCACTATCTATTTGACTGGATATTTTTAGACACCGTTGGTGGTGGCCTACTGAGTTTTGTACTCACATCCTGCTCGGGCCTTCATTGGGTACCCAAGTAGATCTCTTGGTTGTAGGTCAGGACAAGGGAAAAGGCCCTACTCTGAGACGTTGTATTGGTCTTGAGATGTACATGAATAAGGACCCAAACTTAGAGTCAGGACCTAGTTGGAGTTTTGTCCATTTGTTTTATTTTGGGTTTATTTCACTTTTCACAACTAGTACATCATGACATTGTTGTATTCGATTGGTATTTGTACCCTGTCTGGGGAACGTTTGGTTATGCATGTTTATTTGGTGTTCATATAGTTTCTTCTATTCATGCTGTGTTCTATTGTGGATTACTCTTGTAAATAGGGTATAGTCTCCCCACACTACTCATTTGACCCTCATTGCTAGTCATCAGCCTCTGGTGTACAGGGAGGCATGTTTGAGGTCATGTGATGACTCATCTTGGGGCACTGGTTTAGTGGTCTTCTAGTTAGGTACGTTACAAAGTGGAATCGTAGGAGTTTTTTTATCTTTATTACTATTTGGGGATGGTAGACATAATATTAGGATGTTTTGAGCCTTGGTAATGAGATCGTTCTTGGGAGTAGCTAACCCATGTACAATGGAAAACCCAAGTCACCCTAGGTAGGAATTGTTGTTCTTGATGTCTGTTGTTACAGTTGAATGATATTTCACCATTAGGTGATGCACATGTTGTGTGGTTTTAATTATTTATGATATTTTTCTCATGGTCAGAATGGCATGAGGTTGTGCATCCATGCATCATTCTAGGAACCTAAGTAATTAGGTGGCATGCATTATTATAGGCACACACACGGGATGAATGTGCAGAGTATAGAGGGAAGAATTCATTTTACTTCCTTGATAAATCTGAAGAAAATGATTCCTAATAATGGTAATGTAAGTGGTTGAATAAAAATAATTCAAATGAATAGTTAAGTAATATTGTGTATAAAGAAATGTTATGAATGGGTTAAAATTTTGGGCTGTGATAAATTGTAAGGGTTGATTCGGTCTCTAAAAGAAAAGGGATTTCATAATGATGGTAAAATTGTTAATGAATTTTTTCCAATGAAAGGTGTAAATGAGTTAAAATGATGATTATAACAAGTTGTGAAATGGAAAATGTGACTAAGAGGAAAAGAGCATGTTGTAAAAGAAAAATTGGGTTGAATATGTATTGATGAAAGACTTGTGATTAAATAAATTGGTTACCCCATATTGACCATGACTCGCAGTAGGTATGGTATAGGGTAGTGTTCTAAGTGTGATGATGACCATTGGGATAGAGTATGAAGAATGGTTTGTTTAAGGTTGATAGTGTGGGATCTTTTCCATCTGTGGTTAAATCCTATTGGTCATTCTTCAAAGAATCGGGTGAGTGAGAAGTTTAAAATGATAATGATTGAGTTTAATAGTGGGTATCCTTTTTGTTGGCCGTTTGACCCTTGTATGTGTGGGTTGGGGCAGTGAGAGTGCTCTAGTTTGAGACTTTGGATTTGGATTGTGAGGTCTTTCCAGTTGTGATATGGACTAGGTGATGTGTTTAGGGAACCCTTGGTAGGATTCTGGCCTTTGTGTTTCGAGGCATTGTTCAATAACATGGGTGAGGAAACTCTCGTGGTTTGCGAACTTACAGAGTGCATGTTGGACCTTAAGGATGGTGCCTGGGTCTTGGTGACCATGTGAGTAGAGACCTTGCGAGTTGCATCTTGAATCCTAGAGAGGATTTTTTTATCTTAGTGACAATGAATGTTTACACATTTGTTGTTGAACCTAGAGTAGATGGTTGTTGGTGTGTTAGGCATAATGTGCATCAGAACGGGAGTGAGGGTTCCATCCACGAGCATTTCTTTTTCGTGTCATGATAAGTATGGTTTGGAGAGAGGACTAATGGATTTTCCTAATTGTGACACCAATCTAGGGATCTGGTATCATTCAACCATCAAGGAAACCTATGAGAAAGATCAAATATGTTTTCTAGTTCTTTTGGGTGTGTGTCGCACATGTAGATGTTGTGGACTTTGATAGTGGAACTTAGAGTGTTGTATGGTGCGGGTTTGGCCTAGAGGGATATGTGGGAAGGTTGATGGTTGGTTGTGCCACTCTATTTATGGTTATACAATATTAGTTTTTGAAAATAAAGTGTGACCTTGTGGGAGGTTAGGCCAGCAGTTCAAGTACATTGGAATATAAAGCACGAGAGATGTTTCAGAGGTGGTATCAATGCATACTAAGTGCCCTAAGTTTTAGTGAATGGTATAGTTGTTCCTGGTTCTTTCATAAGGGAACCTTAGTATTAGTGATAGGAGGTAAGGATTATTTCTAAGGGTTATATCGTATGAATGCATGACTGACCTATTTAGGTGAGGATTAATAGAGGTCTAGAAGTTAATTTTGAGCAGAACAGACAAGGGTGGATGAAGTGTGGTTATATGATTTATCTCGATGGTGACACCCATGGTGAGGTTGTTCACCTGGTCAAACTTATTGTACGAATATTTGGGTTGCTGGGTGAGATTCAGAGGCCGCCTCAAGGCTGATGAGGCCGAATAACCAAGAGACATGGTTAGGTAAGTAAGCAGGTGATGGGTTATACACAAGTTAAGGTTGTTTGAGAGATATCGATAGTTTGGATAATGTGGTAGACCATGTGATTTAGTTTTTGGTTTTCAAGGACATGTCGAAAGAACCCAGGTGGTTTGACAGAAGTAGTGCCACATGAAACATTAGTTTACAGCTGTTTGGTGATTTGGTCATGGAGCGATGGTTAAACTTGGTTGGAAATCACACTTGAGTGGTGGTGGTTAAGTGTTGATGATATGTGTTTGACAGGGAGGCCTGAAATCCTTGTAAGGTCATAGTGTTAAATAGTTAAACATCAAAAATAGATAAATTGGTGGTGGTGTTCTTTGAAAACTTCTTATAGAACCTCAGCCAGTGACAAGCATTCCCAACATCTTGACATCATCCTAGGTATGTTGAGAAGCTCTGTCTCACACCGAGAGACATGAAGGTGTTTGGTCGGATGAGGGACATTATGAAGTTTACACTCATGGAAACCGTATATTTGGAACTTTAAGGTAGTCTTTACACCCTGAATGGCTTGGGGTGAGGTCCTCAGGATGGACCGAATGATGAAAAATGTCATGGGTTCATTTCAAAGAAGCTGAGAATGGGCACTAGGTGAAATTCTTTTTCTTGTTTTAGAAAAAATCTAGATATCCATGTCTATGTTTTGGGGTTCAAATTGTGATTGAGTGTAAGAAACGGTGGTTGGAATCCCTCATGAGAGAAATTGTAATGACGCTCCTAAGGTGGGGAGTGATAAGTTAGTCCAGAATGTGGAAAAGAGAACATTGAGTTGGTGTAGTGGCACCATGATACTAAATAGGGACCTATGAGGTGCATGTTAGGTTCCTCAGAGAGGCCATGTGGGGCTTTGGATGTGGTGACTGATGAGCCAAGTGTTGGATTCGATCTCATGGTGGTTCCATGTGAAGCTTGTGATGTTTGTGCTGAAGTCGTAAAAGGGTGTGGTTGGATGTGACAACAGGTTGTGGAAAGAGAGGTTGGGGTCTTATAACTCCAATGAAGATTGGGTTTAGAATCAGGTAATCTCCCTTGTGTGGTTTTGGAACATTCTGAAGTTGAGGGAACCTTGGCCATGTGTTGTAGTGTCATGCCAAGGGTGAAGTCTGATGACGGTATAGAGGGTTGTAATGTCGTGATGATGGAAATCTACCAGAATTCAGGGAATGAACTCAGTGGGTGCGTGGGATGATAATGTTAGGATTAAAGTTAGTAATCACCTTGGGAAGGTGAGGAAGGGTTAATGTACCATTAGTGGAAGGTGGGTGTTCTGGGACAAGCCATTCGGATGTGGTCTGGCCTGAGATGGTAAACTTGAATGGGTCTGGTGAGAGTGACCCACCTCCAAGTTCATGTTATAGAAGAAAGTGCTATCTTGAAATGAAGGTGTACATGAGTGAGGTCAAGTTGATCTTAGTCCTTGAATGGATAGTGTAGTAATGTCCTACCAAATGGTTTTGACGATTCAACTGGATGCTAATGTAGGGTAATGCCCTATAGATTCTTGGGCGTGGTGAGTTGGAACATGTTAGGTGATGGGAAAGTTGGGTTGAGATCAGGGGGTATTTCATCAAAAGTGGAGGTTCCAAGTAACCAAAAATGGTACAGAGAACCATACCATATGAATGGTTGGTTGAATACGTGATCAGAGTTTCGAGTTGGAAGGACTTGAGTAGTCAATGTTCGGGTAAGTTGGCCCTAGTAGAGAGTTTTGTAACAAGTTTGTTTGGTTGAGTAGCCAAGAGTTTGGGTTGCATTTGGATGTATAGTTGTAAAGTGGAATCATTAGGAAATGTGGTTAGATAGATCATATGTTTTCTTATGGGTGGTATCGGGTTGGTCACTGTTAGATTTTGGAAAATAGAGAAAATGAAACCAAGTGATTTGGGTCATGAGTTGTAAAGAGGATCATACCAATGGGGTTTCAGTTGGTTTTACTATGATGATATGATGTTGTGTGTCAAGTTTCCTTGTTTTGTGAGTTGGGAGATGTTTTCTATGTTTTCTCTCTAAAGTTCTAATGGTTGGGAATGGTTTAAGTTGATGCATCCTTGAGGAGTTTTCATCTTGTGTAGTGGTTGTAGTGAATAAGGATTGTGGGGAAAGTATGTTCCCTTGATCTGTGTTTTTTTGGAATTGTGTTTTGAAACCATAAACATGGAGTATGAAAATATATAGGAAAACATAGTGGAATGATCTCTAGTTACAGAATCTTAGTGATTCTTGGAAGAGCGGCTTGAGGACGAGCCATTATATGGAGGGGGAGGTTTTAAGGTCCCATATTTTCTGAAGATATGTTTTTGTTTATGTTTTGGTTTGGGCCTATTCTTTTTGGATAAATAAGTTTTTCTCAATGTTCATGTGAATACTCAGGGGTGTTTCGGGGGTTCGAGACAAGAAAGAGGAAGAAGAATAAATTTTTGGGCATGTTGCAAGGTTTGTGCATGGTCAATGCAAACCGTGCAGATCAATCTAGGTAACTGTGCATCCATGGATTGAGGTTTACACATGGTTGGTGCACGGTTAAGAAAACCATGAAGAATTTATAGGAAACCACTTGAAGGGGTATTTTTTAGGTAGTGGATCACGCATGGTTTGTGCACGGTTTGGAAAACCATGCAGGTAAACTGTGCATCCCAGAAAAGTTGTAAAATTTACAAAATTCCCACTCTAGGATTTTAATACCCAACTCAGGTTTCTCCTATATTCCACCCCTATAACCCTAGTTAAGAAATTGGATGAACCAATCTTCCAAGAGGTGATTCTCATTCTATTCTTGGATGTTTGGATCACCGTTGGTTGCGGATCGAAACCCCAGGTAAGTCTAATATACTATTTGCTTCCTCTTTTCGATTAGGGTTCTCACCCTTCTTCCATATCCTTATGAAGCAATAAAAACCTATTTTTTGGGTGAGATTTAGGTTTAGGATTCAAGGGGTGTTTGGAATTCTGATCCAAGGCTACTATTAAGAGTGAATTCATCATCAGATTTGAGGTAGGTGGTCTATAAGTTGCATCCCATAGATTTGTTATAGATTTGTGCATGTGTGTTGAGATTTTTCCATTCTATTGTTTTTATTCATTACATTGAGTAAGTTTTGGTAAATTGGATGTCTAAATGATTTATTGAAACCCTAACGATCCCTATGGGATGAATAGAGGAGGACTTTACCATTTTAGGGCCACCCATGGGGTGCGCCAGCAAACCCGGACTTAGAGTGTGGTAGGGTTAAGTGAAGGGTTGCTCAATAATAACATGGAAACCATGTAGAATATTTATTAGTGGTTGATTGATTTAAAATGGAATGATGATAAGTATGACTAGGGTTATAAAGGCATAATGATCTGTTTGGCATGGCAAGAAAATGGGCAAATTGGGTCAAATGGGGTTATGTCAATTGTTTAACGAAATTTTGTTAGAAATGCCTAAGAGGATTAGTCCATATTAAATGGTGAACTTATAATTGAATGATTGAATAGAAAATGGGGATAATTTCAATGAGATTTAATAATTCAATGGATGAATATGTTTAATGGGTTAATAGATGGGAATTGTGGTACAATTAATGGTTGAATGTAATAAGTTGTCATGTTATGAGATATGGGAAATGTACTTGAAATGCACAAGTGAGTAAACACTTGTGTAATTCTAAATGGGATAAATGGGTAAATGTATGGTCATTAATGAATTTTTATAATGCATAGGGGTTGTTGAATAAACTTAAAGGTTTAAGGCACGAGAATGGGAACTTGGCTAAATGACTATGAATTGTAATTGGTAAATGAGTTAATGGGTTATGGCATAGTATTAATTACCATTTTTTTGTTATGAATTTTGATTGATTTCATTAGACCCTTGTGTAGATGATATTTATTCCTAAACCATAGAACATGTGATCAAAATGTCTTATGTAATGAAGATGGTATAAGAAATGGAATTGGGATAAATGCTGGTAATGAATTAAATGAATTGTGTTAACTAATGGCACCAAAAATATCCCTTTCCTACTTACCTTGAACTTTAATGAATTATATATTAGACTAGATATTTTTTATACATTATTGGTGGTGTCCTACTGAGTTTTGTACTCACACCCTACTCGGGCCGCCGTTGGGTACTTGAGCAGATCTCTTGGTTGCAGGTCAAGACAATAAAAGAGGCCCTACTCTGAAGTGTTGTGTTGGGATTGGGATGTACATGGAGAAGGATCCAAAAATAGAGTTGGGAACCATTTGGAGTTTTGTCCATTTTTTTTATTTTAGGTTTCTTTCACTTTGAACAACTGGTACAACATGACATTGTTGTATTCGATTGGAATTTGTACCCTATTTGGGAAACATTTGGTTATTCATGTTTATTTGTTGTTCATATAATTTACACTATTTATGTTGTGTTCTGCTGTGGCTTACTCTGGTAAAGAGGGTATAGTCTTCCCACATGACTCATTAGACCCTCGACACTAGTCGGCAACCTCTGGTGTACGGGGAGGCACACTTGAGGTCATGTGATGACTCAGCTCGAGACACTGATTTAGTGGCCTTCAGGTCGGGGATGTTACATCAAAAATTTGTGTTCATTTAGGTTTTGATATTTTGGACTTTGTCCACAAGCATCATCCTTTAAATCATTGGATCAGAAAGTTGATCTTAGCAGCATCTATAGAGGAATGAAGGCTTTGACCAATGAATTTGATGGTGTCAGCGAATTCAAAAGGTGTGGTTTATAGTTAAAGAGGTGATGGGGGCTCAATATTATTTATTAGGCCGGGTTGAAAATAGACAAAGACTTTAGAATTGTAATTTAGGCTCATAATCTCATCTTCTTGAGTTAGAAGTGTTGTCGACTTCAATATACTTTTCTGAATCATGACAATCTTCTCTGGTAGTATCGAATCGACGATGCTCAATTCATCTTTTGTGTGGTGGAGGTAGGATCTTTTTTTTATGGTGGTGGCTGACCTATGACATCCAATTCCTTGGAAAAAGATTCTTTGAGAAGATTTTTCCATGATTTTGATCCTTTCAAAGCATGGTCGGATGAAAAAAATGCCATGCGGTTGATAGAGTCATGTCATGTGGCCGATCCCCTTTCAAGTGTGTCCATTTAAAAAAATGTACAATCATTGATTTACATTATCAAAATTCAAAACCCCTATAGTAGATTTTAATTAAGTTATGTGGATGATGATTTAAGGCATGTGGTCGATCCTCTATGGCACAATCAGTTTCCTTTGTGAAAAATAATTTCATACAATCGACCACACATAAAAATTGCATAGATCAAATAAATAAACAATTATTTAAACAAATTAAAATTATATAATTAAAAATAAACAAAAAATAAATTAATAGTTAAATTGAAAGTTAAATTTAAATAAAAAGGTAAAAAATGAAATTTAAAAAATAATTAAATTAAAAATAATTAATAAATTAATAAACTAATTTCAGGCCGATAAAATTAAAAAAGGATTAAACTATTAATTAATGATGTTAATTATTAAATTATTAAGTAAATATATAATTAATTAAATAAACCTTTTATTAAAATAATATAATATTAAAAACAAAATATAACAGAATTAAATAAAAATTACTGCTGTTAATTAATTTAAAACAAAATTAAAGAAATAAAAAATTAAATAAACAGAATACATTAATTAATTTAAAAAACCCAAGATGAATATTTTAAAATAAAATCAAAAATTAAATAAAAAACCCAAAATTAATCACATTAAATGATTTAAACATAAAAAACATAGATTAAACATAAAATTCATTAATTTAACATTTTACTTAGAAAATAGCCACAACACAATAATTAATTACTTTAAGGAATATTTAAATATTAAAAACATGATTTAACTATAAAAATGATGTGGAAAAATATATGTTTTAAATTACACATCAACATGCTGAAGCCTATTGGTGAAGGTCTATTTCAATGATGCAAAATCATTATTATCATATCATATGTGTGAGAAGTATATGCACTATCAAAGGGATATAGTTAAATTCAAGTGATGGATATACCATGATTTCTATAAACCATGAGGATTATTTCTAGTGGATTGTGTGGTCTCAGACTGTTTCTATATCATTCCAAGGACTAGATACTCTTTTTGAGTAGTGAACTTTAAAAAACTTGGTGTTCTAGTGGGCGTTCTTGTGTGTTGTGTTTTATAATAGTCATTTCTATATAACTGGAGGTGTATATTATTTTTAAAGAAGAAAAATTAAAAAGAGTTAACCAATTATTCATCCTCCCCTATTAGTGGTCATACAGATCCTAACTGGAGCTTACAATTTTTATCAAATCCAAGGTCCCTTCATTGAATCTAGGTTTTTTGAAGTTTTAATAAGAAGAATACTTCTATGGATGTTCAAACATAGTTAATAGTTAGGGGATTCCTATATTTTTTGGGAATAAATATCATATACGAAAGGATAAAATGATACCCTATCTATTATCCCTTGGCTATGAAGTTCAACTGGTTTCTACAGATCTTTTTATTCCATATCTGTAAGGTGATCACTAAAAATCTAAAGATAATAAGAATCTAGATAATGATATATGAACAAAAAATTATATACATTCCTCTTTCTTAGAAAGTGAATTCTTGAGGTTTAGAGGAATTGAAATGAATAAAGGATACCCAGATAATTTGAAGAATATTTATGAATGGAACAAAAAAGTGAATAAATCCAAGCTACAAATTTAGAGAATCAAATATTAAGATCCGATAATTGGATATGATGTATCCATTGGTGAGTTATTTATAAGGGTTATTTTTATTATAGGAAACACAAAAATATTTGGAGAAAAATTAGAATACTATAATTGCAAAGAAGATTTTGAGAATTATTCTAGCCATATTTGATTATAAAGTATCTTTATTAGAATATATAGATCCTAAAATGATCTCTCAATATGATTTTCACAGTATTATAATTACATATGATATGAGAATATAGAATTCT
Organism: Viscum album; assembly: GCA_963277665.1. NCBI lineage: Eukaryota > Viridiplantae > Streptophyta > Magnoliopsida > Santalales > Viscaceae > Viscum > Viscum album. The sequence goes on from OY728150.1 coordinate 1,548,513,399, forward strand.
ATCAACACCCAGGATTGAATTCTGATTCATAGGTTTAATGAAAGGAAGAGTTATTGGAAGAGTATATTCATACCTAGGAAAAGATGACCTATTGTTTCAAGGATCTCATAAAAGATAACCTGAGGAGGATGGAATTTCCAATTGAATGAAGTTTACACAGGGTATGCTGCTCAAACACTCTTAATTTTTTTATAATGGCATGGTTAAGTCCATTGTTTCTTAACTTTATGATTTTTCTATTATATGTCTGGTTCCCACTCAACCCTTGAAAGTGGTTTTTTTAGAAAATAAAAAATTTAAATTTGAAGGAACGAATGTTATAAAAAAGAAGAGAAAGGCTAATCTTGAAATATCCTTCAAATCCACTAAGTAAGAAAATTGAAATATTTTTTTATTAAAAAATAATCCAGTGATTCTAATTCAAAATATTGAGTAATAATATCAATGATTTTATTTATTTATTTTTTATAAAAGTGAACATAAGAATAGGAAAGTGTAAAAGAAATTTTCCATTGAAATGATTTAATTATGGATCCATTGGAAATTTCAAAGAAAATTATCTAAGGAGAAAGGAAGATGAAGATAGTGATGAAGAAGATAATTTGACAAGATTATATTTTAAAAATAATGTAGAAAAAAAGTAGGGATAAATAATAAGTTCTTTAAATATAAAAGTTATTGTTTTTCTAAATGAAAGGGAAGTGGTGATAGTGAAGAAGAAGTGGATGCTGAAAATTCCTCTGATGATGGTGATGAAAATATGTTTATTGCAAAGTTGAATGATTAGATTTTTACTAGTAATGAAATTAGTAACATTGAACATAGAGAGTAGAAAACCCAAATGAAGCTCATTATTAAAAGAGAATTGATAGAATGTCTTTTGAAAATTTCAAAACTATTGAAAGAGAATAAGAAATTGAATAAAAAATATCAATCTGCAAATAATCAGGAATCAAGTCCTGATGAAAAATATAGGTTGTTAAGATATATTTATGATATGAATAAATTTATTTATTAATATAATATTATTAACTGAAATATGGAATAAAAAATGAAGATGAAGGAGAAATAATTTTATCTTGTTCAACATAAATTAGTTGAAGTTGAACAAAGAAAATCTGTCTTCCAGAATTCAAATCAGGAAGTTAGAGAATGATCTTAGAAAGGTGAAGCTTTGGAGTATTAGAAAAATCCATCTTAAAATGGTGATAACAGGTATGAGAACATTAATAATAAGTATGAAAATAAAAGTAAATTCAATAGGACCATGTTTGTAGCTAAAATAAGAAAATTACATAATTATGTATTTTCTAAGAAATAAAAATTTGATGAAAAAACTACTACAACTAGATACAATATTAGGGATTATAATATGTTTAATATAAAAAATAATATTTAAATAGTCCAAAAAAAAATCACAAAAACGAACCAATATTGATGGTTAAAAGTTGATAGAATATCAATTCACAGTTTTAAACAACATGCTATTTTCAAAGGAAAATATGTTTTTTTAGAAAATGTTGGAACTTTGGAGGATTTGGGATTACAACCAAGATTTTTTTGGTTCAATTATCAATACTAAAAGGAATATATAAGTAATTGTGAGTAGATTTTTAGGGGGATTCAACCGACTCAAAGAAGACAGACTCAAATAAAACCTAAAAAATCCAGTATGAAAATTGAAAATAGATTTAAACTACTAAAAATAATTTTTTAAAGATGTGATCATCCTAGTAATATTGATAAATAGTATCTTGTGATTCCACCATCTCAACAAAAAATTGATTAAAAATATCAAAATCAAAAAGATAATGAGAAAAAAGGAAAAGAAAAGGCCTTTGTTGTTGAAACTTCTCTCAAGGCCACAAGAGGAGAATGATCTTGGATATTAGAAAGTGGGTGTTATTCACATATGATTGGTCATTTTAAATTTATGAAAAATTTGAAATAATAAAATTAAGGGACAATAAATTTTGGAAATTATTAGTCTCTCATAATCAAATGTATTGGATTTGTTACGATTTGAAAATAAAAGTTGAAATCCAGAAGTGCCTTATTTTTTGATGGAATGAAATAAAATCAATTGAATGTTTCATAGATTTGTGATAAAGGAAATTAATTTATCTTAAAAATATATAAATTTATTATTAAAAGGTGAAATATGGGGATGTTGTGATAGGAGGACAATGAACCAATGGAAATCAATTCCAGGTTATAGATACACAAAATTCATGTTATATGAGTATGAATTAAACAAAACAATTATAACATAAAAGGCTTATAAATAGATTAAAAATAAATGTAAATAAGTTTACACATAGAGGGATTGTTTTTGATGCCCCTGATATGATAAGAAACATATATTGGCGTTGTTCAGTATGATAGAAACGGAAAATTTTAAATTCTTCACACAAGAAGGTTGAGATACATACATCTCATATCTTATATCTTATTCATTCTAACATGTATGGGCCCATGATAAAGGAATAAAAAAATGGATATAATTATTCTATTTACTTTATATATGATTTTAATTTTATTATATGTAGTATGTTTTTAAAACAAAAATTAGAGGCTCTTAAGATGCTCAAAATGTTCAGGAGAAGTGTCGAAAAGGAGTGTTGCTACTCTATAAAGAAGATTAAAACTAATAATGATGATGAATAAAAAATGGTAATTTCTAAGGTTATATTGAGAAGAATAGTATTCTTCATGGCCTTAGTTCACCATACACACCACAATAATAGGATGTAGCTAAAATAAAGAATAGAGGTTTGGTTGAGATGGATTGAACCATGTTGATTGAACATGACACTTCATGGTTATTTTAGAGACAAGCTATTGGAGAATGATTATACATTAAAAATCACTACTTATATAGGAATAATTTATACATGTATATATATGATATTTATTGTAAGGATAAATAATGTTTGAAGTACTTAATGGTTTTTGGCATCCCTGAAATTATCAAGGCTGAAGGTGAGAATCTTAGGAAGGATGATCAAAGAGGTGTTGATGGCGTCTTCCTTAGATACCCTCCAAATGAAAAAGTAAATAGATTCTAAAATAAGTAAACTATAATAATAATTAATTTGGATAATTTTAAAGTGTTTTAAAATCTAAAAGGGATAATTTTAGAAGCAAATTTAAAAGGAGAGAATGAATCTATTCTCATTAAGAAACATGATGATGTCATTGGAAGAGATGAAAGTATTTTTTTTGTGTAAGGAGGATAAGAGTAATAAACTATTTAAATTGATGAATAACATCCTTAATTATCACATATAAGGATAATAAAATAGGTATAGTTCTATAACATCAATGGAGGTTAAGGGAAAATGGTTTTAACCATAAGAACATTGAGGTCTGCATCACATACCTCGTTATTTTAAAAAGTTGAGATAATAAATGTTGAATAATAATTAGAGAATCAAGAGTGTATTTATTCCATAAATTAAGAATAAGATTAGATTGAGAAAAATGAGACATGGGAGTTGTTATGCAAACCTATAGATAAAAATGTGACTGGAACAAAGTGGGTTTTCTAGGAAAAGCTCAATGAAAAGGGTGAAATGGTAAGAAATAAGGAATGACTGGTTTGTGAGGGATACTCAAAGGTTCAATGAATTGATTTTTATAAAACCATTTCACTAGTTTCAAGACTTTAAACAATCTGAATATTTCTTTTTTTTTGTGAAAATAAAATATAATATTTTTCAAATGGATTTCAATTCATCCTTTCGCAATGGAGAGCAGGAAGAAGAAGTATATATTTTCTATCCAACTAGTTTCTTTCATGAAAATAATAGTAATGTATGAGTAAGTTGAATAATGATTTATATGGGTTGAATTAATCCCCAATATCAAGGTATTACAATAAATATTATTATTTAAATAAGTTTAACTTCATATAGGTAAGAGTGGAAACCAACCTCTACATAAAAGAGAACCAAGAGGTTTCTCTCATTATGACTATTGATGTTAATGATATCAAATTTATTAGGGATGATGAAGAAGGATATAAAGGGTTTTCTAAATAGATGAATAGTTTTTTTTCAAATTTATATTCTAGGAGAAATGAGGTATTTTCTTTATTTGAAAATATCTCTAGAGAAGGATCACGTTTTACGATCACAAGAAAAATATTCCAAGGAACTACTTAAAATATTTAGCATAGAAGACTCAAAAACTATTTACACACCTATCTTAGTGGAGACAAATTGGTTTAAGGATGAATTTTTAAGGGATTTTCATTATAAAGAATTTAATAATTTTAATGGACACTTGGTATATTTAACATCCCCTAGACCAAAACCGGTTTATGCTGTTACAATTTGTGCTATATTTCAAAGTGAACAAAAAATGTCATATTTTTTGGCTGAAAAAATATTCATTAGATACATTTAGGGAAATTCACATTATGGGATAAAATATGAAATCAAGGGAAAAATGAATCTATTTTTATATAAAAATGTAGATTGGGTAGGTTGTGCCAATGACAGAATATCCATATTTGGTGGAGTCTTATTTTTAGGAGAAATATTTGTGAGCTGACATAAAAAGAAGAAAAGTTTAATTAATCTCATCCCTTTATAATATGATTATGTGGATTCCACTCAATATAGAACATAGTTAATATATATGAGTACACCATTGGAAAAAATTTTAGTTTATATGAAGCTTCCATTTTTCTTGGGTTATGATAATAAAAGTTCCATCAATCTCAAAAATATTCTGTCACAACATTCAAGATCAAATCACATTGATATTAAATATAACTTTATCAAAGAGATTATAGAAACAAATGAACTCAAGTTGGAGTTTGTACCTACTAAGGAGTAGGTGGACGACATTTTCACTAAAAAACTATTGAAGGATATATTTGAGAAATTGAGGTTGATAATGGGTATTCAACCTCATCCTCTTCAAGACTAAGGTAAATTATTTTCCCCTATCCTTTATTTTCTTTGGATATTGTTTTCAAAGTGGGAGAAAATATGATAACATAAACCTCTTAATTATTGACTATTAATGTAATTTTTAATGGGAGGAAAAGTATTTTGAAATTTATCTAATAATATACTCTTAACCCATTTCGGGAGAGAATAAATTTAGGGAGAGTTTTTAAAAGGGAAAAAATATGATGTCATTATGTGTTCTATGTGTGAATTATTTTAACTATTTGTTGAAGTGGTTTCTGGAAATATTTATTACATGTGACAAATTATAATCCATTTTAGTTGTATGATAAAGTTATTGAGAAAATAAATAAGTTAGGAATGATTGTTTTGATCATTTATTTATAGAAAACATGGTATTATTATTCAATGATTCTTATTTACTACAATGTTCTAGCTTACATATTCTTAGAATTGTTGAATAAGTGATCCATTTATTGAGTTTCATAGATTCATCTATTTATATTACATGGTTGAAAAAATAAAAAGGGAGATATTATTGAGGTTAATAGGTTTCAAGTTTTTATTGGGTCAGTAAATAATCTAATGAACAAGAAGTGGGAATAATTTTGGTGTTTTCATTTTTTTTTCAATACATAAATCCGTTTTTTAGGAAGAGTTATTATTTATGATGATTGATGAGTTGTTCTTCAAGGAAATTATGAAAAGTGTTTTTGGATATTCTAAAATTGTCATCGACATGAGTGGAGTTATTTTATTATATTTTTTGAGTCCTTCTACATGAAGATCACTGAGCTTCTATAGGATAAGAATCCATGAAATTTTATTTCATAAAAGGAGAATTCATGAATAGATCTTCCACATAATATGATTTTGTGTAATGAGATTATGTGAGTAATGATGGTTGACCTCATGAAGACTTCTGAGCTTCCATGAAATAATTATCCATGATGTTAAGCTACTACATAAACTATTATGATTCATTATTTCATATAAGCACATGATGAGTACAGATCTTTATAGAGAAACCTAGATAGACCTTCCATGAGTATGATCATGAACTATATACATGGACCTTATATGTGTTCTTGAATAAAGTTTGAAAGAAGGGTGAAGGTTTTATAAGGGGGAAGATGAAGTCTAGAAACTAGTTAAATAAGTACAGAACCATGTATGCAAAATTGAAGATGTTCTCCACATAAGGGAACATACACATATGAGTTTTCTTGTATAGTTGAATCTACTCTACTAAATGTTTTGATGCATATGTGAATTGGTCAAGTAGAAAAACTGGCCACTTAGTAGAAATGGTTATGTACATGAGTAGATCAAATAGTTGAATGATTCATTTATATGATTTTTTTGCGGATGAGAATTGGACATGTTAGTGAATGTGCATGTGAAACACAACACATATTAATTAACCATATTTGAGAGTTTCATAAAGTATGTGAATGAGTCATGGATGTGAATTTTCTACATTAGCGAGTGAAGCTTGACATACTCAATTAGAGCTTAGTGTTTGAATTTGAACTATGAGATGTGCACCATGAAGCATGGGATCCATAACTCTAACCCCTATATATTAAACAATAAACTGTAGATACCCAAATATTCTAAGATGAATGATTTGTGGAGATATTTATTATGTGGATATTGTGGATCAATTTAAATGTAAGGGTTTATAATATTTATATTACCATAAAACAAACTAAATAAAAGTGTGTGAGTCTTTAGAGAATATTTAATATATTAATGGAAAGAAATCGATGATTGACGTATCTGTAGTTTTAAATAGAGAGTCTATAGGAGAATTTTTTAGGATCATTGATAAAATATTAGTAATTAAAAATGATTTATTTAGGCGGTATTATGAATCTTGAAGAGAGAGAATAAAGGGAAGATGACTGATAAAATATTTTTAAAATATAAATCTATTGGAGATCATTTTGGGTGTGAGTGAGATATAGAGAATTATCAGAGGAAGAAGAAATAAAAAAGGAGAAAGTAAGAATAATAGGTTCTTACTCATTGTTGTGTAAGACATTGAATAAGTATAAGAATTGACTTGCAGAGGTGAAAGTGTGAAGAATCCAAGTAGCACAATGATGACATGTTGAATCCTGTTGGTGAAGGTCTATTTCTTTGTTGCAAAAAATTTATTGTTATATCATCTGTGTGGGAAGAACATGTACTATAAAAGGACTATAATGCAATTAAACTGATGGATATAAACTATTTTTTTTAAAAAAAACATAAGTATTTTTTTCGAGTGGAATGTGTGGTCACATATTATTTCCAGATCATGTTAAGTACTGGCTACTCTTGTTGAGTAGCGATCCTTGTAAATTCTTGTGTTCACGTGGGTGATCCTGTGCATTTTTCTTTAGAAAAATAATTTCTATCTAACTAGAGGTTAAGGTTCTTTTGAAAGTATAAAACATAAAAAGATATGACCACTGATTCAAAATCCATCTTAGTGGTCACAAAAATCCTAACTGTACCTTATAGATAGATTTCACTTGATAATGAACACACTTGAAGCTTCCCCTTTCTTATTTTTCACTGTGAAACTCTTCTTCCCGTGTCACTTCTTACCACATGAAAAAAATATGGCTCATTATCCCTTAATTACCCATTGATCTTTATACTCTTGGATGGTTTTTTTTGAAAAAGACTTAGAATTTGATTCAATATTGGGGATTTTCTATTTTCTATTTCTCTTGTAAACCATAATGGTATAAGTTTTTTAGCACTTCATGTCCTTATCAACCTAGTAAAGCATATTATGGATATCTGGGAGAGAATTATCAAAGTTGTTCATATTAAAATTCATAACAATGACAGAGAAGCACTGAAGGAGTGAGGAAATAATTAGATCTGAGTACAATTCATCAGGTAATTTAAATCCTAGAATGTATAGATTCTTAATGTATCTAATAATGTTGACTACACGAGGTCTAGTTGGGACACCCTCTACAAGTTTTATTAGGAAGAGTTCCTTGTAGATCTCAAACCACTCATATCAATATATCTCTTGATAAAGATAATGAATATTATTGAGCATTATACATGCATCCATACTCTCATGAGACTTCATGAGTTTGTTAGTCGTGGATCAAATCATCAAACAATAGATATCTAGTGCATCATCCAAGTGTTTTTCATAGACAAAGAGCTCTTCCTCACCCACCTACTTAGTAAGTGAATTAGAAATTAGTGACTCTAGAATGTAAAGATTCTGTTCATGGAGTAATTCAATACACAAGCATATATACCATTACTAGAATTTAATTTTAATAAAGAGGCTATCTTTCTCTAGTACAGATTGTAGGGAAAATGTGGTCAACACAATTTCCATTTTAATTTTTTCTATAATAAAATAAAATAAGATATAAGTACTCACTAGTGCAGAAAACATTTACCACGTCGACATTTTTTACATCGGTTATATATAACCGATGCGTAAAGCTGTAAAAGTTGATTTATCACGTCGGTTATATTATAACCGATGTGAAAAATCAACTATCACAATTTATCACGTCAGTTATTTTATAACCGACATGATAAAGCTGATTTATTGTGTCGGTTATTATATAACAGGCATAAAATATCGAATTTATAACATCGGTTATGAAATAACCAATGTAAAAAGATGTTTATCACATCAGTTATATAATAATCGACATGATAAATGTAATAAAAAAAATTTATCATGTCATTTATTAAATTACCAATGTGATAAAACTTTTAAAAAATTTATCAAGCACTGTATCGTGTCAATATTTATTTTTTGATTGGTGAACCCATGACTCATCTCTCTCATGTGAAAAACCTAGAAATCTTTCTTCAAACTCATGCCCTCCAACCTCGTTTTTCCAGCATCGTTCTTCATCTTTTTTATCACCAGATCTATCAGATCGACTCTCAACATTCAAGTAATCCACACACAAGTTGATTTCGTTTTTTATTTTTTGCAGATGACCTAAATTTATGTTTTGTGATTTCATTTTCTAAAATATCACAATATCTTGGATTATTTCATAATTTTATCATTATTTAACACATTTTTTTTCTTATCCTTGATCTAAAATAGGTAGAAATTAAGCTCTATGTTACTATGGTTAGCTGCTCCCATATTTAAATATGAAATCCCCATATAGATATCATGGAGACATTGGTTATATACCATAGCACCCTTGTCATTTTATATAACACATTATTATTTTTGGTTATTCCAACTTAGAAAAAAAGAAGTTATATTTGCCCAGGTGTTTTGTGATGAATATGTACTCAGTATTTCTATAGGAGTTGGGTCATTAGTTTATTTAATTATTTTCCTATATGGTCTGGTTGTATGTAGTACATATTTTATGCTGACTGCTAGTATATATTATAACATAGTATGTTGATGCATGGTTGCTTATTTATTTAGCACTACATTCATTAACTATTTATTATTAGATAAGTTTCCCCCAAAAAAACCTGTTAACATACCTTGAATAGGATATTTGCACCACCTTCCCAAGACAATCTAGGTTCCTCTCAAGGCATATACTTTGATTCTAATATAAATCCATTTCAAAAAGTGGCTCAGAACCTAACAATATCAACTTACCACTCCAATCAATTTTGACCATACATAATACCATTTTCCAAAAAAAAACTCAATAATAATGATAAAAATCATATACGTGACCATCAAAATGACATGAAATGAAGAAAATATTTTATTTTTCAAGAAAAATATCTTTATAATTTTTAAATACACATATATTTGTTTTATATTATATTTCAAAATTGTGTTACTTTCAAATTATGTCATATTTAATATAAATATAAAAATATTATATCTAACTATATTTTCCTTTTAAAATTAATTCCATGCATATCTTTTTAAAATACACACATAATTGTTTTATATTTCAATTTTTTTTACATTCAAATTATGATATATTTCCTATAAATATAAAATTGGATTATCTTAACAAGATGTATAATTTTGATATTTGTTATAAGAAATAATGAGTCAAAGTTGGATTATGGAAAATTGAATAAGTAATGAATATGAGAAAGGTGTTGATGCCTTTTTGTAATTTTCTAAACAAAATGTTCCAAGCAATGACATTTTTTTCTTTCCATGCCTAAAATATTTGAATATGAAGAAGTTGAAAAGTAGAGAGATCAAAGATCATATGATTTTTGATGGTTTTAATTTGAGTTACAACCCTTGGATTTGTCATGGTGAAACTATACAGAATGTCAGATCTACTAATGATAATGATTTTCAAGATGGTAACTCTAATGAAATTGAAGAAATGATTCGTGATATTGTAATAGAAAAAATTGAGTTAAAATGGAAAGTTGCGCGTCTATATGTTGATGTTGAAAAACCATTGTATCTTGGTTGTACAGATTTTACAATTTTATCAGTGGTGTTAAGATTGATTAACCTAAAGGTGAAACATTGATGGAGTGACAATAATTTTACAGAGATGATACAATTGTTGAAAGACATTCTTCCAAAAGACAATGATCTTCCATATTCACATTATAAGGCCAAGAAAATATTATGCCCAATGAGATTGGGATACATGAAAATACATGCCTATTCGAATGACTATGTAATATATATAAAGGAATATGAATTTTTTTCAGAGTGTCTTAATTGTGGGACATCACTGTATAAGTTGAATGAAAAATCACAGGCTGATGTAGAGATTACATAGATCCCTTCCAAGGTATTTTTGTATCTTCCTATAATTCCTTGTTTGAAACATTTATTTTCTAATTCACATGATGAAAAAAGGTTAATATGGCATGATGATGAGCAGATATGTGATGGAAAAATAATTCATCCAGTTGATTGTCCACAATGAAATAAAATTGATGAGCAGTATCCTACATTCAGAAATGAAATTTTAAATCTTAGACTTGGGTTGTGCATAGATGGAATGAATCCATATCAAATCATCAGTAACACACATAGTTCATGGCCTGTTTTATTGGTAATTTACAACCTATCTCCTGAAGTTTGTATGAAGTGAAAATATTTCATGTTGAGTATAATGAACTCTGGTCTAAAGTAACCTGGAAATGATATTGATTTTTTCTTGTCACCATTGATTGATGATTTGAAACTTTTATGTGAGGATGGTATTAGGGTGTATTATTCTTATAAAATAGAATATTTTCAACTACATGTAGTGATTATGTTCACTGTAAATGACTTCCCAGTGTATGGAAATTTGTCTGGATACACTGTTAAGGGGCATAAATCGTGTCTAATTTGTGAACAAAATAATTTATATTTTCAATTGCATCATGGGAGGAAAACATTATACATGAGTTATTGAAAGTTTCTGCCTATGGATCACTCTTATAGAAGACTAAAAAAGGCATTCAATGGCTCACAATAATTTCATATTACTCCAAAACCTTTATCCACTAATGAGTATTTTGAGAGGGTACAAAACCTTGATGTGAAATTGGGAAAGACACATAAATCTAGTAATGATAGACATATTTGGAAGAAAAGTTAAATATTTTTTGAGCTACCATATTGAAGATATCATGAAGTGAAACATAATATTGATGTCATGCATGTGGAGAAGAATATATGTGATAGTTTGATTGGAACATTGTTAGATATTAAAAGAAAGACTAAAGATGGGTTGAATGAAAGATTAGACATACTATCAATGGGAATACTTTGGAGTTAACTCCCACTCCTGATGGAAGGAAAACATTTCTTCCCCTCTCTTGTCATACATTATCTAAGAGGGAGAAAATTAGGGTTTGTCAGTGTCTTCATGATATCAAAGTGCCGCATGGTTATTCTTCAAATGTAATTTTTTTTCTCTTTTAAGGATTTTAGGTTGACAGGTATGAAATCTCATAATTTTCATGTCATGATGCAAAAACATATACCAGTTTCATTGCATGGAATATTTACCATCCGTGTCAGAAAGACTATCATGAAGGTGTGTTATTTTTTCAATTAAATTTTTAATAAGTTTATTGATGTGTATGATTTGAACATTTTAGAAAAGGATGCAATTTTTATACTTTGTCAATTGGAAATTTATTTTCCGCCATATTTTTTTGATATAATGGTGAATTTAATGGTTCATCTAGTTTGATAAATAAAGATTTGTGGACCTATATATCTTTATTGGATGTATCCTTTTGAAAGGTATATGAAAATATTGAATGGGTATGTTAAGAATCCATATCGAACTGAAGCCTCCATTATTGAAAACTATATTTATGAGGAGGTTTTAGAGTTTTGTATGAGCTACTTGTCAGTGGTGGAGCACATTGGTTTGCCTCCCTCTCACCATGAATGAGTTAATAATGAGGGAAATGTGATTCGTGGCTTGAAAGTAAAATCGTTTTCAGCTGAACAAATGATGAAGTTACATTTATACATCTTGAATAAAATTTCTGATGCTTAACCATATATCACATTTTATATTAATGAGTTGAAACAATGTCATCCAAAGAAGAAAGAAATGTGGATTTTGAATGAGAATAACTAAACATTTTTTCCATGGTTTAAAGAGACCTTTCTTGGTAGATTAGATGAATCAGAGACATTAAACTGGTTAGTGGTTGGTCCAAATTTAAATGTGATAACATAGTCCGAGTATGAAATTAATGGCTATAAATTTCATACAAAAGCTCAAGACAACAAATGTGAAGTTCAGAATAAGTGGGTATTGGTGTTTGCAGAAGCAATTCATTTTTTGAGTTCTAAAGACAAAAACCCAATTTCTGTATCAAGTTCATATTATGGAGTCATTGAAGAAATATGGGATATTGATTAATTTAAAATTAAAGTTCCTATTTTTAAATGAAAATGTTTTATTAGTAACAACAGTGACACGATGAATTTGGAATGATAGTTATTAATCTGAATATATTGGAAGACACAACTGATTCTTTTATAATAGAAACACATGCAAAATAGATTTTCTATGTTGTTTATAAATCAGATATGTAGTGGTCTATTGTTTTACAAGAAAAAAAACAATATGTTGGTGAGGATAAACTTGATGAAGATGCTAATTTATATGAGATCCCTACTTCCATGGAAATATTAGTAGAAAATAATACTGAGTATGATGTTAACATGGTTTGTGCCATAAGGAATGATCATGACGAAGGAATTTGGGAAAATAATCCATTTTCACATTCCTAATATTACAGGTAACATGTGTTTATTTCTCATTTACATTGATTAATTTCATTAAATTTTAGATATTGTAATTTTTATCATTATTAACACGCGTATTAAAAATAATAAGTAGGAATGTTTGTTTATTTTATTTTAGTTTTGTTTAGATTACCATGTTTACCATTTTGTAAATTATATATTTATTGATTTTGTTGAATGAAAATTACTTTACCATGTTTACCATGTTTACCATGTTTACCATAGTTTACCATGTTTAGAATTATGTAACTTATATATTTATTGATTTTGTTAAATGAAAATTACTTTACCATGTTTACCATGTTTACTATAGTTTACCATGTTTACCATTACATAACTTATATATTTATTGATTTTGTTGAATGAAAATTACTTTACCATGTTTACTATGTTTAACATTTACCATGATTTACCATGCTTAACATGTTTACCATGTTTACTATTACATAACTTAATTATGTTTTTCATTTTTTATTTACATTAGTATTGTAATATTTGAAATTGTGTATTTCTGAACTAATGTTTTCTTTTTTGATTTGAAGTATAATGAAAAATCAACCAGTTGATCAAACACATAATTCTGGAGATGATCATCATGACCATAAATTTAGGGAAGAACATTCACATGCTCTTTCTAATGTTCCCCAGTCTTCTTCATGTGCTCCCACAATGGAAAATAAGAGTTCAAGAGTTGGTAAAAATGGTAGAACACGTTTACCAAAACTATCACTTGCCCGTAGCCAGGACCAAAGGATAGTTGTAGAGTTTGATGAGAATGATATTCCTAGAGGTCCAAATACAAAAGATTTTAAGAGTTTTGTATCAACTCAAGGTAAAAGCAAAGTAAGAATTTTGTATAATGATTAGAAAAGTGTGGAAAAAGTGACACTATCTCAATTGTGGGAGAAAATTTTGGTAATATATTTTTCTATTGTTTGACTAATATTTAAGTGTTTATAGTATAATATATTTTCCTTCTTCTTTATTAGATGAAATTTGATATTTCTAACACTGGAGGAGTCAAGAAAAAATGTTTATCGATGACTTCTAGGAGATGGAGGTATTTCAAATCAACCCTCACATTTGATTTAATTTTTGGTCATAAGGAACATGACAATCCATGTCATATATATCCTTTTATAGATGAAGACACACAGAAATAATTTGTTGAAAGTAGAAGAAAAGAATCTTTTTTGGTATGTTCAATGTAAACTTTTATAATTTTTCTTATATATATATATATATATTAGAGAAAGGGAATTTCCATGTATGGCCTTTTCGAACCCTCCACACATAGAAACCCCCTCCCCCATGAAGGGGTAGAACCCGGAGGTAGCTCCCCAGCCGGGGAAGGATCCGTTGCCAGCCGAGATGGCAGAGCGTCCCGAGATAATTATACTAATGATCTTATTAATGATTTTTTAATGATTTATTATTCTTAATTATAGAAAAAATGAGATATCATCGGGATATCCAATTTAAAAATGTATACCTTCATAATTTATCATGGGGAGGGTATACTTTATTGAAAAAAAAAATGATGGTAGAAAAATTACAAAAACTTAGAGCTAAGTCTTCAAGATCTAGAGAGGTTTCCCTTCCATCCCCTCTATCTAGACATGAAAAATGGAAGAGGGATTGGATGTGAAAAAAGGGCAATATCTTATGGGAGAATCAAGGATTGTAGTTGAGAAGATTGTAAGATATTTTTTTTATTTAAGTTAATTATCTTTTTTATATAATTTGAAACATTACAGAATTTTTCAATTAATTCATACAGAATTATTTTGAGGAGGAGAGCACACAGGGTGTATTTAGAGCTATTGGAAGGAAAGATATTTTATATGCGGCATTGGGAAAGCCTGAACACCTAGGTCGTGTACAAGGATACCCGATGGGTGTAACAGTAAGAAAAGTGTTGCACATTCTTTAGCCTCTTCCATTGAGGGTATTTATAAAAAAGGATCTTTGGAGGCTAAAGTTTATAATATTAATGTGACGATAGAGGAAAATATCAGAGCATCGGTACAGTCTATGTTTTCAGACATGAAAATACAATTTCAGACTGTAGCTTCCACTCCTCCACCTCCTCCTGTAGATCCCATTTTTTATCCTACAACTCTACTAGCAGCTCCCACTCCCCCACCTCCAGACCCCATTATTTATCCTCCACCTTGACATTCAGACCCCATCTTTTATCCAACTCCTACACCCCCTCCTCCACAACTTCCTAGTTATTGTGAGTTGTATGTTGATGATCCTTACCATAATATAGTTGCGTATGGGATGATATATTATATAGGAAATACAATTCATCATCAACAGTTAGAGGTAGAGAAACATAGGGTCACTGTACAGGATATTATAGATATATAAGCTCAAGTACCGTTACCAATAAACGAGGTGACGAATGTTGGAAAAAGTATCGACCACTTTTTAGTTTGGCCACCTAGACTTTTGCGACCCATTACCATAGAGTTATGTGTATGTTATATCTTTTATTTTATTTTTGTATTAAATTTGTTTTAACATTTGAAAGTTAATGTATTTATCTATTTATTTATAGGAATACTTTAAAGGTAAAGAAATACTGTATAGGAAACAACAAAGACAAATGGATATGACATCAGATAAGGATTCTAGCAGTCTTGAAAAATTATCAAGATATTCAAACTTGTTGGTGGCTCATTATACGTTCCCAACAGAAGATCATGTTTTTGGACGTGCAATAGATGTGGGGTTTATGAAAAATTATATCATGGAGCTTATTATTGGAGATAAGTTGGGCATCAACGTGGTGAAATTTTTTTCCAAGTAAGTCTTAACACAATTCTTTCCCTGCATTAAATTTATTAAAAATGTGTACTTATGTCTGTTTTGTATTAGGCATATTTATAAAATTTGTGAGAAGAATGACCAGACAGATGTATATGGATTCATGGACCCTCAGTTGATCTCCCCTGAAGCACATGCATTGGATGAGGAACAAAGAACAATTTATATTGTTGAAATATTTGAACTGAATATAATCACGCAGTGTTGGTTGATTTATTTTTGTGAGAAGTATGAAACATATATCTCACAAAGTGTTCTTTATCTTTTACCATAAAAACCACTTATCTTAAGTTTTATTTTATTTAAGAGACCATTAGATATTAGGTGTTTTTTTCGAAGGGATAAAACACTTTTTTGGATATTCTCTCTCCATGGTGATGTGTGAGAAAATTTTAAGAATATATTGGAAAATTAGGTTTTAATTTATTAATAGTTTTTTATATTATAATTAATTTTAAATTTATCTCATTCATATTATTTTCTAATAAGGTACGGGCCTACTTAAAAAAGCACAAATAAAAATAGTGACAAGATCAAATATATAAAATTAAAGGTAAAAATACATTTATAATTTCTACATTATGGATATATTATATAAAAATGATATTTTGAATTGAAAAAATCATTTAAACATAAATGTCATAAAAAAGGAATCATCAAATGTGGACATTATATGTTAATATTTATGTATGAAATAATTACAACTTGATTTTTTTTGAAGTTTGATGAGGTTAGATTTCCTAATAAACTATTCCATAATATTTCATTTGATTTATTCATTATACATGTCAAATACATTCCTTTTAATTTGTATCTATTTGATGACCCTCAACCATATAGTTCTCAATAGGTCAAACACTTACAAGTGGAATAGTCAAATTATTTTACAGGTTTAATTGGATTTTAGTTTGTTTGTAGTGTAAAATGTAATTTTGAATGTTGTAATTGTAAATGTGTATTTGGTAGTTGTTTGGTTGGATTTAGGTTTGTTTTTAATTAATATTATAATTTTTAAATGTTATATATGCGAAGGTTTAATTTTGATGCTGGTTATTCTTGTTTCGGTCTAGTTCAGCTTGTTTTTCTGGTCTGGTTCTGGTTTGGTTCTGCTTGTTTCAGGTATGCTTCAACAGTGAAGAGGAATGATTTCTCTATAAAAAAAACGTTTTTACGTCAGTTATTTTATAACCAATCTAAAAAATGATTGGGATAATGTTTTTCCACATCAGTTATCTAAAAACCAATGTGGTATAATGTTTTTTTACACCGATTATTTAATAACTGACGTAAAAAATGCTTTGAAATCATGATTTTTTATGTCAGTTATTTAATAACCGATGTGGTATGTTGTTTTTTACATTGGTTATTAAATAAAAGATGTAAAACATGCTTCAGAATCATGATTTTTATTATGTTAGTTACTTAATAACCGGTGTGATATATAGTTTATTACGTCAATTATTAAATAAACGATATAAAAAATTGGTTCCATTATAGATTTAAAACATTAGTTTTTTTATAACTGACATAAAAAATATATTTACTACGTCACCTTTAATAACGTCACCTAAAAACTGATGTAAAAAAACTGACGTTAAAAATGTTTTCTACACTAGTGACTTTAACTTGATTACTAAAATTTACAAGATAAAATAAATATGACTATCTTATTAGTCTCCAATTGTTTTATCAATTTCCAATAAATCTCATCATGGGAATTAGAATGTCCTACCACATGGAAATTAAAGTTGAAATGATCCATATTTATCTTTTTATAACCTAAACAAGGGCCTATTCAATTGCTAAAAAGTATTTAGGTTGGTAGTCATTCTAACTATTGGCTTGTAGTTCCTTGATCCATTGAGTGTAATCCCCAATCTGGAAATCCTGACACATATTTCATTAAAAATTGCCTCCAAGTTACAAAAAATCTAGAAAGGGATACTTCTCTTGAAGTAACTTGAATAATTCAATCCAAAAATATCATTAAATCTTTTTGATAAAATTAAGCGTCCTTACAAGGTCTTGACCAACACTTAGTTTTGTGTTTCTATTGTAAATATAGCAATGAGGGATTTTTTTATTATGTAAAAATTTACTCATTTTATAATTTCATGTCATATTAATATTATGTGAATTTTATATAATTAATTAACCATATTATGATAAAAAAATCTATGTATAATCTATTTATTTTAATTCCATATTACATGCTTGTTAATTCATTTATTAATGTGGTCACAATGAAGAATCAATAAAAACTAACCATGAAATACGTATAAATAAAATAAATCATGTAACTAGATTTTTAATGGTTTATTTATCGAGAAAATGATAAATCATCATATAACCATAGGGGAATAACTCCTTTAATCCAGGATTGGATCAAGTTACAACATTACACCTTTGATCTTTATATCTTCTTGGTTTGTATCACCTTGACACAATTTTTGAACCACCTATTCTCCTTGTATTTCCCTCCTCTATATATTTTATTCACACAAATAGGTGAGGGGAGCCAAGGGTACGAGATACATAAAATAAACCATAGACACATATACCTTACATAATAAAGGGAAATTAATGACTCATATGCCATCATATTTAATTTAATAAAACTCTATTACCTATAAAAAACCATGAAATAATATTAAATTAAATAGAAATCCAACACATAAATTGTTCAGTCAAAGCTCATGATCAGTCACATACATGAAACAAAATCAAATTTATATAAGCTAACATACAATTCTATTCACTCAATTAATTAAGATAATTTTATCTTTAATTAAAAATTAATGGTCTTATTAATTAAAAAAATATTTATCTTAATTATTAATCCAAGTAATACTTGATATACATAATATAATAAATGTAGTTAAATTTTAATAAATTACATAATTTAATTTAAAATTACTTTAGTACATTTCATGTACTGGGAGTCAACATAACATGCACCCATCAAAACTATGAAACACATTGTGTTTGTGTACAGTGTATTCACATGGAATATAGCTTACATGACATGAACTATAGTTACACATCGTGAAAACATGCATTCAACCTATGTGATGTGTACCACTTTAAATTACCATGTAACATGATCAGTGTGTATGACCACCATATGGTGTGTAGATCTAAAATTAATGCAAAATAAATTTGGAATTAATTAATCTATAAAACTTTATCATACGTCATGTACACCATCTACACTTCATATTGTTAAGCTTGAATGTCGCAATTAATTTTATTCCATGTAAATTATTTCATATAGTGTATATTCTAGCTTGTTGTTTACTACATTTAAATGGGTACAAGTTACACAGAGTGTACACTAACTACACAACTTGTAATTACATTCTTCCAATACTACATTACATGCCTATATACTTGACATATAATTTGTGTGTGATAAAACCACATCACATGGTGTGTACACCAGCTAAACACCATGTAGAATAGCTAAATCCATGTCATCTAAATTGAATTTAACATGTATAATATGTATTTATTACACCGTGTGTGTGTTGACCACAAGACTACTACATCATGTGGGAATTACATGGCTTGTACATATATTACACTCTATATAATGCTAAAAAATTTGTACCACCATGGAAATCAATACGTAATGTATTTACATGCCACTAAATACCTCCCACAAGACCATTGACAGTTAACAAAACTACATCTTTATATGGTAGAACTTGATTACAAAATGTTTAATTAGGCTACACTCCATGTAATAGTGTCCTGTATCCAAGATCCTTAATACCTCCAAAATGGTATCTCCATAAATCCTTCACCTGTTCTTGGACATATGATAGTGAATAAACATACTATCTGAAATTTATGGATTATAAATGATGACCAAAATGAAAAAATAAAAAAAAAGAATTATGATAATGATCAACAAATAATTAAATAACTAAAATTTTGAATGTGACCACTCTAATACCACTTAATTGTTTTGAGTGAAATAGAAGCCGGTCAACTCCGTTACCAATGATGATTTTTCATTGGATAAAATGAATAAATCATAATAATGTGATTAATAATGACATGAATCATGATTATATCTGAATATCCATAATGAAATAATCCCATAACCAAGAGAGAAGATCTTTTATCATAAATTTTAATTAATTTAATAAAAATAAATTACGTCAGTCTTGAGTGATTTCTTTGATATAGGTATTGATCAATCAAACCTCCATTTAGTTATACCATAATTCTGTTGAGAGGATCCAAAATAGAATCCATATAGATATGATTGACATGCGCTCCTTGATCTTAAAGCATAACCAATGGTACTCTAGATACTAGTGTGGTGGTACTGATTGTCTTGCAATACTCACCTTTAATCACAACATGATCCTTTGGTATGGAATGATCTATTCTTGTTCTCTCATTCTCGAGAGGGAAGGAGGAGGTGGAAAAAATTATCTCAATATTGAGATAAAACCTTAGATAAGTTCTCATGAAAATAATTATCTATATAGAAAACTATTATGCACAAAAAAATAATTTCAAAACCTTAATAAGAATGATATTATAGGTTATACATAGAGCTAGGGTTAGAGGATTGGTAATTGAATAATGACCCATAGAAAATATATTAATCCTTAAAAAACACCATATATAATAATAATAATTATATTATTATTACTTTTATGCGTGCATGTATCGTGAATAATATAAATATCAATTAATAAATTAATATTTATTTAAATGATATTTAGTATATAATCTCGGTTACCAGGTGTTGGGCTCAACCATTCCACCTTCCTTTGAATTTATTGAACCTAAAATAATGAATATTATTTATTCAATAAATAAATAAATAGATAACATATACATGGTGTTAAGAATAAATATATATTTAATATTCAACTCACACATAAAATAGTGACCAAATATTTGTGAACAATAAATCTTGAATAAATATTATTCCTCGACCTTGATAATAAAATATACTCCAATTATTAAATTTTAATAAAATTAAATCAAGATCAATATAAACACCAAGAGTGTGACCCTTTAGGACACTTTTTCAGATACAATAGGTGGATTTTCCTAAATTCCAATATCAGCATCTAGAAATACATAAAGGATCCCATAGAGGAAGAAGTTAATGCCACAACTACGAAAACTATGTACATATACTCACCATGTAATATAATATCTTTGTATCGATATCTCATCAAGTAGGTTGCATAATCATTTCATTAACCTATACTCTTGATGGTTTCATTCCAATCAAAAATACAATATATCATCTTCTCTAAAGACATAAGTGAAAAATCCTTTCCCAGTTTATTCATTAATAACATATCATTCATGATGCACCCAACATACCCAACTTCTCACAAACATATGGAATCACAATTTTGTTTATTATATTAAATTAAGTGATTCATGATATGTATTAATAATAATCATAAAGGCTAAGGATCATCACACACCTTTTTAGTTGGAATATCGAACGGCATAGAATATGCAGATTTCTTACTTAAGGGTATTGCACTTATAATATCCCATATTTGAGATTAAAAAATGAGAAATTCATGAGATGGAACCTTTTATATATATGAGTATCCAACACATGATAGTCTGCACCATCTGTATCCCATTATATGGTGTCATACAACCATATGACTTATATTCTAGAATATTTTCAAGTCACTTTAAGGTTCCCATCATAGGAGGGAACAATTATGAATTTTCAATGATATAAATACTTTAAGTACATTATAAAATTAATGTAGTATATAAGAACAATCAATATGAGATAATATTTTGATTAATATTATAATCTATTAATATAAAAGAAATATAAAATAAAAAGTATTCGGTTCTAGGGAAACAACTCTAACAACTATGCCAATAAATGTTCATTAAGATTTACAAAATCTTTGGGATATACTAAGATTCATATTATTGATATTTATTTTCAAAGATACAAATAAATACTTGTTTAAAATCAATATGGGTACGTAAAAATATTTTTAATAACCCCATTGGACCCTAAATTTCATGGGTACCAAAACTTTCTACCAATTAACTTTTCTAGAAAAATACCTTAGAAGTCTCATGAACTATATATAGTATATGGATAATATATTATCTAGACATATGAATAAATAAAAATTAAATTTTATTTCTTAAAATAGATGTGATAGAGTAACTATAACAATTAGAGACAATTATAAAGGTAAAGTAAAAGTTTTTGGTGAAATTATTATTTTTATCTATACTATAATTTTTAAATTCCTATATATTGATGGATTGGAACATAAATTAATTTACATATCTCAATTATGTGATGATGGAATGAATGATAAATTTAAAAATGATAAAATTTTACTTTTTAAGAACAATTATTTTTTATTTTATGATAAGTTCAAAGAAAACATATATTCTATTTACCTTACGGATCTAAAAGTTTAACATGTTATGTGTTTGAATATGGTGTAGACTGAAAATATAATTTAACACTAGTTACCTGGTCATATTAATTTTATATTATTAAATTAAATTTATAATCATGAATAATTAATACAATTACTAGAATTTAAGAAAGACAAGATTCATGTTTGTTATTATTATATAAAACGAAAATAACACAAGATATGATTCAAAATAGTTAAGGATTTGACCTATAATTGAGCTCTACAATTAGTTAATCCTGAATTTTTTGGTCCTACCCAGATTACTAGTACTGGTGGAAAGAGGTGCACATTAGCTATTGTAGATGATTATAGTAGATTAACATGGGTATACTTTCTCTCCCATAAAAGTTAAACTTTATGTAGATTTATTTCTTTCTATAATTTAGTACAAAATGAGAATGGTTTTATGATTTTCACTATTCATAATAATAGATGAGGTGAATTTTATAACTTATAATTTGAAACTTTATATAAAAATAATGATTATTTACATAATTTTTTTATACCTAAGATTCCTCAACAAAATGGAATTTTTGAAAGAAATAATCAAACCCCAATTTAAATGGTTAAAAATACGCTCAATGCAAATAGTTTACCTAAGTATTTTATGGTCGAAACAATTTTTATTGATTGTTATATTTCAAATAGAATTTTTATTATATATATTTTAATGAAAAACCCCAGAAATTAAAGAAATATCGAGTTAGTTATCTTAGAGTTTTTGTATGTAACGTTTTTATCTTAAATACAAAAGATAATTTGGATAAATTTGATGCTAAATGTTATGAGGTATTTTTTATAGGTTATTATAATATTATTGAAGTTTATATAGTTTATAATAATATAAATATGATTTTATAATTCCCACAGGGGTACAGACTAGTGCATGTGTCTCTATGGGTCTTATGGGAGGTCTCAGTATCAAGTCTCTCTATGTACTTGTAGGTGTAGTAGGTCTCTTTGTTTCTTTGTAACCCCCCTCCTGAAAATGTAGTAATTTTATAAGAATAAGTTCATGTTAAATTTTATGATAATAATGTAAAATAGAACTCATATTTAGAGAACATTTAATAATAATATATAGAATTTAATTTTTAAGAAATAAACCTCAAAATAATAATTTTTTTTGGGAGAGAATATTCCTTCCCAATTTGATCCAAGAACTTGGAATACTAATAAAGATCACTCTATTGATAATTATATTATAATATTAATTCTTTAATTAAAACTATAATATTTTTTTTTATGAATTTCTATGAAAATTTTTCTTTTGTTTCTGAATTTGTACCTAATGATATCAATAAAGTATTAAAAGATTCTAATTGTATTTTTTATATGAAAGATAAACTTAATCAATTTACCAAGAATAATTTTTGAACTTTAGTTGATCCTCAAAAAGATAAAAAAATTATTGAAAATAAATTTATTTTTATAAACAAATTGGATGAACCTGGGAAAATTATTATGGATAAGTTAAGATTAGTTTCATAAGGGTTTTTTTCAAGAAGAATGTATAAATTTTGATGAATATTTTCACCTGTTTCTATGATTGAATATATAATAATTTTATTAGACTTTAAAATTTTTCAGGGTTTTAAATTTTATTAAATGGATGTTAATATTTCTTTCTTAAAATGTTTCATTTCTAAAGAATTTAATGTTAATCAACCACTAATTTTTGAACATGAAAAATTTCGTAATTGTATTTATAATATTTAAAATGATTTATATAGACTTAAGAAATATCCTAGCACTTGGTATGAAAGTTTGTCTCAATTTATTTTGAAAATAGTTTTTTTAAAGGTAAAGTATATACTAGTTTTTTTATTAATCGTGTTTCTAATGAAATTTTAATTATTTGTATTTATGTTAATGCATTTGTTTTTTTTCAACTAGTGAATTTATTTGAAATTAATTTTCTAATTTAATTACTAGAAAATTTGACATGAGTTGCATGGGATAATTGATATTATTTTTAGGAATTAAAATTTATCGAATAAAATATGGAATATGATTTTAATCAAAATAATTATGCTAAATATTTAGTAAAAATATCTAAACTTGATTATTTTAAAACTTTTAGAACCCCTACAAGTACTAATTAAAAATTAGATTATGATATTGCTTGAAAAAGTTTTGATGTTAAACTATTTCAATTAATGATAGATTGTTTACATTATTTAACTATTTCTAGAATTGATATTATGTTTAGTGTATATATGTGTGCTAGGTTTTAGGATGATTATGAAGAATATCACTTATAGGATGTCAAAATTGGATTGTTTTTATTTGTTTAGGTATTCTGATTTAGATTTTAGAGGTTATATAATTAATAGAAAATTTACATTAGTAATGTGTCATTTTCTAGGAATTTTTTTTAATTTTTTGTAACTCAAATACCCAATTATTTTCTGATTTATAAATAGATAAAATTGAATATATACTTTTAATGAATTGGTGTGCTTAATTTTTGTAGATTAAGAAAACTTTGTATAATTTTAATGCTTAATTTAATAAGATCAATTTTTATTATAATAAATCTTCTATTATTTAAATTTATAATAATACATAAAAATATTCTATAACTAAACATATAGATGTAATATTTAATTTTATTCGAGATCATGTTAATAAAGATGATATTGTTTTGGAATTTGTTACAATTGATAATCAATTGGTTGATATTTTTACTAAACTTTTGGATATAGTGAATTATGATAAAATAAACTATGAATATTGTATGATAGAATATTAATAGATTATTAAATGTTTTAACTATTTTATTTTTAATATTTTCATGGATCCTCAGTAGAATATATTTTCATATAGGAACTATTCAAAGTTTTTACATTCATTTTTGTATCTATTTCAGAAAGAGTTATCTTAAATTTCATGGAAGTTATCACTTATTTAATATTTATTTATTCTAAATTGATTATTTATATTTTTATAAGTATAAATTTATTTAAGGGGAGAAATAATTCATTAATTTTATTATTTTAACTTACTCAAGTTTTATAAAATTAAAAAATTTAAAATTTATATTAATTTTTTAAATATACTTTAAATTTGATTAAATGATGAAATTTTATTCACTAAATCTATCATTAAAGTTTATCACGTTTTTTGGTTATTTAAAAATTATTTTTTTATCAAAGAGAGAGTTATTTTTATAAATATATAGATTATTTTAAAAATATTTTTGTTTTCATGATAGTTGAAATTATTATGTGTATTTAAAGAAACTGATTTTGAATCACAAAATGGGAGATTATTTTGAAAATATGTTATTATAACCTTTTTGATTATTTAAAATAGGGGGATAATTTTTCATAAGATAATTGGTGGTGTAATTATCAAAAGGGGGATATTTTTGGAATTGTTGGAGTGGATCCTTGCTCCATATTCTTTATGTTTTTATAATTAAAAAATAAAACAAAGTTCTTAATTTATCCCCTCTAACATGAGTTTTGAAAATAATAAAAGATTTTCTTTTCTAAAACTTTATATACTTGTGGAAGAAAAGAATAATTTATTTTATTAATTTTTTCACTACCTATAGAAGAAAATAATGGCATTGAATTTGTTTATTCATTATTTATTTATTATTATCTATTTAATTCTGTGAAAATGGTTTTATGTTCTGAAATTTCAATATTTTCACAAAGTATTAAATGACTCTTATGATGACACATAAAGAGAACCAATTTATACACACACATAATCAAATGACTCATACACATATTTTAAATGACTTATAAGAATTCAGTATACTAAGAATTTTCCAATTTGTGAAATGAAACATACTTAATAATAGATCGTACATATTATAATCAAGTTATGAATGGAATAAAAATCACTTATAGATGGATTTCACTCATATGTGAATTGAATCATACATGAAAATGGATCATACATGGATAATCCATTCACTCACATAGGAAATTGAATCATAAATGAAAATTACTCATATTTGAATTCAACCATATATGATTTAATCATACTTGAAAATCACTCATATATAGATATGAATCCTTTGGAAATCTGTATCTTCCAAGATTTTTATAACTTATGAAATTTCTATCTTATAAATATTATTATGATATTATGAAAAACTGTATCTTATGAGAATCAATATATCTTATGTGACTCAGTAATAAAGTATTATGTATTGTTCTTTGGATTTTTTTGAATTACTATCTATTTTTTATTTTTTATTTTTTATTTTATTTAAATACTTATTCATGAATGATCTGCATGTACGACTTTGGAAATACATTAAAATTTCAAATTTTATAGAAGGAAATCAAACTATGTGTTTTATGGGATTTTACAAATTATTTTAAAAATGTATTCAAAGACCATTATTATGGAGTTGATTTTCAAAGGATTTAAAAACTATTAAGCAAGTCATTATTTCAAGGTTAATATTTTAAAAATATTTATTGAGTTTTCTCAATTCATTATCAGTAGCGATAATTATGGAAAATATTCTAAGTATTGTTATCATTATTATTTTTAATTATTATAACCATTATAGAGTGTCTGCAATTATTGTAGACTCTTATATAAGGGAATCCGAGATAGAAGTGAGACAGAGATACAAGTTAATGAATATCAAAAGATACTTACATGCATGAACTTTCAACCTTCATATATTTACTAGTTATCATGTGTGAAAAGTGTTCAAATAGTTTATCAATTGTCAAAGAATAACATAAATATTTCTTGATCTTTACTTCCTTGGAGTAATGAGATATTTCATTGCTCAAGGATTGGTTGTTTTACTATAAAGTTCTCTACATTATCTACCTTTACTTGTTATTGTGATTGTGTTATTAATTATTTCTATTTTTCTCTAATATAATTTTATTTTGGTTTATTATTTTCCTTCAAAAAAGTTTTTATCTTGTTTATCGGGTTATACCTCCATAAAAGGAATGTGTTGTTAATGGGTTATGACTCCAATTTAAAATATAGGGTTTTTTTGGGGTTATAACTCCACTAGAAAAGGTTTGTAATTGGGATATGAATACCCTTCAAAATTTAGGTTATTTTTGTGCATATAATACCTATCAAGGAGTAGAGTAGTTTGAAGAGTAGATGCAGGATAACTTTGATCCAAACTACTATAAAAATATATTATGTTATTTATTTATTTATGTTTTTATTATAATGCTTGTTCTTTTTTTTCTATGATTTAATTTATTTAAATTTTTACTGGTATGTTTACCCCCTCTAGAAAATCATCCATCTTTGTTGAGACCTAAAACAAGATCCATAGAATTCAGATGGAAACTCAAGAATTTTGGACTATATACTAATGGAAGATGTAATGGATATCCTTTACGAAGGTTTGAGTGAGATAACTAGATGATTGATATTTAGAAGTTAGAGCATCATAAGAATCTATACTAGATATAAAAAAACTGTAGGAAAAATTTTGGAGGTATTTTAGATTAATAGAACCGGTTCATAGGTAGGGTCATGACTTAAACTATCAGGTTTTAATGGATAGAGGAGAACCTAAGAGCCTAGAAGAAGAGGTCAATCATTATTATTCCAGTTAGTGGGAGTTATCCATGAAAAATGAGTTGGATTAATTACACAAAAATAAGATTTGGGAGCTAATTATTTTACCGAAAGAGAAGAAGTTACTCATTAATAAATGGGTTATTCATTTAAAGGAAATAGTTTATTAGACGAAGAGGTACAAGGAATGGTTGGTGGTGAAGGGGTTTTGACAAAGGATGGTACTAAATTTTTTGAAATATTTTCACTAGTAGTAAAATATACTACCATCTGGAAACTATTGATCTTGGTTGTTTTTGATGATTTTAACTTATATAAAATGGATGCAAAGAGAAAATTACTACATGGAGATTTGGAGGAAGAAATTTACACAAAGTAATTGATGAGTTTTATGGATCAATGGAATAAGGACTTGGTGTCCAAACTGAATAGAAGTATCTGTAGTTTAAAAAAAGAACCAAGTTAATGGTATTAGAAGTTTGATTCATTTGGGGAAGAAAAATGTTTCATGAATAGAAACTCAGACCACTATTTCTACCATAAGGTGTTTAAATATGAGAGTTAAATCTTATTTCTATTGTATATGGGTGGCATGATTCTTGAAATTCTAGGCATTAGTAGGATTTAATAGATGAAAAAAGTTTTTTTTTCAGAAAGGCTGAGATAATAGATATTAGTTAATCTAAGAAAATATTATGTATATAGATTAATCAAGATAGAAGATCTGGAAGTTTGGTGTTGTCTTGGAAATATTATGTTTGAAAGATTATTTAGATGTTTGGTATGTCCTAATGCAATCCGGTCTCAACCCCATTTTATAGAAACATTAATATTTACTAAAGTTAGTTTTTGAATACAAAGGATGAGTGAAAGAAATTGGTTAAGGTTCCATTTCATCAATGGTTGGAAGTATATAATATTCTATGCTGTGCACTCTTTTGGACATTTCATATGCAGTGGGAGAGGTCATCCCTTTTATGTCCAATCCAAATAAACAAAATTGATAAGTTGTGAAATCAATAATATGATATCTCAAATTAATGGAAGATATGACCTTATACTTCAGAATAAGTGATATTTCTTAGGGATATTTTAATTTGTAATTCTAGGGATATTTAAACACTTGATAGAGTAAAATTGGTTTTGTGTTTATATACAAAGGAACAATAGTGAGTTGGATGTAAATATTGAAACTGGTAGTATAATTGTCCACAATGTAATAATAATATGTGGTTGGAATGGAAGTAGGGTAGACTATAATATAGTTGAGGCATCTATTTAAGGAATTTGAAAGGATCCAACAAAGTGGATTTTTCTATTGTGATAGTTAGAGCATAATTCAATTGGATTAGAATCTGGTATTCTATGCATGGATGAATCACATTGACCTAAAATATTACTTCATCTAAACATTTTTATAGGATAAGGAGATAGATATATATAATATATATGAGAAGAAAAATCCAGTGGACATATTTTTTAAGGCATTAGTCTAATAAATCCTGAGGAAACATTATGCCTCAATGGGACTTGGAATAACATATAAGGACTGGAAAATTTTTGTTGATCAATGTTATTTTTTACCAAAATGTAGGATATTTTTCATATTTTACCTAAAAAAATCTTTAAATGGGATATTTTTGGTATGTGAAGTCTATTTTAGACTCCCATGTGTATTCTATCAGAAGGAGAAACTTCGGATGATGGTTAGACCTATTTAAGTGTAGCGACCGCGAGATCTCTAATGATTTATATAATCACATGGGGCCATATTTTAATGAGATTAATCTATGTACTATAATTGTATTGGAATTGATGATTGGGATTTATTGGATTTATGATAACTTCTTATGTTCATCGACTTCAACAGTAAGGTGATGAATATTATAGGAGACCAAAGGTCACTAGGTGCAATTGGAAAATCATTAATGAATCTTGGATGGAGTTGAAACCAAATGATTGACTCGGACCCACTATATTAGTGGGATGAGACCACTTGTATAGGTGTATTGTTGTGACTAGGATATAAATCAGTTTTATATCAATTGAACTTATTGATTATGATTATAAACCTTTGTATCATCTAAGAGTAATAAAATATGACAAAAATTTTCTCCTATAGACATAGGACTTAATTGTTAGAGCAATGTAAAACCCAAGTTTTCCTTATTAATTAATTTATTTTTTATATTATTGAATTCTTATTACTGAGTTTTAGAGAGTGTTTGTATGTTGTGTGTGACTTTTTGTGGTGATCATGGTTTAAATACTTTATATCTTCTGGTATATCGAGTTCATGGGGTTGTGTGTGGATCTTGGTTATCCATTGTGTATAGTGTTCAGTGGTTATGTGTCTAGTAGAACATTGGTGTGGTTCCTACTTCAACACACATCACATATCCCTCAAATAATCATGTATATAATTTCCCTTATGTCTTTAATCATCATATGAATGGAAAAAACCAATATTGGTTGACCTCCAACTAATGATATAATAAAAAACATACCCAACTACCCTTTGATTTGATAATACTCTAACATTTCATAAGTAAGGTATCAACGTTTGAAGGTTATCATGATAGATATCTCTCCAATATTAGGTAATGGTAATTTATAATAAGAATACACCCCTAATTATATTAATTGTTGTATGAAATTCCATGTGATATACTTTGGTGGGTCGGTCCTGACAATAAGTCTCAAATTATTTCCTCATGAGTCTATTATTTGTACCATGTATAAAACTATTTATGTCGATTATAATATTTTACTCATTCTAAACTTAACACATCATTAAAACCCATAATATTCCACGATGATCATTGATTAGGGACAACTCAAAGTCATACATTGAGGGGATAATTATCATTTCACTTCATAAAAAATATGAATCAAACATGAAATAATGATAAATTTTAGATTTAATTTTGTAAAAAATGATGCATTTATATTCTTAATATTTTTTAAAAATAATTAACAAAACCATATATAAGAACCTATCTAAAATATCATATATTATAGACTACCGAATCATCTATATGTTTTCTTCACTTTTAATGGTTTTTAAACCCATTATATCTCTGTATAATTTCTTCCACATATCTATATGACCACATGATAAAACCCTCATATTATACTACTTAGTAATTATATATATAAAGAAAAATAGTTTGAATAATAGTGATAATAATAATATTCCCAATTTTCATCTACTTGAACATATTCAAGCTCCTTAACTCCACAAAATCAAATGGTTTTATGTTAATAAAATTTTATTGTCAACTTAAAGATCTTTCAAAGTTCACCATTATCATTTTTGGAACCTTTCCATCAAAAATTTTCCCTATTTTTTTTTCACAAATGTAAATATTTACATTAATACTTTAACAACACATCCTAAACTTTTTTAAGAGACAGTGATATTCACTTTGTCATGAACAAACCTGGGTCAACCCTGAACCGGTCACCCGAGCTGGCCTGTGACATGGCCCAAGGGGCATTCCCGTTCCCCACAGGCTGACAACTAGTGCTGGGCATCAAAATTTAACAGGTGGGAACGATTTGTCCCAAAAGAAAATAAACTAAGTAGTGGAAAATAAATAGAACAAAAGCAAATAAATAAATAACAACCAACAATGCTATTAACCCGACCACGACCAAAACTCCATGTGACCCCATGGGTCACTCTCCATTACCACAACCAACGTCGCTCATGGAGAACAACTGAAGATAGAACTTGAAACATACTAAAAAAACAAGAAAACACTAAAGGAATGAGTATTAAAACTCATTAGGCGTGCCCAATATCTATTCCCAATACACTACCTTTAAAATAAAAGAAACACCATTTCAAGTTTGAACTACAATTTATAAAAGTAAGGTTTTATACATGTTACTCAAAAACAAAGTACGAGTCATTTCCCCTATTCATTTCTCAACAACCCAAGTCATTCTTTTAGTGAGATATTACCATTTTTTTTCAAAGGGGAAGTGATATTTACATTTTTAATTTGCACAAAAAGTATAAAACACCTTTCTTTGAAAACAGTTTTCATAAACCACTTTAAAACCACACATCACTTTCCAGTAAAAACACTACACATGAAAACACTACAGTAGTTACACAGTAAGGGCAATGAAAATAAAATATATACAAGTACTATATTCATCACAACATGTAACTGAAAAGTCACAGACATGGGTGAACCTAGGAGATTGAGAATAAACCTGAAGACACCAATACATGAGAAATCATCCTCGTTGACATGTCACACACGATGATATAAAAACTGTCAATATGCTCAACCATCCTTTCTCAGGCAGGTCGAGGGCAAATCCCATAGTAATAAACCTAATATATCCACCTACTATGGGCCACTGGTCAGTACCATAACCTACCAGTGCAACAATCATTCTTAGAATATTCTCTCAATATACCAGATTCCCATGTCTCAAGTGTTTGGAAAGGGGGTGAGCCAACTGATGCCAAACGAGCATCCAATCATATATATATATATATATATAAATCACAACAGGCATCACCTCGAGCCACTCCATAGAACAACCTCTTTCCTTTAAACTACTCAAGTACCCGGGAGCCTCTAAGCGTGGCCTCCCAAAAAATCAATTTCAACCAAGGCAAGAGAGTTGTCCTAGGAGGGTTTTTATCAAAACATTTTCACCGCTTTCCATAAAGTTCCAAACGAGAATTAAATACATTTCACAATCACTACTTTAAAAAGAACCAAAATGCTTGTTCATGCTTGAGAAGAAATCATTTATCATTAAAACCAGAACTACATTTGAAATTCTGTGAATTATGTTTAAAGGCCAAACATACATTCTTTCAATACTAGTTTTCCGCTCGTCAAGAAAATGTTTCAAGTGTCGTGTATAAAATAAAAGGCTCTTTTTACACCAAATAATCATAAAAAAAATTAATTGTCTTATATTAAAAATTAATTATCTTATATTATCTCACATTTATTAAAATTAATAAAATATTTAATTCGAACAATTAGTGTGCACAAACAGCAAGAAATAATGTAACTTAAATTTTAAAAATTAGTGCAATGGGAACCTACCTCGACTCGCAGCTCGAATGTGACAATGCGACAACGCGACATGCCTCACACAGGCACACAAGCACGCACAAACCGATGATCATGGTAATGCGGGGCTACCCTGCCAACGCGCTGCAACCACAAAGATAAATAAATAAACATAAACATGGACTTAAAACAATTCAAACAAATAGACAACGCAAACACCACCTCAGTATGTTTTCAACAAAAAAAACACACCATATTCACTATTTAATAAACCACTTTAAAATTTATAAAACAATTTTGAAAGAGAGACCAACGACTTTAGACACCGAAAACCAACTCAAAACCCCATCTTTTGATAAAACGCACACCCGTTATTTACCAAAACAAAATAGGCGCCACTTTAAAACCAAAACAACTTTGGACAACTATAAAAGGACCCCAAAAAATCATTTCTCATGCCAAAAATACTTTAAAAAATTCAAATAAGAAATTTTATATCACACTTAGCACATAAATTCCAACCATACACTTTCTCACAAAAAAAGGAATCCACTCATTGTCGAAACAATTCCAATTAAAACCCAACAAGGCATAAGAACTCAATTTGCATGCCATAAATCCATTTAAAAAAAATTGCACCACATAGAACATCTAATTACACTATATAAAACCCAAACAACATTTAACCAAACACAATTGGAAAAAACAAACATATACATAAACAAAAACAACTTCAAAAGTCATTTTTAGCAAATTCAACTATCGCAAAAACACCAACCCACCACAAGATAATTAACATGCACCTCAAAACAATTTAGGAACCTAATTTAGACTGTACGAAACCAAGCAAGAGGATTTAAACCTCACCTCAGATAGCGGAAACCGATCGAGACAAGCCGAACTACTCCGCCTTCAGCGATGGTTGCCGGAACACAGACCCAAGGGTCCCACGAGACTAATCGCACAACCCTACCGATGGGAGAAGAGGGGAGGCCAGCCGCACTGTGAGGAGGGAAGACTACCGGAGGTGTTGTGCGCCGAAGAGGAGTCCGGATGGGGAGGTGTACACATGGAGGTTTGAGCCACTGGAACAAGGATGGGGCACAAGAAGAGAGGAGGCAGCTGGGGTTCGAAGTAGCGAGGTCAGCCTGCCGGAGCAAGGGAGGAGCGGAGGGGTTCACCGCGCATAGGCCGCCGGAGGGAGGATATTGCGATGGGGGTCCGAGAGCACCACATGGGAGAGGGAGAAATCCAGGATAAGAAGTCGTCATGGATCCACAGGCGGAGGCGAGGCTGGCGGAGCTGGCGGCGAAGTGTCTTGGCGAATATAGAGGGCAGAATGTTGAAGCGGGGAAGCGAGGGCAGAGGGAAAAAGCACCAGAGCCAAGGCACAACGTGAAGGGGCTGGGGTCCGGGCATTGCGCCGCTGCATAGAGGGAAAGCGGGGGAGAGGGGGAGACCGGATGGGTCGGCAAAGGGGGGTATGGTTTGTTTATTTCTTTTTTTTTATTTTTTTATAATAATAATAGTATTATCATAATAATAATAATAAAACCAAAATTAAAAATCAAAACAATAATAATAATCTTAATAATAGTAATAACAATAATAGTAATAGTAATAATAATAAAAAAACAACCAAAATAATGATATTATTATTATTAAAACTATAACACTATTATTATTTTATGCTTAAAAATTCTTTTATAAAACTATATTTTATTACATTTTTTATTTTACTTCATTTCATTTCACATGACCCTTAATTAATTTATTTACTTATTTCGGATGTCGAGCAACCACATGGATCACGTGACGTCAAGTGCGCCGTTGATTGAGATGTGCTCGAACCGTGCTACCTGGTACTAACCACCTATAGAGTCAAACTACGTGTCGTCACACAGTTTTATAAGTTGTGCATCAAACCCGGTCAGGGTGTGACAATTCTCACCACCACAGACACTTTCTGCCCCAAAAAATTCACCAAGTCAAAAGATAGTCAAAGCATGAGTTCGTTCCCAAACAGAGCCAAAAAAAAATCAAGAACCTCAGGTTGACGATTCACTTCACAAGTCACACCTGACCGATCATGAAAAACCCATGACATAAAATGAGGGGAGAACACGATAGGGTTTTCCTCAGCACAAGAACTCGACTAACACAGAAAATTTAAAACCCAAACAACTCCACCAAGAATTAAACGAGAAACCTACTACAGAGAAACCCGGTAAACCCGGGTCCCAAAAACCATCTTGACCTCTCTACATTATCCAAAGAAAACCCTCGCCACAACCAGGAACTAGGGAACCCCCAATATAAACCTACCGAATTCTCCACCTGAGTTGAGCAGGACCACTGAGACTTAAACAAAACACTACTACAAGGCCACCCAGCATATTGGGGCACCAAAACAATGAACTCCCAATAACAACACTTCTGGAACTAAGAATTCCCGAAACTGATTTAAAACTCCCAACACATCCAACTCCCCTAGCACGAGCAGGACAACGCTTCTACTAAAATCCAGAACTCTCGGCATAAGAAAAAACCCCCCAACACTCTCATCTCCAAATGATCACTAATAAAACTAGGACCAACCCATATAAGGTCTAAATACCATTTTAAGAAAAGCAAACAATTCTAGAGGCCATATTCAGAAGAACGCAACAACTATGATCGTGAAAGAATAAGTTCATCGCACTATTACCGCAAAAAATGAACTTACAACAGCGGGAAAACAAGGACAAGGAAATCCTGAATGTCTCTATTTCAAGACGAAATATAAAGAACCAAGAAAAGATCTCACATGCCTCTGATGCCCTGACTGTGCGCGAGCTTTACCCCGAGACCTATGGCTGGGGCTTTGATGGCTGACGCATTATATGCCTCATAGTCAGACATGAGCATCCCCCGATCAGGACTCCTTCGAACGATACTTATTTTGGATCCTTTGCCAGTGACCCGAATGGTCACGCAATAGCAGGACTTCAGAGGGATGAGACAAGATGGCTGAGGATGCTCGAACCAACAACACCGATGGAACATTAGAAATTAGTCTGAAGAACTAGAAGTCGACATCGAAAAAAGGGATTTCTTTAGAGGTAGGTTCATCTCATACACCCCGCTCACAAAATGGGGAACCCTTGTGAATGAAGAAAGGCACCGGATTTTCCAAGCACTTGCGCTCTAGATTTCGACTCATTAAAGTGGCCGACACAGGCCTTCACTGACCACTGGCCTTGTTAAATACGGATGGGCTCTCACCTCTTTTTGCCTTCACCTCCTCAGGTATGATCCATTGTATGAAGAAAGAATTTAAACCCTCCCACATCATCCTAACTCCAAGTATGATGAGACATCCACCCCCATTGGTCCAAGGCAGGACCATCAACTAAACCCAAGACAATATGAACTCTAACAAACTCAGGAGTCCCCAACCATCGGAAGACATGCTCTACACCCCTCAAACCACTTCACTTCCCCTAAAGAACCCTAAATGCCTCAAAATACAAGCAACACTCGATAGAAACCAAAATTGGCACGACTCACTATACAAATTTTGAGGAAATTTCTTGGTGGAATATTCAGAACAACATGAAAAACAAAATTGAAACTGGCATCAGGCCAAAACTCAACCAAAAGAAACACCCCGAGCCGAGACGACCATCCCGAAATCCCGAACAAGCTCAAACAAAACCAAAATAAACACCCCAAGCCAAGGGTAATAGAATCATAAATCAAACATATCCAAACACAGGAAAAATCCACTTTTCAAAATACCAAAAACCATATAGTAAGAGAAACCAAGTCCCGTAATCACTTTTTCATTCAATTCCATTTTAGAAAGAAAAAAAACAAGCCAAGCCTTAAATTCCAAAACCCCACCCCTGGCATCCTATGAACCGCCACATAAGCCTTCATCCCTTTCCATTTAAATCACCTGTACATATGTGTCAATGTGCACTTCACGTGTCTACCCACACATATGCAGACGATACTAAGGGATACCAAGGGTTTCACTTTCCATTCCATTACCAAATCCAAACACAAGACAACTTTTTTTCCAGATCAAAACACTTACTCTTTAAAAACCCACTTCACTAATTTCAAAACAACTTGAAAGAAATCCCCTTTTTGCCCATTTTAAAACCATTAGAGAAAGAACCCTTTCAATTCAAAACCACCTTCATTTCCAAAAACCCTCTAAAACCAACCAAAATTAAGACAGATCACAACCAACAATGGACAACGGAATGAGGAACTAATGCTTATGCCCAACCCGACAACATGGTAGTGAGCCACGCCCCAAGTAATACATAACCCCAAAAAACCTTGAACCGGGAACCTGGTCTCCACATGGGTCACTACTCCATGTGGGGTCATAGCATGACACCGAGTCACCTCTATTATCATCTCTCAATCCAAAACAAAGACAAAAGACCCAAAACTCGGACTACCCCTAGTAGCTTAGGTCTCGTCACGAGTGGTGGTGATCAGGCACCAACCCGCAACCCACCTCCTAAGCCCCGACAGTCATAATCTCCATCTATCGGACATCCCAAATAACAAGGGCCTGCCTTTGATACCATTTTTTCACGAACCAACCCGGGTCGACCCTGAACCAGTCACCTGAGCCGGCCTGCGACATGGCCTGAGGGGCGTTCCCGATCCCGACGGGATGGAAACTAGTGTCGGGCATCAAAATTTAACAGGTGGGAACGATTTGGCCCAAAATAAAATAAACTAAGCAGTGGAAAATAAATAGAACAAAAGAAAATAAATAAAGAACAACCAACAATGCTACTAACCTAACCACGACCAAAACTCCATGTGACCCCATGGGTCACTCTCCATTACCACAACCAATGTCGCTCAAGGCGAACAACTAAAGCTGGAACCTGAAACATACTAAAAAAAACAAGAAAATACTAAAGGCGTGAGTATTAAAACTTAGTAGGCATGTCCGATATCTATTCCCAATGCACTACCTTTAAAATAAAAGAAACACCATTTCAAGTTTGAACTAAAATTTATAAAAGTAAGGTTTTCTACACGTTACTCAAAAACAAAGTACGAGTCATTTCCCCTATTCATTTCTCAACAAACCAAGTCATTATTTTAGTAATACAATAACATTTTTTTTTCAAAGGGGAAGTGATATTTACATTTTTAATTTGCACAAAAAGAATAAAACACCTTTCTTTGAAAAAAATTTTCATCAACCACTTTAAAACCACACATCAATTTACAGTAAAAACACTACACATGAAAACACTATAGTAGTTACACAGTAAGGGCAATGAAAATAAAATATATACAAGTACCATATTCATCACAGCAAGTAACTAAAAAGTCACAAACATGGGTGAACCTAGGAGATCGAGAATAAATTATAAGACACCAATACATGAGAAATCATCCTCGTTGACATGTCATACATG
Organism: Viscum album; assembly: GCA_963277665.1. Taxonomy (NCBI): domain Eukaryota; kingdom Viridiplantae; phylum Streptophyta; class Magnoliopsida; order Santalales; family Viscaceae; genus Viscum; species Viscum album. The sequence goes on from OY728150.1 coordinate 1,548,551,850, forward strand.
ATGAAATCAAAACTCTCAATACGCTCGACCATCCTTTCTGAGGCAGGTCGAGGGTAACTCCCATAGTAATAAACCCAATATATCCACCTACTATGGGCCACTGGTTAGTACCATAACCTACCAGTGCAACAATCATTCTTATAATATTCTCTTAATATTCCAGATTCCCATGTCTCAAGTGTTTCGAAAGGGGGTGAGCCAATCGATGCCAACCGAGCATCCAATCATATATATATATAAAGCACAACAAGCATCACCCCAAGCCACTCCATGGAACAAACTATTGCCTTTAAACTAATCAAGTACTCGGGAGCCTCTAAGCACAACCTCCCAAACAATCAATTGTAACCAAGGTAGGAGAGTTGTCCTAGGAGGGTTTTTATCAAAAAATTTTCATCGCTTTCCATAAAGTTCCAAACGAGCATTAAATACATTTCACAATCACTAATTTAAAAAGAACCAAAATACTTGTTCATGCTTGAGAAGAAATCATTTATCATTAAAACTAGAACTATATTTGAAATTCCGTGAATTATGTTTAAAGGCCAAAAAAGAATTCTTTCAATAATGGGTGTCCGCTCATCAAGAAAATGTTTCAAGTGACGTGTATAAAATAAACGGCTCTTTTTACACCAAATAATCGTAAAAAATAAATTGTCTTATATTATCTCACATTTATTAAAATTAATAAAATATTTAATTCAAACAATTAGTGTGCACAAACATCAAGAAATAATGTAACTTAAATTTTAAAAAGCAGTGCAATGGGAACCTACCTCGACTCGCAGCTCGAACGCGACAACACGACATGCCTCGCACAGGCGCACAAGCACGCACAAACCGATGATTGTGGTAAAGTGGGGCTACCCCGCCAACGCGCTACAACCGTAAAGATAAATAAATAAACATAAACACGGACTTAAAATAATTCAAATGAATAGACAACAAAAAACACCACCTTAGTATGTTTTCAACAAAAAAAACGCACCATCTACACTATTTAATAAACCACTTAAAATTTATAAAAAAAATTTCAAAGAGAGACCAATGACTTTAGACACCCAAACCAACTCAAAACCCCATATTTTGATAAAACACACACCCATTATTTACCAAAACAAAACAGGTGCCACTTTAAAACCAAAACAACTTTGGACAGCCATAAAAGGACCCCAAAAAATCATTTCACATGCTACCAACACTTTAAAAATTTCAAATAAGACATTTTATATCACACTTAGAACATAAATGCCAACCAGAAACTTTCTCACAAAAAAATGCATCCACTCATTATCGAAACAATTCCAATTAAAACCCAACAAGGCATAAAAACTCAATTTTCATGCCATAAATCCATTTAAAAAAAAATTGCACCACATAGAACATCTAACTCCACTATATAAAACCCAAACAAAATTTAACCAAACACAATTGGAAAAAACAAATGTTGACATAAACAAAAACAACTTCAAAATTCATTTTTAGCAAATTAAACTATCGCAAAAACACCAACCCACCACAAGATAATTAACATGCACCTCAAAATAATTTAGGAACCAAATTTAGACCGTGCGAAACCAAGAAAGAGGATTTAAACCTCACCTCGGATAGCGGTGGCAGACCGAGATAAGACGAACTACTCCTCCTTTGGTGGCAGTTGCTGGAACACAAACCCAAGGGTCCCAAGAGACCAATCACACAGGCCTACCGGTGGGAGAAGAGGGGAGGACATCCTCACTGTGAAGAGGGACGACTGCCGGAGGTGTTGTGCGACGAAGAGGAGTCTAGCTGGGTAGGTGTGCGCATGGGGGTTTGAGCCGCTAGAACAAGGATGGGGCGTAGGAAGAGGGGAGGCAGCTGGGGTTCGGAGCAGTGAGGTCAGACTGCCGGAGCAAGGGAGGAGCGGAGGGTTTCGCCGCGCACAGGCTGCCGGAGGGAGGAGATTGCGATGAGGGTCCGAGCATGCCACGTGGGAGAGGGAGAAAGCTGGGACGAGAATTCGGATTAGATCCATAGGCGGAGGCGAGGCTGGAGGAGATGGCGGCGAAGTGTCTGGGTGAATGAGGAGGGCGGAATGTTGGAGCGGGGAAGCAAGAGTGGAAGGAAAAAGCACCAGAGGCAAGCACAATGCGAAGGGGCTGGGGTTCGGGCCCTGCGCCGCTGCATAGAGGGAAAGTGGGGGAGAGGGGGTGACCAGATGGGTCGGAAAAGGGGGTAGGGTTTGTTTATTTCCTTTTTTTATTTTTTAAATAATAATAGTATTATCACAATAATAATAATAAAACCAAAATTAAAAATCAAAACAATAATAATAATCTTAATAATAGTAATAACAATAATATTAATAGTAATAATAATAATAAAAAAAAAAAAATAATGATATTATTATTATTAAAACTATAATACTATTATTATTTTATGCTTAAACATTATTTTATCAAACTATATTTTATTACATTTTTTATTTTATTTCATTTCATTTCACATGACCTTTAATTTATTTATTTACTTATTTCGGATGTAGAGCAACCACACGGCTCGCGTGCCGTCAAGTGCGCCGTTGAGCGAGCTGTGCTCGAACCGTGCCACCCAGCACTAACCACGTATAGAGTCAAACTAAGTGTCATCGCACAGTTTTATAAGTCGCGCGTCAAACCCAGTCAGGGTGTGACACACTTCATTATGATAACTAAATATAACCATTTATATTTCTCTTTACCAACATACCCTAAATTTTTTAGGATATTAAGTGAAATTAACTTTAATATTTGACTAGTATAATACTTTATTTATTAAATTTGAACTTATCTTAGTCCAAACACACTCTCACTATCCTCTTAGTTACTATATTCTTTTCAGAATTCCATAGTAAGACATACAAACTCCTTTATGTTTTGTAAATAACTCTTATTTCCTTTTAGTAGGTATATTTAATAAATAAAACATTGTTTCTATATAATATATGGTATTATATCTGTTAGGAATATTTTCTTCTAAAAATAATACTTTATTCTATAAAATATGTCACTGATGGGTAGCAGGAATAACTTCCATCATATTTTAACAATAATTTGGATAAAAACTTTTATCCTAGAGAAAACATTTTTATCCTTATCTCCTTTTCAAAAACAATTATAGAATCTAATTAATCACAAACCATTTGTATCATCTCATATTTTATATAAAAATATTTGTTGGAAAACAACTTCTCTTTTCATATAATAGAAACGAGATAATTAAACACATACTTCATGAAAAATATATTTGGGCTTGATAATTTCTTTTTCATTAAAATATCTGATATAAAAAATATTTTCATCATAAATTGAATGAAAAATGAAAGATCTATTAATTATTTTCTTGATTTTAGACTCCTATATACTCACAACATTTAAAATGTATACATTTGGTATCATATACTTTTCAAAACTAAAGAATTAATTTCTATAACACTAAAAGCTAACATGGACATTCTTTGAAGTTTCTCAAACTTCTTCAAGTATTCTAGAAAATTCAATCATATGGAATAATTATACCTCCTTTCCAATAATAAATTTAGGTTTAAATGACCTTGATAGGATACTTTACGAAATATTTTAGACATTCAAAAAAATGTTTCTTCTTATATTTTGAACTTTCACCCACTTGTACTATCAATATAACAAAAGAACCTAGACATCACATGTCTTAGTTAATATTTCATAAAAAATTTAATAAAAATAGGTTAAAAATTTCTTGAATACATTAATATTATCATAAAATTTCTATAAATTAAAATAAAATGAATCCTATAACCAGAAAAATCCTTAAGGAAACCTCTAGTCTCACCAATTCATTTCCATACTCAAACATATTGATCATATAAGTGGACACTAAAGTTACTTAGGTAATTTTTTATCTAATGAATTTTAAACCTTAAGAAAATCACACTATGATTCATATAAACATTAAGATTCATTTATTAAACCACTTCAATTGGTGGTTACTTAGGAAGGGTTTACTCCAACGTATAAAATTTCTCTTAATAACTTTTCTTAAGTTACAAGTATTGGGATTTTATTACATTAAGACTATACTTTCAAGGATTGATTTCAAATTTTTTAGTTTGATGATGATGAATTTAATATATACAGAGAATATTTTATCAGAATAATATCAAATTATACATTCATTTAATAAGGAATTTTATTAAATGTTCTCCCACTAAAATGATGACCCTGTTTAAATTCATCATGTCCATTAGTGGTATAAGATTCATATTTCACTAAGTAATGAGTCATATTTTTAATTTATCTCATCACTTAGTTATTTAGGTAGGGATTAATCCCAATAATATTATATATGATTCTTGGATAGTTGAGTACGTAACACTTTACCCAATCAATTAAATGGATAAATTCAACTCTATTCCTCTAGTAACCTAATCCTATCAGGGTCACCCGATTAGTGTAATCCCAAAAAATAACATTAAATGGAACCTAATCCTATTAGGGTCACCCATTACCTACTTTACATACATAATATAATCTAGGGGAACCCAACCTTGGCCTGACCTATCTAGTTGGAAGATCAAGGTCTTGAAAAATGTCAATTTGGAAGAAACCTCACCCATAATATTTTAAAAGAGATTTAATCTCACCATATTGTCTCATATTATTACCTTTACATGTATTCACGATTCTAGTGATTTATTTTAGAATCATATTCCTTTCACTAAACCAATATGCCCAAACCATATTAATGTGTAACTCTTTACACAACCCCCAGTTTTTGTTACTCGCCCAAAAATATAATCCAAACATATTTACATATATCCAAATTAACCCTATGTATAAGGTATATTCTATTTTCGTTTTTAGGTTTACAATTATTTTAAATTAGCATATCCATATGATTAAACCAGGAGCTATAGATATCCAACCCCCACTAATCTAGAATAAGGTATAAGACTCCAAGATAGTGGAAAGTTTGACCCAAAGTCCCTTTACCCAGGGATAATTTACTCAAGCGAGATTAAAATTAATCAAAACTCTAATACCTAATGTGTATAAACTATATTAAATTAAATAAAAGATAATAACTTTGATTACAAACTAAAGTCAAAGTAGATAAAAACTAAATATTATGTTGTCGTACCAAGAAAGTAATGCATGGCATGAAAATTTTATAAGAAGAAATTTATCATATAAATTAAATCATATATAATAATTTATAATATTAAAATTATATCTATGAATAAATTAAATAATAACTTTTTAATAAATGAAATATCCACATATTTAAACATGAGAAAAACATTTATAAACAATTCAAAAATGAATTTAAAAGTAAACACTTTATAATTTAGCTAACCTAATGAAGATTCCATAATTTTTTGAATATAAAAACTTTATACTAATTTTCAAATATAAATTCCTTCATATTATTTATTAAATTTAATTTAATTTAAATATATTACATTACATGCAATATAAATATTTTATATTTCAATTCCCCTTATATAAACTATTTACATAATCCAAATATCATATATTAATTATTATTTAAACTTAGATCAAATAATCATCAGAACTATTTTTGAGGTGGTTTAAATAATTTCCTTGAATAAACCCTTTAATTAGAACAATTCAAATTAATAATTATGAACAGCTCATAATCTTAAATATAAACTCTTTTATATTTGGCCTTATTTTTTAATTTATAAACACTTTATAAATGAAAATTATAATTTCATTATAAACACTTTATATCTAAATTATGAATCATGATATATAAGATTCAACAATTTAATATACAACATATTCATATTAAATCCAAAAGTATTGTATCCCATGTAATTTCACTATCCTCCATCCACTGTTAACCCTCAAGGGATGATAGTAAAGTGAACGAGTGAACCCCAAATCCTACCTCCAACATGCCCTGGGTTGGTGACTAGATCCAAGGGTATAAAATTCATAAAGGAAAAATTAACCTCAATATATTAATTTAAGGACAATAGATAAGATAAAATCCACTGATTAACACCATATTATATAAATGAACTCATATCTTATACAATAAAATATAGTTATTCATGATGCTTAATAAAGAATAAATATCCAAAATAAAATTCCAAAACAACTTCTAAGAAACATATCCAACAACAACTCCAAATAAAAGATTTCATGGTCTAGATCGGTCACCAAAACACTATTGATTACTTGTAAAATAGTTTATATATACATAGGGTTATTGTAACATCCCCCGACCTGACACTATCTCACGTGGAAAAATCAGATTGGTTACAGGACCTCAAGCATGCCTCCCATATGTCAGAGGATGCTGACTAATAGAAAGGGTGTGATGATATAGTGGGGATAATATACCCCCTAGTATAGAGTTATAATACAGTGTAAATAAACAAGTATCAATAAATATTAGAGTAATGGAAAAAGAAGAAACAATGAAACATACAATTGGGAAGTAAAATGAGGAACCAATAAAACAATAATGTCGAATCATGTAATGACAAGATGAAATGTATGTAAATGTAAAACTAAAAATAATATGAATAAAAGAATAAAATGATACAAAATAAACTCAAAATACCCCAGTCCAAAAACCTATGTTCCTATCTCAAAAATCCATCCCGTCCAGTAAGCAATAATCAACAAAAAGGTCCCTTTCTCTTTTCCAAACCTGTATACATGTAATCTTCTCAAGTACCAAATGAAATCCTGAATAGGGTTTGAGTAAAACTCAGTAGTTTGATACCACCGTATTTAAACAAAATTAGTCTGATAATAAGTGCATGCAATAAAGTTATAAACATGTGTATTAATTAATTAATACAATATATAAATCAACATACTTAGGTACCATGTTAGAATGTCTCTAAGCATGTAGCACAACCATGTTAACCATTAACATAAAACATGGTATAAACAAATAAACCAAAAAAAGACTCTATATAATAATTTCAAACTCTAGTAAAATCTTTATATATAATCATTTCAGTATAAACTAGTACAATACCATTATATAATCTTTAAAACATCAACTGGGCTAATCCCACTATATAAGTATTTTAGAAACTAGGAAAATCCCTATATATAAGCATTTCAGTGTCAATTAGGCCATGCCCTCTGTATAATAATTACATATAAAACTAGACCAATCCTACTATATAAGCATTACAAAAATAAAACAAAACAATTCATAATATCAAATATATAATAATATCACATCCTAAGCCTCAATGGTTAATTATGAAAATTACTATTTGTATTTAAATTATAATTTCATTTATATATATATCATATTATCAACAATCATATTAATAGACCATAAATTGTTACCAAAGTGATTCTATATCAAGAAATCACCTAATATCTCATGTCAAGTTAAATACACTTTAAACCATTAGACAATTCATTATTTATCCAAGGTCTGCTCACCCAATGGGTAGCCATAATTTAGGTTGCAATACCATTGAATCCAAAGGGATCCAAGGAATAATCCAATCCATGATTTATCATCATTCATCATTAAATTAATTAATGCACATTTTGTTTCGATGAAATCATAATATTGCACATACTTAACAATTAAATATACCTTATAGTTAGTTTTGGAACACAAACCTTTAACCAGAGATTAAGTAACACTTCCAACTAGAATCACCAACAACAATGGGGGTGAGGATGTAGAGACCCGAAGCCTAACGTACATGAACATTACATTACTTTTGCGGAATACTTAATACATAACAAAAATATACACACAAGGATCGTAATAGTTTAGTGTCTTTGGAAACTCGGAACGTAATCTTCTAATCCTGGTGAAATATCTTCAAAATCTCCCACAATGATCTTCCTTTTTTTTACCTAAAACCTTTCTTTATATCCTGGGGAAAAGAAAACATAAAAGGGTGAGCTCAAATGCTCAGTAAGGGTAAACAAAAGAAATATCAATCACATAATTTTCATAAGAACATAACATTTTTGGAAATCTTAACCTGCAAAAGAGAGCATAATTTCATAACATGGGATAAATCATAGTAGTGAAAATGAAACCCTTACTTAAAACATTACTCATTGTGGCATACACACATAATCATAGAGAATCATTTCTTGTTAGTCAAGACTCATTGCCAAGACTATCTTAGTGGACAAAGTCCCTTTCTGAATCGAGTAATCCTCGTTTCAGTCCTGTTTCACTGAACCGGTATAACCTACCATTCCGGCCATGTCTATCTCATGAGATATGAAATCTTTACCCAATGCATTGGAGGGAGATATAGGTCCCACCCATCTCTTAATGAATCCTTTCTTATGTGTGCCACAAAATCATAAATCATACATCATTTCATAACCCATGTATTAAAAATGGGATTCTTAAAACAACATGACATCATAAAACCATTCATATAAGATAAAGGAATTCATAAACATAATTCCATCACAACATAGTCAAATCAATGTAAAAATATGGATAGAAACAGAACCCTTTATTATCTTAGATGGAAAATAATTTTGATAAAACACTTGAAATGAATTCTTGAGGAAAATATCCTTTCTTCATCAAAATCAATTTCTTTTCACAAAACATCATGCAATTTTAAAAGAAAGAGATTTTATTAAAAATAGTCATGAAATATTTTGGAGTAAGCTTCATGAAAATAAGGCTTTATAAAACCGTAAAAATCCGTTCATGCCGTTTAAGTTAAAAAAAACATTCTTCGTACTTTTGTCGGAAAAGTCAAAAAGTACCTCGTACGGAAAAACGACAAAAGATTCCTTTCATATTCTTTACTAAAAACTCACCTAAGGGTAAAATTAGATTTAAACTATTTCAAGTGGATGGAAAAAATATTACATATTGAGGGAACATGGATGTGGATGATAAAATACACCCCAGTAAATACTTACGAATAAACAATCTCGGATAAAAATGAGATTGTGATATTTCCCTTACCTTAGGTCCGACTTGCTTTGTAAGTGTCTGAACCTCCTGTATAATGATTTAAATCATGTTATTGACTTATTCCAGAATCATATTCATTGTTATGATATCATATATGGTTCACTTATAACATTATATTACCCGTTCTTTTGTAAATTCCATGTTAAAGAAGCGTTTTGGGTAAAATCGTTTCATTTATCTTAGGTGTTTTGACTTGTTGTTCTTGACATCATTATTACTTATATCATGATTTACTTACTTCCAGAATATAAAATATGATTTATATATCATATATATTCAGTATATATATATATAATAGATAGATAAGTAAAATGAAAAACACCATTCATGGAGACGGTAGTCCGTACGTACGCATGAACGCTGTTTTACTTTCCTTATTGTCTTGAAATGGAAGTAAGTAGATGACATACATATGTATATATACATAGATCCAGTAGCTTTATAATGACATATATTTCATTATTATTTCTTATATATACATTATAATCATTCTTAAATGGTTAACATGGAGAATGAATCTCATCGCATCGTGGAGACGGTAGTCCGTACGTACGCACGAGCGATGATATCATTTCCATAAATATTGAATTGAATTGGAGTGGATTATACAATATATCAGAATCAATATGATGTTGTAATAACTATTTATAGTTATTCTTTACACCATTATACCCATCCATGTAAGGTGGTGGTGGAAAATAGATTACACCACGGCGTGGAGACGGTATTCCGTACGTACGCACGCGCGGTGATTTCTTTTTCCGTAGGATGGATAGATGGTGAAATAGGGTTGTTTCATACTTATAATAACATATCAGTATATGAGTGATACTGATTTTATTACTTCATAATGAAACAACCTAAGAAGAAGAAGTGGAAGAAGAAATAAAGATGAAAGAATTGGTAACGGTAATTACCTCTTCTTTGAAGTGCCTCTTTGAGACCTCCTCTTAGGGCACTAAAATTGGTCTTTGAGGAAGACCAGAACCTCTAGGATGTTTCTAGGGAAGTGGAGAGGAGAAATTGGCAGGGGTTGGACGAGCTTGAGTGCTCAAATTGGTGTGAGGAGGAAGGGGAGGAGGTGTCCTTTTATAAGGGAGGAGAGGGGCACCTTAGGAATACCTCAAAATATTATTTTATATTAAAGTTAAAATCGGTTTATAATGGTTCCAAAGGGTCTTATTTAGAAGCTAAAGTGGGGATGGGTCGAAATCCTATCAACCAATAGGATTTATACAAGTTTAGGGTATTATTTTAACCTTATCAATTAGATTTAACTCTAAGTTAATTAATTTAACTTTTACCGTGTCTTTTTGTTTTCTTTCACTATATGGTTAATACACTTACTATAACATTCCAAACGAACCCCAAATTGTTTATTATTAATATATATATCCTTATCTAAGTCATTTGGCCGAACATTAGATTTTTAGGAATAAAATAACAATTAGTAATATAATATTTGATTTAAAAACTATTTTGTGTCAATTTTGACACTATTTGATATATGATTTTTGTGAAAGTCATAACAGAATTATATGTTCGCACCAAGTTGATTAAATCAACACTAATATATCATAGTAACCTAGAAAATTAGTGTAATTCATAAAAAGTCTCAAATTATATTTATTTTGGGGTTTATAACATCAATTATGTCAATATTTCATTAATAAGATAATTACTGCATCATCATTGTGTCATAAATAAATTAAATTATTTGATGTCTAAAAATTACAAATAAAATACCATCATGTATTAAATCTTTTTAGCTTTCTAATGAATATTTACAATCGAATTTATCTTATGTATAACCCCATATTAGAAATGATTTACTTATTAAACTTTGATTTTAACTATTTTAACCCTTCTTTAAATAAATTAATAATAAATGTCCTAATCTAATCCAAGTGGGCCTAAATGGTCATATTTTATTCCTAAGTTTGTTTTTGGTCGAATTACACTTGTCCAATAGAATTAGGACATGTGTTAGGGTAATATTAATATCATATTTACCCTTAGTTACCCTATTTACTATTAACCGTGGTAAAAAAGGTAAAAAGTTACTATTCACCAAAAAATTATTTTCATCTCATTGAACCACATTTTAGTCCTTGATATTAACCGTGTCTCTCGGATTTTCGAAATTCCATTCACAGAAGCGGTAAAATTAAGTTTTATGCAAAATTCAGTTTTTAACCTACCACTTAGTAGTTTCACTATTCATCAAAAATTGATGTTTTTCAGAACAATGCCAAAATTTCATCCCAAGCTATATTTCATATTCCGAATTCAAAAATGAAGTCTATTTTACCAAATTCATAACATAAAAGTTGCATTAATTAATTTTATAATTAAATCCCGCTGTTAAAACAAATAGCGTGTTTTTAAGAAACAATATCTATCAAAAGATTGACACTTGTTTATGTCTAGTTTAAATGTGAAACTACATCCAATGACCAACATTGTATTAAATTGTAAAAATATATTCTAAATATACTTTAAAACCACTCAAATTAATGATTTATCACTATTAATTATTTCGATTAAAAAAGTTGTTTTTAATTATAATTTAGTAATTTTCACTATTCATCAGAATATGAAAGTTATCCGAAAAGTACCAAAATTTCACCTTAGGCTAAATTCGATACTCTGAATCCAAAAATAAAGTTCATTTTGAAAAATAAGATTTACTGGATTTCAAAAAGTGGTTATTACTATTCATAACGGCTAGTTTTAATAATATTTTATAGCATATCGTTGTTTAGTGAAACTCGGTATTGCGTACTACACACGCTATCGAGGAAGGTCGCGATTGCGTGTAATGCAAGTCAAGTCAAGGGTGTGTGTTGTGCAAGCTCCTTTTGGTGTAGCGTACAACACAAGACATTAATAAAATTAAAAGAATATTTTTTTATAAAATATTGGGCTGTTACAGAGGAAGATCATAATAAGACACCTAGATCATGAAATAATGAGATCAAAACCCAAAACCACTGTGTTCAGAATATTTACACTGAAACGACAGAGAGAAATTAATAAGAGTAGAAAACCTAAAAAAATAACTCATCAGGGATTATATGCATGATCGAGACATCCGAAAGGGCTGTAAGAACACCAAAATTTCCTAGAGTTTCCTAGTTCTTGAGAGAGAAGGGGATACACTAAATGGAATAAAATAATCATACATGCTTCCCTCTTAAAAATTTTAGAGCTCAGAAATACTTAGCATTTAACCCTCTTTGACTTCATGTATTTCTTATTTAAGAGTTATATAAAAAAAACTCATCACCCCAGCTTAATTTAACCCTACTTGAACATTACACGTAATGTAATGTGGATTCACAACATGCAACCAGATCACCCCATGAACCATTTCATGACCTATACTCATTTCACAGAATCTTCCCGGTGAATGTTACACATTGTGTGATTCATTTACATGAAATGTAAAGGACATATAGATATATTTAATACCATATTCTACAAAAGCACCCAAACCATCTCCAAATCCTTCTAAAAATCATGGGAAATCCTTGTAATCCCATTTAACATGTTTATACCCAAACTGAATTAATCCAAAAAAACACACATCCTCAAAAACTTTAGGTAATTTCCCCCAAAAAAGGATCTCCATCACCGAACAAGACTCAACCATCAAGGTTTAAGAAATAGATGAAAGACCCTACCAATAGAGGTTAAAAAAATTTCAAATAAGGGAACATCTAAAAAATATAAGATCTTAAAACCTCCCCACTATATAACATATCATCCCTGATGTACTCCAAGAATTATTGTGGGGTCTCAATGAACAAGTCTGACTATTATGATCACATATCAGACTCCCTCTCTCAGGTCTCCTCCTGAACATTCCCATGATGCCACTACACTCCAACCATAGGTATAGTCCTACCATAGAGATACTTCTCACTACAGTCCACAATCCATATCAGATACTCTTCAAAGGATGAATCTACACTTAGATCAAAGTTATATATGTCTACCACAAGATAAGGGTCAGGATGATATCTCCATAGCTGCGACATGTAAAACACATCATGCATGGTATTGTAGCATTTTGGAAGGGTTAATCGGCATGCCAATGGACTGAACCTTTCCACCATATCAAATAGCCTGAAAAACCTAGGTGGTAGCTTTCCCTGATTCCTAATACAACATTTCCCCAACCTAGGAGATACCTTAAAGAAAACATGATGACCAAACTAAAAATATAGAGTTCATATCTGATGGTCATAATAATATTTCCTTTGGCTATGCGCAGTAACCAATCACCTCATAATCAATTGAACCTGGTTAGATATCTCATACATGATACTAGGTCCATCCAATTCTTAACTCACTTACCTCCAACCAATAGAGAGATGAATTAAATAGACTTCTATACAAATACTCAAATGGTTCCTTCTAAATCAATTCCTAGAAATTGTTATTATATGAAAAATCCATGAGTACTATATGATTCTTCCATGAACCAACAAAATATAAAACACAATCCGGTAACATATCCTTCAAAACTATAACAGTATGGCCAGATTGACTGTCAATCTAAGGATGATAGTCGATAATCAAAAAAACACATAATCCCAAATCATTTTAAAGAAACCTCTAGAACTAAGATGTAAAACATGGATCTCTATCAGAAATGATACTCCTTAGAAAACTATGTAACTGAACAATATCATGCATGTAAATACTACCCAGATCATCCATAGTGAAGTTATTCCTAATAGATAATAAGTGAACTAACTTTATTAGTTAATATATGAACACTCATATTAAATCATTATTATGGGTTTTCATAGGTAATCCTATCATGAAATCCATAGTTACATCATCCCATTTCCACTTAATAATGGGCGGAGGTCACAAAATCCTGGTAGACCTCTAATGATTGAATTTCACATATTGAAAGTTGAGACATCTCACCAAAAAAATGCACTACCTCCTTCTTCATTCTTAACCACCAGTACTATCTATAGAGATCATAATATATATTTTTCAAACCAGGATGTACCACCCATCTAGAAGATTGAAACTATCTCATTATCTCTTCACACAAGCCTATAGGAACCCATACTTGGCCACAAAAAATAAGAGAATTATTGTTTCCAAGAGACCATCCAGATGGTGGATCCCCACCACAAATAATATCTATCAGAAATAATCCCTCTAGATTAGATAACAGCTCTATCTTGGTCTATTCAAGAAGCATGGGTATGATAGATGTCGAAGTCCTATCTACTCATCCCTAGGGCTCTTGAAAATCTAGATGCATGTCTATAAAGAGTTCCATCATCCACCACTTTTCACAAAATAGCTGCACTGCATTTGTATGTGTATTCCATCTCAAGGAATCAAAAATGAAATTTCCATTGACTATTGTGTAATCCATCTTGAAGTCAAAATATTGTAGATACTCAATCCACCACCTTTTTCGAAGGTTCAGGTCTCAATGAGAAAAGATTTACCTCAGTCTCTTTTGGTCCGTGTACACCACAAAACTCTTACAAAAAATATAGTGTCTCTAGTGTAACACCCCAATCTTCCATGGTACATTTCCCTTTGAATAATGCAATAGATTGCGCTGTACGCAACTTGAAGTTTTAGCACACCACGACAAATCAAACTAGCCATTATGAATAGTAATACCCAATTTTTTAAATTTTTAAAATTTTATTTTTCAAAATGGACTTAATTTTTGGGTTCATAATATCAAAATTATCTTAGGGTGAATTTTTGGTATTTTTCTGAAAACTTTCAATTTTTGATGAATAGTGAAAAACACTGCGTTATTGTTTAAAACTGACTTTTTATTTAAATAATTATTTATTTTATTTTAATTTATTTTAAGTCAAAATATATACATAATACCTATATAAGTTCAATACAATTCATTGGAATCATTTTATAAGAATAGTAGATATATAAAATTTTATTGAACTTTTTACTGTCTTTTACCCACCTTCTAGACGCATTTGCAAATTTGCATAAAACGTAATTTTACCACTTATGTGAATTGAATTTAAAAATTCCGAGAGACAAAATTGACATAATTAAGTAAAATGTGGTTCAATAATATGAAAATAATTTTGGGTGAATAGTAACTTTTGACTTTTATTTACCACTGTTAAAAGTAAATAGGGTAATTAAAGGTAAAAATGATTTTATAATTACCCTAACACATGTACTAATTATATTGGATAATTTTTTTTCGACCAAAATCAACCTTATGAATAAAATATGATACTTTTGGTTCACTTGGATTAGATTAGGACATTTATTATTATTTTATTTAAAGAAGATTTAAAAATGTTAAATTCAAAGTTTAATAACTAAACCATTTTTAATATAGGGTTATACATAAGGTAAATTTGACTATAATTATTCCTTAGAAATATAAAAATATTTAATAAATAATGGTATTTTATTTATAATTTTTAGACATTATATAATTAAATTTATTTATGATACAATGATGATGCAATAATTACCTTATTAATGAAAGATTAAAATAATTGATATTATAAATATCCAAATAAATGTAAATTGAGAGTTATGATGAATTAAACTAATTTTATAGGTTAATATGACATGTTAGGGTTTACTAAATAAATTTTATTTTAAGTAATAAAGTTTTTAGGACTTTAACAAAAATCAAATACTAAATAGTGTCAAAAATGACATAAATGAGTTTTTAAAAAAAGTATTATAGTATTAATTGATATAATATTAATAAAAATATAAGGTTCTTCCAAAGGACTTATATAAGGTTATATATATCAATAATGAACCACTTGGGGTTCTCTTGTATTTTTATAGTTATTTTATTAACCATTTATTATAATAATACAAGAATACATGGTAAAAGTTAAACTATTTAACTAAGAGTTAAATCTAAAAGATAAGGTTAATATGGTGACTTAAACCTGTCTAAAACCGATTTTTTGAGAGTTTTTAGACCCATACCCGCCTTATCCTCAAAATAAACCATTTTTGTGCCATTATAAACTGAATATGATTGTATAATAAAATAATATTTCAAGATTTTCCTAAAGTGACCCTCACCTCTCTTATAAAAGGATACTTCTCCTTATCTCAAAATCACACCTCCAAAACCATTTGTCTCAGACAAAACCTACTAAAATATCCTCCCAAATACCCTAAAATCTAACTAGAGGCTTTACTTTTATCATAAATCCAACCTAAAAAGCCCTTTTGATTAACTCAAAAGGAAACACCCGAAGGAGAGGTAATAATTTCACCATCTATTTCAAAGTTCTTTTCTTCTTCCACTTCCTCTTTTTTTGTTGTTTCTATACCAAAATAATAAATCCATTACCTTATACATACTGTGATGTTATTTTAAATATGGTACAACCATATTCATTATTCTATTCATCCTATAAATGATAAAGTCACCATACATCGTATGTACGACTTACCGTCTCCAGGTCGTGGTGTAGTTTGTCATTCAACACTTCAATGTTTGGATGGGTATAATAATGAGTATAATTGATGTAAATAATATATATAATATGTTAAGTATTATGTATATATTATATATATAAGTCCCCAGCCTTAAACGTTACTTAATCTTGAGATATTTCAAGAATAAACCTTGAAGATCTTTTCAAGTTTAGAGTTTTAGAGAATTAGATCATAAAACTTGCATTACATTCCACATTTAAACAAAGTGGTTACATAAGGATAGTATTCATTTTTCCAATCAATGGAAACATATTTAAAATAAAACATGGATTCTTCCTTGACACTTCCTTGACACTATCATATCATGTACCTTTCGCTTGACCTGTGAAAAACATTTCAAAAACTTGGGATGAGCATTAAAAGCTCAGTAAGGGATATAAAAATATGGAAAGGAAACATGGGTACATATATACATAATAATGAAATCATACTTTACCCATAGAACATAAGCACTTTAACATACCTCATCAAATCATGAATAAATCATAAAAATCATAAGACATAAAGGTAACTTGAGGCATTCATAACATTCTTACGTAGGGAGTAACCCTCTTGGTTACGTTTGGAATACCCATCACAGTATATTCCCTAAATCTCTTCGGAGAAACCTTAAAGTTTCACTCCTTCGCGTTACCCAATGCATTGGAGAGCTATATTGGGCTCACCCACCCTTAGTTTATCACGAAACCCCCCGTCTTCATAATAATACCCAAGAACCTCAACATAATCGTATCACATAAAACATGCATAAAGGAAATATAACATTTCCACCTTTCAATCACAAGATATCAATACAACACATTGATATAAAAACATTATTAAAACCATTTTCAATACCAAAATAAAAGAAAAGTAAAACATGGTATTTATTTTTCTTTTAAAAAAGGTATTGATTTTAGAGGAAGCCGAAACTCAAATAATGGTCACGGCGGCTGAGAAGTCGTTGTCACCGCATACGTACGACAAAAACATTCCCTTTTGTCGTTTAGTAAATGATTAGTATAAAAATAATTCCTTTTGAATAAACATAAAATTCAAAGGGGTTTATACACCGTATAAAAGAAGGTTGTGTATAAAACAAAATGTGCCTCAATGAAAGGAGATTAAGATGAATTCCCATACCTCGGGTCCGACTTGACTCAGTCATTCTTTAATCTCCTGAATAATAAAATTGAGTTAATTTCTACTTGTTTAATAAACTTTTTGAAGTTCATTATTCCTTTTATATCACTTATTGTCATGTCATGAACACTATGTAATTATTTAAGTTAATAAAGGTCGTTTTAACGATCATTGGTACTTGAGTAAAAAATAAACCCTTTATAATTACAAGTTTTTCATGTATACATTATATACAGAATGTTATTCATGATGTAGATATAATATATATCATATATATCCAGTACATGCATGCATTTATAATATTACATAACATTTAGAGGTAAGAAATGAAATGCACCGTTCATGGAGACGGTAAGCCGTACGTACGCATGAACGCTGCTTCCATTTCTATTTCGTATTTTATGAAATGGAATCATAATGATATAAAGGTATATTATAATTCCAGTGTAATATCATATATAATATCATAACTCCATCCTTTATACGTCCCACATATGGTATTAACAAATCAAATCACTTTGAGGGGTGGTAGTCCGCACTTCCTTAAATGAAGATATCGCGTTTATCCATAATGGAAACCATAAAGGTATGCCCAAAATGAAAAATACATAATCTTAAGAAAAACATAAACATATTATATATCATATATAAATATAGTTTCATCTTAATGGCCACCTTTGAAGGTGTTAAAAGAATGTTGAACAATCATTGTTTTGGGAGGCAGAAATTCACCATCCACGGAAACAGTATGTTCTTTAACCATTAGATGTAGGTGTGTGTAAGTGTAGCTCGAATCCTTCTTATAAAAACATCCTAGTATATGGAATATACTGGTTTTGTTACAAAAGAAATGAATAAAAAGAGTTTAGGGGGTTGGAGAAGCAAAATAAAACAAAAGAACACAAGTGAAGACATTACCATAAAATCGGGTAACTCCCTTTGGTTTGAGCTCAAAGGATTCCTTGGGAAGACTTATGCCCAAAGTGAGGCTTCAAGGAGAAAGATAGGGAAGTGGAGAGACAAAATGGGCAGGGTTTGGCTGAGCCAAAGGCTTTGGAAGTGTGGGTAAAGAGGTGGAGGTGGGGGCCTTTTATAAGAGGAGAGGATGGGCACTCTTGGAAAGTAAAGAAATGTTACTTTATTTTAAAATGCGTTTCAGATTCAAAAGGTCCCACATTGATATAATTCGAGGGTAAGGTGATAAGGTTTAGATATCCACCCATCCGATAGGTTTTGGACATGTGTAGGGCATAGATTTTACATTATCGTTTCATTTTATTTAAATCCTTTATTAATGAGGTAATCGATGCATCATCATGATGTCATAAATAATTTAATTTATTTAATGTATAAAAATTATAAAAAAAATTTCATGATGTAGGAAATACCTTTAGCTTTCTAATTAATATTTATAGTAAAAAATATGACTTTTATAAATTCATTTAAAAATTGTTTTAGTAAAACAACTCATGTTTGTGTTATTTTAATTTTAACATTAAATAAAAAGATATTAATGTCATTTTCCTACCAAGTGGCTCCATGGGGTCCCCAAGTTGACCCATGGCTTGTATTGGTCGTCCATGACACATAAAATAAGGGTAGGACATGTGTCTAGGTATTTTCATTTTATTATAATATCATTTTTGCCTTAAATTGCACTAATTACCTCTAATCGCGATTAAGAACTTAAAAGTTACTATTCACCAAAAAATTATTTTAATCTCATTGAACCACATTTTACTTCTTAATGACAACCATGTATATTGGATTTTTGAAAATCAAATCACAGAAGTGGTAAAGTTTCATTTAAACGAAAAATCAGTTTCTTTAACTACCACTTAGTGGTTTCACTATTCATCAAAAATTGAAGTTTTTCAGAAAAATTCCAAAACTTCACCTTAAGCTATATTTGATATTATGAATTCAAAAATGATGTCAATTTTACAAAATTCAAATCATATAAGTTACATTAATTAATTTAATAATTAATTCCCGCTGTCATGACAAATAGCGTGTTTTTATGAAACAATAAGTATCAAAAGATTGACACCAGTTTAAGTCCAATTTCAAAGTGAAATTGATTCCAATGACCACCATTGGATTAAATGGTAAAAATATATTCTAATTTCACTTAAAAACCAATTCAAAATATAATCTAATCATATAAATAAATTAGATTAAAAAGAGGTTTTGAATTAAAATACAACATTTTTCACTATTCATTAAAAAATGAACTTTATCGGAAAAATACAAAAAATTCACACAAAGTAAATTTTGATGTCCCAATAATAAAGAATAATTTTATTTTGACAAACATAGCTTATAAAATTGTCAAAAGATAGATTTAAAAATGGTTTGCCATCAAAAGGGAGTAAAACAATCTTTTAAAAATATTAGTGTATTCCATGCTTAAGATTGGATTCATTCTCATTTTAAGCCTCTAAAACACTATCTAATTCACTAATAGACATAGATAAAAATATCTATTATTCATTACTTACTTGGGATGTTACATCCTTCCCTCCTTTAGAAAATTGCGTCCCCGCAATTTATTTACTTATCGAATAAATGGGGGTACTTATCCCTCATTGCATTTTCAGATTCCCATGTTGCCTTTTCCATCATTTGGTTTTTCCACAAAACCTTTACCTGATTAATCAACTTATTCTGTAACACTTTCTCCCTGTGGTCAAGAATCTGGATCGGTTGTTCCTCGTAAGATAGGTTCTCTTTCAGCTGAACTACCTCTGGACTCAAAACATGAGATGGATTTGGCATGTAATTTCTCAGCATCGAAACATGAAAAACATTGTGTACCTGAGATAAACTCGGAGGTAAAGCCACTAGGTAAGAAACTGATCCAACTCTCTCCAGAAGTTCATATTTTCCAATGAACCTTGGACTCAGCTTTCCTTTCTTACCAAATCGCATCACACTTTTCCATGGTGAGACTTTGAGAAAAACATGATCACCTACCTCAAAAGATAGATCCTTCCTCCTGTTGTCCGCATAACTCTTCTGCCTGCTCTGAGCTGTTCTCATGTGTTTCTGTATCAGCTGAACTTTTTCTGCCAACTCTTCTACCAATTCTGGTCCCATCATCTTTCTTTCACCCACTTCATCCCAAAAAGCTAGAGTTCGACATCGCTTCCCATATAACGCCTCAAATGGTGCCATCTGTATACTGGAATGAAAACTGTTATTATATGAAAATTCAACCAAAGAAAGATGTTGGTCCCAACTTCCTTGATAATCCATAGAGCAAGAACATAGAATATCCTCCAATGTCTGAATTGTTTGTTCTGACTGCCCATTTGATTGAGGATGAAAAGCTGTACTAAAATTTAATTCAGTACCCAACGACTTCTGAAGGCTTTTCCAAAAGTTAGAAGTGAACCTGGGATTTCGGTCAGATACAATGGAGAGGGGAAATCCATGTAACCTGACTATCTCTTTAAGATACAAACGGGAAAGTTGATCTAGGGAAAAAGTATCTCGTATAGAAAGGAAATGATCAGATTTAGTCAAGCGATCAACAATAACCCATATTGCATTATTACCTCGAGGGGTCTTCGGCAATCCCACAACGAAGTCCATGGATATATTCTCCCATTTCCACTATGGAACTGGTAAAGGCTGAAGCATCCCTTTTGGTAACTGTCGCTCTGCTTTAACCTTTTGACATGTCAAACACTTTACAGTAAAATCAAAAATATCTCTTTTCATTCCATCCCACCAGTAATACTCCCGCAGATCTCTGTACATCTTAGTACTGCCAGGATGAACTGAAAACGGAGAACTATGAGCTTCACATAACAACTCTCTCTTCAAATGTGAATCACAAGGCACACACAATCTCTTCCCAAATCTCAAAACACAATCATTATCAATGTTGAATTCAGGCAACTTACCTTTCTGAACCAGCTCTACCTTTTTCTGCAACTCACTGTCTTGCTTTTGTGCTTGCTTGATTCTGTCTGATAGAGAAGATTTCACTGATACCTGAAACAAAACAGAAGAACATCCTGCACCAACAACTTCTATTCCAAAGTTCATCAAATCCTTAACCAAAGGATCACATTCCAAACGCAACATTGCTAATGAAGCATTACTTTTTTGACTCAAAGAATCAGCCACTTTATTTGCTTTTCCCGAATGGTAATGAATTGTATAATCATAATCCTTGATTAATTATAGTCATCTCCTCTGTCTCATGTTCAATTCTTTCTGAGTGAATATATACTTTAAACTTTTGTGATTGGTATATATTTCACACTTTACTCCATACAAATGATGCCTCCAAATTTTTAAAGCGAAAACAACAACAGCTAATTCCAAATCATGTGTAGGGTAATTTACCTCATGAGTTTTCAACTGTCGTGAAGCATAAACAATTACCTGATCATTCTGCATTAGGACACAACCAAGTCCTTTCAATGAAGCATCACTGTAGGTAAAAAACTCCCCATTCCTGGAAGGTAGTGCCAAAACTAGAGCATTCACCAATCTTCTTTTCAATTCCTGAAAACAATCATCACATTCTTTTGTCCAGATAAACTTAACACCCTTCCGAGTTAGCTTATTCATTGGACTAGATAACTTTCTGAATTTACCATAAAATTTCTTTTCTTTTAAGGTTTTCAAAATAACCCTTAAATGTATTTCATGCTCCTATTTACTTTTAGAAAACACCAAAATATCATCAATGAAAATCACCACAAACTTATCCAAGAACTCATGGAAAATTCTATTCATTAAGTCCATGAATACAGCAGGTGCATTGGTTAGCCCAAAATTCATTACTAAAAATTCATAATGGCCATATCTTGTACGAAACGTAGTCTTCGGAACATCTGCTTCCTTTACCTTCAGCTGATGGTACCCCGATCTCAGGTCAATCTTTGAAAAAAACTGAGCTCCCTGGAGCTGATCAAACAAATCATCGATATGAGGCAAAGGATATTTGTTCTTAACAATGATGTTATTCAAGGCTCTATAATCAATGAAAAGTCTCATAGAACCATCTTTCTTTTTAACAAATAAAACAGGAGCACCCCATGGTGATGTTCTAGGTCAAATGAAACCTTTCTCTAATAAATCTTGCAATTGCTCCTTCAACTCTAAAAGTTCAATTTGAGCCATTCGATAAGGGGGTTTTGAAATTGGCTTATCATCAGGAACTAAGTCAACAGTAAATTCGACTTCATGATCTGGTATTATTCCAGGCAAATCATCAGGAAAACATCAGGATACTCATTTACCACTGGCACATCATTAATCTGAACAGTTCCCTTATTTTCAACAATATGTGCACGGTAACATTCATTTCCATATTTTACAAGTTTCTCGGCCTCTTGATAAGTTATCAACAGTAAGGGTTCATTATTGTACACAAACTGAAAGTCTTTCTGAAAAGAAACTTCTTTAGCTCTACAGTCAATCTTAGAATGGTAAATAGAGAGCCAATCCATACCCAGGATAACATCAAACTCTACTAGAGGTAGAATAATAAGGTTTGCAAGTAGGTTCTTGCCACAAATAAGGATAGGAAGATTCTTATAAATTATTTTGACTCAAAATTTCACCCAGGTGTTTTTACCACAAGTTCAGGAGTCATTTCTTGAGATGGTATTCCCATTTTACTAGAAAAGGTTTCAGAGATGAAAGAATGCGTGGACCCCGAATCAAACAACACACTGGCATAATCTGAAAAAAAAAAGAAAGTACCTGATACATCTTCATTTGATGGCTCGACATCTGCTGAAGTAGTTGCAAAGGATTTCACCACCCCTTTCTGCTTGTAGTCTAACTGCTTCCCATCACTCAAGCTCTTTATCGGACACTCGTTTGCATAGTGACCCATCTCATTGCACTTAAAACATTTCACTAACTGTAAATAAAATTTGTACTTACCATCACCTTGATCTTTTTTAGTGCAATCACGAGCCTTATGTCCCATATTACCACATCAGTAGCACTTTCCAGAATTCAGAAGACATTCTCCAGCATGCCTTTTACCACATTTATCACAAACTAGAAACTTAGTTTTCTTACCATCATACTTTTTTGAAGAATTCTTCCCTTTCTCCTGCCACCTAGGTCTCTTCTTTTTCTAGTTGTTATAGAACACTTGATCATTGGTAAACTCCATTTCCACCTTATCAGCACATCAAACAAGCTTTTCATAACTTTTAAACTCACGATAAGCTAATGCACTTCGATATTTTGGTTTTAATCCTGAGTAAAAACAATTGATTTTACTATCAAGGTCTCGGATAAAATTTGGAGCATACCTTTCCAATCGAGTGAACCTCTCTTCATAGGCAGCCACTAAGTCTTCCTCTTGCCTCAATTCCAATAATTGTTTTTCCATCCTAAGTTGAACAGCCTTAGGAAAATACTTCTCAAGAAACATACCTTTGAATTCATCCCAGTCAAGAGCATCAATCTCATCAGCGTCCCTGATATTTTTAACCATCGACCACCAATGATCTGCCTCACCCTCCAAACAGTAAATAACAAGACTAACCTTTTGATTTTCTGAACACCCCATGACATCAAAAATCTTCTCCAGTGCTTTAATCCACTCTTCAGCCAACACAAGGTCAGATGATCCTCTAAATGATGGGGGATGTTGCCTCATGAAATGTTCCACCACTGACATGTTCCTCTATGGTTGATCTGGCTGATCTCATGCATGGATACCACCTCCATTTATCACTTGAGTCAACTGCACCATTACTGCAACAAACTGTTCAGTTCCAATTTCGACCATCTCAGGATGCTGATTCAGAAGGTTATTTCCTTCTGTATGCCTTCCTAGAACTGCTTCCCTATTTCCTCTACGGAAAACCATTCTGAACAAAAATGTCTTAGATGAAGCAACATGGTAATCTTCAAATGCTATATCACTTCAATTTGACCATAAAAAAAATATTTTTAGATAATCATTTAATAAAAGTCTAACTCCTAAAGTTATCTAAACCGACCTTTGATACCAAATATAAGGCCCCGACCTTAAACATTACTTAATCTTGAGTTATTACAAGATTACACATTGAGGATCTTTCCTGGTTTATAGTTTTAGAGAATTAGACCATAAAACATGCATTACATTCCACATTTAAACAAAGTGGTTACATAAGGATAGTATTCATTTTTCCCATCAACGGAAACATATTTAAAATAAAACATGGATTCTTCCTTGACACTTCCTTGACACTATCATATCATGTACCTTTCGCTTGACCTGTGAAAAACATTTCAAAAACTTGGGATGAGCATAAAAAGCTCAGTAAGGGATATAAAAATATGGAAAGGAAACATGGGTACATATATACATAATAATGAAATCATAATTTACCCATAGAACATAAGCACTTTAACATACCTCATCAAATCATGAATAAATCATATAAATCATAAGACATAAAGGTAACTTGAGGCATTCATAACATTCTTACATAGGGAGTAACCCTCTTGGTAACATTTGGAACACCCATCACAGTATATTCCATAAATATCTTCGGAGAAACCTTAACGTTTCACTCCTTCGCATTACACAATGCATTGGAGAGCTATATCGGGCTCACTCGCCCTTAGTTTATCACGGAACCACCCGTCTTCATAATAATGCCCAAGAACCTCAACATAATCATATCACATAAAACGTGCATAAAGGAAACATAAAATTTCCACCTTTCAATCACAAGATATCAATACAACACATTGATATAAAAACATTATGAAAACCATTTTCAATACCAAAATAAAAGAAAAGTAAAACATGGTATTTATTTTTCTTTTAAAAAAAAGGTATGGCTTGTAGATGAAGCCGAAACTCAAATAATGGTCACAACAGTGGAGAAGTCGTTGTCGCCGCATACGTACGACAAAAACATTCCATTTTTTCGTTTAGTAAACGCTTCGTATAAAAATAATTCCTTTTGAATAAACGTAAAAGTCAAAGGGGTTTATACACCTTATAAAAGAAGGTTGTGTATAAAACAAAATATGCCTCAATGAAAGGAGATTGAGACGAAGTCCCATACCTCGGGTCCGACTTGACTCGGTCGTTCTTTAATCTCCTAAATAATAAACATGAGTTAATTTGTACTTGTTTAAGAACCTTTTTAAATTTCATTATTCCTTTTATATAACTTATTTCCATGTCATGAACACTATGTAATTATTTAAGTTAATAACGGTCATTTTAACGATCATTGGTACTTGAGTAAAAAATAAACCCTTTATAATTACAATTTGTTCATGTATACATTATATAAAGAATGGTATTCATGATGTAGATATCATATATATCATATATATCTAGTAAATTCATGAATTTATAATATTACATAACATTTAGAGGTAAGAAATGAAATGCACTGATCATGGAGACGGTAAGCCGTACGTACGCATGAACACTGCTTCCATTTCTATTTCGTATTTTATGAAATGGAATCAAAATGATATAAAGGTATATTATAATTATAGTGTAATATCATATATAATATCATAACTCCATACTTTATACGTCCCACATATGGTATTAACGAATCAAATCACTTTGAGGGGGCGGTAGTCCGCACTTCCTTAAATGAAGATATCACGTTTACCCATAATGGAAACCATAAAGGTATGCCCAAAATGAAGAATATAGAAGCTTAAGGAAAAAATAAACATATTATATATAATATATAAATATAGTGTCATCTTAATGGACACCTTTGAAGGTGTTAAAAGAATGTTGAACAATCATCATTTCGGGAGGCAGAAATTCACCATCCACGGAAACAGTATGTTCTTTAACCATTAGATGTAGGTGTGTGTAAGTGTATCTCAAATCCTTTTTATAACAACATCCTAGTATATGGAAGATACTGGTGTTTTTACAAAAGAAATTAATAAAAAGAGTTTAGGGGGTTGGAGAAGCAAAATAAAACAAAAGAACACAAGTGAATACATTACCTTAAAATCGGGTAACTCCCTTTGGTTTGAGCTCAAAGGCTTACTTGGGAAGACTTCTTCCCAAAGTGAGGCTTCAAGGAGTAATATAGGGAAGTGGAGAGACAAAATGGGCAGGGGTTGGCCGAGCCAACATCTTTGGAAGTGTGGGTAAGGAGGTAGAGGTGGGGGCCTTTTATAAGAGGAGAGGAGGGGCACTCTTGGAAAGTAAAGAAATGTTACTTTATTTTAAAATGAGTTTCAGATTAAAAAGGTCCCAAATTGATATAATTCGAGGGTAAGGTGATAAGGGTTTGAAATACACCCATCCAATAGGTTTTGGACATGTTTAGGTCATAGATTTTACATTATCTTTTCATTTTATTTAAATCCTTTATTAATGAGGTAATTGTTGCATCATCATGATGTCATAAATAATTTAATTCATTTAATGTATAAAAATTATAAAAATAATATCATGATGTATGAAATCTTTTTATATTTATAATGAATATTTAAAGTCAAAAATAAGACTTGTATAACCCCATTTAATTTTTTTTAGTAAAACAACTCATGTTTGTGTCATTTTAATTTTAACATTAAATAAAAAGATATTAATGTCATTTTCCTACCAAAGTGGCTCCATGGGATCCCCAAGTTGACCCATGGATTGTCTTGGTCAGCCATAACACATCCAATAAGGGTAGGACATGTGTCTAGGTATTTTCGTTTTATTATAATATCATTTTTGCCTTAAATTTCACTAATTACCTCTAATCGCGATTAAGAACTTAAAAGTTACTATTCACCAAAAAATTATTTTAATATCATTGAACCACATTTTACTTCTTAATGACAACCATGTATGTCGGATTTTTGAAAATCAAATCACAGAAGTGGCAAAGTTTCATTTAAACGAAAAATCAGTTTCTTTAACTACCACTTAGTGGTTTCACTATTCATAAAAAATTGATGTTTTTCAGAAAAATACCCAAACTTCACCCTAAGCTATATTTGATATTCTGAATTCAAAAATTATGTCTATTTTACAAAATTCAAATCATATAAGTTACATTAATTAATTTAATAATTAATTCCCGCTGTCATGACAAATAGCGTGTTTTTATGAAACAATAAGTATCAAAAGATTGACACCAGTTTAAGTCCAATTTCAAAGTGAAATTGACTCCAATGACCACCATTGGATTAAATGGTAAAAATACATTCTAATTTCAATTCAAAACCAATTCAAAAGAGAATCTAATCATATAAAAAAATTAGATTAAAAAGTGGTTTTGAATTAAAATACAACATTTTCACTATTCATTAAAAAATGAACTTTATCAGAAAAATACGAAAAATTCACACAAAGTAAATTTTGATGTCCCAATCATAAAGAATAAGTTTATTTTGAAAAACATAGCTTATAAAATTGTCAAAAGATAGATTTAAAAATGTTTTGCTATCAAAAGGCATTAAAACAATCTTTTAAAAATATTAGTGTATTCCATGCTTAAGATTGGATTTATTCTCATTTTAAGCCTCTAAAACACTATCTAATTCACTAATAGACATAGATAAAAATATATATTATTCATTACTTACTTGGGATGTTAAAATATACCATCTAATTACATATGATTTCACATTCAATTGAATGATATTTTCACTCATGCGTACGTACGGATTACCATCTCCACGAATGCAATGAAATTCATTCCCCATCGTAACCATTCAAAAATAATTTTCATTTTATGGTTATAAATAATGTTTAGGAACATAATATAATTCAGGATATGAATAAAATACATCCTATCCATAATAAACATTACTTATGTAACAAAATATATAAAGGAAAATGAATATGTTAACATCCAAAACAATGATACTACTGAAATATTATTAACAAATAAATATTAGAAGATCATATATGATATCATATTTATGTATTTGGTTCTTGTATAATTTAATAACAATTATTTAACTATTATAAATGAGGTTAACATACCCTCTATCAAGGAAAATTATAAGGTAAGGGTTAATTCTATAATCTCTTCATTATCCAAGGTTATTTATACGTGAGTATCTACTGGGACCTCTTTATCATCCACATCTGTGTTTCTTAAAAATTTATTTCAAAACATTTTTACTATTTACTAAACTATGGATTAAATTCATTTATACCCTTGTTTTAATTTTTATAAATTTTTTATAAAGGAATCTTTCCGTCGTTTTCCAAACAAGGTCCT
The DNA here is from genome assembly GCA_963277665.1 of Viscum album. Lineage (NCBI taxonomy): Eukaryota > Viridiplantae > Streptophyta > Magnoliopsida > Santalales > Viscaceae > Viscum > Viscum album. The sequence continues at coordinate 1,548,580,640 of OY728150.1, forward strand.
TTACGACCTTTTTGAAAAAATTAATAAAAGAATGTTTTTTTAACTTATACAGTGGTTGCGACTATTTTATGAAATTATAACACCTTTGAAGCTTCCCTTAAAATATTATAGTAATATTTTAAAAATAAATGTTTTCTTTTATAATTACATGACTTTTAAATGATTTCAAAATAGAAAGATATATTTCTCTCAAACAGTTTTGATTTCATCTATGTCAACATCCTTTGATGTATTTTACACTTGTTTGAAGTTGATTTATTATGATACAATCTTATATATTTTATTGAAGGTTTTGTGATATGTTTGACTGTGGATGTGTTATTTTTGGACCATTCATTGTTTATGGTTAAATTATTAACATTTCATATGCTAGTTTTAATACGAATGTTTATGTTATGTTTCAACCTTTTCATATGAGGAATACATTGAACTTAGTAAGTGATGGGTGGAGCCCACTATATCTCCTTGATGCAACGGTAGGTCTCATGAGACAAACTAGTGTCATGGAACAAGGCCTTTACAAAATCTTATTTGTAGTATTGGCACGAGGCCTTGACTATGTGGTTATGATGTCCGGCATTATACATTCTATCATTATGAAATTGGTTGTTGATATTAAATGTGATTATTTGACTAGTAGAATATCCATGTGAATAATTAAATGAAATTATTTGTTTTATCTTTTCCATTTTATACAGAATTTTAAGTTTAATAGGATTTTGTTTTAGTCTTATACATTTCGTTAAATGTTTATGCTTATTTATGAAAGTTTTCTCTATATTTTTATCCTTACTTTGCATCTGATTTCACCCCTTTCTATGTTTTATTTTTCCTAGGATGTGAAGAAGTATTTTATGGTTGACCTGCAGGGATAGGATAAGGGATATAAGTGTGTTCAAAGGGGAAAAAATGTTGTTGTTGTTTTTCATGATGTAGAGTAAAACTTATGTATGTATCTAGTACTTCCAAGGCTATAAAACTAATCAGTATTTTGAGACTTGATCTCTTGTGATAATGCCAATGTTATGTAATAATGCAATGACTCTAGGTAACTAGGGTCGGAGTGTTACATCAAGCATCTCTAGGAATGTACCACCACCAATAAATCTAGATCATGAGTAGGATAATTTTTCTCATGCGGTCTCAGATTTTTGGAGCCATAAGCAACCACTCGATCCTCCTGCATCAAAACTGCTCTAATTCAAACTCTGGATACATCACAGTACATAGTATAGTCTTAACCAAGAACAATTAAAGTGAGTATAGGTACTAAGGTTAGACTAACTTTCAATGACTAAAAATATCTCTTATAAGAATCTAACCAAACAAACATCACCCCCTTTTTTTCATCCCTGACATCGGTACTACCAAATGGGAGAAGTCCTGGATAAAGTGCTAATAATAACCTGTGAACCTAGAAAACTCCAAATATTGAAGACATTCTTGGGTCGCTCCCAATATAACACAACTGTAACCTTCTATGGGTCCATTGAAAGTCCTGCCTCTGAAATGAAATTTCCTTATAAGTTCACTTTATCAATCCAAAAACTACATTTGGTTAGATTTACATAAATTTAATTCTCTATCAATGTAATCAAGATGATGTCAAGATGTTGGGAATGATCATATACTAACTAGAAGTACATAAAGATTTCACTTATAAAAACTACTACAAAATGATCTATAATAGGATGGAAGATATGATTCATCAAAACCATGAATACCGTTGGTTTGTTCATCAAACCAAACAACATCAATATAAACTCATATAAGCCATAACTACTCCTAAAAGTAATTTGAGGTATGTTTGATGGTTTCACCCTCAACTGGTGGTATCCTGATCTCAAATCAATCTTGGATAAGATCTTATAACCTCTTAGCTCATCGAAGAGATCATTGATATGATGAAGGGGATACTGGTTCTTAATCAGTATCTGGTTCAGTCTTTGATAATCCACACATATAAACAAAATACCATCAGAATTCTTAGTGAAAAGAACTAGAGAAACCCAAGGTGATGTAATAAGCTATATAAAATCATTAGCTTCAAAATCTTCCAACTGAACTTTCAACTACCGAAGCTCTGATGGTGATATCATGTAAGGAAAAATAGAAACCAGCTCTACTCCTAAAAACAACTCAATCATGAACTCAATATATCTCTTAGTTAGAAATCCATGAAACTATTTAGTAAAGAAATCCTGAAAATGGACTACCATTGGAGGAAAATAATCTTATAATATTCCACCATTATCTAGAATAAGGCTTTCTATCAAGCTCATGAGATAATCCAATATGCATTGAATTGGGCCTGTATGACCAGCCTGAAGATCTCACTCACCCTAATGAGAATAATTGCATCCTTATAGATATTTAAATATAACCCTCCTTCGATGAAAGTAAATTTTATCTAGGTATAGAAATAGCCAATCCATACCAAGAATCAAATCAAAACTTGTCATTTCTAGTATGAATGTCTCCAAAAACAAAGTAACCACCAATTTCTAGAGAACATGTCTTGTAACATTTGATATTCTCTGAACGCACTTCCAATGGTGCATCAATGGTAAAAAAACCATCCAATATTTCCACAACCAAGCCCAACTTTTTTTCAAAAAGAGCAGATAAAAAGGAATGTGATGCTCATATATCAAAAAAAATGAAAGTAACGATAGATTATATAAGAATTATACATCTAACATTAGAAGGTCCTTTATCCACAATAGTTGTAGTATATTTCATAGTGTATAGATAAATTGTCCCTCTACCTTTGACTGTAATCTAACTCCCTAAAGCTATTCTCTCGGCCTGATACTACTACTCTTACATTGAGGTACCAAGTCCTCTACCTTGGCCTGAACATCCTGTGGAACTCCATCTACCTACTATGGGGTAGTTTCATTCTTCCCAGACTCTAGAACCTATCATGATATCCTTCCACTACTCTACTGTGAGAAGTTCATACAAAATTTTTGGAGATTATCTAACTTTCCACAAGCATGGAACTCTAAAGCGGGGTATGGGCACTGAGGCCACTTGTAGACAAAATTTCCACAGTAATAGCACTGTAATGGAACATGGTCCTGAGATAGATTCCCAATACCCTAACTTTTCTTCCCATTTTTTCCTTGGAAATGACTATCATAGTGGTGCTCCTTTCCACCAGATGAAGATCTCCTAGTTTTCTCTAATAAAATAGGCTGATTTCTTCTTGGGGCCTCTCTTAGATTCCCTTCCATGATGAGTGTCTGATTCATCACATACAAAAAGTTACTCAAGTTAAATAAGTTCACCTATGACCTTATATCATAGCAAATCCCATCCTAAAAATCTACCACCCTTGTAATCTCATTAGTTTCTAAGGATGAAGTAAAGTGCTATAGGTTGGTGAGGCGTCTCGTGTAGCCCATCATTGACATTCCCTCCTATATCATATGTATAAACTCATGATATTTATCATCCCTAAACATATATAGATAAAAGTGGATTGGGAACTTCTCCTCTATGTACTTCCAATACAACTCCTACTCCTACCTGGCTTGCTCTATATTATCCCACCAATGCTTGGTAGGTCCACAGAGCATATACGTAGTAAGATTCACCATCCTATATGTGGATGTATTTAGGTTCTTTAAGATCATCTGAATTGACTTGATCCAGAACTAAAATTTTTGGGGTCCTCCATCTCCAGTGAACAAAGGTAGATGTTGTAGTTGAAACTCTATTGTTAGATCAAACATCAAAAGAATAGTGTGAATAGTATCCATTTCCATGGATCGCATGACCCTTAAGAAGATGTCGTGAATATGAACATCCATATGATCTTTAAGAGATATAGAAAGATCTGATTTAGTTTCATTAGGAGTATGTTGATTTCCAATCTCTTAACACTCAAATCAAAGATGAAGAGGGGGAATTTTCTCTATAATAAAAATACACTCCTTATAACATTGGCTAAAAACAAGGTCAAACTCAACTAGAGGAAACAAAAGAGAACCAATGACTCATAGTCCCTCTAAACATGGATTAAAAGTGTTTTAGCATGAAATAAAACTTCATTTATTCCCATTTATCAAATATACCAGGTATCACATTTCAAAGTTTATACAGGTTAATATATCACATGTAATAAATATATCCCTATCATGAACAATGCAAGTAAAGATATATCCCTATGTGCCCATCATGATACAAGCATACTAATCTCATTCCATATCAGGCCATGATTAGAAATATAAAGAAACAATAATATCACACAACATGTGAATCAACCTTGGTGAAATAACATCAAATATTAAAAGAGAACATCATGAACAGTAATCACATCCCTGGTCACCTTGGTTTCCTCCCATACATGGGTTAGCTTCTCCCATGAATAATCTCATTACCAAGTTCCAAAACATCCTAGTCTCATTTATACCTTTAGTAAATAGTAAATTGATAGAAAATAAAATCCTAAGCTTATGTGATACCAGTTTGTAACATCCCCTGATACGACAATCTCTCACATGGATAAATCAGGTTGGTTATGGGACCTCATGTGTGCCCCTCCATATGCCATAGGTTTCTGACTAGTAGCAGGGGTGTGATGATATAGTGGGGAGACTATACCCCCTAGCACAGAGTTATAATATAGCATAAATAAACAAGTATGAATAAATATCAGAGTAACAGAAATAGTGGAAACAATGCAATATACAACTAGGATGTACAAGGAGGAACCAATAAACTAATAATGATGAATCATGTAATGACAAGCTGAAATTTATCTAAATTTACAATTAAAAAAATTATAAATATAAGAATAAGATGACATAAAATAAACTCAAAATACCCTAGTCCTGAAGCCCATGTTAGTCCCGTCTCCAAACTCTATCCCATCTAGCAAGCAACAATCAACAATAAGGTCCCTTTCCCATGTCAAAATTTTTATCCATGTAATATACTTGAGTACCAAACGATGACCTAAATAGAGTGTGAGTAAAACTCAGTAGGTCAACAACACCATTTCTAAAAAAATCTAGTATATTAATAAGTTCATGCAATAAAGAAATAAACAGGTGTATTAATTGATCAATTAATACAATACATAAATCAACCTACTTCAACACCATGCTAGAATGTCTCTGGGCATGTAGAATAACCATTCCAACCATAACCATAAACCATTTCATAAACAAACAACTCTGAGAAACCCTCTGTATAAGAATTTAAGCCTAAAAGAAAATCCCTATATATAAGAATTTAATCATCAACTGGGCCAATCCTGCTATATAAGAGTCATAACATCAATTGGGCCAAGACCACAATATAAGAATTTCACCCTCTAGGTAAATACCTATATATAAGAATTTCAACATCAACAATCCAACACCTCTATATAATAATTAAAACATAAAACTAGGAGAATCCCGCTATATACTCATTACACCACAGAATGCAACAAGTTATAATAGTAAGGATATCACAATATCACTTTATAAGAATTAATGGTTAATTCTGAAAATTACCACTTGTATTTCAATTACACTGTCATTTATATATCAAATCATTAACAATCAGATCAATAGCCTATAATATATTACCAAAGTGATTCTATATCAGGAAATCACCTGAACTCTCATGTCATTCTAAACACACTTTAAACCATTAGAAAATTCACTATTTATCCAGGGTCTGTTCACCCAATGGGTAGCCACAAGCTAGGTAACAATACCATTGAATCCAAAGGGATCCAAGGAATAATACAATACCTGATTTACCATCATTCCTAATTGAATTAATTAATGCACATGTTGTCTCGGTACAATCATAATATTTCACATACTTAACAATTAAATAGGATATAGGTTTAGGTTTAGACCACCAACATTTAACTAGTGATTAAGAAATGATTCCAACTAGAATAACCAACAAAAATAGTGGTGAGGAAGATCACAAGAAAGAAAATAGATCTAAACACAATGATATCAAAACACATAACCACTATGGTCAGAATATTTACACCACAACAATAGAGACCAACATAGAAGAGTAGAAAACCTAATCAAAATAACTCACTAGGGATAAAATGCATGACGGGGACATCCATAACTGATGTAAGGGCTCCCAAACCACTTAGAGTCATATAGGGATCGATAGAGAATGGGATGCATTGAATAAAATGAAATAATCATATGTATTTCGCACTTAAAATCACTAGAGATGATAAATACATGGTGTGTAACCCTATTTCACACTGTTTATTTATTACTTAAGAGTTATGCTGAAAAACCCATTGTCTCATATTAATTTAAACTTTCTTGAACATTACACATCATGTAATGTGGATTCATGGCATGTGACCAGTTTATGCTATGCACTAGTTCACAGCTTATGCTCATTTTATGGAATCTTCTTGATGGAAGTTACACATCGTGTAATTCATTTACATGACATGTAAAGACCCTATAGATATATTTAAGGGAAGATTCTTTAAAAGTTACCAAATTACCTCTAATTCCTTCCAAACTCCTAGAAAAACATTGTAATCCCATTTAAAATATTTATAACCGATCTCTATTAATTCAAAAAAATATACATCCCCAAACTTTGGTTTATTTTACCCAATAAGGCTCTCCTTGTCTGAATGATACTCGACCAAAAAGATTTTAAAAAAATAAGAAAGACCCCACCAAAAGAGGTTCAATGAAAAATTCAAATAAGGATGTACTTGGAAAATGAATGGATATTACAGTGATCAAAACATGTATACTCGGTAGGATCCTCCTCAGAACCTCACATGAAAACGTGAGAAAATAATACTAATTCTATAGTGAGTAAAGAGTAGAGAAAACATACTCTTATTATGTGAACTACCCAATCCCAACCACACCAAGGCTCACTCACCAAGTAACACATCCAATGTAGTAAGATAATATCAAAATAAAATAATTTAGCATGCCCTACAACCACTTCCCCAAGGGTTTTTGGCTCTCACACCCCCAAAATTTGATGTATCATTCTCCCATACCTTCAATTTTTATGTGGTTAAAACAAAAAACTTTCCCACCCCAACCTACACTTGATCTTAACATCTTGTGGTAGAATCATTTTGCAACGACATCAAATCATAAGTCCAGAGTAGCTGGGTATTATGAACACGAAGGACACCAAACTTTTTCCCTTCTTCTACCATGCACGACCCCCACAAAACATCACATTGAATACTGCCTCCAATTGGGAATCCATCATCACTAAGAATTTCCACTAACTAAGCCATCGTCACTACACATCACTACTAACTAAGTCATCATCACTAGAAATCATCACCAGCTAAGCCTTCATTACTATAAATTGCCACCAATTGAGTCTTTATTATCAAAGTACCTAAGCTAAAGATAGATAAGGGGAGATTGGGAGTCATCCATATCCTCTAACCAACTTGGATGTTGGAAAAAACATCTGAAAGTGAAAAAATTTAGGCATTGGTAATGTTTCTCCCAGGTATATGGTAATAATAGACTAGAGGGTGGGTGAATAGTCCATTGAAACGTTTAACACAAATAATCAATTGAAGTTTTAATATTTAATAAAGAAACAGTTTATTGTAGAGTTTGGAATATAATTTAGTGGATATAAAATATAAATGCAGTATTTTTATAGTATTTTGGATCACCAAGATCCTAATTTACTCTTAAATATTCTCTACTCAGCAAGAAGATCAGTACCCATTGAGAAAACTCACTTTTAAAGGCATGGTAATCTGTTTACAAAGCTTTACTTTCATAATACCCAGGGGAACAAATAACATGGATTTTTGTAGGAGTCACAAACTATGCTAATGTAACTTTTGTTTTAGAGTATCAAGCTAAGGACCTTCATTTTGGTTGGTAGAATAACCAATAATAGACTTTATTGTTATTGTGAAAAGCATAAACCGATGCTTATAATTACAAACAAATGAAATAAAAAATTACATAGTGAAAACTAGAAAACAATGAAGATAGTGATAGAGAAAAATATGTAGAAGTTGATGCAATTAGATGATCTATAACCACTTCAACATTAGAGAGACAAACATTAAAGTTCCTTTAAGATTGTACCAATAAAATAGTAATCATATAATATCTCAACCATGTGTCAATTTGGTATCCCACTGTATGTCAAAGTCTTTATTTATAGAAAAATCACCAATAAATATCAAGATACTTTGATTCTCATTGTGCACGAGTTTCATAAATTCATCATTACCATTAAATTGTTAGAAATAAAAAAATATAAAATCACGTCGTTACCAGTTTAAACGTCACGCATAATTAATGAATAATTTTGAAATGAACTAATTACTATATTGAAATAATTTACATAACTTCCAATATGAATGTTAGTATATATCATAGTTTTTAAAATAAAAATAATAATAATAACTACTCTCACAAAATTTCAGTAAATCATTAATTTAGGAATATATAAAATAGAGAAAAAATAATTTGTAACTTATTAATTCCATAAATACTTCCCATGATATTTGTCTACCAAAAAATTTTCAATATAGTCATCACATTATACATGTTTTTTAAAAAGAAATGAAATAGTTAATATAAATTTAATAAACTTGTAATTTATAAAAATTTGAAAACATTACTAAAATAGAGCATCATTACACATAAACTGTATGTGTTTTTGTATAATGAATTTACGAATTTTTTAATCAAACATCTAATAATATTTTTTTGAAATATATAACTAGTTAATAAATTAAAATAACAATTAAAATATTTTCTATATATTTCAAAAATTAAAAAATAATATTGGTTGAGATTGTGCAATTTTGTTATAGTCACATATTTTATAACTGATGGAAGCATGTGCTTGCTACTGCTACTGCTAACATAAAGGATCCAATATCTCTATTTTCTTGTTATTTAAACTATATATGATACTAATACAACTACTTTGGAGTGTTGTTACCATCAATAAAAAGTAGATATACTGTTGATATAGAGGATCTTCCACTACCATTCATAATTTTATTCCACTACCATAAATATTTTACTTCAACTATCGTTGGTTGTGTATACTACAACTACTATTGTGAAGAGGTTAGATACTACCATTACTATTTAAAAAATAGAATTGTTACTATAGAGAAGAAGAAGTAAACCTTCTACCATTATAATAGCTATCGTTGATGGTCAAATATATTACCATCACACCCTAGGACAATGCTTCTACTATCGGTAAAAATGTGAAGCCGCTACCATTCAAAAGATGGAGTTGATATCTTTTGAAAATTGTCCTCTTATAACCCGAATAATTTTTTTTACCTAAATAGGTTACTTAGGAAACTATTTCCCAATATACCCCAGTTTTTCTATGCTTGGTAAAACTATTTCCAAAAATTTTGTTGATTTCCCTTCCTATCACATAAAATTTGGGGTATATTGAGAAATAGTTTCACAAGTACCCTATTTAATAAATTTGTGGAAAATTGTCAGTATCTTTTACTAGTATTGACGAAAGTGCTAACATCCAATAAAGAAGAAGAGATACCAATGTCATTGTTAGATACTCTAAGGATGCAGAGCTATAAGAGCTTATGCTCAAGAAGAGTCGAAGCTGTGAAGGTGGAAAATGAGTTTCAACCTTGAGGTTACCATGCAAGCATGAGGAGGAAGAATGAAAGTGTTGAAGCACCTGATCATGAGCATGAGGACATGCTAAAGTTATGTTACATGGAGCTGGTTGAGATATTGGTGTTGTGCTAGAGGATGAGTGAACCAGGTACTTCCGTGCAAGACAAGAGAGCGAGGAGCATGGATACTGAAGAAAACCAGAAGCTATCGTGGTTTTCCAATGTAGTCATGAAAATAAACCTGATGCCATTATAAAGAACTTTCTAGTTCTATTATTAATGAAACCTGAGATGAGTTACAATTGTCAAGGAGAGGCTTCCGTGAACTTTTGTTTGCGCTACTGGTGGTAGTAACGTCATGGACAGAGGAGTGGCTGTTTCTGCGGAGAAGACGAACCAGGTGTGATATACAATATATATATATAACAATATATACATATAACGATAAATAAAATATATATAAAAAGATATTTAAATATATATACAATTTTAATAAAATCAAAAACAAAAATAATATCTGTTAAAAATAACACATGAATATTAAAACGATATTCTTACATATGATAAAAATAATTTAAACATTAAAATATAATATAAAACTAAATTAAACAAAATTATAAACACCCTAAAACATATAAAATATGAAAACATGTTAAAATAATAAACACACACACATAAGATATAAATATGAAAACATATGATCATAAAATCACATTATTTTAATTTAAAACACAAATAATTAGTTATGAAATTAATGTGAGGTAATTTATAATTAACAAAACACAAAAAAAATTATCAAGATCGAACATAAAAACTCTCCCCATTTTTTTAATTTTTTAAACCAAACATTTATTTAAATTTTCAAAAATTTCTCCTACTTTTTGAAATTTATCAAAAATGTAAAATAAAAAAATATATAAATCTCCAAAACACTTAAACATTATTTTTTTTAAAAAATATTCCTATTGAATAATAAACAATTATAAATATCCATATTTGTACATATTAAGAATTTTTATAAATAAATGGTGAAAAATATTCATAAAACTCCCCTGTATAAATGCATATATAATATTAATATAATTAATACATGCATGTAAAATGTTAACAATAATTAATCAAAATATTATGCTTCTATCATACCAAGTTCAAACTTTGTTTTCTCAAACCCTACAAAATCCAATAGTTTAGTCAATATGTCAGCAAATTGTTTTTTAGTTCGAGAAAACTATAAACTAGTATATCTATTATTTACATGATTTCTTAGAAAATGAAATGAAAATTTAATAATTTTTTTGGGAGTTTTGGAAAGGATTTTTAAAAATTGAAATAACACTATAATTACCATATAAAATTGGAATTTTATTAAATATAATATTAAAACCACATGAATCACTACTACCGATATTCCCTTTAATAGCATTCAAAAATGATTTTAATAGCACTAAAAAACATTGTTAATTGCAACATTATTAAAGGTGGGGGTTCCCCTTTATCATAACTAGTTTAGCGCTGATAAAGGCCCCATTTTTTGCATTGTACTGTTTGTATAATATCAAACTGCATCAACCTCTTGTACAAAAAAAACATACTTTAGCCTCCTATACACAAAATATATAATTTAATTGAAATAAATTTTACAACATGAATTCAAAAAAACAGTACTATATACATTTCAAACAATGTTTTTTATAATGAAATTTACAATTACTACCCACAAACAATTTAAAACATTAATCTTTGTCTTTTCCACCCATGATCCCTTCTGAAAAAGGTCCACCCATGCTATCCATTGCTGAAAAAACCACCTAAACTTGAGAAAAATAATCCACCTATATAAGAAAAAAAATCTTATGTTAGTGATATTATAAAGAAATAAATTAAACATTAATATGAATTAATACATTAAAAAAATTTCAAATCTAAATAAAAAAACACTTAGAGTTATAAAAGTCACACCATGAATTGTATTAAAGTACGGTTGATTCCTATACATCAAAAATGAGGTATAGATCTTTTTCATAAAGTATCAAAACAATTTGAATGTGTTTTCTAAGTTTTGAGTATGTAACTTATTATTTTTAATAAAATCAATTTCAATTTTAAATAAAAAAACATTTGAAGTTATACTGGTCACACCATGTGTGGGATTGAGGTGAACCTAATTTCTATACATCTCAAATTACTTAAGTATCATTGTCCTAATGTATCAAAAAAATCCGAATGCGTTTTCTTGGTTTTCAGTATATAACTTGTATTTTCTACTAAAATGTCATTTCAAACTGGAAATACACAGTTTCAGTGATACAGGTCACATCATGTGTCGATCTAATGTGAGACTGCTTCCTACATGTAACAAATGACATATGAATTGTTTTCCCAAATTATCGAGAAAATTATAGTGCATTTTCTTGGTTTTTAGTGAGTAAAACATGTTTTGATCTAGAATATCAATTTTAAATTGATAATGGTCACTTTGAGTTATAATAGTCACACCGTATGTCAGATTTAGGTGAGGGTGATTCCTACACATCACAAATGACTCATGGAATATTAAACTAAATTATTAAAACAATCCTAATGCATTTTTTTTAGTTTTTTGTATTTCACCTTTTCTTTTTACTAAAATTAATGTCAATTTAAAATAAAAATATGCACTTGGAGTCATACCGATCAAACCCTGTGTCAGATTAAAGTGAGAGTGATTCCTAAACATAAAAAATGATTTATGAACCATTTTCCAAAAGTATGAAAATACACTAAAAAATATTTCACTTTTTCCAATAGGAACATATTTGTTGGTAAAAGTGTATTTTTTGGTAAAATGTTTTACCAACATATATGTACCTGTCACTAAACTGTTGGTAAAAAATCTATTGCTAAATGTTTTTTATGACAGATAAAATAGTTTTGTTGCAATTATAATAATACCGACAGATAATATATATGTTAGTTAAAGTGTTTAGCAACAGGTTCTGATGAAAAATTTATCTATTTGTAATAATATTACTAGTATATAATATTTGTTTAAAAATTACATTTAAATAAAAATTATAAATTTTTATTGCCACTAAAATTTAATATTATATTAATTAATTTATCCTATATAATACATATGTTTTAAATATTAAACCAAAAACATTTTAAAACATGTTCAAAATTACACATGAATTAATTATATTAATAATAAAATTCATTACAAATATAACATGTTTAATCCCCACTAGGATTGTTCCACAATTCCACAATTTTAAACACCCCCCCAATTTTGTTCCACAATTCTGTCCCCACCACCCTGGATCCCCCCCCCCAAATAGTCAACCACCCTAGCAGCTCCAACCCATCATCGTCAGTGACTTCAGCACCAGCAACTCCAGCCCATCCATGTAAGATCACCCTAGACCATCCATTCCAGCTCTAGCCTCATCCATACCAACTCTATTCTATGACAGCTCATCCAACTCTAGCCTCATCCATACGAGCTCCAGTCTATTCCGGCTCATCCAGCTCCAGCTCTAGCTCATCCATGCCAGCTCCAGTCTATGTCTGCTCCAACTCCAGCTCCAACCCCATCCATGCCAGCTCCAATCTATGCACAAACAGATGAAAAAATAAATGATAAAAGACATCATATGGAATTGAGGGAAGTACATAGACAAGTGATAGAAATACACTTTCACCATAGGGATAAAGGTAGTACCTGCACAATAAGGAATACACATTTTTGTTGAACTTCCTGCATATGTTTTGAACTTCCTATTGATTTTCAACAAAGGTAGTACCTGCACAACATGAAAATAAACATTAAAATACAACCTTTTATTTAGAGAAAAATATAAACTTGGAATTAAGTTTGAAATAATAACTTGAAAAGTACCCACGATATCAGATTTTGCTGGCCGGTGGGCCTGACAATATCAACATACCGCCTTCCAGGAATCATCTCCAAGAACCTGACACCAAATCTATATGTGATTTGGTTTTCAACTGGCCAGCCCATGCATACTTATGAGCACAACATACATAGGTCCCCATAAATAAAATTATTGAAGATGTTTCATGGGAAGATACTGTAGGTTTCCGCCTATATTGTAGGGAAATATATTTGATTCCCCTCTATTCTATTTATAATAAACAAACTATTTTATACCCCCCTAGAGGGGGACCTTCTTCCTCTATTTCTACTTTGTTATCCTGAATCCTATTATTATCAAGGTTTTTTTACTTACTCAGTTTTATTTTATCCTACTAATTTATCTTCTTCTAATTTTCATGCTAATTCCATCAGCCAAATTGATCAATGATTAAAATAAACTATTTAATGATTTTTGAAGGAATGTGCACAAAAATGTGACTACATCAAAACTATGAATAAATTAACAGTATAAAAAAACATCATAATATCAAACCATGATCCAAATCCACCTCCATAAAACAATTAAGGACATTTAAAAAAACTAAAATTTCATGGGTTGAGGTGGAAGCAGCTTACGAGTCAGATTCTACAAGCTATATGGGCTATCCGCCCTCAAATAAAATAATAAGTACTTGTACACCTTGCCACTGAAATGCCAAAAAAGAACCTGAGAATCAAGGAAAATATAAGAAGACTTACAATGAGGGGTCAAAACACTCATTATTACACAAACCTAGATGATCCCATCAATAGGAACTTGAATATGAACCCCACTCTACTACACATCACTATCTTATTCACATTCCCTATCGACAATAATGATGAGAACTCTAAAATAGAAACCAGATTCCAAAGAAAATTAAATAAGAACTCTAAAACAGATTCTAGATTCCATATTCCATATTTCACACATAGGCCATGGATGAAATATAGGTATAATCCCAGTTGTGTTTACAAAGTGGAAAACTAAGAAACCCAGATGAAAAATAGGTGAAGGGATAGATTGCATAGACATCAATTCATATTGTATTTACACCAAATAAAAATATTCAAAGGTCTAAAAATATTCCCTCTGCCCAATAATTGTAGTATACTTTATAATTACTATCATCGAATTTTACTAGTGCACATTTCAACTTTCCAATGGTTCTCTATAGTAGGGTAATCGAATAATTAAGAGAAAGAGAGGTGAATGTACCTTTTTTTTTCTTAGGTGGATTTTCCCTTTACCTGCTAGTTGAAAAATGTATGTCAATATTGATTCATCCATATAATAAACTATATAGGTACATTTTCAGAAAGTATCTTGCTGTGGGAAGGACATCCAGCCTCTTCTTCGTGGCCTCATACCTCCCCTTTCAAAGCTGGTAATGTTGCGCCACAGGCCAGACCATGTGGGTCCGGCCTTCGATGCTCATGCTCTCCCTGCAATGAAATTTCCATATTTCACAAACAGTACATAGATTATAGAGTTCACACACACTAAGAAACACGCCTAGATTCTACTTAGATTGCACACATGGATGAGGCATAGATGTCATAAATTAATGAGGCCTCAATATATTGTTAGTGAGAACACTAAAATTGATTTTATATTTCAAA
The DNA here is from genome assembly GCA_963277665.1 of Viscum album. Classification (NCBI taxonomy): domain Eukaryota; kingdom Viridiplantae; phylum Streptophyta; class Magnoliopsida; order Santalales; family Viscaceae; genus Viscum; species Viscum album. Next base: position 1,548,595,774 of record OY728150.1, read on the forward strand.
CCAAGGCATTATAAAGAGGTGAGGGGAATTAAGATATTAGTGGGAACACTAAAACAGTAACAAGGCATCAATATATTACCATAAACATGTGGTCTCGACTACTCCACACACTCTATGACCAAATATGGATGAATTAACACCTTCTAGCTCTTCATGATAAACATTATCAAGGCATCAATGGAATACTAAATGTCCATGTCAACATCTCCAACAACTTTATTCTTTTCATCCAAAAGAGGTAGAGGAATTTGCAAGTAAAAACACAAATAAAAAATGACATCATTCATGTATTATTATCATCACCGGGCACATTGAAAAGTTTTTTAATAAAACAATTAATTTTTACCATGTTAATACATTTATCCTTATCATTTTGTTTGTGAATTTAGAATTGAATTCAAAGTGATTTGTCCCTTTTGATGTTGTTGGCACGTCCATCCAAAGGTTTTGTTTGAGATAGCAATATGATCCCTATTTTCCAATAATGGTGGATAAGTTCATTTTATTGAATAAATAATTTTTTTCAACATAGCTTGTTTTCTTCTAGATTTTATGATGTTTTGTTTCACAAAAAGGGTGAATCATCATAGAAATTATTATCTTGGTATGATCATTCTAACTTTTATATTTAACTTTCTAGATATGATAAGTGGAAAATTACTCTGTATTGGAGTTGTGATGAAAATAAATTGATGATGTAATTGATATAATAAACATTGTATAATTAAATTCATTAATTGATGACTTCTACATCAATAATAAAAATCATGTGATTTAGGTTGGATTGATAGTGCATAACTAGCATTTACTTTATATCATGATCAATTGAATTTGGAGTCTAAAACATGTTTTGGATTCTGTTCAATCATTTATAATTTAATTTATTTCCAAAATGAGGATTAAATTAAGAATTAGAGGACTAGTGTTCAATGAAGGGCTAATACCTTATCTGACAACAGTTGATGAAAATTTTTTATGGGGCTTATCACTTATGATACGTGGTTTTGTTTAAGTATTTTTAGCTTACTGAAAATTATTTTACAGCCCCTTATTTAAGTTGTATTCCTCTAGAACTTAAGAGTCTATTTGAAAAAACTTTTGTTTTTTAAAAACTTTTTATCATAAGAGATAATATTTAGAATTTATAATGAATCCATATAGTTCTTATCACTTATCATAAGTGTTTATACATATAAATTTATAGATTTATTATTGAAAAAATGTTTCCTACCACTTGAGTGGTATTATTTTGGTATTTAAGTATAGTAATTTTACAGAAGCATGGCACACAATAAATTTTTTTTATTTATGATGATTTGTAAAATTAACAACAGAACACATGGAACAAATTTTTTGAAACTTTTTATCATAAATGATAATTTCTATAAGAAATTTCAATAAGTGGTATCAAACAGATCCTGCATGCAAGTGTTTTTTTAAGAACGTTACAAACACAACATATTTTTTAAAACAAGTATAATAAGTGATGAGTTCAATGAGTAGATTTCAAAAATACTCACAAAAAGACCCAAATTCTCATAGTTGGAACCCATATCAACCAGATTCCAAGTATTATAGCCCTAGAATGCATTAACTATTAACTGTTTCAATAAAGTTGGGGTTTTCATTCGTTTTCAAAGATAATGGCTATTCTGTTATCATTATTCTTGCTAATTGAGAGTGACCATAAACCATAAGTCTATGATTCACTGATATTAATGGAACCAGATCTATAAAAGAAAGAACACACAATACCTACCTGAATTCATATGGAGGTTATCAACCTGACTTGGCAAAAGTTTTAAAATTTGGAAATTGGATAAACAGTCTCACTAAGAAGAAAAAAGTTATGATCACCATTATAAATCAAAATCAATGTCAATAATACTATACATATTTTTTAATGATCCATTTCTTTGTCGAGAAGGGAAATTCATAGCAAACCTGGATGAAAATTCACAAGGAAATTCAAATTTATATCTGAGTTCTAGACTGTTGTATAGAGCCTGCAATAGAGATTCACATGTTTTGTACTTAAAGAGTGGTTGAAAAAAGAACCAATCATGTGATTAGAGAAAACTCACATCTAAACCAAAACAACCCAACATACTCATATTTTTCAACCTTCCATGTTTGATTATCAGCTTCAGATAAATAACATGCCATTTTCTGGTGGGAATTTCATTTACTTGTTAAATGTCATTTTATTAGAGATTGGGGTTTTGGAATTTGAATCAAATATGGAAAATAGAAAAACCATGAGTTCAAAAAGTAGAAATTGAGTAGTGGAAAATTGAAGAGAAATTGATGTTATTTTAGGGTAGATAACGTGTTTTAGATCATACCAATACCCCCATCATTAATTCTAGACCCACTAAGATCAAGAAATTCTAAAAATGTGTAGCTTGAAGCAATGGAAACAATAGATGCATAAGTGATTTATGATCCAAACATTAATAGGGGAATCTGTAAACTCCAAAAGTTAGCAGCCACTAGATAAAGTAGAAAACCATGAGAGAACTAAACTAAAGCAACATGTATGTTCATTGACGTTGGAAAATCCTTCCCAAACCATCAGTATTACAATTTTATAAAATACAAAAATCAAAAGAGAGTTCCCTCCAATTAGAGCAGTTGATGGCTATCTTCGACAAAGAAACTAAATGTTTCCCCTTATGCTATGGGAAAAGAAAAATCCAGGGAAAAAATTGAATAACATAGATGAATGAATACCTGGTTTTATTGGTTCAAAATGAACAGTCGAAACAGAACACGCCGGGACACGGGGATGACGATCATTGAGTAGGGGCAGCAGAGGGGGATCGGGGAAGCGTAGGCTTCAATAGAGGCAGGCATTCGTAGCAGGCAGAGGGGATGCAGAGAAGATATGGGAAGGCGGAGGGGAGGTAGTGAAAGTTTGGGTAGGCAGGAGGTGAAGATAGGATCAGTGTCCGAGGAGGTGGGGGAGGTGGAGGAGGTGGTGAGGCGGGGAGGCGGGGGAGGCAGGGAGGTGGGGAGGCGGGGGAGGTGGTGAGGCGGTGAGTCGGTGAGGCAGGGAGGGTTATGGTGCGGTGATAGTGGTGAGGGAGGTGGGGGAGGTGGGGAGGTGGGGAGGTGGGGAAGGCAGTGAGCCGAGGAGGGTAATGGGGTGGTGGTGGTGGCAGAGGAGGCGAGGAGGTGGGGGAGGCAGTGAGGCAGGGGGTGTGGAGGTTTATGGGGCAGTGGCGGGGAGGTTTTTTAGGGTTAGGATAAAAAAAATTGGACCACACATCTAAATAATAATAATAACTATTTTAATGTTTTTTAGATTTATTTTATATTCAATATATATATATATATCATGCTAAGAAACGTTGTTAAATTATCAATTTTTTAATTCAATATGTAAACATGTATTTTTAATTGATAATTGATAGGTCTTTGTTAGATAATTTGTAAATATATATTCAATTATTGGAAAATAATTAATTGATATTGAATTATTTATTGTGATGTGTATTTTTAATTGTAAAATATTTGTTGGTAAAAATACACAATGAAAATAAATTCATTTATTGGTAAAATAATTATTGGTATGTGTATAATAAAGTGACATATTTAATTGTTCATAATTTTTTTTGATATTGAACAATAAATATGAATAGATATATTTATTGGTAAAATGATTTTTTGGTACCTATAAAATATTTGTTGTTATTTAATGGGTTTTTGTTTCAATTTTTATTGATGGAAATAGATTAGTTGGTAATAGTTATTACTGATAAAAGATTCATGTGTCAGTAAAAAAATGTTTGTATTAGTATGATAAAGCAACAAATATAACTGTTGGTAGAAGATTCGCGGGTATTGAACCATCAATATTGACAGATATATATGTTGATAAAAATAAGTGTTGGTAGTCAAAATTAATACCAATAAAACTTAATATCTGTTGGAATTACTCATTTTTACCGAAATATATATTATATGTCATTAAATTTATGTTGGAAAAATTCAAATATTTTGTAGTGATAATATGAATTTATTTTATAGGTTTTGAGTAGGTCAATTGTCCTTTTTACTAAAATTGATGTTAATTTTAAATAAAAAAACACACTTTGAGTCACCCCGGTCACACCAGCCACACTATGTATCATATTTTGGTGTGGATAATTACTAAATGTCTCAAATGAATTATAGATCATTTTAGTAAGTATTAAAAAAATCTAAATGCATTTTCTTGTTTTTGAGTTTTTCAATTTTCCTTTTTACTAAAATTGATTTCAATTTTCAATAAAAAGATGCACTTTGAGTTATACCGGTCACACCATGCATTAGATTGAGGTGAAGATGATTCATAAAAATCCCAACTAACTCATGGATCATTTTAATAAAGTATAAAAAAAATACAAATGTGTTTTCTTAGTATTTAGTACAACACTTGTTTGTTTTGGTAAAATTAATGTCAATTTTAAATAAAAAGACACACTTGGAGTCATACCGGTCACACCGTGTGTCAGATTGAGGTGCGGTTGATTCCTACACATCACAAATGAATTATGGATATATTTTCTAAAGTATATAAAAAATATAAATGTATTTTATTAGTTTTGAGTAGGTCAGTTGTCCTTTTTACTAAAATTAATGTCAACTATAAAAAAAAATGCACTTAAAGTCATATTGGTCACACTATGCCTGGGATTGAGATGTGGCTGATTCCTACACATACTAAATGACTCATGGATCATTAAAATAAAGTTTAAAAACAATAATAATGAATTTTATTGGTTTTCAGTAGGTCACTTGTTCCTTTTTCTAAAATTAATGTCAATTTTAAATAAAAATATGCACTTGGAGTCATACTGGTTACACCGTGCATCTTTGTCACGACCCGTCCTCGGGGCCCATGCCGTGACTTCCCCAAGCCCGCCTTCCATAGGCCAGGGGCTGGCGACTAGCACCAAAGGCGTAAATCCCAATAACTGAGAAGGCATTGCCTTTATAAAAGTAAACAAAACACCACAGAGTACAAGCGGAAGTAATACACTAAGTACAAAAGAAAGTACTGAAAAGTAAATGGGCCAGAATACAAACCCAACTGAAAAGTATATCTACAACTGAATAGAAGTACAACAGAAAAGAAAAGTAGCTGGAAGAATAGAAGCAGCTCCTGGGTCGTCCACCTCGGATCCTACCTGAAGGGCATGTACATATAACGCAACTCCTGGATTGTCCACCACATATCTTACCTGAAGGGTATGTACAGATAGCCTCTACAATGCTCTCACCCATCAACCTCCTCCGAGTATCGTCTCTTCGTGAAGTCCACCTCTGAATACTGACTCGTCGTGAGGTCCACCTCCGGGTACGGTCCAGTCCTCGAACACTCGGCCTCTGTCAGCGCTATCCGTCGTCTATAACCAACACAATGTGGTGCGGGCATAGCCCGTGCAGGGGTGAGTATACGATAATCAGTAGGGACCCTGAGACCCTCAAGGTCTCACTAAATCCAACAAGGATAACCACAAATAATGATCTCAACAGATAACCCTTACTTAGGTATAAGACCATACTTTTACCTAAGTTATCAAGTAACCCATCTCAATTATGAGGAAACACAAAGGTTATGAAATCAACGTATAACCACTACTTAGGTATATGCCCATACATATACCTAAGTTATCAAGTGACCCATCTCAACCACGAGGTAAACACAAAGGTCATAGACTCAGCTCAATCCAGAATTTTATTCATGTTGTCGAAACCACAGCTACTGGAGAACTCCTCCTCTGTCGAGTACAGTGGGTCTGCTGATACAACCAAGCACGCCCCACTAACCTTGGACTGCTGAAGTACTCCATCTATCGAGTACTGTGGGCCTGCCACTGGAACCAAGTGCATCCCACCATGGGTCTTCCGCTAAAACAAAGCGCACCCCCTCATAGCCTACAAAGGTACTCCTTCTGTCGAGTACCATGGGTCTTCCGCTACAACCAAGCGTACATCTACCGTGGGTCTGCTGCTACAACCAAGCGCACCCCACTGGGCTATCCGAATCACTCCGAGACGATCAATCAGCAGTCATCAAGTCTCATCCAGCTACTAGGTCTCTACACTCTACTAGCTCGTCACCGGGAGGGTCCACTCCACGAGCTACTGGTCGATACTCCTAGTATCACAAGGTTCTATGAAGAGGTATCCCAAGGGTCAGCCACATCACAGGAAACTCAACACAATAGACGCTGCGTCAATCGGACACACGATCTGTGTGTTATCAGCCTTTTCATCCCTGGGGCCCAGTTGGTTTCATGTACGAACCAACCCTGACCGTGTCTCAATTGTACCCCGAAATTTTATAGGGTATACTCATAGTGACTGTTTCTCAACGTGATCACCAACGCCGCTGACGGTTCGTCAAATGGACGTCCAGTCTAAAAGTTATCAGCTTTTCTGTTCCAGGGGCCCGGTTGGATTTCGGGTTCAATCCAACCCGGCCACTATTCAACTGCGTCCAAACCTCAGGCGAAATATTTCAAAAGTTCCGTCTCATCAAGAGGAATCCAACAAAGTCGATGAAACGTCTATAGGACGTCCGGAGCTCTTGTTATAAGCATTTCCGCTCCGAGGGCCCGGTTGGTTTCGTGATCGAACCAACCCGGTCATACCCAAAGTTCTCAGAAACCTTGATTGTAATATACCAAAACGACCTTATCGATCCAAGGATCCCATCACAACTGAAGGTGCATCGATCAGATGTCAGTTGCCCATGTTATGGGCGTTTGAACGAAACTGCCTGAAAATAGGGGGTTCGGGCCCGGTCCGACTCGGCCCGATACCCCCCTTGGGTTGGCCCGGCCATGCCGCCGCGGCCCGGACCAGTCGGCGCGACCCGACCCAGCGCGGGGGTCCGGCCCAGCGCGGGTGGCCCGGTCCGGCACGGGCGGTCCGGCCCGGCACGAGCGCGGCCCGCATGTCCAGTGAGGAGCGGGGGGTTACAACCCCACGGTTGAACGAAAAGGCGCGACATTAAGCCATGCCGCCCAATCCGGAACGGCTTAGGCCGTTCAGGTTTCTCTTCCACCGCCGCGGCTCAGCCGCAATGGTTTTCTTCGGCAGCGTGCCGCCGCCGCCTTCTGCGGACCACCAGACGCGCTCTAGTGGTCCGTTTTGCCTGCCGTCTTCGCCAGCGGTCCTCCCAGGATCCGATCTTCACTACGATGGCTTCAAATCGCCTCTGCGACCCGTTCCGTCATCACCCATCGATCCGCACATCAATAAAAAACTGCGGAGTCTTAGAATCGCCTCTGTGGCCCCGAATCCAACCACGGTTTCGTTCGGCCTGAACGGTGCGGCACGACGGCGCCGCGCTTCTTCGCCGTGTTCCTCCTTGTTTCCGTGCGGTGCCATTGCACCGCGCTACCTTTGTTCATGCCGCGACAAACACAACATCAAGGGGGAGGAGATTCGGCCGTGTTCGTGCGGTTCGGCCCCCTCTCGTTAATCCGATATCAAGCGGCTAAGAAATTTATGTTGGACGAAAAAGAACATTTATGAACAAAACAAACCCCTGCTTGGATATTTGACGCCGCACGTCGGGCGTCGTGGAGAACAACATCACGGGGGTCAGACGTATATTCCATGGACATCGGGGTGCGTCCAAGGAGGAAACGAAGTCTCCTCACTTGTTACAAAGATGAAGAAGGAAGGTACGTTGTCGTTGGCGATGATCACCGCGGTCGATGACTTCTCCCTTGTCATGGAGGAAGAAGAGGATGAAGAACCGTGATTGTCGAGTCGTTCTAAGTTGAGGGGTTGATGTTCTTCATCGGAGAAGAACCGTTCTTCACGGAGAGGATGATGTTCTTCCACCCAAGAGGAACTTCCTCCTTCTTTTACAAAAGAGCTCTTTCCCTTTCCCCCCAACACAAAATGTGTCAAAGTAAAATAATAGGTCCATTCTATTATTTTATTAACACAAGTAATTTCTTTCAAAATTCAAAACACTTAGTTAATTAATTGAATAGGTTAAATTAATTAATTAAGGTATGTGTTGGCGAGAGTTAAGGGAGAGAGAGAGGAAATGGAAGGTTACTCAATTTAAGATGAGTTACAAAATTAAAGAGGGGGGTTTTAAAGAGTTTTTGGGAAAGTGAAAAGGTGGGGGCTCATGTGGGCCCCACCTCTCCTTTATTCTCCCCAAGGGAAGTTAGCAACCCTATGGGTCCCACTCCAACTCCCAAACCTAGGAGTTAAACCATATAAGAGAGGGAAAAAGTGTTGTGACACAACACTTAAACCACTTAGCAAGAAATAAAAATTAAATTGTAAAACAATTATATTTTTATTCCTCACTTTTTTCTAAACAACTCCTCCTGAGAAAACAAAACTCTAGAAAGGGTCTTCTTAAGAAATTACCGATGCTGCGGTTTCATCGGTGCCCTCAGATTTCAATTCCGAGCACCGGTTCAAAATTTAGGAAAACCCGCTCGTTCGTTCACTGAACGTACCCAAGATAAACTTAGAAAATTGATTCCGGGCACACCGGGCCTCAGAATCAGGCACCGTCAGAAACTACGTACTCGTAAAATTCCAAAGAAATTAAGAAAAAAAATTTATTGAAATTTCGAGGTCTTTACATTACTCCCACCTCAGGGATTTACGTCCCTGTAAAGCTTTAACACAAACTAGGGATACAAAAGTGGTATTGAGCACGCATCTGAGCCTTCCGCTCCCATGTGCTCTCCTAGAGGTTCTCGTGATGCCAATGAAAGTGCACAAGTGGAATCGACCGTCCTCTTAGGACCCGCTCCTATCGATCATCAACCTCTACTAGATCCTCGCAAAAGTCTCCCCATCGCCAAAGTCCAGCTCCCCATGGTCGATGATATGTGTCGGTCAAGCACGTATCTCCTCAGTTGAGATACGTGGAAGTCGTCGTGCACCTGGTGCAACTGAGGTAGATGGGTCAAGCGGTAACCCACCTCGCCTACCCTACTGAGGACCTTGAAGGGTCCAATGAAGCACGAAGATAACTTGTCACCTCATCCAAATCTCTGTAATTCCACGTCGAGGTGAGACCCGTAAGAAAATGTGGTCTCCATCCTCGAAATCTAGTGGTCTCTGCCTCCTTTCAGAATAAGACTTTTGTCGGCTCTGAGCTGTCCTCATCCGCTCCTGGATGACCTGGACCTTCTCTGTCGTGACCTGGACCATCTCTGGTCCCACAAGAGCTGCTATGATTTCTTCTTTTCCGATAAGAGAAATCTGGTCTTATCCCCTGGATGAACCACGTTCTTTGCCTAATACAGTCAATCCAGACATGAATGATGCATTCATGCCATGGACGACGTCGTAAGGCGTCGAAGTTACTACCAAGAGATCCAACCATCACTCTCGCCTCTAAGGGTCGAGTCACACTGTCGGCATCAGCGTGAGGTAACTGGGTCTCCTCCAGTAGTAATCTCGAAAGTGAGGGTCAAGTCAACAGTTTTAACCAGGACCTCTCAGTACACAAAAAGGAAGGAAGAAAATGTCACAAGGACACGTGTATTTTATTATTGCAACTCGAAGTACAAATACACACAACAATGACAATAAGGAAACTAGAAGCACCAAGATCAAAGGTCCCATGCCTGGAACTAGTCCCGCTCTTGTCCGCCAGCTTCCAGAGCTCCGTAGTCGTATGCTTCTACTGTCTGAAGATGAGCTCTCCCTTTTCCACCTGTTCCCTGCGGTCGGGGTGGACCTCCTAGTGGTGGTGGTGGTAATACCTCGAAGCGCCGTCCACCTCCAGCTGCACGGCCAGCTCCCCTGCCTCGGTCTTATGCTCCTTGCGGTCCGCCTCGATCGAACCTTTGCCTTTGCCTGGGAGGTCCTTCATTTATCTGCTGGTCATCTGTATGGTGGGTCGGATAGCCACATGTCATGTGAACAACCCCTCCATAGGAGTAACACTATCTGCTCTTGGTAAGTCTCTCTCCACCCCAGGTGCCTCGCACACACGATCCTGTGTCATGCGGTCGACCACCTATAAGTCTGGTCCTCTTAGACCTCTGCATCATCTGTTTACTGCCCGCTGCAGAAGACTCTGCCGCATGCCGGCTAGTGGTGGGTCCTGATACTGGAGACTGCTTAGCAAGGAAAATCTCTACTAAGAGGGATCGCTCCAACACCCTTGTCTGCGTCGGGATGCTGTGAGAAACAACAAAAGCTCTAATCTCTCGCTTGAGCCCCTACTCGAAGGTTCGGGCCCTGAAGAATGGGTCTCGTACCATATCTGTGGAGTAGCGTGAGAGGTCTGTGAACCTCGCTAAGTACTGAACCACCATCATGCAACCCTGCTGTAGATGTAGTAGCTCTTGTATATGCACTTCTCGAAGGGTGGATGGTACAAAATCTGCCCGGAACAGGCTCTCAAAGTCTGCCCACAGAAGTGTCGCCTCATCATGCTTCTGGAGCATCAGGCGCCACCATCTGCCTGCTGCTGCCTGAAGGAGGCTGGCAGAAAGGATCAACATGAAGTATGCTGGCATGCCTAATAGCCTGAAGACTCTCACCACAGCCTCCAGCCAATCCTCAGCCACCTGCGGGTCCGTCTCTCCCCTGAACCTGGGTGGCCTCTGGCATTGGAACTCATGTTGTGCGCTCAAGTGACGTGCACTCTCTGATGCTGGGGCTGATGGCATTAGTGGCCCAACTGGTTGTAGTACCGCTGGTGCCTCCGCTGGTGCCTCAACTGGGAGAGGGCCCTGTACTGAGACCTCGTCGCTCAGCAGGCTGTCAGTACGTACAACTCTCGGGGCTCTAGTTGGTTGTCTGCGGGGAGGCATCCTGAAAGAAATAAATACAACAAGATCAAAGACTATACCTGGTGAGCTGACCTGGTTTGATATGTTTTAAGGGAAAACCTTTTAAAACACACACGCAATTAGTGTTTTCGTGCACTAAGTCGGAAATCAAAAGTCAGGGTCCTGGTGTATGGATACGTTGGCCGCCCGCACCAACACTGGACTCCCTAAACTGAAAACCACACCCGGTACCCTTAACACTATTGCTTCACAGAAAATGAATATCAGAGTTATAAGTTATGCGGTAGAACCGACTCCTTTGATACCAATTTTTCATGACCCGTCCTCGGGGCCCGTTCTGTGACTACCCCAAGCCCGCCTTCCATAGGCCAGGGGTTGGTGACTAGCACCAAAGGCGTAAATCCCGATAACTGGGAAGGCATTGCCTTTATAAAAGTAAACAAAACACCACAGAGTACAAGCGGAAGTAATACACTAAGTACAAAAGAAAGTGATGAAAAGTAAATGGGCCAGAATACAAACCAAACTGAAAAGTACAGCTACAACTGAATAGAAGTACAACAGAAAAGAAAAGCAGCTAGAAGAATAGAAGCAACTCCTGGGTTGTCCACCTCGGATCCTACCTGAAGGGTAGGTACAGATAGCGCAGCTCCTGGATCGTCCCACATAGATCCTACCTGAAGGGTAGGTACATATAGCCTCCACAACTCCCTCTCCCGTCAACCTCCTCCGAGTATCGTCTCGTCGTGAAGTCCACCTTTGGATACTGACTCGTCGTGAGGTCCACCTCCGGGTACCGTCCAGTCCTTGAACACTCGACCTCTGTCAGCGCTTTCCATTTTCTGCAACCAACACAACGAGGTGCGGGCATAGACCGTGAAGGGGTGAGTATACGATACTCTGTAGGGACCCCGAGAACCTCAAGGTCTTAGTAAATCCAACAAGAATAACCACAAAAAAGGATCTCAACAGATAACCCTTACTTAGGTATAAGACCATACTTTTACCTAATTTATCAAGTAACCCATATCAATTATGAGGAAACACAAAGGTTATGAAATCAACGGATAACCACTACTTAGGTATATGCCTAAACATATACCTAATTTATCAAGTGACCCATCTCAATCATGAGGTAAACACAAAGGTCATAGAATCAGCTCAATACAGGATTTTATTCATGATGTCGAAACCACGACTGCTCGAGAACTCCTCCTCTGTCGAGTACAGTAGGCCTGCCGCTACAACCAAGTGCGCCCCACTAACCTTGTACTGCTGAAGTACTCCACCTGTCGAGTACTGTGGGCCTGCCGCTGCAACGAAGCGCATCCCACCATGGGTCTTCCGCTACAACAAAGTGCACCCCCTCATAGCCTAAAGAGGTACTCCTTCTGTCGAGTACCGCAGGTCTGCCACTACAACCAAGCGCACCTCCACCGTGGGTCTACTGCTACAACCAAGCGCACCCCACTGGGCTATCCGAATCACTCCGAGACGATCGATCAGCAGTCATCAAGTCTCAGCCAGCTACTAGGTCTCTGCACTCTACTAGCTCATCACTGGGAGGGTCCGCTCCACGAGCTACTGGTCGATACTCCTAGTATCACAAGGTTCTACGAAGAAGTATCCCAAGGGCCGGCCACATTATAGGAAACTCAACACAATAGACGGTGCGTCAATCAGATGCACGGTCTGTGTGTTATCAGCCTTTTCGTCCTGGGGGCCTGTTTGGTTTCGTGTATGAACCAACCCTTACCGTGTCTCAAATGTACCCTGAACTCTCATAGGGTATAATCATAGCGACCGTTTCTCAACGTGATCACCAACGCTGCTGACGGTTCGTCAAACGGACGTTCGGTCTGAAAGTTATCAGCTTTTCCGTTCCAGGGGCCCGGTTGGATTTCGGGTTCAATCCAAGATGGCCACTATGCAACTGCATCCAAACCTCAGGAGAAGTATGCCAAAAGTTCTGTCTCATCAAGAGGAATCCAAAAAAGTCGACGGCACGTCTATCGGACGTCCGGAGCTCATGTTATAAGCGTTTCCGCTCCGAGGGCCCGGTTGGTTTCGTGCTCGAACCAACCCGGTCATACCCAAAGTTCTCCGAAACATTGATTTTAATTTACCGAAACGACCGTCTCGATCCAAGGATCCCATCTCAACTGACGATACATCGATCAGAGGTCCGTAGCCAATGTTATGGGTGTTTGAACGAAACTGCCTGAAAATAGGGGGTTAGGGCCCGGTCCGACCCGGCCCGATACCCCCCTTGGGTCGCCCGAACCAGGTCGACCTGACCCGGGTCCAGGTACGGCCCATTAGGGCGCGGCCCGGCCTGGATGGCGTGGCCCGGGCGGTCCGGCCCGGTGCGGTCGGTCAGGCCGGCGGGGCCGGTGGGCCCGGCGCGGGCACGACCCGCGTGGCCAGCGAGGAGCGCGGGGTTACAACCCCCTGTTGAACGAACCGACATGAAATTAAGCCACACTGCCCAATTCGGAACCGCTTAGGCCGTTCCGGTTTCTCTTCCACCTCCACGGCTTAGCCGCGGCGGTTTGCTCCAGCGGCGCGCCACCGCTAGCTTCTGTGGACCACCGGACGCGCTGTGGTGGTCCTTTTCTCCTGCCGTCTTCGCCAGCGGTCCTCCCAGGATCTGATCTTCACTGCGATGGATTCAAATCGCCTCTGTGGCCCGTTCTGTCATTGACCGTCGATCCGCACGTCAATAAACAAACTGAGGAGTCTTCGAATCGCCTCTACTGCCCCGACTCCAACCACGGTTTCGTTCGGCCTCAACGGCGCAGCGCGACGGCGCCATGCTTCTTTGCCGTGTTCCACCTTGTTTCCGCGCGGTACCGTTGCACCATGCTACCTTTGTTCGTGCCGCGACAAGCACAAAATCAAGGGGGAGGAGAGTCGGCCGTGTTCATGTGGTCCGCCCCCTCTCATTAATCCGATATCAAGCGGCTAAGAAATTTACGTTGGACAGAAAAGAACATTTATGAACAAAACAAACCCCTCCTTGGATATTTGACGCCGCACGTCGGGCGTCGTGGAGAACAACGTCACGGGGGTTGGACGTAGATTCCGTGGACGTCGGGGTGCGTCTGAGGAGGAAACGACGTCTCCTCACTTGTTGCGAAGATGAAGAAGGAAGGTACGTTGTCGTTGGTGATGATCAGGGTGGTCGGCGACTTCTCCCTTGTCGTGGAGGAAGAAGAGGACGAAGAACCGTGATTGCCGAGTCATTCTAAGTTGAGGGGTCGATGTTCTTCGTCGGAGAAGAACCGTTCTTCACGGAGAGGATGATGTTCTTCCACCCAAGAGGAACTTCCTCCTTCTTTTACACAAGATCTCTTTCCCTTTTCTCCCAACACAAAATGTGTCAAAGTAAAATAATAGGTTCATGCTATTATTTTATTAACACAATTAATTTCTTTCAAAATTCAAAACACGTAGTTAATTAATTGAATAGGTTCAATTAATTAATTAAGGTATGTGTTGGAGAGAGTTAAGAGAGAGAGAGGAAATGGAAGGTTACTCAATTTAAGATGAGTTACAAAATTAAAGAGGGGGGGGGGGGTTTAAAGAGTTTTGGGGAAAGTGAAAAGGTGGGGGCTCGTGTGGGCCCCACCTCTCCTTTATTCTCCCCAAGGGAAGTTAGCAACCCAATGGGTCCCACTCCAACTCCAACACCTAGGAGTTAAACCACATAAGAGAGGGAGAAAGTGTTGTGACACAACACTTAAACCACCTAGCAAGAAATAAAAATAAAATTGTAAAACAATTATATTTTTATTCCTCACTTTTTTTAAAAAACTCCTCCTGAGCAAACAAAACTCTAGAAAGGGTCTTCTTAAGCAATTACCGATGCTGCGGTTTCATCGGTGCCCTCAGATTTTGATTCCGATCACCGGTTCAAAAGTTAGGAAAACCTTCTCGTTCGTTCACTAAACGTACCCGAGCTAAACTTCGAAAATTGATTCCGACCACACCAGGCCTCAAAATCAGGCACCGTCAGAAACTGCATAGTCGTAAAATTCCAAAGAAATTAAGAAAAAAATTTCCTTGAAATTTCCGAGTCTTTACAATCTTATTGAGGTGAGGCTGATTCATACGCATCTTAAATGACTTGGAGATTGATTTACTAAAGTATCAAAACAATATGAATTTTTTTTCTTAGTTTTTAGTAGTTTAGTTGTCCTTTTTACTAAAATTGATGAAAATTTTAAATAAAAAAGATGCACGTGGATTCATACCGATCACACCATGCCTTGAATTAAGGTAAAGCTAATTCATAAACATAAAAAATGACTGATAGATCATTTTAATAAATTATTAGAACAATAAAAATATGTTTGGTTGATTTTTATTAGGTTAGTTGTCCTTTTTACTAAAATTGATGTAAATTTTAAATAAAAAAGGCACACTTTGAGTCTTAACGGTCACAACGTGCCTCATATTGAGGTGCATCCAATTACTACACATCTCAAATAACTCATGGATAATTTCCATAAATTATCAAAAATAATCTGAATGTGTTTTCTTAGTTTTTAATACGTCACTTGTTCCTTTTTAATAAAATTGATGTAAATTGTAAATAAAAAGACACATTTTGAGTCTTACCGGTCACACTGTGTGTCGTATTAAGGTGTGACTAATTTTTACACATCCTAAATGAGTCATGGACCATTTTTATAAAGTATAAAAATAATATGAATGTATTTGATATGTTTTCAGTACACCATGTGTTCCTTTTTACTAAAATTGATGTCAATTTTAAATAAAAAAACTGACTTGGAGTCATACTAGTCACACCATGCATCATATTGAGGTGAGACTAACTACTAAAAATGAAAAATGAATCATTGATCATTTTACTAAATTATCAAAATAATATGAATACTTTTTCTTAGTTTTCAATATGTTACTTTTCTTTTTTACTAAAATTTCATTTTAAATTGGAAACATTCACTTTGACTCATACTAGTGAAATCGTGTATCAGTTTGACATGTGACTGATTCTGACCTGTCAAAAATGATTTATGAATAGATATCCTAAATTATCAATACAATCAGAGTGTGTCTGATTCATTTTCAATGAGTGACACATTTTGAAGTAAAATATCCATTTTAAACTATTAACAAACATTTTGAGTCATACTAGTCACCCCATGCATCGTATTGAGGTGAGGATGATTCCTACACATCCTAAATGACTTATGGATCATTTTCCTAAAGTATCAAAACAATATGAATGTTTTTGTTCAATTTTGAGTATACCAGTTGTCTATTTAGTAAACTTAATGTCAATTTTAAATAAAAATATGCACCTATAGTCATATCGATCACACCGTGTGTCAGATTGAGGTGACACTTATTACTACACGTCCCAAAGTCTCAAAAAAATTCTAAATTCGAATGTTACCATAATTATAATTGTATTTATTTTTCGAACTGCCAACACTACATATTGATTCGAGAAAGGTTTTTCTACTAATAACATCGAATCAATATGCAGCGTTGGCAGTTCAATAAAGAAAAGAAATGGAAAGCATGGTAAAATTGGAATAAAGGAACATGTAATATCTTCCCAAAAGATCAATGAAAACAACTAAATAAGTATTAGATAAATATGATAAGGAAAATAATATAGAAATATTAGATAAAATGATGAAAAAATTAATTAATTAAGTAGTAAAAATTAACCTTTTCATAAGGGTTGTATACATTCCTAACCCATAAATATGAATTGAATCCACATGTATAAGAAAAAATTATTATGTGAGTAATAATAAAAAAAATTAAATTAAAAAATATACTAATTCTATAGAATTCACATCTTTATGCTATTTCTGTACATTCTTCCATAAGGTATGTTGCCTATTCATTTATAAAAAAATATATATCATCTTGTGAATATGAGCCTTTTCGATAGTCATAGTAGTACTGGAAAAATATAAATACAGAAATGATTAATAATTTTTTTAAATTAAATAGTAATTAACTTAAAAAATGCCTATTTGGGGATTCTAGTTTGTTGATTGAATATGATATCTTTAATAAATTTACAAACATAATAACCACAATCTTTTCCATTTGTTTGTTTCGAACACTATTGAAACATTGAGGAGAATAATTAATTTTTTTTTATATGTTCTTAGATAGTGAAATCTTATTATATATACCTCAATACTTGTCCAGTTATAGAACTTGTTAGAATCCTTGTTCTTATCCCTTATCCTCATTCATTTTTTTCACGTTATTGATGCACCACCCTATCATATCATAATCCTCATTAAAATATAATCTAAATTATATAACTTGATGTTCAGTTTTAAAATGTTGAATGTAGTGTATTACTTATTTAAAAATTCCATAATTTGTGGTTAGTTTTTTAGGTATATATGAAGTGAATCTAGGAAATAAATCTTTGGAGTATCCAAATTAACCTCAATGAGCATCCAATATTGTCTAAAAACAAAAAAAAGAATAAGTAATGAAAGAAATGAAAATATATTTAATATGATTAAATTGTAGTGTTTTACCCCTAAAATTTTGGTATTAATAAGAGTTTGTCATCTTTAAGTTTTCTTTAAAATTATTTGAGAAGACCGGAAAATATTTTATCCATTTTTATGGATTCTATTTTTTCTGTTCTGTAGTGGTGGTGTGAGGACTGACGAGTCCAAAAAAAAATTAATTGGGAAATCCTTTCAATTGGTTTTGATATATACGCCTTCCAAAAATATGAAATTTACTTAGTCATAATTAACATAGTATATCAGATTTTAAAAAAAACCATGAAAACATACCTCAGGTATACATTTACAGTTGAGGCTCATAACCATTCATAGTTGAGGATTTAATTTACATTCTCAACACCAATGTAGTCTTCACATTCCTCTCTGTATATATTTTATTCAAAATAAACTATGTGACTACTACCATTTTGTAACTTTGTATCCACATGAACCTTCAATGTTAGTAAATGTAGATATAGAATGGGAGGGGTAAAGGTGCTTTTAAAATATTTTTTTGATCAGTTGGTTGATACTTTATATTGTTTTGAGTCATTATTTTATTTAACCCCTTCCCTTTGTCCGTATATAATAATATTCATCGATTTCGACCTTTTTTCATTAATTGTTAATGGTTTAGTATAAAAAATAAATTGGAAATGAATACCTCCTTATAGATATGTGTTTTTACAAGATCTAACTGTCATGTGATAAATGTTCCAACATCTTGGTCAACCATATGAATATCTTCGTCATCAAGTGGAATAGGTAGCTTGGTGCTTGGCTCATGATCTATTCTAATCGCCACTCTCAGATGACCTGTTGGAAGTTGTATATTGTGTAGCCTATTTTCGTGGATATTGAACATCGTATCCCTCACTACAAGAATGTGGGTGGGTATTGATAGATATAAATTATAGTCATTTTCACCCTATATAATATCAGTATAGGAAAGGTATCAGTGTGTCTGATTCACATTTCACAGAAACAATTATTAGAATATTTATTACCTTGACTAAGACATATCTCTAAGGGGAATGGATCACCTCAAAGATGGATGAGAGGTGGTGGGTGATCTTTATGAAATGGTTGTTCTTGGGTTAATTCTTCAATTTTATTCCCCCCATAACATTTTCTAGCTACTCAGACAACCAACGAAATTTTTCTACAAGGAATATATTCTTGTTATCATATATTCCCTTTCTATATCTTGATACTTCTATTGTTTTTTTCTCTAAATATGTTTGGGGTGTCACCCCAAAACCCACACCTCTCATGCATCCATACTGTTCTGGCCGCTTTAAGGCCACTGATAGTAGGTGTTCATTTAGAACAACTGTTGATGATTCCTATGACTATGTTGGATATAAAATATAATAAAATAAGTAATAATTGTCATGTAATAGAGATTTAAATATTTTTTTTATTATGAAATAATGACACATGTTTCACACACTTTTTTATTTACTTTAATCTACTAGTATCCCATATTTATTTAGACGTGCCTCCTTCCATAGCACATGATGTGGGATGAAAGTGACTTTGGATTTGGAGTCATCAATATGCATATAAAAAAAGGAATATACTTATGTTGTTGTTTCATGTCACATAAAATTATTATAGCATATTAAAAATACATACCAATTTTTTTTCAAGTGAAGAATACCTCATCCTTGCTTTATGGTAGGGGTACATTGGTTTTGCTGCTTGTTCCTTATTTTTAGCACTTAGTTGTTATTTATTAAATAAATAATTTTCAAGCAAAGAGATGAATTCACATATTGTCAAACAATGTATTACCAGCCACAATGTACCTGAAAAGAAACATTCTCACAATGGATAGTAAATTCATCCCACACTTCTTGGGTTATCAGGTGTGCATACATAAGCAGTGTGTTCATGTTTATTACCCCTTCAACATCTTTAAGATAATGTATCGTTAGAATTATGAGAAAGTATTTGTGAATCCTTCTAGAAATAATTAATACATATTTATTATGGGAGTCATATACTATAAATGCACTCTAAAATGGACGATGAAGAGTAAATAAATGTTTCATTATTTTATTTTTTTAATAAAATAAATAAATGATATCATAATGTTACAATAATCTCTTCCCAAATCAGTTTCTTAAGAATATGAACAACATGGTTCCATGAATCTACATCAATCGAAACACATTGGGAAGTGATGATTATAATTTAATTAGTGATCATGGAAATATTGGGGTTAGCATGTTGGTTTCACATATTCCATATGACCTCATATTTGATGCCTTTTATTTTTGCCTTCATTATTTTTGCTAACAACATCAAACTACAATGCTCCTTTTTTTTGCAACATTGGTCCTTAATCCACTTCCATTTCCTCAAATTCAACATCGTCATTATGTTGTTCCTCTATATGGGTAGAATCAGAAAGTGAATATGTTTTTTGTACCTCTATATTGGGAGAAATTATAGGTTGATAAACCTAGAGTTCCTCACGATTGGGAGCATTAACATGTAAAAAAGGTCATTATTCCTCTGCACTGTGAGCAATTACAGGTTGAGAGACCAATTGTTCCTTAGGATTGGGAGCACCAGTACATATAGAAGTCATTATCTACATAAGTGGTTTAATATTTAATTTATATTATATAAATACAGCAACGAACATATAATAACATGAGGTAACACAATGTATATTAAATATATATATATAACCTGATTATTGGACTATTTTTTTAAAGGATGAAGTGATTTTACCCCTCTATAAACTATCTAAATCCCTTCATTGTGGTCTTCTATGAAATAAAAAACTACCTCTACATTGGGACCACAACTAAATGATCATGATGTCCCAGTAAAAGGGTCATCCTCAGTTTAATTTTCATATGACCCTTCAGTGGTCTTGGTCAATAACAGAAAAATTGACCATTTTCATTTTGTAGGATCTGAAATATAAAATACTTGTAATACCTGTGATGCCATTATAAATGGGTTGTCTTTGTACCCTTCCTTACTGAAATAAACTTTCACAAATTCCAATTCATCTATTTTAACAATACTCATATTATCAACCCATTTTCATTGAAAAATCGGCACTTGGAATGTTGTATAATCCAACTACCATATTTTTTATAATGGTTTCAATGTATGACATATTCATGTAAATTGGATTTTTGTCCATAGTACCAGAAACATGCATCACTTCTACCATAAGTGTAACTCCACTATTTTTCATGGTACTGTCTTCATCATGTTCATTTTTATAGAAATTATAACCATTAATTACGTAACCATTGTAAGATAATACATAAAAACTTGGTTCTTTGGATAGACTTCAAATTCATTCTAAAATTGAATCTATATTTCATATGACTCCTTAAAAATATGGTCCTAAAAATATCCTATAAACTATTGATTATGTGTATTTTATATCCATCTTTTAGCCCTTGATGAATTAAACTACTTAAGAATTTATTTGTGCATTTCAACATATAGGGAAACTTCCAAACTGTTATGAAAAATACAAAGGTGTCCCACTCCCAATTTGTAATATTGATTGTGAAAAAATATATTCCAAAAATCTATTCACCTGTAAGCTTCCCAGTGTGACAAGATTTTGGTAGACCGATTCTTTCTACACCAGAAAGGTATTCGGTACACAATTCAACAGATTCCTCAACAATATATCACTCTGTAATACAACCCTCAAGCCAACTTCAATTTTTGACATACCCTTTCAAAATAGTCATATACCATTCAATGAGATACATCCATCTATAGTGTACAGGACCACATAATTGAATCTATATCACTAAGTGAACCATAAAATAAACCATCATATCAAAGAATGTTGGAGGGAAGACCATTTTCAATTCACATAATATGATGACAATTTATCTTTTCATCATTAGTAATTTCACTAGGTCTATAACTTTTCTACATATAGATATGAATAAGAAACAATACCTGGTTAATGTATGATAGAAATTCTTAAAAAAATGCATCATAAATCTATAGTAATTAGATCATATATCAAAACATGATATTCATGTGATTTAAGAACCTTTAACATTAAATCGGTAAATGACATGATATTATGGATATTCGATGAATACCCCTTTGGAACCTTTATGTCATTAAAGAAGTTAAAAAACTGATATATCTATTTCCTAGAAAGAGTGTAAGCACCTAGAGGAAGAAAAGTTCATTTTTCACCCTTCACTGGTGCCAACTCTTCTTCTATTCCAATGTCAACCAGGTCTAACCTAGCCATAATTCCATTATTTGTTTTTTTAGGTGCATTTAGAAACGTATCGATGACACTACTGTAAACATTTTTTTTTTCAATGTGCATAACATCGAGAAAATGTCTGACATATAGACAATTCTAATATGGTAATTCAAAAAAAAACTAATCTCTTTTTCCAACTGATTTTCATAAGGTTTTTCAAAAATGGTTTACTAAAAGTGGTGTCCACATATATTACATTCTCAAACAGTTGATCACTTGTTAGTGGATATGGTGTTCTATGTTATTCTGAACTTCTATTGAATGATGTCATCCCAGATCGATACTTATTCCATCAGGGTAGAAATTTTTGATGTCCTATAAAAATAATCTTCGATGAATGTTTCAACATAATTGGTTGTGTACCTTTTTCGAAAACATGACACGCTTGAGTTTCTTTAATTACATATATTGAAAAATTTCAATAAGTAGGAAAGTCATTTATCATCCTGTACAATATGGATCTCAATGTAAAATCCTTATTTTTTTAAGCATCATACACGTAACACCTAAATCAAAAAATAATTTCAAATCCTCGATCAATGGAGCCAACTAAACATCAATATTATTACCCGGTAGTTTTGGTCCAGATATAATCACAAATAACATGATGTATTTTCATTTTATTCATAACCATGATGGAAAGATATAATTTTCCAACATAATTGATCATCTGACAAGTGATACTTTGAAAAACAAAAGTATTAACTCCATCTATAGATAACAGAAGATGAATATTTCTTAGTTAATTTAAAAATTTATGATACTCATGATCAATTATCTTCCACTGAGGAGAGTCTGTCGGTTGGCGTAGTTTCCCATATTTATTTCTTGTATATTAATGCCATTTAAATTTCCCTGTATTCTACTCACTTCCATATAGGCACCTAAAATTTGGAATGATTGGAAATTACCATATAAATTCCATAGGAATAGATTCATCTTTCTTTCATTGATAAGAACCACACTTTGAGAATCCTGTGAGTGTTTTTTAGTCGTTGAAAAATTGTATACAGTCATTTAGAAAAATGTGTATTCTTTCAGAGATTACACCCATCAAGCTTATCATTCATTTTTTATTTTATGTTCATCTAGGGAGATCATTATTTTCTGGGATCATGTCATTCAATAGAAGAAGTAGTTCCATAAAATTGTAATCAATCCATCTGTTTCCTACTTTCAAATTATACAGATTTAGTATGGATGAAAATGTTTTATGTTTAGTGAAAGAAACATACAATAGAATATTTTCACAACTCTTTATATTCTCAATTTTTTTTGGGAAATCATGCAGTTCATATTAATTTTTTTTCATTTCCTCAATATGATCTTAATCATCATTCACATCTATAATCACATCTTCAATACAATCTTATTCATTATACAAACTTGTAATAAAAACATATGATCCATAAAATGTAGTTCTATCCCAACCACTAGCTACATTCACCTTTTCCCCATGTTTATTCCAAAAATTATAAATTTAGTATATTCCTTGATAGATCAAGTGTTCTTCCAACTCCTCTGGACTAATTATTATTAAATAAAAAATGAGTAGACACAAACAAAGGATTTGAGAAGGGTCATATGCATGATCTTTTTCAAACTTGATGAACTATTTCACTCCTTCTTTATACTCTTTTGTCATATGATTGACATCCATTAATTCTTTATTAATATCCATACTATTTGATTCAGTAATATAATATTTAACAGAATAAATACACAAAATATGTTCAACTAGGATAATGATCCAACCATATATCCCTCACAAAAGATCAAAAGTAATAGAAATAATCTATAATAAACCTAAAATACACATTTAAAAACTCAAATAGGTTTCTAACTATCATATATTTTTCTAAAACATGTTTGAGAGCCAATCCATTCCATAAAACTAGGCATGGTGTCCTAAAATTCCATTTAAAAAACTCACACATTCTTGGAGTTTCAAATACAAACCATTTTAATTTTTACCATTAGAGAACAATTTTCAAAGTCATTATTAAAATTGTTTGAAAACAATTCAAAATATCTCTTTCCTTTTTTCCTTCTTTAAAAAACTTTCACAATCCTTTTTAAAAAAAATCTGAAAATCAAACCATACAGAGAAGGAAGAAAGAAAACTAAACCTATCCACACCCTAGAAGTTACTAGGCTATATTAATAAAGGAATTCAACTGGAGATAAGGAAACTAGGTTATCACTAATAAACCTATCCACACCCCCAATAGTACCGTCAAACTAGGTCATCAATAATAAACATCCCCACATGGGATCACAAGCTACAATGGTCATACAAGAATCAAAGGGGGTTAAGAGGGTATCACACCTTTTATGAAAAATAATTTTTCATAAAATATAAAATGGGCCTTCTCTTTTCAAAACTTGCTTGGAATGTCAAGAAATTTTATCATTTATAAAAGTCAACTCAATCTACTCTTAAGACCAATTTTATCAAAATGCATTTGAAATTCAAATGGGAATTCACACTACCCTTTAAATGACCATTGAAAAACATTAAAAGACACAATAACTTTCAACATCTAGTCCACATGGAAAAACACCCTTTTGAAATAATTCATCTCATTTGGAAATATTAAAAGCTTTAAACACTCTAAAACATTGATATAAAAATTAACCAAGGATAAAAAAAGTGGTTTTAAATATAGATCAACAAGGTTAACTAACCAATTTTAGAATAAAAAACATTTTCCAACATTTTTAACACTTTTAAATCACCCAAAATATTGGTTTTAAATATAATTAACATAAGAATAATTTTTAAAACATCAATTTAGTGATTACCATTGATTTTTTTAACCAAAATAATTATTTAAAAAAATCCATTTAGGTATTTCCCAAACACATGTCATCGAATATCATTCCATAAAAAAGGATAAAAACACTTTTAAAACACCATTTATCACTCATAGGGACTATTATGTTATAAAAGTATACATAATTATAGAAGTATTTAGTTTTAAAAATTTCTAAAGTATGTATTCTTATAAACTGACATATGGAAGTTCTAGAAAAATAATATGAATTTTTTCTAATTAAGATAACTAAATTTTGGAGTGTAGAAATAAAATAGAAGAAGGATATGACTTAGAAATTGTTGATGAACATTTTAAAAGTGATGAAGAAGAGTTTAACACAGTGTAGTAATGAACATGAATTACATAACTATTTTATAAAGGACTAAACGGTCGCTCCCTAAAATCTCAGAAAATGTAGTATCTATTCAAGTAAATATATTTTTCACCACTGGAAGCTTTCACTACATAAATCACACCTCCCCCAAATATCAACACCTTCAGTACCATTAAGATAGACTAAATCTCTAAAGGCTACAGAGATACCGTTACAGTACATAATCCATAATGAGGAAGTCGGGTCACCACCGAAAAATATAGAGAAACAAAGGGAAATAAAGCAAGAACCACTATCACTAGACCTAGGAACTCAACCATCATTCATAATTGAATAATGAAATACCACCAAAAGATTCCTCTATAAGATGTCCATTCTTAATTTATCTCAAAAAAATCCACTACCTCAAACAAAAAAAACATCAATAGTCATCAATGCCATAATAAAATAGATGAGGATTCTAGGATTGAATCTAAAAAAATAACCTCAAGTCAACAAAGATTGTGGATAGGGATATCCAGGAAAAAAACTCCTAATGCAGAGAAATTTTAAATGAATGAACAATTCAAATGAAAATAAAAATAGGACCACTGATGAAAAAACCTCTAGCTACACAACAAAATTTAGCTGGGCCATCATCTACCATTAAAAAACATCTAGCTACACTTTAATAATGGGTAAATGTTGTAGGTAGTGTCAGCGTGCAAGGTTGATTCACTTAAAAATATCATTAGATATCTATTATAACTTCTTTAAAATACTCACATTTTGATTAAAATCTCATTTATTCACAAAAATGATGTTATGGATCAATTCCTGGTGAAATGATGATTTTTTTTACCAAACTCACTACCCATTAATTATATATATTCGATGTGAAAGGGTAAACAAAAACTGTCATTAAATTTATTCCAAAGTAATGACCCATATAAGAAAAATCATAGCATAAGGACAATTTAATATACCATTAGACATCTTCATAGACCCTTACATTAGACTGTAATCTTAGATAAACCAAGATGTGAGGTACTAAACACTCAGATATGAACATACCTTCACGCAGATCCTATATGAAGTTCATGAATAATATAATCACGTAACACTGCCTTTATGAATGGCCTGACTTAAAAAAAAAGAGAAGTAAACTACACATTCATAGAAACCAAAATATGTATTGAAAGTTATGAAAGTTTAAAACTATGGAATCAATATCCTTATGAAAGAAGTACATCCTACAATGTGGTTTGAAAAAAAAACCCACTAGAATGTGTGAGGGAGTGAAAAGGATGAGGGTGAGAGTGAGAGATAATGAAATATAAGGGATATGATACCTTAGATTGGAGTGGGTTAAGTGATAGTGGTACGATTCGGTGGTAGAAGATGAAGTGGTTGGCAGCGGCAGCGACGACGGCGACTATAGCTGCACAATTGGGGTTCGACGATGGAAGAGGTGGGGTTCAGTGGTGGAAAAGATGGGGTTCTGCAAAATATTGAAGGCTTGATAAAATAATACTTTGTTAGGGTTATTTTTATAACATTAGGGAAGAATTTTATTAGTGCTAAAATAGAAAGCACCGATTAAACTGATATTTATCAACACTTTTTTTAGCACTAAAAAATATACCCCTTTATGGGCCTACGAGCCATGTAATAGGATTTCATGACCACTAGGCCTATGGGTAATGTGATGAGCTTCATGGCTACTGGGTCTACAAGTTGTGTATTGATTAAATAAGCCTTGATGGGTGGGTTATCCCCCTGGGGGGGGCTATGGCCTGCCTTTCTAGCCCGTGTGTGAGGTGTGTGTGTGTTTAATTATAATTGTACCCCCAAGCACCTAATATATATAATTATAAAATGAAAATAAATTTATGTATTATATTTATAATTATAATTATAAATAAATATATATATATTTAAAAAATATGAAAATTATAATAAATATATTTATTATAATTTTATAATTATTAAAATAAATAAACATTTAATTATAATTATAAAATTATAATAAATGTATTTTTTTATTTATAATTTTATAATTATATATAATAAATATATTTATTATAATTATATAATTATTTAGATAAATATATTTATTTATTTATAATTATAATTATAGATATTTATATATACTTACAAATATTTGTATATATTTATAATTAAATTTATATATTTATATATTTATACAATTATAAATATAATAAATATATTTTTTATAATATTTTATAATTATTTAAATATATATATAATTATAATTATAATTTGTAGTTGGGGATTGGCTTAGTGGTAAACACCCCATAATACTATATAAAAAATAGGGGTTCAAAACCCATTGGACACAGGTTATTGTAGTAGCATTATATCATTCTATAACAATGGTGGACTGTTGACCGATGACACTGTAGTAGTGACAGGTATTGTAGAAGACAATGTAGCGGCGGTACTGTAGTAGCCCGGGTATTGTAGCATAACCATTCATTGAAGTGCCTTTGGGTCAAAAATTTGGGCCTACGACCCATGTAATAAGCTTCATACTCACTGGGTCTATGAGCCATGTACTAAATCAATATGGCTTGATGAGTGGGCTATCCCTTAGGGAGAAATGGCCTGCCTTTCTGGCCTGTGTTTGAGGTGTGTGTGTGTTTAAATGTAATTTTACCCCCAATCACCTAATATATATAATTATATTTATAAATAAATATATTTATAAATAAATATATTTATAAATATTTGTATAGAATTATAATATATATATTTATTAATAAATAAATAAATATATTTATAAAATTATAATAAATGTACTTATTGTATAAAAATATATATATTTAGTTATAATTATAATTATAAATAAATATATTTAAAAAGTATTTATATATAATTAAAAATTTATAATTATAAATATAATAAAAAATATTTTTTATTTAAATATATTTTTTGTAATTTTATAAGTATTTATAAGAACATGATATGTTCATTGGTATAACATTAATGAATCATATGAGTGTTAATGTATAAATGAACATTCATAATGATGAATACCTAAAATATGCATGCGCACATCATCATAATATATAGTAATCTTAAATTTTGGTTAACATATCAAACATCGAGAAATAAACTTATGATTATATAGCATCAATTATACTCAAGAATATAAATAACGAAAATCATATCCATGAATATCATCACTATCTCATGATATATATATATATATATATATATTCATTGACTAAACTCATTAGTCATATATTTATTAATTTAAATATATATTAATTTATTTATAATCTTTTAAATAATTTTTTTAAAAATATATATATATATTTTAATTATTAAAAAATATATATTAATATATTATATTTATATTATTTATAAACATGGATTTTTTAATTAATTTATATAAATAAACATCATTTTTGAATGTAAATAAAATAATTATATATATATTTGTAATATGTTTTATTAAAAACCTTTATAAGAACTTTTAGCTAGTGCTGATAAAGGTTAGGATTTTATCAGCACTTTTTTTCTTAGCGCTGGTAAAAGCCAGCACATCCCTTGCCTAGATCTATGATAGTGAATTTTGTTTAGTCAAAATATATTGATAATGTCACACCCAGTTTTTCATGTCTTATTTTTGATCTGGTATGTTGGAAATCCCAACCCTTTTATTGGGTTTTGGGTGATTTTTTGACTTCCATCTATGTCTAATCATCCTAATATGGGTTCCCCATGTCTTGTTTATGAGTTTTTGGAGAAAATGGTGGTTTCTTCAAGATTTGGTTCAACCGTGAGCCCATATCCATATTTAAAAACAAAATTTGTTTCTTTTATAAATCCTTTGTTTTTAAACATTTTTCACTCATTAAACTTCTCAATTGGCCTCCACTTACCTATTTAAACCACCATATCTATTTGGACACCTTAGGAATTCATAATCATGGTGTATTTGGTTTATTTATTCAGGTATTGGGTGAGCCTGTGAGCCCATTTCCAGTTAAAAAAAATAATTTGTTTCTTTTATATCTTATCAATTTTTAATATTTTTTAGTGATTCCATCTCTCAATAGAGACCAAAAAACCTAGGTGTACCCCCCATGTTACATATTACCTCTTTGGAGCTCATATTAGTCACATATTATAGCAAAATGTCTCAAGGATTATCAAATAATCTAGATTTGGTAAGGCAATTTGTTTCTTTAATGAATCATTCATTTTTTCTATTTCCCACAAAATATTATTTCCCTAGTTATTAAAAACCTATTGAGACTCTCCATTTAGTTCCAAGTCATCACCTCTCCTCTAAGGGTGTAGGTCTACAGGAAGATGAAGATTTCTCTAGTTTTCAAGGTGAGTTTCCTTCTCCTTTCTCCTCCTTCCTCCTCCTCCTTCAATTATTTCTTGGATCTCTCTTCACTCTAGTCATGAACGACCTAGGGTTATGTTATCCCATAATATTTTATGGGGGTTTCATTATTTTAGGGCTGGTATTCATAGATATAGGATTTTTGAACCCTCGTGGAAGGTTTTCGGGTGTGTGTTTCCATTCCACCTTGGTTTTGAGGTAGTTTCTCTCAATCACTTTCCCTTATTATTTAAGTTTCATCTTTTTCTTGCCGTTATCACATTATATAAAAGTTTAGTGTTTTTGTAAAAACATTGGATAATATTTTTGGTGTGAAAAATGGTTATTTATGCATTGTTTTGTGTAAAATGGATTTATTTCATATAAAAGTGCACACTGCTTGTTTAAAGAAATGTTCTGCTAGTTTTCACATATGTTTTGTGATGTTTATGACCTGGTTTAACTTCTTTAATAAGTTCTTGTCATGAAAATTTGTCTTTATACCCCCTTTTAATGTTAAATAGAGTTTGTTTTATTAAATTTCGCATGCCTTGTTTTTGGGAAAGTGCCCGGTTGGCTCTTGTGTGTTCAAGGTGTTATAAAATGATTGTTATGACTTATGAAAAATGTTGGAAGCATGTGAATCATTGTTTTTGGGTTCCTTTTGTGTATTCCAATCTGTTTTTGGGTTTTATAATGAAGTGAGTATCAATTTTTAGGGTGTTTTGGAATGTGTTCTCTGTAAATGGCTCATTTGACACCTTTATAGAAATGGATGGGTTTTGAAGTGTAACCTGGGTTTTTTAGGGGTTTAAGTAAATTTTATATTACTACTAATGGAGTTTTGACACCTATTTATGAATAGTGGAATCAGTTCTTTTGATAATTTTTTTTGTGAATAATTCTCAAAGGTCCATTTGGAATTTTTCTTGTAAAGATGCTTTTCATGTGTACTTCATGTTGTATAATTTGAAGACATTTTATGGTCTATGAAATTGATTTATTAAATGGTGTTGGGGATTAAAAATATGTTTTTATATGGTAATGGTGGGTGTTTTTCCTTGAAATATAATTTTTTAATGTATTTTATGTGTAAAGCCTCGTTATACTTCTTGAAATTGTTTTATGAAAATTTTAAGTGGCTTATTGATATGTGAAAGAAATGTGAAGCATGTTTGCATACTGATTGTGTGTATATGATTTAGGAATGAAATTTTCATTTGGAAATTGTGTTTTATAATATGTGGAACTTGATTTAGTACTAAATGGAAACTCGAGTATCTAGGTGGACATATGTGTACTAGTATGCTAGTGATTTAGAGCGGTTTCATCCCGATTTCACATAGGAATTTTGACGATGACAACACTAACTAAACTATGATGATGATTTTGATGACCACTTGGTTATGGGTATTTTTTTTCTACTACTGGATTGTTCTAGAGAATGGATATTTTTTATGGTTACTTTTACACCAAGATACGAGGTACCTGTGGCCCACAACAAACAAGTACCTAGGGGTGTTCCCGTGACTTATGTTCATTGGCTATTTTGTACTCACCATCAGTATACAGTGTGTTTGATTCATAAATTCAGAAGCGTGTGTGTTTTATTTAAAAGTGTACTTTCTTTAAATTATCCCTCTTGATTTTTTTTTTCATTTTGAAGTTGAATATCTTTGGAAATTGTTCTAGCATTATTATATATAAATCTTGCAAGCTTTTGTTTGATAACTTCCATAGCATGGAACCTTTTTTGGAAAAAGATACTTTTATATATTGTATTTAAAAAATTAAATTGATGATTCTTTTATTTTATGTGGAAGTGCATTGGGAATAGAATATCGGGCTAACCTACTGAGTTTTAATACTCACAACTATAGTCTTTTTCTGTTTTTATCCCTTCTATAGGTTTCAGCTTAAGTTTGATTGCCTTGGGCGATGGGTGATCATTGTGTCGGAGAGTGACCAGCGGGGTCATGTGGAGTTAGTTGGTTTCCATTTTTGGTCAGTTGAGTTGTTGGTTCATTTGTACTTTCACTTTCATTGGGGAATAATATTCAGTTCATCTTTTATATAAATGTATATTAGGCTGTCCATTTCTTTATGCTGTTTATTTAATTGTTTATATTTGGGAGAAATTGTTCCCTGGTCACTATAATGATGCCCTTGGTGCTTGTCTCCAACCTAGGAGGATCAGGAACACCTCTTGAGACTTTCTGTAGAGAGGTCTGGGTGACCGGTTCAGAATCAACTCGGGCTGGTTCATGACAAAATGATATCAGAGCAGGTCAGCTCTTAGTGTACCTTTCATTTTAGAGTGCCCTTGTTATTTGGTGGACATCAAGGTAGATAGAGAAGGGTTTTTGAACATGAGGGGTAGGTTCAGTAAGAGTGTCATGAACTCTTTCTCATGTCGATCCTCAGGTGTCCATGGGAAGTCCGGTTTTATTAGTTCTTAGGGATTGTTTGGTGATTGGGATACGACAAGGGGAGTTGAACTAATGGCCTCCGTGAACTCACAGTACCTAGAAATTGTTGGAAGGAATGAATTATTTTAAGTTGATTCTGAAAATTTGTTTAAAATAGGATGTTTTAGGCTATTGAAGAGTGTTTTAATATGATGAATTGGTTTTTGGAATTGGATTTGATCAATTAGTGTTTTCCTAAAAAGGGTTTTGGCCTTTGTGGATATCAGATTAAGAAAAAAGACCTTGCTGAATTTTTGAAAAGGGAAAAGGGATATTTGAATGGAATGTTTGTTTCGGTAGTTGTTTTTAAAATAAATGAAATGGGTTCTAAATCAAATGGTTCTTGAAAAAGTGTGGTTTGTTGAGATGCAAAAAATGTTTTGAATAAAGGGATAAGATTTTGTTAGAGACCTATGGGGTTTCTTTTTCAATATTGGTAAAATTATTTGTTGTGTGAAAATATGAAAATTGTTTTTGACTTGGTTGTTAGTGTGCCTATGGAAGTTATATGATGAAATGGTTTGAATGTTTTGGCTTGTAAAATGATGAAGTTTGTTTTATCCTTTGGTGTTTTCATGGGTGCTCACATACATGGTTTTGTATAGATATGTTGATGGATGATTGGTATGACATAGTGGTTGGGTGCCCAGGGTAGCACGAGAATGTTCATGTGAGTGAGAATTGATGAAACACCGTTAGTGAATGTGAAAATATACCAAGTTAGTTTGTTTTCCAAAAGTGTTTTAAGCCGAAATTTTGATGTGTTTTTTGTAAACCAATGTTTATGTGGGTTGCTTTTTCATGTTTTAGAAGGGTGGTTTGTTTTGTATGCTGACTCATGATATAGAAGTGATACTCTTGGTATTTCTTGAGATGGGATCTTATTGGTGGCTCAGTTTTTGAGCAATGTTCAATGGGTTTCTAAGGATATGTTGGATGTTGTGATGTGGCCACAGATGGTTCTCTGTTTGCAAGAATTCCATTTGATCAACCTAAGGGTTCATTTTAAACATTAAATCCACCTCTTCAGATGATGACTCAAATCGTTTGATGGAATAGAGAGATGTTTGGACTTCATTTAAAGTGTTTACCTATTGTGATAATTCTTTTGTATATAGTAGTTGTGTTCAGTGATGTTGATGTGTTTCTCTGTATTCCTTATCCATTATGCTCCTTGTTCGGAGTGAGATAGAATGGTGCTATGTATCTTTGAGTTCCTATTTAAATTAAGGTGTGTTGTTGAGAAAGTGAGTTTCATGGGGTGTTGTGATTCGTAGCTCCTGGATGTAGTGCAACCAATGCTTCAAACATCAGGGCTCCATCCATAGGCCTTAGAGTGAATCTTTTCACGCAGTCAGGAAATCGCCATAGGTGTGGGGAGGTCGACTAAAATTCTGCCTTCACCATTGGGGTAAGGCAATTAATATTTTATTACATCTCTAAAATGTCAATGTCATCTAGAAAATTATTTTATTACATTGATTATATCAAATTATATTTATTTTAATATTTTAATAACATTTATTTGATATTTCCATTAATAAAATAATTACAACATCAATATTGTATAAGACTTTAAGATAATAATTTCTTCACTAAAAATTAATAATAAATTACAATGACGAGTATAAATATTTTATATTTAAAATTAATATTTATAGTTAAATATAAACTTTTTATAAACCTATTTTAAAAATGTTATAGTTATTAAAAATATAAGTGTGATATCTTTGACTTTTCTTTAAATAAATATTATAAATGTCATAATCACTTAAAAATGGACACAAAAGGCCATATATTGGAACATTTCATTATTATGTATTGATATTACTCATAAAATAAAATTGGATAAAGATTAAAGAATTTTTTTAATCCTTATCATATTATTTTTACCCTTAATTACCCGATTTACTTTTTATCATGGTAACAAAAATTACTAAGGTAACTATTCATATTGGCTGAAAATAAAAGGGTTCTATTTACTAAATTTAGACCTCATGATTAAAAATATGGAATCTATTTTTCAAAATTCAAAACAAATCAGTTTTAAAATTTTAAATTAAATTTAAACTGGAAAAATGTAATGAAAAATAGTTTTTTTTGGAAAAATACCTTTTCAAAATATAAAATGTTTTTATACTAAATTCAAGTATAAAACCCATTTAAAAACCATAATTTGACTAATCTAAATAAAAAATAACTTATTAAAATTTAAAAATAATATAAAACATAATTTTACCTTATAAACACATTGAAATAAAATACACTTTTCAATAAAAATACTTATTTTTCAATATTAATTAAAAAATAAATATTTTTATAAAATTATTAAAAATTAATCCTAAGATAATTTTGACATGATGAATTAAAAAATAAAATTATTTTTTTCTAATTAAAATCCAATAATTTGATAATTAATTTTTTAAATATAACCATATAATAAATTAGTTTAATAAAACTATTTCTTTTTTGATTTTAAGAATTAGTTAAAATATTTATAAATAATTTAACTATTAAATTCAAGAAAAAAATTTATTCTATCAATAACCGGGTTGTTAAATTCTCCCCTTTTGAAAATTTTGTTCTTTAAATTTTATTCACTTATGAAACAATTGGGAATACCTTTCCCTCATTGCATTTTTAGATTCCCATGTTGCTTCATTAACTATATGAGTTTTCCACAAATATTTAACATGGTGAATTATATTATGCTGAAATACCTGCTCTATAAATTTAAGATTCTGAATATGATTTTCATCATAAGAAATATTATCTTCCAACTGAACAACTTTAAGGATCAAAATATGAGTTTAATTTGACCCATAATTTCTTAACACAAAAACATGAATAACATTGTATACCTGGAATAAACTTGGAGGCAAGGCCACTTGGTCATAAAAAGATCCATCTTTCTCCTAGATTTCATACGGTCTAATGAACAATATTCTTAACTCCCCGTTATCACTAAATTACATAATTATTTTACATGGATATATTTTAAGAAAAAAATGATCACCCACCTCGAATGAAAGAACTTTCCTCCTATTATCTACATAACTTTTCTTCATACTCTGATATGTACTCATATGTTGCTAAATCATTTTCACCTCCTCATTTACTTCCTTTATAAATTCTGGTCCCATTAACTTTATCTCATATACTTCATCCCAAAATTCTTGATTTTTACACCACTTTCCATATAATGCATCAAAAGGGGTAATATATATACTATAATGAAAAATTCTATTATAAGAAAATGAAACCAAAGAAAGATGTTGATACCAACCTCCCTATTAATCCATTGTTCAATCACATATCATGTCTTCCAATGTCTAAATTGGTCACTATGACTATCCATTTGTTTGAGTATGAAGATATGTACTAAAATAAAATTTAGTACCCAATGACATTTGATGGCCTTTCCAAAAATTAGAAGTGAATTTGGGGTCATGGTATAATACAATATAGAGAGTAACTTTATATAACCCTACTATCTCTTTGAGGTATAATCATGAAATTTTAAATAAAGACATATTATCTCATATAGGAAGGAAATGTGCCTATTTATTTAGTTAATCAACAATAAAACAAATTAAATTCTTACCTCGAGAAGTTTCTGGTAGTCCCATCATGAAATCTATAGATATATTTTCCTATTTACACTCTGGCATTGAAATGGATGAAGTATCCTCTTTGGTAATTTTTTTTCTACTTTAACCTTCTGACAATTCAAACATTTCATGGAAAAGTCAATATTATCTCTTTTCATTCAATCCCACCAGTAGTATTCTAAAAGGTCTCTATACATCTTAGTCTTTACTGGATGAATGGGGAATAGAGAACTATGATCTTCATTTCACATATTTATCTTCAACTAGGAATCACAAGGAACACATAATATCTTTCCAAATCTCAAAACACATTATTTATCAACATTAAATTTAGTCAACTTACCCTTCTTAAAAAATTATACTTTTTTCTATAAATCATGGAATCCCTTCTAATATTTCTTAATTTCATTGAAAAAATATGATTTCACTATCATCTGAAACAAAATAGATGAATTTCATGTACCCAAAAATTCTAGTAAAACATTGATCAAATCATTAATTAAAGGGTCATGTTCCATACATAACATGGTTAATGATACATGATGTTTTTGAATCAAAGAATCCCTAACATTGTTTTCATTTCTAGAATGATAATTGATCATGAAATCATAATCCTTTATTAGTTCTAGCTATCTTATCTACCTTATGTTCAATTCTTTCTGAGTGAATATATACTTCAAAATTTTTGGATCAACATATATTTGAAAATTTACTCCATTTAAATGATTCCTATAAATTTTTAAATCAAAAACCAAAATAGCTAATTCCAAATAATGTGGAGGATAATTTTACTCATGAGGTTTCATTTTCTATGAATCATAAGAAATTACTTGATCATTCTGTATTAGAATACAACCATGTCTGTTTAATAAATCATCACTATAGATGATAAAGGCACCATTCCTAGAGGGTAGATCCAAAACTATAGCATTCATCAGTTTTATTTTTAATTACTAAAAACAATAATCACATTCTTTTTTCCAGATAAATTTAACCCCTTTTTCAGGTCAACTTAGTTAGGGGGATAGAAAACCAAGAAAAGTTTTCAATAAACCATCAGTAGTAACCCACTAATATAAGAAAAATATGAATATTTGTGACATTGATAGGTCATGGACACTCTTCAACAAATTTATTTTTAGAAGGATCAACTATAATTTCATCTTTACTTACAATATTATCAAAGAAATAAATCTGTTGTAACCAAAAATAATATTTGATAAATTTTCTATATAACATCCTTTCTTTAAGGGTTTTTAGAGTTATCCTTAAATGTTTTTCAAATCCTCATAATTTATTGAATAAACCAATATATCATAAAAAACAACCACAAACTTATCCAAATATTAAAAGAATACTCTATTCATAAGATCCATTAATATAATGGGGGGATTTTTCAACCCAAATGGCATAACTACAAACTCACAATACCCATACCTAGTCCAAGATAAAGTATTTGTAATATGTGCCTCATTTACTTTCAAATGATGGTAACCCGATCTGAGATCAATATTTGATAAGTATTGTACTCCATAGACAATCTTATATATAAGGAAAATGATACTTATTCTTAATAGTGATGTTATTAAATGATATATAATCAATGAAAATCCTCATGGAACCATATTAATTTTTATCAAAAAATAGGATCTCTCCATGGTGAAGTGATAAGTTAAATAAAATATTTATCTAATAACTCATACAATTGATTTTTTAGTTCCAAAATTTCTACTTGAACCATTTGATAAGGGGGTTTTAGAATAGGTTTAGCATCAGGTACTAAGTCAATAGTAAACTCAACCTTCCAATCAAGAATGAAACCAAGAAAATCATCAAGAAAAACATTCATATATTCATTAACTACTAGTACATCACTAATCCGAACAGTTTCATTCTTTTCAATGACATGTACTATGTTTATTTACTTCCACTTCTAATCAATTTATTTGATTATTTGTAGGTTATTAAAGGTATTAAATCATTAAAAATAAATTTCTTGGATTTCCAATATATTTTAACATGATATACTAAAATCCATACTACACCCAAAATAATATCAAATTCAATTATAGGTAGTTCAACTATATTTTCAGGAAATACCATTTCACTAATAAAAATATGAATATTCCTATAAATCTTGGATGCTTTAATACTTCCACCCAAAAATTTTAACAAAATTTCATTCATAATTTCATTATGTGGTATTCCCAGTATTCTTGAAAATTTCTTAGAAATGAAAGAATGAGAAGATCCAGAATCAAATAGGGAATTAGAATAATTTTAATACACAAGTAACATACCTATCAAAAATTCATTTTAAAACCCCACATAAACTGTGGCACTAGAAAATGAATTTGATACACCTTTCTATTTCTGATCATGATGATTTCCATCCTGTGAAACTAAATTCAGACACATGTTATCATAGTGACCTAATTAATTAAAACTAAAACACCTCATCATTGTATGGATATCAATTACCCTAATCTTTGGTTGTTCAGGATTCCTTTCTTTACAATCATGAGCCCTCTATCCAAGCTGACCACACTAGTAACACTTTCTTGACTTCATAATACATTCTATAGGGTGATTCTTAGCACACTTACCAAAATATGGTGACTTTATTTTCTTACCTCTATATTTATTTGAGGTAATTTTCCCATCAATTTCCATCCCAACCACTTTTTACTTTCGTTATCATGAGGCACATATGTTTCAGCAAACTCAATCTAAACTTTTTTCAGCATAACGAATAAGTTTCTCATAAATTTTAAATTCTTGTGAAGCCAAATCTCTCTATAAAATTGGTTTCAAACCAAATTAAAATATATTAATTTTATTATCAATATCTCAATTTTTTTTGGTATGTACTGGTCCAATCTTGTGATGTTTGCTTCATATAAAACTATAAAATCTTTATCTTTATGCCTTAGTTCTATGAATTTTTTCTCTATTTTGAGTTGAACTATCTTAGGAAAGTATTTATTAGGGAAAATATTCTTAAATTCATCCCATTCCATGACATTAAGATCATCTTTGTCTATATTATTCTTAACCCAAGACCACCATCGATTGAATTCA
Organism: Viscum album; assembly: GCA_963277665.1. Classification (NCBI taxonomy): domain Eukaryota; kingdom Viridiplantae; phylum Streptophyta; class Magnoliopsida; order Santalales; family Viscaceae; genus Viscum; species Viscum album. Next base: position 1,548,634,016 of record OY728150.1, read on the forward strand.
CATTCAAAACGATAAATGGCTAGGGTTACCTTTTGGTGTTCCAAACATTCCATGACTTCAAATATATTCTCCAAGGCATTAATACATCCTTCATCTATCATAGGGTTAGATGATGCATTAAATTATGGGGGATTTTGTCTCATTAAATTCTCTACTATTGGAATGTTATTCTTGGGTAGATCTATATTATCTATAACATAGATTCCACCACCATTTATGGATTGTACAAACTAATCCATTATAACAAAAAACTTTTTGTTATGAATCTTACAATTTTAAGTTACTGATTTGGAAGGATATTTACCTCTTAGTTCCTTCTAACTTCAAATTACCTGTTTCCTCTATGAAAAACCATTCTGAACAGACATAGTTTAGATAAAGAAACATTGTAATTTTTAAATGCTGTATCATTTCAAATTAACTAAAAAGGCTTTTCTATTTACATTACCCTAGCCCCTAAAGTAATCTAAACCTTGATCTGATACCAAATGTAAGGAACTGAACTTAAACAATATATATTTTAAAACTATAAATCACTTTATTTTCCCAAATATATTTTAGATTTAGAGTTTTATAGAATTAAGATAAACTCTTACATAGTAAACTCATACATTACAAGTGGAAACTTCTATATAGTATCAAATTTTCCTATAAAAATAAAAGTCTTTAAAATAAGACATTATTTCTATTTATAACAAAACTTCACAACTTCCAACTTGAATTCTTATTTTCTATTATCCATTAATAAACCTTGTGAAAAATATTTAAAAACATGGGATGAGAAAAAAACTTAGTAAGGGATAAAATAAAGAAAACCATTAATTTATTGAAAAACATAAAATCCCATTAAATTTTTTTTCTTAAAAACATACATTTTCATCCTAAAATGGAATCATTTTTCCTTTAAAGAAATCATTATCTTACCTTTTTAAATTAAGAGATTTATATTAAAAATAATTATCAAGCATTGAAATTTCATGTAGGTGCCTTAGGACATAATATTCATAAAACCCTTATAGAACCCTTACAATAACCCTTAAAAACTTGAATAACCACATGGACAACTTATAAAATAATTATCTTGAGAACAAATTCATTACCTAATACATTAGAGTGTTATATGGGTTCACCCATAATATAAGATATAACAGGATCACCTAGTGCTATCTAGGCCCACCCATCATGAATAATTTCCAAAGAACATATCATAAATAAAACCATTGAAAAATCTTTTAAACTCATGTGAAAAACACTCTTGGATATCAAAATATCCTTTTTTCTAAAAAATCACTTTTTAGAAACTAAAAGCTATGTACATCATAAAGAAACAATTTTATTTAAAAATAACTATGAAAAATTATAAAGGAAACATAAAATAATTAATGCGTTATAAAATAGGGAAAACATTCTCATGTTATATAAGTTAAAATCATTTTTTCTACTTTTTTAAAAAAAGTTAAAAGGGGAACTTTAAAGAGGATTTTTAAAAGAAATTCCCTTTCAAATATCATATAATTTAGGTGAGAATTAATTAAATGATTAGATAATTTTTATGGGATATAAATACATATAAATTAAGTGTAAATACACATAATATAATTAAAAGTCCTTTCAAACATAATCTTAGAATGTCATAATCCAAGAAGTAGAAGTTTAACCCAATGAATAGAAATTGAGTTAAGAAAATCTATTAACTCGAGTATGATTTGTCACATATATCCTTTATATTCATGAATAATAAAATTATTTAAATTATTTAATTTATTTTAAAACATTTTTCATGTTTATTATTCATTTTAAATCACTTATTACCATGTTATAACAGGTACTTAATTATTTAAATTCACGTCAGAGTTTTTGACCATATTCGGTCCATAAGTTCAAAATAACTTTGGTAGGTTGACTTTTTCAAAGTGATCAAAATTAAATAATATCAAGAATAATATTTATGAAATAATTATTATTTTTATACATCAATTACACTTTTAAATACTTCCATTAAATATGATTATGAAAAATGAACCACATTAAAATCATAAAGACGGTAGGTCGTACGTACGCATGAGTAACATTTTTATTTTCCAATAATCATTATAAACTAAGGTAAGTATCATTTTATCTTTAAATAATGATCATAATATCACATATAGAATTTTATTTCTTTAAATATAATTATATATATCATCCATGTTAAATGGTGATGAAAAAAGAATCACATCGTATCATGGAGGTGGTAGTCCACACATATGAAGGAATGACATTATCATTATTATGTGAATGGAATGGTAAGAATTTAAGTGATGTATTATATTTTAATAATGATAAATATGTCATTAATATAATATATAAATATTAATTCCATAATAATAAAAATTATTTGAGAGACTATGATAGAAAATGTATTCCATCTATTCGTGAGGCGATAGTCCACCGTACACATGAATGATAATTTTTTTCCCATTTGAGGGAATTAGAGATGGATTTAGGTAATTAAACTAAAAAAACATATAGGTATTTATAGGATACTGGAGTTATTATTTTATCATAGTTTAAGAATATTTGAAGGAGTTGGAAGAATAAATAAAACTAAAACAGGCAGATAATAATTATATCTCTTCTTTGGAAGACCTCCTTTTTAACACCTTAAGACCACTAAGGTTGGTGTTTTTTCATAAAAAATTAATTTAGAATGAATTTATGGATTCTAGGAATATATTTGGTTAGTTAAGGGATGAAACAAATATTTTTTAAGTGTGAATAAATGAGAAGAAGATGCACCCTTTTATAGGAGAGGGGAGGGGCACTCTTGGAATTTCTCAAAATATTCAATTAATAAAAATTAATTTTCATTTAAAAATAGCACCAAACTTATTAATTTAATATATAATATGGCTATAGGTCTAAATAAACTCATAAAATAAAAATTAGACATGTTTTGACTATATTTATACCCTTATTTTTTGGTTTTAACCATTATTTAACCCCTTTAACTCTTACTGTTATAACATGAGTTTTTACTCTGAGGGTTAATATAGTTACTATAAAACTCCAAAAGACCCATAAATGGACAATATATGAAATTTTAAACCATATACCAAAAATTTTAGTGAATTTAACATTTTATTAATTTTATATCATTTAATAAAATATTATTTACTATAAAATATTCATAATGTCAATTTTAAGAATTATTCATTAATTTGACATTAATAATATCAATATAATGCATATAATTATAAAAAACCATTTTATTAAATCCATAACATGTAAATTTTATTTATAAAATTATTTTATTAAATTAATTATCTCAAATTATATTTAATTTAATTTTTTTGACAATAATTATTTGATATTTCCATTAATAAAATAATTACTGCATCAATATTGTGTAATCATTTAAGGTAATTATTTATTCACTAAAAATTAAAAATAAATTTCCATGATGAATATATATTTTATATTTTAAATGATTATTTTTAGTTGAATATAACCCATGGATAACCCTATATTAAAAAAGTTATAATTATTAAAAATATGAGTGTGACATCGTTGAATTTTCTTTAAATAAATATTATAAATTCCATAATCACATAAAAATGGGAAAAAGGACATATATTAAAAACATTAATTATTATATACGTGTTTTACTCATCCAAAAATAATTTGTCATTTTTAATGGTCATTTTATAGTCCTCATCAAACTATTATTACCCTTAATTATCTAATTTACCCTTTATTGTGGTAAATTTTTTTTCCAAGGTAACAATTCATATTTAAAAAAAATTAAAGGGGGTATATTTGATAAATTTTGGCCTTCTGATTCCAAATATGGAATCCTTTTTTCAAAATTCAAAAAACAAATTTTTTAGAATTTAAATTAAATTTAAACTAAAAAAACACAATGAAAAACAGTTTTTTTGGAAAAATGTATTTTTAAAATATAAATTGTTTCAATAATAAATTAAAATATAAAAACTATTTAAAAACCTATAATTTGATAAATTTAAATCAAAATTAACTATGTAAAATTTAAAACTAATCCAAAACATACTTTTACCTTATAAACACGGTGAAAGAAAATGCAGTTTTAAAAAATACATATTTTTCTATATTCATTGAAAAGTAAATATTTTAAGAACATTATAAAAAAATATTCCTAATATAATTTTTAAATTATGAATTAAAAAAAATTAATTTTTTAAAATTAAAATTCTACAATTTTATAATTAATCTTTTAAAAATAACCATATAAGAAATTAGTTTAATAAAAATATTTCAATTTTGATTTTAAGAATTACATAACATATTTATAAGGAATTTAACTATTAAATTCAGGAAAATAATTTATTCTATCAATACCTAGGTTGTTATAGTTTCTACCATGACTGAAACTTGAGTTAATCTACCATGATTGAAGAGATGCTTCCGTGAATTGGTTTTGCACAATTGGCGGAGGAGCGACTGCTTCTATGGAGAAGACGAACCACGCATGACATACCATATATACATATATATAATGATATATACATATAAATATAAATAATATATATAACAATATTATTAAATATGTATACAATTTTAATACAATCAAAGACGAAAATAAAACATGATAAAAATAACACATGAATATTAAATAAAGATTCTTACACTTGATTAAAATAATTAAAACATTAAAATATAATTTGAGACTAAACTAAACAAAATAGTAAACACCCTAAAAAATATTAAATATGAAAACATGTTGAAATAATCAACACAAAAATGAGATATAAACATTTGAACACGTGATCATAAAAAACACATTTATTTAATTTAAAATACAAATAATTTATTATAAAATTAATGTGAGGTAATTTAAATTTAACAAACCACAAATAAAATTAATTTACTAAGATAAAACACTAACAAGTAAGGATATACGAATTTTGTAAGGGTGTGTTAATAAATAATATGAAAATAAAATAATAGATAGTATTATACCATACCCAACCTAAGGGTTCACATCAACAACTCTAAGATCTCCAAGATACTACAACAACACCCCAAAAATACGCCACCAACTACTGCAACCACTAACATAAAACTCACTATACAAAATAACCACATCACATCCCACTATTTCATTATTTATTCATAGATTAAACCATATCTAGATTTAATTATTAATAATAAAGTTTCATTTATTGAAGATCTTGATTCCATATTTAATGAAAAACCTTTCCTAGTCATCACTAATATCTATTCACACCAGTTATCCATCGCTTCAATAATTTACATCTAAATTAATGCATGAAACCATTTAATTCCATCCCATACCAATTTACCATATTTAATTTAATAGAAAAAATTTACTTTATTCTATCCACATTTTAGTTTTTATATTTATTAATTACATTCCATTCAATACATCCAAACATTACTAACCACATCCCCACAACATAATCACCTGAAAATATCTCACATCATTAAGCAATCATCTCACATTCCACAAACCACATGTCATTCCATCCATACACTCAAAAAAACCCTTTCTCTCAAACCAACCATGTCACTGACACCATAATAACCATCCATGACCGTACTATTTATCAAATCCACAAACACACTACAATAAGTGATAATTATATTTTTAGTCATATAATATTAAGGTTCAACATAAAAAATATTTCATATCATGATTATTCAAACATCACATTTAATTACCAAGTTAAATTATTAATTATTTATGAAAAGTGATTCCAACATACAACACAACTAAAATTCATGATTTTAAGATAAACAATTCACAACATTTAATGGGATCCTACAAATGAATAAAGAGCACAAAAAATATTCTTTAAATCAAGAAGTATTGAATATCACAAAAAACATCTATATTCATATGCCACATTATTTCCATAAAATTTCCATCACTATCTCAGTAATATTTACCTTTTGTTATTAATACTAATTTATTACACATAAATTAAATCAATAAAAATACATAAAAATAGCATAAAAGTGTACAATTATACATGTTCACCCCATCCTCCTTTTTAATTCCAATATTTATGGTTATTATATTTCTTAAGTTAATTTTTACCAATTACCAATGGATGAAAAGTATTGATAAAATCATAGTTTAAAAAAAAAGATAAAGAGAGTCTTGAGTCCTATTCCCTACTGTAAAGATTGATGGTGGATTGAAAAAGTAATAGAGGAGAATATGAATGTTTGAAATATTGGAAATATACAAGGGAAAACCCTAGAAACCAACAACCATTGCTTATTATGGGATTCTTTGACTACACTCTTGAAACTCAATGTGTGTTTCTAGTTATATAGATATATAAAAATGGAAAGAGGAATTAGAATATAAAGGAAGGGAGTTTTCATCTTAACACATCCTGTGTTTGAAATGGGGAGTTAATTATTTCTCAACTTTTTTTCCCAGGGGTCATTTGAAGTTATGGGTTAGGTGATTATATTAATAATTCTATTAAATAGGGCAAGGATTTGATTTTTTTTTTGATCATGATCACCCCTCATTTTCCTTATTTTATTTTTCGAAATTAATTATCACTTCTTCCTGCCACCCCCTTCTCTTACAACAATACATTTACCTTTTTATTTGAAATTTTTGATCTCTATGATAATCAATTTTCACCACTATTTTTTTAAAAATAAATATGAATCTCTCTCTCTCTCTTTAAATCACACATTTTTCTTTTTTTATAAATGTTTGAATTTTTTTGAGAAATGTTTGTAAAAATAATATCTTCTTCTTATTTTTTAAATTCTCTTCAAATATTTTTTTTATCTTAAACATTTTTAATACCCCAATATAATATATATATATATATATATATGTAACAATTAAATAAACACACACACACACATATACATGTTAGATATACACTAAAATGTATGTGCATGATATTCATATGAACATGCATATGGTGAAAAAAATATATTTATATATAATATATTAGATATTATATATGGTGTACATTTAATATATATATATTTGATGCATAAATTATTCATGAATGTGAAGCATGAAATAATATATATGATATAAATATTATTTATTTTATCCTGATGGTTTATTTTTCAATTACATGAATTAATGGATTTATATAAATTTATTGAAATTGTTCAATGAATTAAACCCAATGGGAAATAACACATGAGATGCATTATGTCTCGGTCTTCCCCAATAAAATAGGGTGAGTTCCTCTCATATTGGTGATATGAGAACACTCTCATCCTAAACCCTCATTTAAATCTTTTTAGAAGGTTCTAGCACCCCTTAAGATATTGAGTAACCTCATGAAGTGTTTGTGTATCCAAGTTATTGGTGTATCACCCTAGAAGTAGGGTGATTACATTTATTTCTCTCCATGATATTCCTCAAACACTCTTCACCAAAGGAAGATGTAAGCTAATGTAACCTTCAAATATTAGGTACTCTATTTATAGTAATATTTACATATTATTTCATGAAAATATATATGCCTGTGGTTTTGGGTTTTCTTACACTACAAATGATCATACAAATCCATCAGTGGTATTCGAGGAAGTTTCTTTGAGTTTTTAATTTTATTTAATCACTAGTTTTTGAAGAAAAATTAAATACATCATTTTCATAAAATTGGAGAAGAATACAGACCCTTATGTGAGCTGTGTAAAAGAAAATTTGATTTACCCTTATTCAAGTCGACTATATAAGGGTAGACTTATGTATTACCTTTACGCAAAAGGGTTGTGTGAAGTTAGTACCCTTACTCAAGTTTCCTACATAAAGGTAGATATGTAGTTACCCTTATGAATAAGGGTATTACAATAGCTATGTATAGGTACTTATTTTTACCTTCACACGACATGTGATATATTACAAGCACCCTTACATAAATGAGTTATGTAAGGGTAATACCATTATGAGAAGGGGTTGTTTAATGGTAATCTTCATATTAACTTTATCTAGTGGTTTTCATATTGGGATTCACAAAGATAAACTTTATATTACCTTTACAGAGGTTTCAGAAAAATTAAGTTACCCTTACGTAGAGCATATGCATAAGGGTAAAAGATTTATACCCTTATGAAAAATAGGGGCATTGCATAAGGGTAAATAGAAATTTGTTAAAAAAATTTAACGTATTGAATGTTTTTAATAGTTTATAAATTGGTTATCAATAATGTTAAAAAGTATTTTGGGAATATTTAATTTATATTAATTTTATAAATAAATTGATTAACTATAAATTATTTGTAATTAATTAAATAAATGTTTTTGAAACATTATTCCCAAATATTAAAGGTTAATATTTTTAAATACATTTTGAAAAATTATATGGAATACCTTATGATCTAGAAATAAATGGTTTATTTAGAAATATTAAGAGGCCATTTATACAGTGTTTATAAATGAAACAAATATTTGATATTTTGATTATAATTTTTTTTATATATTAGATATTGAATTATAAAATGTTTATAATTCCTGAAATATATTATAAATTTAATTTTAATATATAATGTTAAGTTTTTCATCATGAAATTAATATAAAAAGTTTATATTCTTTATAAATTATAAAAGTTAATAGTTAACATTTATTTATGAATAGTTCATAAATGACTCATGTTTTGGAAAATATATAATTTTTTTATTTATTTGTTAAATTTAATTAATATTCATGTTTAGTTAATTATTTATGAAATTTTAATATTATGTGTGCTCATTTATATGATAAATTTATTTTAGGATAGATCCTTTCTTATAGTGGTATTTTGGATATCATAAAATTTAGTTTTCATATACCTTGACCTAGATTTCTAATTGAAGTTATGAGCTTTAGAATTGTTGTGGAGCATAGTTGGTGCATATTAGGTGTTAGAGTTTTCATGTATTTAACTCCATATTGTGTAATGTGTCCCTGGGTTGAGGGACTTAGGGTCAGATCACCTACTTTTATGGAGGTTTTACTTGGTATATAAAGTGAATGAGGTTGGATATGAGTCGCTTCGGGCTTACTCATGTGGAGTTTTTCAATATCACACAACTCTATGTCTTTACATGAATCATTATTGTACCTTATGAATATGATGAATTTAGATATTTATAAATATACTTGACTTCTATTTTTGGTTGATTAACATAGTATCATAGATTTTGTAAAGATTCACACATTAATGTGTCTTGGAAACATTAATTTAGTGGTTGGAATGAGGATTTACAGAAATAAATTAGAACCAGGCATACAAAAAAATGAAAAAAATATATAAAAATATAATGATTATATAATATTAAATAATTGTGAATTTAGTATTCATATGATATATATTAAATTTATGAGACTAAAAACCCCCTAAATACAAAGTGTTAGATTCCTTCCAAAGAAACACTTTTCAGGACCTTGATCATCCAACTAGGTAGTTTCATGCCAAAGTCGGGTGCCCCTAGATTATCTTATGTACAGAAATAAAATAATAAGTAAATCTATATTGTCTTTTTGGATAGCTTCATTCCAAAGATGGTTGCCCATTTAGTCTACTTGGTTAGCATGTTTTTGGCATTTTCTTTGTGTTACACTAACTGGGAGACCCTAATGGTTAGGATACTAGAGGAATAGAGTAGATTTATTCCATATGAGGGATTTGGATTAGTGGTTATTTGATTAACCACCCAAGAGTCACCACTATTGTGATTGTGATGATTCCATACCTAAATAATTAAGTATTGAGATGAACTATAAATAAGACTCATTGCTTAGTGAAATAAGAATCTTGGTTCACTAAATGGATATGATATATAGGGTTAATGGGAGTGATTTCATTTGAATACATTAATGAAAAGATATAATACATGATACTCTCCTACAGATATATATTTATTATAGATTATGTATTACTTCACACTTATTATATTAAGATCATTAATAGGAATGACCTATAAAATAGGTATAGATTGATATTTAGGATTGAGAAATGTTCTCAAGGATAAAAATTTAGAGGACCCAAATTTGAATGTTATAGAAATAAATTTCTCCAACTCTGACTCATGGGTATAATATACTGGGTGTGCATCACACATTTTTGGTGACAAACATAGGATAATATATAAGAATTAATTGAAGAAGAGTGAAGTAGATATTTGTGTTAGTAATGGAGAAATATTTGAGGCATTGAAGGTTGACACTTATGATTTTATTTTACCAAGTGGATTGATCCTAGATATGAAAAACTATTATTATGTTCCTTCCTTAAATAATAATTTGATATATATATCTTGTTTGGATAAGATGATACTTTCATTCATTATTAAGAATAAGAGTTATTATATATATAAAAATGAAATGTTTTATGGAATTGGGAATATAATTAATGGTTTATATATTCTTGATATAGATAATTCTGTTTATAAAATTTAAAATAAGAAGGTATGAGTTGATTCTAACCCCAAATATCTTTTTAATTTTCTCCTTGGATATATAAATGAGAAAAAAATCTAAATACTCTATAAATATATATTATTGTAATCATTCATTTATGAATCGTTTGATACATAAAAATATTATTTATTGGGAAAAATGAAAAAGTCACCTGTTGGGTGAAAAGGTGAAAGGGCCTGTGGAGTATTGGATATTATACATAGGGATGTATGTGTTTCTGATGAAATATAAGAATGAAAATTTTGGAAAGTTAAAATAGTTTTAGAATAAAGTATAGAATCAACTAGGAAAAAGTATAAAATTTCTCTAATTAGATTGAGGTGGTTAATACTTAATCCAGTAATTCATATCTCATCTAAGTGGTTGTAGGATTGTTTCACAACTCACTCCTCCCAAAAAACCTCAATGGATAGTGTTTCTAAAAAGAGTAATAAAACCTTATTATACATGGTTCAATCAATAATGAGTTTATGTGACATTCTAATATCATTTTGGTTTTATTCTTTGGAGAATATTTTATTTTTAATTAATCACATTTCATATAATGTAGTCACAAAGTCTCTATATAAGATATGTATTGGGAAATGTACCAAAAAGACTTTTATGAAAATTGGGGGGTGTGAAGCACTCTTATGAAGATTTTATTATGATAATATCATCAAAAAATCTAATAATTTATTATTTTCTTGTTATCCTAAAGAAACTATAGGATATTATTTACACCACCCGATTGAACATAAAGTGTTTGTGGATAAACATGTTGTTTTATTTGATGAACAACATTTAGGTTGAGGGTTTAGTGGGAGAAAATTTGAACTTGGAGAAGTTCAGGACAAACAAAAAATAAGTATTCCTAAAATAGAAGTTCAGTCAGTACCATAATGAGTTGTGGAAGAATAATTGACTCAATTTACACAAGAACCACGATGGTCTAGTAGGATTTGTTAGGAAACCAAGAGATATCAATTTATTATGGATAATGATGATGAAGTAATGTTCCTAGAATACGAACCTAATTCTTATTGAGAGTTTATTAATATTTTTGATTCCAATAAAATTTATGTAATCTAATATGGACTCAATGCACACTAACCAATTTTTTAACTTAGTTGATGCACTTGAAGTGGTGATACCCATAGGGTTCAAGTGGGTTTTCCATAATAAAAATGACATGGATAGTAAAATTTATACCTATAAATCATTCATATTGGAAAAGGGTTGCAAATAAGTCCATGGTATTGACTATAAAGAGACCCTTTCACCTATTTCAATGACAAATTCCATTCATATTTTTCTAGATATAGTATATCATTATAATTATTAGATATATCAAATGGATATAAAAACAAAATTCCTTAATGATAATTTATCTAAATACATGTATATGATATAACCCAATGGTTTTTAATTTCCAAATGAGAATGTTATGTTTTTCAAGTTGCAACAGTATATTTATGGGCTGAAGCAAGCTTCTTAGAGTTGGAATATCCATTTGATGATGAAATCAAACAGTTTAGTTTCACTGAGAAAACATATGAGTCTTATGTATACAAGTGGATTAGTGGTAGTATAGTATTATTTATAATACTTTATGTATATGACACACTGATTATTGAAAATTTGTCCCAATTCTTCACTATATGAAGATATTCTAGGGAAAATGTTTCTCAATGAAATACATGTGTGAATCAGCTCACATACTTAGTATGAGGATCTATATAAATAAATTTAAGAAGTTTCTTAGGATGATTTAGAACAAATATATTTATAAAGTGTTAAAGTGATTTAGAAACTACAAGAATGGGTCTTTACTAGTATTTCATTGAACAAATCTTAGGATGATTCAAGATCCTTATAAAGATTTAAAAAGGTTGGATATAATTACTTATATATTTTCTATAGGATATATCATGTATTCCATGTTATGTAATCAACTGATTTCTCATATGATTTAATCTTAACAATTATATACCAATCCAATATTGGTGAGAGTCACTAGATTGTAATTTATAACACCCTTAAGTACTTGAAAAATACTAAAGATATGTTCTTGGTATTTGGAGGAGAGGATGAGCTATGTAAATGTTATCTTGAATATATTATTATACTCTTTATAAAGGGTTGTATATAAGATGAAAATAATATATTCATGAGGTAATAAGTGGATACTAATTACTTGTAATGATACACTAAAGTATATATCATGGAATTTCATACGGTCATAGATATAATCAAGGGTGTATTATTATTATCAATCCTTCTTACCTTAGGTTGGTGAGATACATAGAATGAGAACATTTATAATTTGATACCCTACTTACACAATTCTACATATAAACATTTATAATTAGGGGTGGTTGGGTATGTTACTAATCATGTCATTAACTAGAGCACCACCAATATGGGATTTTTCAACTTGTATGATAGGAAAAGACATCTGGACCTTGATTGAATTTGACTGAGGAAATGCAGGTCCATGCTTAGTTATTTCACATATGATGTGTTCAAATACTTGAATATGTAACTTTTTATGTACTTATTATATATATGAATGAAATATGTTTTATTCATCAACATGGTCCGTGTTTTTTGGATAATCAAGAAATGATGAAAGTTTAATACTATATTGACCTGTTATATGATTAGTGATCACTTGATGTCATGGAAAAAGGGATTATATAGAATAAATATGATTTGTATAATAAATATTTTGTTAGAAATATTCACATAGATATATGAGTATGTTTGATGAGGATCACAATGTAAACCTTTGTATCTTGAGTAATAGTGATGTATTTCTAGAGGATTATTTTTCTTATATTTATGAAATTGGGATTTCATAGTTGTTTTCAACACTAATAAGACCTGTAGGGTCACATAGTTAGGCCCTTATATATGGATAATTTTGTTTTGGAAATTTATTTATCAAAATGAAGAGAGATTTATGAAAAAAAACCACATCCAAAAGATTTTGGATAGATTCACAAAGTGGTATTAATTTGTTCAAAAAGTCATTATGGGATTTTAGTAAAAGTGGTATATTATTTGATGTTCACTAAAATGCATATTCATGAGATGTATGTAATCATGCACATGATACATGAGATATATTTATATATAATATATTGGATATTATATATGGTGTACATTTAATATCTGAATTTGATGTATAAATTATTTGATATTGCGATGCATGAAATAATATATATATATATATTATTTATTTTCTAATGATTATTTATTTTCAGTTACCTGGATTAATGGATTTTCATTACTTCATTGAAACCATTCAATAAATTATACCCAATAGGTTGTAATGAATGATATGCATTATGCCTCAGGATTAGGCTATAAAAGAGGAGGAGGTCCTCTCCTATTTGAGATATGAAAGTTCCATATTCCTCCCAAAAACCTATTTATCTGTTTTGAGAAGGATCTAACTGTAACACCCTAAGATTTTGGTAATTTTTTTCTAATTAATTTAATATTTTGATATTTTTCACTTCACACAACACTAAAAATAGCTGGTCAATAAGTCAAACATTCCTTTCACATAGATCCAACTTGGAGTATGTTACACTCAATTCCAACTTGGTGTACGTTACATCGAACAACAATGTTAGCGTACATTACACGTAAGATTAACCTTCCACGATGGCTTGCATAACACATACGACCGAGTGTAACCTAACTATAATATATTATTAAAAATATTATTATGATGGAATACAACATAGATGTTGAGTTTAGGGATATGAATAATATAAAATAAATTATGAAAATACGTGGTGTACACAAATATATTATGAATTCATAGGTTACCAATTAATGAATATGAAACCCGATTGAATATAAAGGAAAATATTATCATAGTCACAAAGATATTTTAACCAATACAATTAAACTAATTATAACTATTAAGTGATATTAATGTAATAATTATGTTATATATTCAATAAAATATTTTTGATATTTATCCAATAGATTCATTAGAGGTAAGATAAAAACAAACCCAATTTTATGCCTAAAATACCTATTTTTTTATTAAGGCATTTTTACCACCTTTTAATGGAGACCCCATTTTAAATAAAATTTTTGGAATTTTTATAGATTTAATTTGTTAAAATAAAAATTATATTTTGAAGAAAAAAATAAAAATTAGGTTAGGATAAATTTTTTTTACATTTATCTATGTTTTCATCTTTTAATGAAAAGTTATAAATACTGGATTTTAATTCAAAAAATGTTTTTTTCATCTAATTTATTTATAAGGTTAAATTATATTTTAAATTGGTTTAATAGTTTAGTTAGATAAAATTTTAATCAATTAAAAAAATTTAGGTTATTGGAACCAATTTCACATTGAAATTTGATATATAAAAGCTTAACAAACTTTTGGACATTTTTATTTTAAAAACCTGCAGTGTTGTCCCCCCAACAAGACTAAATTTAAATTAATTTCTACCACTTATGTGATTATAATTTTTAAAAATGGATTCCATATTTATAATCATTATAATTTATAATTTCTAATACGTTCAACATTGTTTTTGACAAAAAAATATCAGTGAAAGTGATTAAAATTAATTACATCGGTTAAGAGAAAAATTAGGTTAATAATGTACTAAAACTTAAATTTAAGACCCAAAACGACCTAGAAACACTTAAAACACCCATTTTATGACCATATTTAGACCCTATAATAAAGTTTATATACTTTGGAACATTATTGGATCCAATTGAAATAGAAAAAATGTGGGTGGAATTCTCTCTTCAAATATTTACAAGAGTGTCACTCCTCCTGCACTATAAAAGACCACCACCTCTACCCATTCCCCACACCTCTCAAAAATTTTAAGTTTGGACAATATCTTAACAATTAGACTCTAAAAAAATACTAAAAAATAACTTTAATTCTCCCTTTGGTTAGAAATATTCTCAAGGAATCATTTTTTTCATAAACCAAAAGGAGTTACCCTATTAAGTGGTAACATCATCTCTCAAGTTTCTTTCCTTTATTTTCGTTCTCCACCTATCCACTATCTATTTTACATTATTGTGTGAAAAACCATTATCATAAATATTATAGGATTTTTTTTATTCAATTTTTTTACCTTATAATTAAATTTAGGGTTTTTCACATGTCCATATTATGATCCTTCTTTCATAGGGTTTATGATTCAAATGTTACCAAATCGGTAAAATGTTTTGTCTTAATTTACCTTCTTCAGACTCTTGTTTTGTTATGCACCTAAAATCTTTTTAGAAGTGTATATAATTCCATTTTAAATGTTATATAATGAATCTATTTATTTTCATGATATTTTAAGTTTCATTTAATTTCCTTTTCTTACATGGAGAGTATGATCCCAAGTTACCAAGTTATAAGAGTTTATTGGTAAAATATCATCTCTTTTCGAGATTGTTTATGTTTATGACTCATTTGATTAAATATTATGATCCATATATAAAGAAAAATCATGAGTTTACTTATCCTATATTAATTCATGATATATTAAAGTATTGACAGCATGTTCTACTCTTTGGTACATAATATAGTTAAGAAAATGTTTTTAAGAAAGATCGACTTTATCCTCTTTTTGGTGGGAAATATATGTTCTCTAAAAAGAGATTCCATGAATATTATACCATTATAATATAATATATAAAATAAAATTTTATCATTTTTTTTCTTTTACCAATCTCTTCAAATGAATCTTCTTTTCACTTTCTAAACATGCATTTTTTCTAACCTTTTTACAGTACAAAAGGAATGTTCTTTTTACCTCGTACGACATGTATATATTTACCCTCCATCGTTCGTTTGAAGTTTCATTTTCATTTTTAAAAGTTTAATATTTAAGAAAATGTTTTTAAAATTAATTTTCAAGAAAAAATGTTTTATTTTTTTTAAAACATCATTTATAAGTTTTCAAGGTAAATTGTTTTCAAAATGTTTTCAAGCCTTATTTACAAGTTTTAAAAGTGTTTTAAAATAAATGGTTTTCAAAAAATTTTCAATCTTCTTTTATAAGTTTTCAAGTAAAATGAATTTTAAAATGTTTCAAAGATCAATTTATAAAATTTCAAAGTCTTTTCAAATAAATGGTTTTCAAAATTTTTTAAAGCTTTCTTTATATGTTTTCAATGTTTTTTCGAAGAAAATGGTTTTTAAAATGTTTTGAAGCTTATTTTATAAGTTTTCAAGGAAAAATATTTTCAAAATTATTTAAAAACCTTTCAATCTATTTTCTAAGAAAATTATTTTCAAATGGTATTATTTATTAAAAATAATTTTTCAAACAAGAAAGGATATTTTCCTCATGAAACATTTTTAGAGGATATTTTAAAATTATTTTCCATCTAAGATGACATCTATTGATGTACTCATGACTTTATAGGAAATTATATAAAGGTTAAATTTATATCATTTCTATGAATGAGTTATAATTATTGTCATGGTATTTATGAAACCTATTTCTCATTCATGGCTTATAAATTTATGAAATATGTTTCTCTTTTATGGGTTATGCTTTAGATGAAATGATTATGAAACCTATAAATTTTTCCACAGGTTATGATATTCTTAAATATTTATGATACCCATTTAATTTCATGGGTTATTATATATTTATTTATGATATTGTGGAACATGTATGTATTATTTCATTATATGATAGGTGGGACCTATATCTCCCTCCAATGCATTGGGTAAAGTTTTATATCTCATGAGATAAACTAATATGGTCTTGGGAGTGAACCTTGACTATTATAATGGCCATGGGAGTGAATCATGACTACTAAGATGGTATGAGGAGTGAACTCATGCTACTTTGATGGATATGGGAGTGAACCTAGACTACTATGATGGTATGAAGAGTGAACCCATATTACTAAGATGGTCTTGGAATTGATGCCTTGGCTACTATGGAAATACTTTTATGCTTATGTGTTTTCCAAAATTCCATGTTTTATTCCTATGTTATGATTTCATTTATTATAATCTATATTTCATTATAATTCATTTATTATGAACTTAAAATCATTATTCCATGATCTCTGTTATGATCTCTTATATGAGGGGTACAATCTTCTATTTTCATGATCACATTCTCATACCCATATGATCATATTTATGCTTACATGTCTCCCTTATTTACCCTTACTGAGAATTTCAGATCACCCCATTTATGTTTCTTTTCCCCCAGGTTATGATGATATGTAATATGTTTGATATGTCTAAGAAGGGTGCTAGTCAAGAAGAACCTAGTGGGAGATGATGTAGCTCACATATGTACCAGTGTTTATGTTTCTATGTTTCCAAAGGCACTATTCTAACTATGGTCTTTAGGCATCTATTTGTATAATGTTTAAGTATTCCGTAAAAGTTATGTAATGTTAATGTTTTGAAAAGGGAGGGTTGTTTTAGTTGGTATTAGAGAAAAGGTATAATTAACCTTTATAAGCTTGGATGAGAAATATTTAGTGATATCACTAGTTATATTTCTAAGGATATCTCTAGGGATATCTCTAAGGATAAGTATAAGGATGAATTAACATTTTGGAAAATGTCCTAGAATTTTGGTGAAGGATAGAGTGATTGGTTTCATAGAAATACATCCCTATCTAGATAATACAAGTGTATGTGACTCTGGAACCGATGTACCTACAGGTAACAACTCCAACAAGATGTTCTCGGTTTGACTCAGGGTAATCTGGTACATGATAATGGACCATACTGCACACCTGGTTTGACAATCCTGAGGGATAGGCTTTGGGAATTCATAAACTCTTCCTGAACCATCATAAATTATTTAGATATAAGTTATCGATGAATAACCTTGGATAAACCTAAGGTGTCATATGTTATGGAAGTTGTTATGATTTATACATCCTATAAGTAATTATTTTCATGACTATGTGGTTTTATGAGAAGATAAGTAATGATCACACTATGATTTTAGTTTTAGTAAATGGAGGGAACTGAAAGGAACTGGATTAATGTTGAATGTGATAGGAGATTTTTGGATGAGCAGTTAGGTGGGATGATCACTAGAGTGAAAGATTTCATGATAACGCCTAATCAGTTTTCACTAAACATGATTAACAATGTTTACCTTAACCAACTATCAGACTCACCAAGGAAGAGAAAGAAGGAGTTCTCTAAGAGTTAGGGTAATTAAGACCATGGAGGAAAGAATATTTGGTTTAATTTATTTCAAGAATGTGGAATAAACCACTTAAGTGAATGTATTAAGGAATAAGAAGATGTTTTGACTATGGAAAATAAAGACACAAAGAAAGTGACTTTAAGGAAAAAATAAAGAGTTTATTTAAAAAAATGGATGTGAATTTTGTCCTATAAAAGTTTTCATTGAAGGTTAAGTGTTTTAAGTGTAGATAAAATGGTCATTATGCAACCCAATGTCCCAAGAGGAAAGTTCCCAAATAGAATCAGAAAGGTGGTGCGAGTAATGGTTACATTGTAAATGATGATGAAACTATAGATGAAATGTGAAAAGAAATATGTATTATTGTTAATGGGATAAGGATGAAGTAATTGAAGTATTCATGTATTTGGATTCAAAAGTTATGAATGATGAAATATAAAAGGATTCTTCTACTTATGTATTTTTTCTACATAGTATTTACAAGTTTATGTTTGGGTTGTGAAGTGATTTAATGACAAGATGATATTTTGAATAATGGAAGGTAACCATTATTAGGTTATTTATGATAAAATAATTTTTTATGGATAAAGATACATGGGATATAAAGAAGTAAGTTGAATAGTATTTATTACCTTGGAACTAAGTAAGGACTTGTTTATAGGTGGTTTATGCTATCACTGATGAAGTTTACGACATTTTTTGTATTTAAGGAGTAAATCCAATATAATTTGGAATGAGGAAGCATGTATGTTTTCCAAAAAGATTTATGGTAATTCATGAGAATATATTATGAGGGTATTCACATGATTAGAATGTGACAACCAAGATATACTTTTTGATATATAGGGGAATCAATGATAAGCTGATTTTGTGACACTCTTTCAAAAGTTTTGGATTTTCATCTTTGAGAAAGGTTATAAGGTTAACTGTTCATGAAAAGTTTAAGTTAAAACTCTGAGTAAGTATTTATGCACCGAGTTTGTATTTAAAACTTAGGTTTAAAGGATATTTTCTGATTAACCTTATTTCAAGGATGTCCATTTTTTATATTTTGTGAAAAAGACATCATCTATATCGGGTGACAACCAATCAAGTCTAGTAAGGATGCGGGTCTTGAACCCATGATCGAAGAACGATAAGGGTTTCACACCTACCACTGGACAATGTAATGTCTTGATTAATGTATATTTATTTTTAGTGAATAAATATTTATGATGAACCAGTACTGTTACTTTTTAGGTTTATGCATGTTTATTTTGAATAAAAAAATATTTATACTTTTTCATTATTTTATGGGCATTAAGATCCGTTAAAAGTGCATTTTAGTGATTTATGCATCAATTTTAATTTATAAACATTTATTCCATGAGGTAATGGATGTATTATAAATTTTTCAAAGCACAAAACAATAATGAAATTTTGATTATATAAATTTATCAAGAATTAATCAACATTCTGAAAGTGATTAAAAAATTGTTGTCCAAATACCTTAATTTTCGTTGAGTAGATGGCCTTTTAAATCATAAAAGATTATGAATTTGAGGCCCCCAACTTTTTTCTGACCATTCACTTGTTTCTGATTGATGATCTCAATCACTCCCTATAAATATTTACACTTTTCCTCCATTTCCAATGTTCACTCCCAACCTATGTTCTCCTATGTGAAAACCTAGTTATATATTACTTTGGGTAACCATTATGGTTCCAAATTTTCCATTTTAAGGGGAGTTTTAATATCCATTTTAACGATGTAAGTTTTTATAAGTGAACCTTTCAAGTATTAAACCTTTGATAAACCAGATGAATTTCAAGGGAAAAATTCATTGGGGGGGGGGGTAGAATGTAACACCCTAAGATTTTGGTATTTTTTTCAAATTACTTTAATCTTTTTATATTTTTCACTTCACACAACACTGAAAATAGATTTTCACTAAGTCAAATAATCATTTCACATAGAGACAACTTGGAATATGTTACACACAATCCCAACTTCTCATATGTTAAACGGAACAACAAGGTTAGCATACATTAGATGCAATATTGACCTTCCTTGATGTCTTGCGTAACATGCAAGACTAAGTGTAACCTAACTATAATATATTATTAAAAATATTATTATAATGGAATATAACATAGATATTAATTTTATGGATATTAATATTATTAACTAAATTATGAAAAATATGTGGTTTACACAAATATAAGATGAATTCATAGGTTACTAATTAATGAATATGAAAACCGATTGAATATAAAAGAAAATATTATCATAGTCACAAAGCATTTTTAACCAAGTAAATTAAACTAATTAAAATTGGTAAGTGATATTAATGTAATAATTATTTTATATATTCAATCAAATATTTTTGATATTTATCTAATATATTTTATGGACATAATATAAGAACAAACCCAATTTTATGCTTAAAAAACCTATATTTTTATTAAGGCATTTTTTACCTCCTTTTAATGGAGAACCCATTTCAAATCAAATTTTGGGAACTTTTATATATTTAATTTTTCAAAATAAACATTATTTTTTTAATCTAAACAAAAAAATTTGGTTAGAATAAATCTTTGGTATATTTATGTATGGTTCTATCTTCTAATGAAAAGTTAAAAATACTGGATTTTATTTCAAAAAATTATTTTTTCATATAATTTATTTATAAAGTAAAATTATATTTTAAATTGGTTTAATAGTTTAGTTATATAATATTTTTATCAATTAATCCAATTTATGTCATTGGAACAAATTTCACATTGAAATTGGATATAAAAACTTATCAATCTTTTGGACATTTTTATTTTAAAAACCCACAGCGTCGTCCCATCAACGAGATTAATTTTAAATTAAATTTTCTACTTATGTGATTATAATTTGGAAAAAGGGATTAAATATTTGGAATAAAAATAATTTATAATTTATAATATGGTAAAAATTGTTTTTTTACAAAAAATATTAGTGAAAGTGATTAAAATTAATTACATTAGTTAAGAGAAAAAATAGGCTAATAAAGTACTAAAACTTAAATTTAAAACACAAAATAACCTAGAAACATGTACAAAACCAATTTTCTAGACATATTTAGACACTATAATAAATTTTCTCAACCTTGGTTAATTATTGAATCCACTTTCAACATGAAAAACATGGGTTTAATTCTCTCATCAAATATTTACAAGAGTGCCACTCCTCCTCCACAATAAAAGGCCACCACCTCTACCAATTCCTCACACCTCTCAAAACTTTTAAGTTAAATAAAGATATAAACAATTAGCCTCCCAAAAATTCTAACTTCTACATTTAATCCTCCCTTTGGTCAAAATGATTCTCAAGGAAGCCTTTTTGCATAAACCAAAAGGAGTTACCCAATTAAGAGGTAACGTCTTCTCTCAAGATCCTTTCCATTATTTTCCTTATCCACCCATCCAATCTCTTTATTAAATTATTATGTGAAGAAAAAATTATTCTAATTATACTAGGATGTTTTTATGAAAAGGATTTTATCTAAACTTATACACAACTCCATCTAATGGATATTAAACATACTATTTCTGTGTACGACAAACTACCGCCTCACGAAATGATGATTGTCCATTTCTTCTTTACCACTAATTATGGTGGCCATTATGATAGAAACTATATTTATATATGTTATATATAATAATTATTATGTATTTATACTTATTTATTCTTTTTTTACAACACATACCTTTTTATTTCTATTTTGTGGTAATATAATAATCTCATTTGAGGAAATGTGGAATACCGCCCCCTCAAAGCGATGTGATTCATTCACACACCACATGGAATGTATTAAGGATGGGTTTAGTGAACATATATGATATATATTATATATTAATACTAATTTAATAATGATATATATATATATATATATATTTATACATACATATATATATATATTTCATTTTCTTTCTTTCTTTCAATAGGCCAATAAAGATGGAAACAACGTTCATGCGTATGTATGACTTGCCATCTCCATGAACGGTGTATTTAATTTCATACTATTATATTATATAGATTATTATAATACATATATAATGAATATAAATGATATTTATATAATTATTTACATTATTTAATCATGATATAAGTATATGGACCAATGATATAACAAATAAAGACACATGCGAAGAACAACACGAATATTACCCGAAATGAAACTTTAACATAAGATCTTTAACAAATAGGTAATATAAGGTCATAATAAAACCATATATGGTATTATGTATAATAATATTCTTCTATAAAATATTTATAATAATCTTATATTTATTATATAGGAATCTTGTACGAGTACGAAGAGAGTCAAGACAGAAGGTAAGGGGATTTCATCTCACTTTTAATTTCTGTTAGATACATGTTATGTTCACCACAAAATATTTTTGTGTGGTGTATGTACTGACCATGAGTGTATTATATTTACCATATAATTAAAATTATGTTTATTCACATGTCTGTATTATTATCATTCTTTTAGGGGGTTTAATATTCAAAAGTTACCAAATCGGTAAAATGTTTCGTCTCAATTTTCTTTCTTTGAGACTCATGTTTGGTTATGCACATAAACTCTTTTTCAAGGTGTATATAATTCCATTTTAAAATTTATATCATGAATCTAATTATTTTCATGATATTTTACGTTTCATGTAATTTTATTTTCTTACATATAGAGTATGATCCCAAGTTACCAAGTTATTTCTCATCTCTTTTTTAGATTATTTATGTTTATTCTTCCTTTAATTAAATATTATGATCCATATATAAAGAAAACTCATGAGTTTATTTATCCTATATTATTTAATGATATATTCAAGTATTGGTACCATGTCCTGATCTTTGATACATAATATATCTAATAAATTGTTTTTAATAAAGCATGACTTTATTATCTCTTTGGTCGAATGTCTATGTTTTCTAAAAAGGGTTTCCACGAATAATATACCATTATACTATAATATATAAAATAGATTTTTACCCTTTTTTTATTTTAACAATCTCTTAAAATTTATCTTATTTTCTATTTACGAACAAAGAATTTTTTCTAACCTTTTTACTATATAAAAGAAATGTTCTTTTTACCTCCTACGACATGTATAGATTTACCCATAGTCGTTTCTTTAAAAATTCTTTTGAATTTTTAAAAAGTTCATCTGTAAGAAAATATTTTAATATTATTTTTCAAGAAAAAATGTTTTCAAAATGTTTTCAAAATTCTTTTATAAGTTTTTAAGGAAAATTATTTTCAAAATTTTTTCAAGCCTTATTTACAAGTTTTCAAAGTGTTTTCAAAGAAATAGTTTTCAAAATGTTTTCAAGATTCATTTTTAATTTTTCAACGAAAATAGTTTTTAAAACATTTTCAATCTATATTTATAAAATTTCAAATTATTTTCATTTAAATGGGTTTCAAAACATTTTGAAGATTTCTTTATTTATTTTCAAAGTGTTTTAAAAAAAATGGATTTTAAAATGTTTTGAAGATTATTTTTAAGTTTTCAAGGAAATGGTTTTCAAAATTATTTCATAAATTTTCATGGTATTTTATAAGAAAATTATTTTAAAATGTTTTTATGTATTAAAAATCCTTTTTTAAAAAATATAGTTTATTTTCCTTAAGAAAATTTTTAGAGTATATTTAAAAATTATTTTCTATCTAAGATGGCATCTATTTAGGTACTCATGACTTTTTAGGAAATTAACTAAAGGTTACTTTCATATCCTTTCTGTGAATGAGTTATGCTTAATGTCATGGCCTTTATGAAACCCATTTCTCCTTCATGGGTTATACGTATATGAAATTCATTTTTCTTTTATGGGTTATGCTTTTGATGAAATGATTATGAGACCTATAAATTTTTCCATAGGTTATGATATGTTTACATGTTTATGATGCCCATTTCATTTCATGGGTTATGATATGTTTCTTTATGATCTTGTGGAATATGTATGTATGATGTCATTATATGATGGGTGTGACCTATATCTTCCTCCAACGCATTGGTTATAATTTTATATCTCATGAGATAAACTAAGATGGTGTTGGGAGTGAACCTTGACTATTGTGATGGCCATAGGAGTGAACCATGACTACTAAGATGATATGAGGAGAGAAATCACGCTACTATTATGGACATGGGAGTGAACCATGAATACTATGATGGTATAAAAATAAAACCCATACTACTAGGACGGTCTTGGCATTGATTCCTTGGATACTATGGAAATAATTTTATGATTATGTGTTTTCCACAATTCCATGTTTTATTGTTATATTATGATTTCATGGATTATACTCTCTATTTCATTATGATTCATTTCTTCTGAACTTCCAACCTTTATGCCATGATCTCTGTTATGATATTTGATATATAGGGTATGATATTATATTCTGATTATCACAATCTCATACCCTTATGATCATGTTTATGCTTACATGTATCCCTTGTTTACCCTTACTGAGCATTTGAACACACCCCTTTTATATTTTCTTTTCCCCAGGTTATGATGATAAGTACTATATTTGATATGTATAAGAAGGGTTCTATTTAAGAAGAACCTAGTGGGATATGATATATCTCCCATATGTACTAATGTTTTTGTTTCCATGTTTCTAAAGGCACTATACCAACTATAGTCTTTGGGCATCTCTTTGTATAATGTTTATGTATTCCGAAAAATTTATGTAATGTTAATGTTTTGAAAAGCAAGGGTCACTATACTAACACCCATTTAGATGTCATGTATATACAAAAAGTGTTTGTGGATCCAATTTTTCAGTGTATCACTTTAGAGGTAGGGCGATTACATTCATTACTCTTCATGATATTCCACAAACACACACTACTAAAGGAAGATAGAATCTATTGTAACCTTTAAATACTAGGTACTCAATTTAATGTATTATTTATACATTATTTCTTGAAGTTAGATCTTCCTATGGTTTTGGGTTTACTTCCACTGTAAATGATCATAATATTATTATATGAATCTATCAAGATATATATATATATATATATATATATCATTTTAAAAAAACGTAACACACACACACACACATATTTCATAATATATTTCATATGCGCTTGATTATTTACCTCTGTAAAACCTAATGCGTAATAAAATGAAAATTATATTTAAAATCATTTCTTTTCCTAAGATATTTAAAATCAATGCATGAAATAATTAAATCAATGTGTAAAAATTTATAACCGATATATAATATAATTGCCATAATATGTAATATATTTGAAAAAAATAAAATATGTTAGGTTCTTCATTCAAAACATATGGTTTCTAATACGTGTAATATTTTTATTCGTTATGTAAGATTGTTAACATTTTCAAAAAAAAAATTATAATTTTTACACTTCATGCATAATATAATTTAAAATTAGTTTTAATAAAATTCTTTAAATATTTTAATAAACATTTGATATGTCATAAAATGATGATAATTTTCAGTTTATTAACTTCCTTAAACCCTCTTCAACCAAAAAATGATAAATTAAGGTCTTAGGAAAATGTGGATCCTTACATTAGATACCTATCAAACAATTATCATCATCAATAATTAAAATCAAACCCAAAATAAGTATAATTATTGACTCCAATTGACACTCACCTGGGAGATACCTCTCAAATAGGAATAAACTCCTATCAAGACACAAGGTATAACATAATATCAATGACTTAATTATTTCACATAGAGCTAATACATTTTTCAATAAACCAGTATAAGGTCAAATTAATCATACTCACTCAGGTAACTAGCCACAACCCCACGCCCCAATGCATCTTAGTACCCAACCAGTCATAACAATTTTACAATTAAATTTAGGAAAATCATAATAAAGGTCACACACCAACCATATAAAACCCAACCAATAATGCACAATAATCAATCACAATTTTATCAATATTTTTACAAAAATTAAGTGTGTTCAATAATAATATCATCACCCAATTTAAGATTTAAAATAAACCATTTTCATTACCAAATTATAATTATTAACCTTTTATGTATAGTGATTTCACCAATAAAATCATAAAAATAATATAAACACTATAACAGGAGACACCTTTCAAAACAATCACTCCATAATAATTTCAAACATAAAAAATAGAATATCCATGAATGAGTTTTTATTAAGGAAACACTTTATATTATACAACTTTACTATGCCTATTTATGGTTTAGAAAATATAGTTTTAACAAAACATATCAACACTTCAAGGAAATAGTTAACCAAATAGTACATCATATACCACTATTAATTTCTTTAAATTCATTTAGAAGAAGTCATTATATCTAGCACTTCAACAATTTTACTTAGGCATGATCTCAAATGAATATTTTCACATGATTTATTCTCATGAATCATGCTTGACATTGTAAAATTAAATATTAATTAAACATAATTCTACCAAAGAAACAAGCTTCCATGTTACATATAAGGGAACATGATTTTACATTCATATTTTTGTATGAAATTCTTAACACAAAACATGATTGGTAAAAATTTATACTATAGTCCTCATAAAAAACAATAAATATTCCATAGCTTTAGACTTTCTTCCCATAACAAAAAATCTATACTCTACCCTTACACATGCTTATCTCTTTTCCAACAACTACATATGGAATGAAATTAATAATTCAATTTATATTACATAAATACTTCATCGTCACAAAATATTATCCATTATTGAAATGAAAAAGTGATTATAGTTATGTGAAATTCTTTAAGTTTTCAATTGGTTAACACTAAGGATGTTTTTATTATTTTGGGAATCGCATAAATAATTGAAAAAAAAACCAAACTCAAAATAAATCCTTGAAAAATTCATCTAATAAATAATGAGTGTAAGGTAACACATGGAATAGAAAATCATAAAATAATAAGTATGCATCTAATAACAGCTCAAAAACAATTAATTTTATTATAAAAACATGTAATATATGAAGGTAAATTATTTTATGAAGGCCCTCACAATAAAAAAACTAGATACTTTAATCATACTTTACTTTCATGCAAATAGTTCAACAAGTTACAAATTTCAATGATAATAAGGGAATTCAATTTAAGGGTAAAAATTTCAAGGAAATCATGATATCAATAACTAATACATAACATTATAACCACACCTCATAGGAGGTGATCCTAGAATGTTTAATTTATAGTGATTGTGTAATTATCACATGATTATAATTCCCACATCACAATTTTCACACCATATTACTTTTTTTATTAATGCCTTATCATAATTTTATTTTATCATTTAGTTTCTAAATTCTCCCCTTTCATCCTCTACACTCAATCCAATGATAACATAATAAATCATGCATCAAATTTAATTCATAACATTTCAAAATTATCATTTTTAATGTGGCATGAACAATATATCTCATAATCTAGAATGCTTACATAAAAATTGATTTATAGTATTCATTAATAATATTAAGTAGGTCATTTATCAATTTAAATTATGTATAACTTATTTTTTTTAAATATAGTATAAATAAGGCATGCATTTAAACTCTTCTTTAAGTCATACAAGCTAATCGACAAGAATTCAAAACTCTCAATATGATATTTAATTAAATGACTCATACTTAAGACTTGTAGTTAATTCTAATAAATGTAGCTTAGAATATGTAATAGCATTTCATATTACAGAATGTCAAAATCTAAATCATTTCATGTAAACATTTATTTAAAGATTATAAATTAACCATCAAATTCATATTTAATTAAGAATATATTTATAATTTTTTTATAGAAACTATGATCCTTTATACCTACCTATTCTTTAGTGGAAACACACTAACTTACAACATTTACCGTCTTTAAACATTGTTTCCAATTTCTAACAAGATCTTATATGTTTTTTAATTAACATGATTTAATTTTAGTTTTTTTAAAGACTAACATCGCATATTATTGAAGGAAGTTAAGAATCTCACCATTTCATAACTTGTAACAAAGTATTTTTTATATAGTATGAATCAATTTAAAATAAATTCATTCAAACTATAAAGGCCCTATCATATAAATACAATTTATCACAATTAAACACTCAAAACATATTAAAATATAAAATTCTAAATTCAACTATGATAAAAGATCATGTACCCTATATAATTTTAATCATTTAAAGAATGATTGAAAATACCTTAAAACAAAAAAAAAAATTTAAAATCATGAAAACTCTTTCTTAAAACCTATTCATATAAAAATTTATAAATCATTTAAAATCATTAGATGAAAAACTATTAAATTATCCTTCATTTTTTAAACTAAACTCTTAAAATCATTATAATAATTATTCAAAATAAAACCTATCAATTATTTAGAAACATATCACATCATGATTTAAAGTAGTTAAAGTAGTTATTACTAAATATTTTAACCATCTTAACTTATCATTTAATGTGGGGTATTAACAGTTAAAACATCACTACATCAGAACTTTAATCGTGATTTTATCGTACTTTACCCATTCAACTAACACATAATTATAATTATATTTGTAAAATTAATACCAATGTGAAAATATTTAAAATTATAAAATTTAAATTAACACATAACATGCTTCATAAAACATCAGGTTGAAAAAATTTACTTTATTGATTTTAAAGATCATATAGGTCTATTATAAAATCAGAAATTACTAAGACCACACCCAATAAAACACTAAAAAGATTTTAATATTTTCATTTACTATTTTATTTGGGTGAATTTCATTACTTCTCAGATTTTTAATTCAACACTATATTATATTCCTAAAATAATATAACCACCTACATCATCATAAATAGAACTGTTTTAATCATAAAAAATCAAGGGAACATATCCACTATACCATGATATTGTCTAATTTTGGTAGCCCCAACTCACCCACATGATTTTGAATCATTTCATGAAAATAATTCATCATGATGGGTTATGTGTCTTTCTATTCATATTCTTGAAACCATGATATATATTACCAATACAAGACAAATGTTAATCCTGAAAGCATGGAATTAATTAAAATTCATTTAGTTAGCTTAATTTATTTCCCAAAATCACCCCATTAAATCAAAAGCACAAACAATAATGATGTATGTACCTCTCCTAGTTCTCTACCCTAAAATTAGTACCACATCACTTGGTCATTCAGAATACTCAAATTCCTTACATCAAATAATGGGGCCCCTAAAATCAAATGTCCTATCTAGTATCCCTATCCTATTTCATGCACCTAGATGAATTGATACTATTTATCTACTAACCCAATTAATCCTCATATTACCCAACTCTAATATTTATCCTATCTCTTAACCATATTCTTTGATACCACTATATTATAAACCCCCACTATCACCCCTCCTGGGTCTATAATGAAGAAGAGTGTCCCAAAAAACCAATCTCTAATCATCCACAGGTTGATGAATAATATCTAGGCTATAAAATACACAATGCGAAACATTACCCTCAATATATGAATATATGAATTTAAGGATAATATATAATATGGAATAATTTGGTTAATACTACATCATATAAATGAAAAAATATCCCATATAATATAATAGAACAATTCATGATGCCTAATATAGAATAAATCTAAAAAAAATGAAAAAACAACTCCTAAGAAGTATAACAAAAAAACTCCATCTCCAAGCTATAATGATCTATCTCAGTCACCAAATCCATATGGATTATGTGAAAAAAGTTTAAATATTTGTAGGATGAGCATAACATGTATACTCAGTAGGATTCTCCTCAACACCTCTTTTGAAAAAGTGAGAAAAGAAAACTAATTCTCCAATGAGTAAAGTGTTGAACCTATATACACCTATTAGGTAATTACCAAATCATAGCCTCAATAAGTCTCACTCACCAAGTTACACATAAAATATTGTAATATAATATCAAAAGAACATAAATCAAGGCACCTCGCAACCACACCCCCACTATTTTTCTTCTCTCATTAATTGTGAATTTTCATGCTTGCACATTTAGTTTTTCAATTAAAACAATTCATTCATTAAATTTAATTCATATGATGAATTGGTTTATTTTTTTATTTTTTATAATGGGTTCATTTTTCATGTGTTATGTGATTATCATTTACCATTCAATATTCTATTTATATTCCAATTTTTCACAAAATTGTTTTCACAAGTTTTTCTTATCCCTTAACTGGATCTCATTTTACTCTATACTTTATACAAATCCATTAATTCATTATTATCCAATGAATGTTCCATCCCTTTTTTTGTCTTATAGGTTTTAATTTATCCATCTCTCAATTATAGTGTGATCTAAATTTTAATTTGGAGGAAAATCATTCCATGTCGTGTGGTCTTCCCATTTGTTACTTGGTTGACATGCGAACAACCTCTTGAATTATAGTTATCCATGTGAAAGAAATACCACCTTAACCACTTGACTCACTAATTCATACTCTTCTCTCATTCAATTCATCCCTCTATTCTAAAAGGGGAATCTAATTTTGGTGAGTACATTTTTGTCATGTTGTGTTCATTGATGGTTTGAGAGTAGAGAGCATTAGAGAATATCTGATTCTTGGCGTTGAGGAAGCTCAAGATCAGTTCATAAAGTATATCTCATCATGGTTCCCAAGGTCCACTAAAGTAGACCAATTTCATCATCGTTAAGCCTGGTCTAAGGTTTTAGTGGAGAGAGGTGGAGATATTAAAACTTCATTGTGGAAAATTCTTACATGAGGGAGAACATCAGTAGAAAAATCACCATTTGAGATTTATATCAGTTATTTTCTTATAACATGACACTTTAAGAAGTCTATTATACCTTTATTGATTCTTTATTTATGTCTATGAGATTTTTTATCCTTCCATGTTTTCTCTAGTGTGAGTCTTTTTAGGATGTTAGATTTCTTTCTATTAATGAAAAATTTAATCCCTTCTACCAGATACATGAAGATATGATCATTAGATTTTTTTTCTAGTCCTTTACTACTTTCACATATTTTATAAATTATTTTTCTTTATTTAGTAATAAATATTCATAGTGGTGTTATGGCCATGCATTTAGGACCATAGTGTACCAAATCACATTGTATCTCTATGTTTTTAAAAAAATTTCCCTGTATTCACCTTGATTACATTATTCCCAACTATTTCATAATTATTTAAATTTCATATAACAAATTATAAAACTAGTATCTATATTAGTGGATCTTAGTTGTTGAATTGGTACAACCACATTATCATAGACCCTAAAAGTTGGAATTAGAGCCACATAGTCTTGAATAATGGGATTAATGAAATTTGAAAGAGACAAATTCAATGGGGGTAATGATTTTAACCTATAGAGGATAAAGATGAATGAATTATTAGACTATAAATAACTCCTTTATGACATGCTTGGTCCCAGAAAGAAGGTTTTTAACCTATCCACTGATGGATAGTCTATAACTACCAAAGTTGATATCCCTATTGATGTGCTTAGGAAGGCCCATAGTCTAATGATCCCATATTTAGGTGATAAAGTTATTTTTGAGGTAGATTATGAACCTAATAATTCCCAAATATAGTGTAAAATTGAAACTTTATATATGAAAAAGACCTCAGTATGCCAACTGCATAAAAAGATAAAATTGTACAATTTTCATATGCATCCTATAAATACAGCCAAGACCCATAATGATGACTTTAATAAAATCATTCTGAATTTTTATAATATTGAATTAATTTAGATAATGAGGATTTATATGTCATAATATTGACTTTATTATATGATTCTTATAATTCTATTAAATATTAAATGATATAGGTTTGGGATTCATTAAAATTTGAAGAAGTTAAGTCTACCCTATCATTAAAATAAATCAAAAAGAAAAAATCTTAGTACTATTAAATTGGAATATGAGGGGATTAAGATAAGGGGTAGGCCTAAGAAGAGAGAGAAGAGGAGAGGTAAGAGTATATCTAGGAGTTGATCATGGTCTAGGGGTAAACAAATAAAAAAAATTCATTTCAAACAACCTAGTCACATTAAAAGAAATTGACCCCAAATAAACAATTCTAAGAATAGCACCAATAACAGTGACCATTCATTGCTAGTCAAATAATATTTTGAAAATAATTATGTTCTAAACGTTTTTTTTCTGAATCTATGTGTGTTGAATGGGTCCTAGATTCAGGGTGTTTGTTTAATATGTTCCAAAAATGCGTGTTCTTCACTAATATAAGAATGATTGAGAGTGGTGAGGTATACCTAGTAAATAAAAAAATATTTTATATCATGATAAGAGATCCCATCTCTCTAGAACTATATGATGGGTTAGTTAATTCCTTATATTAGGTTAGGTGGGTTCCTAAATTAAAGAGGAATCTTATTTACCTAAGTGTCTTAGACCAAAAGGGGAATTATTTTATGTCTGATTCTAAGATCCCTAGAATTTCCAAGGGGTAACTCAATGTTATGATAGGATCCCTCACCAATGGTCTATATATATATATTAAATGGTGAGACACACATGAAATAATTAAATTCATATCTTTCCCCTATTTTAGATAACAAAATGTTATGGAATAGGTGATTTGGACATGTTAGTTCCAAAGAAATGAATAAAATTTAAAAGAAAGTATTTTTGAATGATATAACCCTATAGAGTATTCCCTTTTGTGAAGATTATGTTTTTGGTAAGTCCAAATGGGTCCATTTTAAGAGGTATACATATATATATAAATGATAAGAACCTATTATAGCACACTCAAAAAAATAATTTTTGAACCCAAGTAAAATGTAGTAGTAGTGGGACTCATGTTTTTTTTCTAGAGAGGACAGTTCTATGGGTGTGTTTATCTTTTGTTTTTTTTATATTCAATTGGTGAAAAAAGTAGTAGAATTAAACTGTATTAGTTTTAAATTAAATTTTAAAAGTATTGTCCTTACCTTAGATCATCACCTTATCTTTTCTGTTAAATAATTATTCTAATTTATACTCCCTTTTTTTATCTATAATCAAGTGAAATTTCACTCAATTAACCTCACTTGTAATTTTCAGTTTAACTAGATGGATGAAATGACCACTAAAACATCTAATATCCTTTTTCCTACTAATCTAAGATCTATAATTACTATTAATTCAACCCAAAAATCACAATCAAATGCAATGAAGAGGACCTAAGTGACCTATGTGTGAGATCCAATAAAGAAGGGATGATAAATTCACCATATAAAAAATAAGTAAATATCCTATTATCTATAAAGTTTGAATAAATATATATATTAATATAATATATTTAACTATTAAAATAAATAATTCATTAAAATACGATAGGTAGAATCTCCTCAGCTCAGCCACTAATTTCTTAGGGTTCCATCCCCAAAGTTATTACAGTTTAACAAAAAGACAAAAAAGAAAATGAAGATGCAGAAGATTTGGTTTGATGATCATAGAAGAACCCTTTTCTCCAATGAATAGTTTTTTATTTTATATAGAAATATTCAAGTTCTTATATCTTCCCTTTTTATCCACATGATCATAAAAATCTTCTATTCCAATGGAAACCACAAGTCTAATTTAATTCCTCAGATTCTGATCCCACCTCCGTTTATTTATATTTTCACCACGTTCACAACTTCAAGGTTTGGATTTCTATAAATAATTGTACCTTAATCTTTTTTAGTAAATTATTCTTCCCCCATGATCGAACTCTATAATAATTTTAATGGATGATCTCCATGTGGAAAGGTTTTTGAAGAATTCTAAAATTTGGATGAACTAGTAAAATGTTAAGGTGAAACTGATTCAAGCCCTAAATTCTCCTTATAAAGGATAATATAAAACTATGTAGTGTTGGGGTTATTTTATGACCTTTATGTAGCCCTTTAAACATTGTAGGTACCATTATATAGTAGTCAATTACCCTTACATGATTTCATTTTACCCTTACATAGATGTTTATTCACATATGCACCCTTATATAGACTATGTGATACCCTGACATAACTCTAAAAACTTATGTTACTAACATGGGTTGACATGATTTATCTATACATGAGTTTTTATTTCAATAGGTGGATTGGGATTGGTTTTCATCTTTGATCTTGGTTTCTTCTTCTCTGAACATGGTAGTTTAGTTTCATGGTCACAGTGACTAACATCTCTTCCAGTATCACATGGAATGCTATGGTAAAATTAAAGATTTGGGTTTTTGATTTGATCATGAATCTAGGATACATGACTTTTTCAATAGGTTTTAGGTATCCCAAAATCAATTTACCTCAATAATAATTAATGGTGATGCTCAGGATCATTAGGTTTATCTTCTTCAAATGTCGGGCATCCAGGTAGTGCAGATCAGGTCTCGATAAGGAGAAAGACAATATATCATCTATGGTTGAAAATTTCAATCTAGAATCAATCTAGACCTGGGCTGTTTCTTCCCTGAGTTCATTTTTTCTCAAACTATCTCAGTATTCAATGGGGTTTCAATCAGCATAGTTGTTCTACATCATCAATTAACTTTAGGGTTTCAATATATCTCATGGATTCACGATTGATTAATGGGTGAAGGGTGTGGTTGACCATAAATAAGTTCTTATGATTTATTGGGATGGTTGAACATGCAGGAGTATATGTGGTTAGTTGAGTCCTTTATGTTTTGTTACGTTGTAATCGATTGAACAAGGGGTTTAAAGATTCATTTAGGTCTCTCTAAGTGGTAGATTTTCAAGTAGGCTGTAGTCTCTTTATGTATTTTCAATTTTTTAGTTATTTTGGATATAACATAGAGAGGGTGTGTTTGATTGGTTCTTAGGGGTGAAAAAACAATCAATTAAGAGGGTAAAATTGAATAGAGGCACAATCACTTCTACAATGTCATTTTCTTAGTTGTTTGGTTAGCTGTATAAATGGTTGATTTCATGGTCACTTAAGGCCTTTGAAAATTTTAAGAATGTTTTTCCACAATATCTTTCCTTGTGATTAGGATATGGAACAAATTATTGGTTAGGAGATGGCATGGTTTATCCCTTCCTTTGTCATTTCTTTATTTGCTTTATTGACCACACAAAAGGGTGATGTCACAGTCCCTCCAATCATTTGTAAATTTTTCTATTTGTGGTCAATCATACAAAGGGGTTCCATGGTTGCTTCATGCCTTTGAAAAGTCCTCGATTCCACTATACAAAAATTCAATTTTTTAAGGGTAATGATTTTTATAATTAATAATAGAAATAAAGAAACTAGTTAAAATCAAAAATAAATCCATCAAAACATATAATTAAAGATTGAATGGAACAATTAAGTTTCAACATTGAAATCAAAATTCAGATTAACATTTTTATTCAAAAAATGAATAAATAATTAAAAAATGTGTTTGGAGTAAATTATCAATTTTGTTTATAATTCACAAATTCAAAAAAAATAATTAATTTACTTGGTATTTTAATTAAATTATGGGATAGTTTAAATGAATAAAAAAATATTTTAAAATTAGCATCTCATATCACTAAAAGTGAATATGGAAATAAACATAGTGATTTTATGGTAAATAATAGTCTATATTATTTATCCAATGACATTATAGACTACTATAGTTCTAAAGGAATAATTAGACATAAAATTGTTGTGGACACTCCACAAGAGAATTTATTAATAGAGAGGATGAATAAGAGTGTTTCAGAAAGAGTGAGAAGCATGCTATCATGTTCTTATCTTCCTAAGTCCTTTTTTGGAAGAAACTGATGCTACTGTTTTCTATCTAATAAATAGATTACCATCCTATTCTTTTTGATTTAAAACCCTTGAAGATATGTGCACTGGTTCACCTCTTTGTTTAGGAAATCTTTTGAGTTTTTATTTTGACTTCTTATACTCATAATAGGACTGATAAACTCAAACCTAGGGATATGAAGTTTGTATTTTTGGGATACCCACATGGTGTTAAATGATATATGATTTGGATAGACAATCCTAGTTTTCATAAGTGTATTATCATTAGTGATATTGTTTTCCAGGAGGCTTATTCTCCTAAAAAAGTCCTCTAATCATTTCCAGTTTGATCTATATGAACTTATAGGTGTTGAGGTTATATTAGAAACTAACATGTATCATGAACCTAAGGCTACATCCACCAATACACCCCAATTAACTCACATTGAACCATAACCTATTTGTGAATTATAACATGAGTATAAGTTTAAGATAGATGGTGACTTAATAGTTTATTAGTTAACATGTGATAGGACTAAAAGAACCATTAGGTCTCTAGCCCTATTTACCAAGGATGACATTGATAATTTTTCCTTTTAAACAAGACTTGAATTATATAGTGTTAAAAAAAACTATATATACAATCTATTAAATATAATGAATCAAGGAATTGGATTGATTCCATGAGATATGAAATGGATTCTCATCTTGAGAACCAAACCTGGATAATTGTTAAAAAAACCTAAAAAAGAGAAAGTTATTAGTCGTATGTGAGTTTTTAAGAAGAAATAAGATAAAAACAATAAAAAGAAAAATAAATACAAAGCTATAATTGTTGTAAAGGGGTTCCTGCAACATGAAGGAATTTATTATAGTGATATTTTATCCCTTGTGGTTAAGCACCCCTCCATCAGATTATTGTTTCCCTTAACTTCCCAAAACGATATGCATATAAAGAAATTGGATGTTAAGACTTAATTATTACATGGTAAGTTAAATGAACATATTTATATAAATCCACCTAATGGATTATTAAAGAAATTTAAAAACAATCAAGTGTTTTTATTAAGAAAATCTATATATGAAATTAAGAAATCATCTAGAAAATGGTATGAGTAATTTTATTCTGCAATGAATAAAAATAAATTTTCTATGAATAAATATAATGATTGTGTTTAATTTAAATATATTAAGATTTTTCTTTTTTATTTACTTTTATATGTTGATGATATTATTTTTATATGCAAATAAATCAGGGTAATAAATCAGATGAAAAAAATTGTAAAATTATTTTGAAATTAAATATTTAGGGAAACAAAAGAAGATCCTTGGTATGGAAATCATTAGGGACAAAAATGTTAAGGTATTAAATTTTTCCCAATAATCATATGTTCAAAAGGTGTTGAAAATGAATTGGATGGATGGTATGAAACTTGTTAGTGTTCCTCTAGGTCAAAAATTCAAATTATCCTAATCCTAAATTCTTAATAATTATTTTAAAACTGCCTTTATGAAAAAAACAATCTTTATGAAAATAGAGTAGGTAGACTCATGTATGCCATGATATACTCTTATCCAGATATAACCTTTGTTGTTTGTACCTTGATTTGGTTTATGGGAAGTCCTAGAAATATCCATTTTCATACAATAAAATGGTCACTTAGGTATGTATCCATGTCTTTGGAATTGTGTATTTTTTTTTTGCAAAAAATGATTATTCTAGTTAAGATATTGTTTTCTTTGTGGATTCTAACTATAATAAAAATATAGATACTATAAAATCAATTACTAGTTATGTATTATTAACCTGAGGTGACCATGTTTCATGAAAATTTAATATGAAATTCATTGTTTACCTTTCCACCACTAAGACTAAATATATAGCATTAACCAAGGAAATTAAAGAAACAATTTGGCTAAAAGTATTGGTTAAGGAATTGCCTCTGTCTTTTGGCAATATAGTATTCTTTTGTGATAGACAAACTACATTAAATATTTCTAAAAATCATTTTTCCATGTAAGATCAAAACACATAGGCATAATTTTGTATTTTTTTATATATTTCATTGAAAATGGGGTGGTATTTCTCACAAAGATACATACTTCATACAATACAACTAATAGTTTGACTAAGGTTGTTCCATTCCCAAAGTTTAGGCATTTATTAAGACTTATGAACATATTCCCACTTAATTGACCTAGGTTGCAGGAACACTATCCTATTTAATTATTTTTATTGAAAATGTGGATATTTTTTAATGTTCATGCTTACAAATTTAGTTTGTAATTAAATAATTGATGCAGTCAATTTAATTCATATGATGAATTGGTTTATCTGGAAACTGTTTATTATGATGGCTTCCTTTTTTATGTGTTATGTTCTTGTCATTTCTCGTGAAATATTTTGTTTATATTCTCATTTTTTTGCAATATCTTTTACTCGGTTTTTCCTTACCTCATAACTAGATCCCTTTTTTCTTCATATTTCATATAGAGTCATTGATAAAATATGATCCAATGGATTTTCAAGTCCCTTATTTGTTTTCTCTATTATACTTTATCCTTATCTCAATTTTAGTTTGATCAACATTTTAATTTGGTGGAAAATAATTCCATGACATTTGGCCTTCCTAATTGTTACTTGGATGAAATGAGAATGACTTATCACATTATAAACATCCATGTGTGTGGAACCCTACCTTATTATCCTAACTCACCCTTTCCTACTCTGCTCTCATTCAATGTGTCCCTCACTTCTTGATGGGAATGTAATTTTGGTAATGTTTTTTTGTCACGGTTGGTTCTTTGCTGGTCCGATAAGAGAGAGCACTAGGGAATCACAGATTCCTATTGTTGAGGAAGATCGAGAGTAGTACATGAAGGATATCTCATTTGAGGATCCTGAGGTCCACTAAAGTAGATCATATTCATTATTATCAATCATGGTATAGGTTTTTAGTGGATATATATGGAGATATTAATCCTTCATCATGGTACATTCATACATGAGAGAGAACATCAATAGAACATGCTCTATTTGAGCTTCATATGGGTTCTAGAATTAGAACATGGTGATGTAAGAAGTTTATTCCACCTTTCTTGTTTTGTTAATACTACCTATAAGATGTTGTATCCTTCCATGAATGTGCGTAGTGTAAGTATATCTTAGAAGTTAGATTTCAATATCCATGTGATAGATTTAATCGCTACCACCTAGCCGAGATAGATCTTATCCTCAGATAGTCTCTATATTCCTTTACTTTTTTGTGTCTTTTAATTTATCTAATTTATTAATTAATTAATAAATATTTATGGTGGTGTTCTCACCATGAACAAAGGTCCACAGTGGACCGAAGCACATTATACCTCTATTTTCTTTAATTTTTATGCACTATATTCATCTTGAATCCATTATTCCCCAATATTTAATCTTTAATCTATTTGAATATACCAAATATTTAACCTATTACCTATATTAGTTGATATTGGTAGTTGAATAGAGACTAACACATCATTTTATCCCCTAAAATGATTCAACATATGATGTATTGTTCTCCCATCCCTTTCATTCAGAAGTGGGTTAGACCACAACCTACCTACTCCAAAAAATGCTTAGTTCAAACATCTTTTGTTGGAATCTATCCACAACCATATTATATCATAATTACAAAGTGGTATAGTATCATGAAAATGAAGGACATCAACCTCATTACCTCCTCCAACCACGCACATCCCCCACCTCACATCACATTGAATACTGCCTCCAATAGAAAATAAATTATCACTAGTAATCACCACCAACTAATCTATAATCATTATAAATCACCACCATGTAAGTTTTCATCATATGGAATCACCAACAACTAATATTTTATCACTATAGTGTTCAATGTTTTGGATTGGGTTGAAAATTCTAAAGGAGTTTTATATTTTTTTTCAGTGTATGGGGTGAATCTTTAACTGGTCATTAGAATGTAAATTCGAGTGTTAGAATAATTAAAATTATTTTTAGATGTATTTTAAATCCCTATAGGTTTCATGGGTTTTATTTTTAGTTTCAGGAGTGTTGGTCTTAAAAAGACCGATTTTTTAAAGACAAAGGGTGGTACACAATTATCTCATGGTTAGTGATAACCATATAACTCAATTGTGTGGGGACCTGGAGGGTGTCACATGGTTTTTCAAATTATGAACATCAGGCTACATGACCGTGTGAGGGATCTACAGAAAAATTTAGAGCCAAACCACATGAGCTTTGCATAGTTAGACAAACCATGTGCCCATCCCACATAGTTAGTTCCACTTAAGTAATGGGTGTGCATAGTTGCTATATGATTTTTCTAAAACATGAATCTCATTAAAATGGAAAAAATTACTGATTTTACCCTACAACCTTAAATGGGGTTTTCCCATTTTCTCTCCTCATTCTCCTAGGAGGTCTCTCACATGCACCACATCCTCCCCCACTTTCCACAGTAGTTATCCTTTATTAGTACTCAGAATCAAATTTTTTTGGTCATGTTGGAATCCTCTCTATAAGTCTAAGACCCCTCTTTCTTATTTTCCTTATTTATATCTCCGTATAGGAAGCTATTTCCATGAAAGAAAATTTGACCTATTTATAGGGTGTTTATGGATTCTTCCAATTTCTTATATTATAGATCGAATAAAATCCCAATATTGGATGATTGAAATTTCTTAATATTGATTTAGGTTGTCTATATTCCTTCCCCTTAATGTTTCATCATTTATAATTTATTTTCATTGTACCACACATCGGACCTCTTGCACGTGGATTATAAAATGTATAATGCCTTAAATTAAATACTTATACCACATTAATGATGTTCCTTATACCCCAATAAATATAGTTTGAGTTTAAGACCTAAACCGAGACCACCACATAAGGTTTTTTCAATTAAAATGATTATAGTGACCATTGTTTTACAAATCACCGAGCCACCTCTATGAGTTTTTTGAGTATGCACATTTCCAATAAAAGTACATAGATGAATTAAATGAATCATTAGTTACCTATTTATCCCATGTCCCTTATTATCACTAGTGAATCAACCAAACTAAAAAAGTTAACATGATGAATTACATTTTGGAATGTATGATTACATGGCCCTTAATATCTTCTCTCTTTATATCGATAATGAATTGTGTCATAACATGGGTGTTTTCCCATCCCTACTGTTTATTGTAAATAAAATGTTTTAATTTTATAGATTGAGTTGATATTTTATTAGTTTTTACCTCTTTTCCTTGATTTTTTTACATAATGTATAACCACATGACCTATTTAAAGTATTAAATGAGTTATGAAAATGAAGGTACATTACACCCTAAGCGATGTTTGGTTCCTATTTGTAGAATGCCTTGGATAAGGGATAATAGAGAAAGTGAGACTACATTATACTAGATTATTAAAGAGGGACTTCGATTATGGTTTTTTACAAGATGATTCATACCCACTTATTCGAGGTTAATGGAAATGGTGTGTCACATCTTTTGGGTTACTGGACATGAGGTTTCATGCACCCTCAATTAGGATGATGGGCATTAACCTTCTCATTATTACTCATTATACTAGGCATAAAGTCCTATATTATCTATGATATTCAGAATGGAATCCTAAATTATTTAGAATACCCAGGCACGGTGACCCTAATTTATAATTATGAGTCTCTTATGATTATGCATAGATGCCTGAGTTATGCATATGGTCCTGGTTAGTACTACATGTATATATATGGATATAAATGTTAATTTGTATATAATTCATATATATACATACATATATATATATACTTATATATATGTGGGTGGAATTAGTATTCAATGACATTACTACTTAGGCCGAAGCATGTATAGTCATCCTAGTGTCCTTAGGGAACTTGAACCCAACTTGTCTACTTTTATTAATACAGAACTTCTTAATTTTGATATACCCACACACCACTTTATTTGATAATCACTGACTAGATTACATTTGAAACTATTGGTGGTGGCCTGTTGATTTTATCTCACACCCCATTCTGACCTCTGTTTAGTACCCAGACATACCTCATTGTTGTAGGACTTGGATTATGGATTGTGCTGCAAGCTATTTTTATCATGGACTAGGGATGGACATGAGAGATTGGGAGTTGTGGCTGACCATGTACTTGGGATTCCTTTTGGTGATGGAGTCTTTATTTATTTATTTTCTTTTTTCATTATATCCCTTCTTATTTCATTACCTATTGTATGTCTATTTTTTATACATTGTAAAATGTTCATGATTTGTTCTTATTCATTTGTTTATTTATTGTTAGTTATTACCTTCCACTAATCTATTGTACTTTATTGATTATTTCTTCCATTGTATTTGTTACTAATCTTGATGGAATAGTCTTCCCATTGTACAAACTTCAAACCCGCACTTTTAGTTGGTATCCTCAAGCATACAAGGAGGCATACTTGAGGCATAGTATTCAAATAGCTTAGGGAACCATTTTAGTATCTCCCAGGTCGGGATTTGACAAGTGGTATATGATCCACTTTTTACTTTGTCTTACTATATTGTGATAGTTTATAGGAGATTAAGAATGTGTCATCACATGCTAAATAACTCATGTACGGTTTCATCTAACCCACACATGGGGGAAAGATCACGTTTTTCAGGAGGGTACTATTTTTCTTGTTGTTTTTTATCACAGTTGATTATTATTTCACCTTCGAGGATTTTTATACTTTCACTGGTTATTGATTAATGGATTAATGATATTTACCTCTTGGACCAGTATGGAAAAAATATGAGGTGTGTGCATGAGTCATTATAGGTATGTAAATATTCACATGTCATTTATATTCCATTCCATGTAGACTATATTATATATTTTCTTGATGCATGATGATTTTTATACCATGATTGTGTGATTACTCAACATTATTTCCTATTTTCCTTATTGTGTGATAGTATACCATATTATAATTATGATATATGATTGGTTATTAAAGTGTCTTCATCAAACAAAATGCTATTTTCCCATATATTTTGATTGTGGCACCTTAACTGACCAATCATGAATTTTTTGATCCATGGACCATTGGTTGCATGGGATGAAACATTTATGGTTGTGATTAAATGAGAGATAATAAAAATTTATAAAGTGTATTGGAAAATATAAATTGTTAAGGGTAAACCATATAATCAAACCCTTACATATGAACTTGTTATATTTTGGGATTGATGGTAAAAACCTGGTTGCAATTACATGAATTGCAATTATAACTTATAAGGGAAAGTGCCTTTATAACCTGGGAATGGTAATTCATCTAACTAGATAATGATTCTTATACCTATACGTTGAATTGAAATTATTATAGAAAATAGTTTCCTTTATGAATTCTAGTACATATATTACTTGGTCATGATAAACTGTATGATTAAATCCTTAAATGAATAACTAGCCCCAAGTAGTTTAATTAGGGAATGTTTCTTATAAGATGAAATATTTAAGGGTTTTTTAAATTTTAATAATTTAACAATTACGGATTTCACTTAACCAAACATAGATTAGCGTGATAGGACCCTAATAGGTTTCATTTATCTTTTATTCTTGAGTGGTTGACTATAAGGGGGTATATTTATGTAAATGGGATGGTTATTTAACATTTTATTAGCCACTTATATGATTTTACATATAAATGTATGGTGAAGTATTACTAAACTGGTCCCCTTTAATTGATAAATAGATTTTATCTGATTTTGTGCTTTATTATAATGAGACATTCATTAACTAAAATTCTAATTAAAAACTAAAGAGTGTTTTCCG
This sequence comes from Viscum album, assembly GCA_963277665.1. Taxonomy (NCBI): domain Eukaryota; kingdom Viridiplantae; phylum Streptophyta; class Magnoliopsida; order Santalales; family Viscaceae; genus Viscum; species Viscum album. The sequence goes on from OY728150.1 coordinate 1,548,678,168, forward strand.
CTATATCTTAGAATTAACATTTTCTTAAACTAAAACAATTGGGATAATTTAATGGTTAAATAAACAATGATTATATGTTCAAAAAAGAAATTATGGGATAATTTATGTATTATTTTTCATGAAATCAGCTAAAATAAGTTCTTAGTATATTTTTATTTTATAACTAGTACTTAATATCCTTTATATATGAGCTTCCTTAAAAATTTTGTAATAAATGAGCCTCAGTTAAATTCCATAAAATAAAACCTTTTATATGTATTTATAACTAGAACCCTCATGTAAGGGGTATCTTTATTTTACCTTAAAAGATGCTTTGAATAGAAACATGAGCATATCCCATAAATCTTAGTTGACTTCTTTACTACTGTTTCTTAAACTTAAAGGATATGAGGTAAAACCTAGTGATTTTTTTCAGCACGAATCAATTTATAAGGTCAGTACCTTTATTAAAAAAATAAGGGGTTAGCCTATTGAGGTAGTACCCTTAGAAATTAGAAACCAATATACATTTTATTTGAGATCCTAAGAACAATAAGTATTGTCTGTTTAATCAAACTGAGTTGGGTAGGAATATTAGTTGGTTTAAAATGAAACACTTTGAGAGATGGGTGGTTTTATGGTAAGTTAAACCTTAAGAAGGTGTTACTGTATGTGAATACCTAGTGAGTGTCAACTCCTTATCGTTTTACATTGAAATTGTAACCCTTTAAGAAGAACTCCCTTATGAGGATGCTTAGAAAGTATCAGGTTCTGATAGGATGATGCTTGGTAGGTAATTCTGTTACACCTAAGTTGATAGGTTATGAACCTTATAGGTCGATAGTACCTCTAGTTACCTTCAGTTTTAACCCTTCAGAGATATTTCATAGGTGCGTTAGATGTTGTGTAATATAGGCCCTTAAATGGGTTATGTTTCTCATGATAAAGACTTTGGGGATAAGTTAACGGACAAAGATACCCTTACTTTTGACTCATACCTTAGTAGGTCATTATTTTATTTGTTATAAGGAAACATATGAGAGAGGTTTTCCTAGTATTTATGTTTATATTTAAGGAGATGATCTTGATTTTATGCTCATTTTTAGACTAATTCATAGAGGGTGATTGAGGCTTTCAATTCAGGCATGGTGATTTCTTTACATTTGAAAACCCCCCAGAGTGATTGTTTATTGAAACTAGCTTTAATGGTAGGAATTTTTGGGTGCCCAACCCAGTTGACTAATGGTTTCAGTTGACTTATAAATCTCAAAAGTGAAATCTTGAGGCGAGTGGTCATGGAATAAATTATGGAATGAACCTTGATGAGGATTTATAAGGGAGATCCTAACATATCAAAAACTAACTTTCCATGTAGCAATATTATCTTGAACTTTTTGTTGGATGAAATATGGATACAATATTCAAGTTTTGAACCATGTGGTGTGGGATAATACACCCACTACAAATGATAAGTTAGTTCATTCTAGTTTAACACAAAAAATATTTAAAATTGAACATCAATGAATGAATGGGTGTGATTTTAGGACTGATGGTTGGAAATAAGTGATGCTTATTGAAATGGTCACTTAGATATTGGGGTAAATTAAATTTAGTTATTGTGAGAAAGGATAATTTAGGAATAAACTAAGTGATGCAAGACATTTGACCCATGGGAGGACTGTGAGCTGCATCATTGAAAGATGTTGTGTCATGTTTTGGTAAAGGAAAATATATCCTTGTTTGAAGTGAGTATAGATTAAAGGGAGGTATACATTCTTATTGTTAAAATATAAGTTTACTCCTAGTCTAGAAGTGATAAATCCCTTTATCTTGAAATCTCCCTGAGTATGATGATAGATCTTTGTCTATAAATCGAATTATCTAACCAAATAGATTTTATGGGTGGATGGAAGAACCCCTTGGGAATTATGGTCTAGGTTCAATTTAAAATAATCCATATGGTTCATAGTAATCCACATGAAATTAAAGGTTGGTGACCCTCATTGTTTCATTAAATCGAATAACATCATATAAACTATTCTCTGGGAGTGGGAACAAGTGATGACTAGCATTTAAATTAGCGCTTGGGGATGGGCAGGTTCTTAGCTATGCCAGTCATTATGTAATGGAATAGACTATAGCAACCAAAAAATCATTTCATTGGGGAGTTAAAAATTATTCTCCTAAGTAGGGTAGAGTAATTATGGTCATGAGAAGCAAGTTTTTTTGAGAAGAGGGAACACAATCATTAAGGACCAATTTAAAATGTTCAGAATGGATCTTGGAAGCTGGTGCATTTTAAAATTAAATATTTTGAGTATCAATAGTGAAGATGATTTTTAAAAATTAGGTGTGAGTTTAAACTAATTTAGGATTCTAGATTCAGGATTGGGAGGAATAAGTGATCTAGTATTTTTATGTTTCAGTAACACGTCTATTCTTTCAAGGCGGCATAATGACAATATGGTTGGTCGAATACTCAACCGTTGATGAACATAGAGAGTTAGAGTTAGACCTCAGTGGTTTTTATTAAATGATCATGGGTAACTTGGGATTAAAATGATTTTTTAAATTGATGAACACACTATAAGTTTCACTATGACAAAAAGGACATTCTTTATTAGAAAATTTTGATGATAGAAGTACTACAACTCAAAAAAAGACGTTTTAAACAAGAACCTATAGTGGGGAGAACCATATGCCAGATGATAATTGAGATGATTAAGTGATCATTTATTAGTACATAAGGGATTAGGTAAGAGTCCCATTGATGTTTTTATTTTTTATATTACTGTTGAATTGAGTTTTTAGAGGCTTATGTACTATATGCTTGAAATGGATCCTAAAGGTGTGTTGGCTGTTTGAAAACAAAATGCAGTAGTTTCGGTAGAAATTAATGACCTGAGTAGGACTGTTGATGTTTTCTTTATTCGTCAATACTTATTGGGGATGATAATTTTTAAGGTGGGGAGGTTATAGAATCTTGTGTTGTGGGCAGGGCCGAAAATTCGAAAGGAGTTTGAAATTTTTGTTTGATGGATAGTCCAAATATTAAAATGATCCATGAAATATAAATCTAAACACTGGAATAATTAAAAGTGTTATTTTTATATATATTTTAAAACCTAATAGTTTTTATGGGTGTTTTTTTTGAGTTTTTGGAGCATCAGCCTTTGAAAGCTTGGTTTTTGGAAAGCCAAAGGGTGGTGTATGTTTAGTGCTAAGTTAGTGCTAAAAATGCACCTCAACCATGTGGGAAATATAGGGTGTCATGTCGTTTTTAAAACCATTAAATTGAGCCAACATGGCCATGTGATTCATCTATAGAAAATTGTAAGCCAAACCATACGAGTTGTGCATAGATAGAAAAATTTCTCACCCAACCCGCACGGGTAGTACAAGTTAAGCAGTGGGTTCTCACTATTGGAAAACGATTTTTATAAACTGTGAAGCTCATTAAAAGGAGTAAAATTAAATATTTTATTCTCCATCATTAATTTGTTTTTTCTCCATTTTCTTCCTTCATTTTCCCATGAGTCTCCCATGCACACAACCCTTCCCCCCTATTACCATGGAAATTCTCCTTTGATCTTGGAATCAAATTTCATCAATTTCACTGAAAGATTCTTATTAATGATAATAATAATATTTATTTATTTTCTTATTTATATTTCCATATCATGTGTGATTTCTATTTGAGATATTTTTCTCTATTTATAGGGAGTTTTTTTAATTCTTCTAGTTTCCCTCATTCTGTCTTGAATCAAATCTCGGTATTGGATGAGTGAAGATTAGTAAGCATAAGGTAGGTGTTCTATATTACCTTCCCTTAAATTTTCATTATTTATAATTTACTTTCATTACACCACATGATAGAACCCCATTGCATGGATTTTAAAATATAAATAAATTAAATTAAATACTTAGACCATCTCTGTGACATTCCTTAGACCCCCTTAAATATGGTTGGAGTTAGAGACCTCAACTCGAACCACCACATGAGGTTGGTTTGATTAAAATGATTATAGTGACCGTTGTTGTGAAAATTACCAAGCCTCCCATATGGGTGTGTTGAGTATTACTATTTCTAGTATAAGGTCGTAGATGAATTAAATGAATAATTAGTTGTATATTTCTTACATGGACCATATTATCACTTGAGAAGTGACTAATCTAAATAAATAGACATGATGAATTGTATTGTGGCATTTATGATTGCATGGCCTTCCATATCTTTTATTTTTTGATCGATAATGAATTGTGTTATAGAATGGGTGTTTTTATTGACCCTCTTGTTTGTTGTAAATTAAATGGTTTAAATGTATGAATTGTGTTGATATTGGATTCGTGTGTACCCTCATCCTTAATTTTTATTATAGTGTGGATGAACACATAGCCAATTTAAAATATTAAATAAATTATGAAAATGAAGGTACATTACACCTTGAGAAATGTTGGGTCCCTATTTATGGAACGCCTTGGATAAGGGATCATAGGGATAGTGAGACTACCTTATACTAGATTATTAAAGAGGGACCTTGGTTAGGGTTTTGAACATGACACTTCAAACCCCCCTGGTTGAGGATGTTAGAAACGATGTTTCACATCTCTTGGGTTGTTGGATATGATGTTTCATGGACGCTCTCTTAGGATGATGTGCATGACCCATATCATTATTACTCATGATAATCAACATGGAATCCTATATTATATTTGATACTTATAATTTAATCCTCTATTATTTGTGATACTCGAGTATGGAAACCCTTATTTATCATTATGAGAATCTTATGATTATGCTGGACACCTGAGTTGCGACCTGAGTCCTAGTTAGTACTATATATCTCTATATATGGATATATATGTTACTACGTAAATAGTGAATATATATATACATAAAAATATATATATATACATATATACATATATATATATATATACATATATGGTGACATTGGTATTTAGATGCATTTTGGATTAGACTGAAGCATGTATAGTCTGTTAGGTGTCTTTGGGGAACTTGAGCCTAACTTGTCCACTTTTATTAATACAAACCTGATTAATTTCGATATAGAAACACACCACTTTATTTTAAACTCAAAACTGGATTTCATTAGACACTATTGGTGGTAGCCTTCTGATTTTACCTCACACATGTTCAGGTTTCCATTTTGTACCCTGATAGGCCACATAGTTGTGGGACTTAGATCATGGATCAAGCTGCATGCTGTTTTAATTTTGGACTAGGGATGGACATGGTAGATTGGGATTAGCGGTTGAGATTTTACTCATGATACCTTCTAGAGATGGAGTATTTATTTATTTTCCATTTCCAATCTATCCCTGCTTATTATATCACCTAGTTTTTTGTCTATTGTTTTTACATTACAGCATGTTCATACATGGTTATTATTCATTTGTGTCTCTATTTTTAGTTATTTTATTTTGTTTATATACGATTATTTATTTATTACTTCTTTAATTATATTTTTTTACTGATCTAGAGGTTATAGTCTCTCCACTGTACAACCTTTATAATCTCACTGCTAGTCAGTAGCTTTTGGTGTATGAGGAGGAGCGCTTGAGGCCCAATAGACAATTTGATTAGGGAGATATTTTAGTGAATCATGGGATGCGATGATACAATAACCCTACATAACCACCAACTAATCCATCATTATCACAATAAACTAGATGAAGGGTTAGGGTAAGTCAACCATCCACTCTCACCAACCTTGATGTTAGGAAAAACACCCAAAACCTATTTGTTTTGGTGTTGGTAAGGATATCCAACTCAAGTGGGGTGGTTTTGGAAATAACATGAAAATAAAAGGATAGATAGTCTCATACCATACCCAACCTAAGGGTTTATATCAACAACTCTAGCACCTCCATGGTACTTCCACCACACCCCATGACATCCACCACTAACTGTTGTACCACTAATAAGTTACTCACCATGAAAAACAACTACAACACATCCTACAATTCCCTTATTGATTCACAGATTCAACCATCTCCAAATTTACTGGACACCAACCAAGTTCCATTTATTTAACAACCTGATTCAATATTTAATGAAAAACCATTCTCATCCATCACCCAAATTTATTCACATCTATTACCTGTCATTTAAAGAAGTTACATATAAATTATAGCCTGAACCCATTTAATTTCATTCCTTACCACTTTACCAATTTAATTTAACAACCCACATTTACATTATTCTAACCACATTCTAGTTTTCATATTTATTAATTCCATTCCTTACCATAGAATCAAGCATTACTAACTAAATCTCCACAACATAATCACTTCACAACCATCCCTCACCATTAAATAATAATCTCGCATTCCAGAACCCACACATCGTGCCAACCATTCACCCAAAACCACCTCTTCCTTTCAATCCAACCACATAATTAACACTAGAATAACCAACCATTACCTCACTATTTTTATCACATCCAAAAGAATTCCACAAAAATAAATAATTAAATTTTCCTATATATAATATCAAGGGATATTATCAAATATCTTTAAATTCTTGATTATTCAAATGTATCATTTAATTATAAAATTCAATTATTATTTAATTATGCTAAGTGATTCCACCATACACCACTACCATAATACATGATTTCAATAAAAACAATTCATAGAATTCATGGTAATCCTTCCAATGAATAAAACTTACAAAAAATATTACTTAAATCAAGTAAACTTATATATCATAGAAATTTCTTGTTTCACATGCCATATTATTTCCAAAAATTTTACGTCACTCTTTATATCATATTTACCTTTTTAATTCATACTAATATATTATAGATATATAACATCGAAAATAATACATAACATTAACTTAAAAGTGTTCAAAAATACATGCACAGCACATCCTCTTTTTAAATTCATATTGTTTCAGTTATTATATTTATTAAGTTAAGTCACACCAATTAATAATGGACGCAAAGGCATGATAAACTCACAGTCTTTAAAATAGAAGAGAGAGAGAGTGAGAGAGTACTAAATCCCCAACCTTACTATGAAGCCCAACAGTTGAGTTTTTTAGTGGGATTTATGATTTGAAAAAAAAGAAAACTTGTGATAGGGCTTAATGTATTTTTAAAAGTGGGTTTAGGGAGGCGCAAACCCCATTCACTCTTCTCAATCTATCCAAGAAGTGTGAATGAGGTTCATGCTTCTTGGACATGGCTAAAGAGGCATGAAACCTATTCACACCTCTTTATATATATACATTTAAAATATTAGTTAATAAGTAATATATTTATTAATTTACCAATTATATTATTTGTTATTAATTGATAATATATTATTCTGTTATTAATATAATTAATAGTACTATAACTATAATATATTGTTTAATAATATAAATAAAATAATTTTTATTGAAAATATATGTTGAATATTTTTGAATTATATTATTTTTAATATATTATAGTTTATTATTTATTTATTTAATTAGAAATATAATATTTATTACTAATATTAATAATATTTATAGAATTATTATTTATAAATATTTGTTAAATTTTTATTGATATAAAATATTTGTAATTTATAAATAATTTATATATCTTTTAATTATAAATTGTATCATTTTTTATTAACTGATATTATATTATTGTGTTATTAATTAATAAACAGTATAACAACTAATATTTATAAATTTTTATTTATAAATATTTGTGAAATTATTATTGATATAATTATTAGTAATTTATTAATAGTTCATATATTTATTAATTGTAAATTTTATTATTTATTATTAATTAATAATATATTATTATATTATTAATATAATTAATCGTATTATAAAAAATATTTATTGTATAATAATATAAATAAAATAATTTTTTTTGAATTTTTTTTACTAGTTATTAATTTTATTATTATTTATATATTATAGTGTATTATTAATTAATTACTCATATAATAAGTAAAATAATATTTATTATTAATATTACTAATATTTATATAATTCGAAATTATAATATTATTAATATTTAATAATAAATCTAAGATGATTATTTATTATACATATTATGGATAATAATACTAATAAGTATGAATATAAAAAACAAATAGTAATTATTATTATTAACAATGTAGTTATTAATATTATTGTTTCTTAATCATTAAAAAATATTTTTATGAATTTTCAGTTATACCAATTTGTTGTTTTATAAAACAAAATATTATATGTTATTAGGTTTTTAAATATTGTACAAGTAATGATTTAAGAAACATATAACATGTATCACTCCAATCTAAATCAATGTCTTGGGTGCTCCTCCATGCCATAACCAGGTGTATATATAATGTATCCACACCATTTCTATTGATTTTAATGCTATGGAATACACGACTCCTATACAGAATCTCTAGCACCTACCTCCACATCATCTTGTGTTACTAGTAGTGGATTTACCGTCTCACTATTTTTACCCAGTCCTAGATTTAAGAATAGCAGTTTTTGACTAGAACTCTCCCCAATATGTGAAGAAGATGGTTGTTGTGTAGTAGATATATATGGACTAGAGGATAATAAAGAAAGAAACATATACCAATCATCCTATATCAATTTAGAAAAATCGGACACACTAATAAACTATTCCTCTGGTTGTGACTATGTTTGTTCTTGTGCCTCTAGTTTTGGTTGTGGCTCATATGCAATAGGAACTAGAGGAGCATCTGGATGATCATGATGAACACCCTCCTCCCATTCCACATCTGCATCCATAACAAGTTCATCACCCCATAACACATCTATATTAGGATCATCACCCTCATCATCACATGACACATCAAATAAAATCACATGATAAATCTCATCTATATGAAGAATTGGATTTGTCACTGCTCTATAAAAATAAGCCTCGTTAAAGGTGCCTCCCTCTATGAGATCTGAGATGTGAATGAGTTGGGTGATATGAGAATCCTTTAAAAAAATTATAAAGTTAATTTAAGTTATTAAACAAACTTTTGAATAGTGGAAGTAATAATTATTACCAACTCATGATAGTGTCATCCATGTCGTGTAAGATATCTAACTGGGGACATGTGATACCAAGTCCTATGATCTTGCTAATATAATAAATGCATATGTATTGTGGTAGAACCTTATAATCGATGCTCATATAATTTGTCCCACATCTCAATATATCATACATGATATCTCCTCCATTCAAATTATCACTTCACTACTATAGATTCGTCCTTTAACAATGATAGGATTTATCAATGCTAGCTAAAAGCGCTGGTAAAGGCCCCCTTTATCAGCGCTACCAAAAGCACTCATAAAGGGGGCTATTATTAGCACTAAAAAAGAACTAATAAAGGTGTAATTTATTAGTGTTAAAAGAATAACTGATACAGGGGACCTTTATCAATGATAATAAAAAAAAGCTGATAAAGGGGTACATTATCAGCCCAAAAAAAATGATAAAGGCCCCCCTTTATCATCATTTTTTTACTATCACTGATAAAGGCACCCCTTTGCCATTTCATTTTTTTCTATCACTGATAAATGGTATATTTCATAAAAAATTACATTTCATTAAAAATATTATATTAATATATAATTATATTTATATTGATATAAATATTTTTTTTAAAAATATGACTTAAATAAATCTAAATACATATTTACACATAATATATAAGATATTTTGTGAAAATGGATTATAAAATAATTTAAAAATAATATTAATTAATAATTTGATAATTATTATCAAGTAATAGTTATTTAATAACAATTAGATGAAATAAAAATTAAATGAATTAATGAATGGTCTAAGTTAAGTTGAAAACATGACTTAAATTTCAAACGGCCATAACTTTTGACCTGGGTGTTCGTTTGGGCTCTACCACATATCCAATTGAAGACTACGAAGGGATCTACGTCATTTTGTTAAGGGGGAATCCCAATAAGTTTTTTTGAAGTTAAAAAGGCCTATAATGCCTCCAAAACCTAGTTTTTAGTTGGGATACCTATTTTTTACTATTCTATAGTATTTTAGATTCGTTTAAGAGAGGTTTTTTTCATTTTTCAATGGAGTCTAAATTTATTCATAGTGATAACGTTCATATAAATATTATGGTTTTGGAATTTTATTATTTTTCATAATGTTGTTTTATTTATAAGTAAATATATGCATATTTTCTTATATTTACTTATAATAAATCAATTGTATAAATAAATATTTTAACACATTTAATTAAAGGTGTATTTTTAAATATATAAACCAAATGAAAATAAATATTCATTATTAATTTTATTTAAATCAAAAAATTATCCAAATTATCTACCTTATAAAAATGAATTAATATATATATCTATATACCTATATAAGTATTATTTATATATAAACTATCGTGTGTCAATAAAAAAATATATTTATATACATAGCCCCATGGGAGCAACCTAGTGGTTGCATCGAGTGATGGTGTGTGGGAGGTCTCGATTTTGAGTCTCCCCACATACAAATAGGTATGTTTTCATTTGTTTATTCCCACTCACCTGAACGATGTAATAGATATGTATTTATATGCATATTCCAATATATGTAAATAAATAAATATATAAGTAAATATTTTTACATGTGTGTGAGAAATATAAATATGTACGTGTATCAATATTGTGTATATACATCATATAGAAATTTATTTTTATAGATATATCATTGTCATTAAATCTAGTATATAAATGTATTTACAGTAAATATTTATAAATACATTATAAAAAATTTATATCTAAATACACAATTACATGTAAATATATATAAATATATATGTAAATATATAGTCATATAAATATATATATGTCATGTATAAATTTTATATCTCAATATATAGACATATTTTAAAATTTCATTTAAAAATAATTATAGAAATCATATGAAATTAGTTATTATCCATTTTATTTAAAATAATATCTAACCATTTTTATACATTATAAAAATATATGAATATATATACTTATAAAAAAATATATAATGTTTATATATACATATGTGTGTGTATTAGTAAACATATATTTATATTTATAATTATATTTATATTTATATTCTAATATATATAAATGAATATTAATATATAATATATTTAAATAAATATAAGTTTGTATATATATCACACAGTTCTAAATATATACGAATAAATAGAAATATTTTAAAATATAAAACAAAACATGATTGAAAGAGTGGTAAAGTGCATTGAAATGAAGAATAGAGGTCATAAGATCAATTCCCAACGAAATTAAGTATTTGGGGGAGCCATATTATCATTGAGGAAGGGTGGGTGGGTGTCTATGAGTGATGTGTAGTGGTTGAGGTGGGGGTGTGTGATGGAAGGTTAGAGAGTGGAAAGCACTGAGAAAGGGGTTGGGAGCGCTGAGAAAGAGGGGTGTTGTGGTGTGTGAAAAAAAATCAAAATTTTTATCAGTAATAAAAAAGGTATTGATAAAGGGTGTCTTTATCAGCTCTTTTTTAGCATTGTTAAAGCCATACTTTATCAATAATAAACATGAATTGATAAAGGTTCCATTTATCAGTGCTAAAAAAGTGCTGATAAAGGCACACTTTATCATCACTAAAGAAAATAATTGATAAGTCCCCCTTTATAAGTGATTTTCTTTAATGATGATAAAAGGTGCCTTTATCAGCGCTATTTTCAAGAACTTATAAAGTTATTATTTTAACATATCTCTAGTAGTCAGTGCTTTCTTAGCACCGATATAGCCTATTTGTAGCACTGTTAAAGGCCAAATCTGTAGTAGTGTTTCCCAAACATCTTTAGGGAATAAAGTGGAGGTAATTGACTGGACGATGTAGGAATAGGCTGATAGAAGCTGAATTACCTCATAAATCTATCAGTGTGATTCCACTCAATAATATGAAAATAAGTCATAGTTACAACGCATGATCCAGAAGCAAGCATCATCGTACAGTAAGGTGGGAGACTCTAGATGATATCCCCAATATATGACATCCATGAAACCTAAAATATCAAGAAAATGAATAAGAAATTAATAATTTAAGTCATGTACTATACATAATAATAATTTAACTATATAATTAATAATCATGAATATAATATGGTTGAATATTGTCCAGAATAAGTTTATAAGTATGGTCATAATGTCTAGAAATATCTAAATATCGATGTGCACAACTCCACCTATAGATAAAATTTTTATACTAACATTTCCTAATAGAAACTTATACATTTGATTTTCACTTAATAAGGTAGAAAAAATATACCATCATCTACGCATGGACTCCCATAAAATATTAGATAGTAGTGGTGTGCGGGCATTTAGAGCCAAGTAATGGAAGCGCTCCCATATCCACATATGAATAAGAATAAAATAACATGTAATATATTGGGAAAAAATATCTAAAGGAATCATATTGGTTTTTTTGAGTGTTATTGTGATTTTTGACTAATCCAAATGACTGTGAATGAGTGTGGTTGGTGTTTTCCAAAGAAGGTGTTTAAGGTGGCACAGTTTTCCTGTGTTTTCCAAATTTTTGGGCCTCAAAATTGAGAGTTTGTTTTTGAAAAAGGAATATTTTTTCATAGTATTATATAGTACACATATCATGAACTGTAGTTTATGGAATGAAAAATGTGGTACACAGAATGAAAAAGGAATTTTGGAAAAGGATTCCGCATAGTAGTGCTATACAGACCGCGAAGCACAGTACATAAACTGCGTTTGGAAATGGTTTGTAGGAAAGAATATAGTTCACAGGAGGCAAAAAGCTCATGAAAGACTTGATAGTTCATGGGAAGGCTTGTCATTGGAAGAAAAGAGGTGATAATTTTAGGACCCATGAAGTAAGAGTGGTGGTACATGGACCATGTAGGGCAGAAAGGTTCAAGGGAGAAGAGGTATACAGTGAAGGTTGTACCACATCGAAGATTTGGTGAATCTTAGATTATCAGATTTTGTAGATCTATTTTTATATATAAAGGAACACTAATCCTAGTATTAGATTGAGTATTTTTTCATAAGAAAACATTTTTCCTCTGATAATTTGGTGAATTCCAAAATTGGTTCATGAGGGAGGATTCTGCGAAGGGGGAAGTAGTTCACGGGGATGATTCCGTGAAAGGATAAGAAGCAGTGTACGAAAGGAGCATTCCATTGAAGAAAAAATTCCCTAGAAGAAGAGGTGGTTTGAGGAGGTAGTTTACAGAAGAGGTATGAAAAATTGAAATACATAGGCAGTACATGGAGGAGGTGGTCAGTAAAGTACACATGCTATGCGGTGTAACACAGTTCACAAAGGAAGTAGGTAGTTCGTGAAGGGACTTAAACAGTTCGCGAAAGAAATTTCTGATGGCTAACAGTATGCAGAAAAGTGGATTTTATCTATGGGTGAAAAAAGAATTTCAACAGAGCATCTATCTATAGTTAAGGATACACGAATTCATGAAAATTAAGGGACCCATAATCCCATAAATTGTTAGTGGATCCCTTTCAAGAGTAGTGAGCAAAGGAAGAGGAAGACGGTGATCCTTGCCACTAGTAGTGATCCAAAGAAAAATACATAGAGAGTACCTTGGGAATGAAATGACCAGACCCTAAATCTTGTAAATGTAGTGAGCTTGAGCATATAAGTGATCTAGTCTAAACCTTGTAATTTGTAGTGAAATTTAGTTTTTTTGGTACATCATCACCACATCATTCTATGCTCTTTGGACGTAGCCCAGTGAGGGTGAACCAAGTGAAAATCATTGTATCTCATGCATGATTTAATTTCTATTCATATATTTCTATGGTAAGAAGATAAAAGAGAGTTTTGTTTAACAATGAAACATTATCTGAAGGGGAATTTGTTTTAATCTATCATACCCTAATTCACCCACCTCTCAGGGTATTTACCCTAATTGTGAAAACAATTGGTATCAAAGAGAAAGGTTTAAAGTTAGTGGTTTTCTCTCAGTAGAATAAATGGATTTTGTCAATAAAAAAGGGATTTTGATCTTTGATAGAAACAATTTTCAATTATAGAAGAATCAGATTTAGCGCTACTTCTAATCATTAGGAATTCTTGTATTTACAGTAGCTATTCATTGAATATCATCCAATATCAATAACGGTGTTTTATCATAATATGATAGAAGGGAATTGGATGTTGATGTTAAAGAGATTAATTCTATAGCGAGATCCCTATCCAATGAAATATATATGAAGGAAAGTTCATGTAAAACACCACATGATATGTGGGAAAATCTATTGAACATTTATGAGGGTGACTACAAAGTTAGATAAGGAAATCTGTAGGATCTATGAATCAAATATGAGGATATCATAATTCACCACATTGAGTCTACTGATGCATTCATTGATCGGTTTAATGTTTTTGTGAAATACATTCAAGGTCTCGAAGAGATTATTGAAGATATAAATATTTACAAGCGTATCTTGAGAAAACTTCCACCCCGGTTTAATTTGAAGGTTTTTTTATTTGAAGAAAATGATCTGAAGGAGCTGACATTAGAGAACTTGAATAGTAATCTTCTTTTATATGAAATGAGAAATGATGATAAGAATGATGTAGAAAAGGGGAAGTCCAAAGAAGTGGCTTTCAAAGCCATAAATAAGATATTTATTGAATATAGTTAGGAGGAATACAATTTGGATGATGTCATATCATTTCTCTCTTTTAAATCTACAAAGAGGAAGAATAAATTTCAATGGTAAAATTCTAATTTCATGCTTCATATGTGGAAATATTTGAATTTTTTTAGAAAAGTTTCCTATAAAGATTTAAGATGATGATGAAGGCAATGATGAAATTCCACGGAAGAAGTGTTCAACCAATGTGAAAGGTAAGAGAAGTGCAAATAGAATTTTCTTCAAAAAAAAGAATCTGATTTCAAAAGAAGATGAAAGTTCAGAAGAATCTAAGGTTAAATAATTGGAGGACTACAAGGATCATAAAGCAAATTCTGTGGTGGAAGTTATAAAAAATTATCAAAAAAAGGATAAAAGTGACAGTGATAAGAGAGAAGTATAAGTAAGAGTTAACCTTTAGGCTAAATTATAAGATTCTCTTGAAGAGATAGATTCTTAGAGATCCAAAAAAAGAAAGCTAACAAAGTGGTTCTTGATGCCAAACTCCATATATAGTAGAAGGAATAAGGGAAGTCTGAGTTGAATAATGAAATTAAAAAACTAAAGTCTTCAATTCTAGAAAGATCAAAAAAGGTGCTTGAGTAAAAAATCAACATTAAAGAACATAAAAGATAGATCGATAGTCTTACTAATATTGGAAAATATCATATCAAATGTATCAAGGGGATTGAAGAAGAAGTTGTCAGTATGAAAATAAAAGTGAAAGATCACGTTAAACTCTTGATTCCAATAAATTAGGATGCACATGCAATAGAAAAAGGAAAATTAGATTTTAGAGTTCTTGTAAATTAGACAAAGGAGTGTCAGGAAAGGAATATGATTGATTAGAATGATACAACTGGTATGAGGCTTGCTCACAAAAATAAATTAGCAATCATTGAAGTTAGACCACATGCTCCCACTATACGATTAAAGATTGATCTAGGAATGAATCAAAATTAGAAAATTTGGAGAACATAAGGGAGAAAAAGTGGTGTAGTATTTCCACATGAGAATGCAACCCGCATAATATGTTATTATTATGGAATGATGGAACACTCAACAAATGTATGTTCCATATCCAAAAGGTACCAAAGGGGATATGATTAATAGAGGAAACCATATACAAATCAATTTTATAGAAGTTCATTTGATGACCACTATTTAAAGTGTGGAGGATTTAGGCACATGGAAAGATATTGTTCATCAATAATGCAGAGAAATGTGATGAAATAGAATGAATGTGGTTATAAGAAGAAATTCAATGTATCATCAAATGAGATGAAAATGAAAAATCATTTTGAAGTATTAAAAGATGAAGCTAATCTATCATACCCTGAGGAAGATTAAGTTTATCAATCAGTACCAGGTATGAAGTAAAAAAACATGGATGAAAGATAGTTGAACAAGAAGTGGTTGCAGAGATTGCTTTTAAAGAATGTTATTGCAATGGAATATGTGTTATTGATAGTGGATTCACCTCTCATATGGTAGATAATAAATATATGGTAACCAGAATTAGGTACGATAAGGAAGGTATTGTATTATTTGGTAATGATGAAGGCCCAAAGATTTTTGGATCTGGAAAATACATGTTTGGGGGAAAAGACATAAGAAATTATGATGTCTTAGTTGTTTAAGGTCTCAATCACAACTTTCTTAGTGTTAATCAACAGTGTGAATCTAGACATTCCATGAGCTTTTCAAATAAATTATGTGTAATCAAGGAAAAATATGGTGCAGTTATTTTGTAAGGAAAGTGTACAAAAGGAAATATCTACCTGTTAAGTGGAGAAGAAGATATGATATTTCTATCCAAGGAAAAAGAAAATAAGCTATGGTATAAATGCCTTCACCACTTGAGCCAAAAATCCTTCAAAAATCTAATAAAATATGATGGTGATAAATATCTCCCTAGATTATCATGTGATTGTACCCATACATGCTATGCCTTCCAATAATGGAAGATCATTCGAAATATATAAGGTAAAATAGAAAAGGTCAACAAGATTGATTGAGTTGGTTCATATTGATGTGCGCAGACCAATGTCACCAAGATATATTGATAGAAGGAGATACTATGTTCTCTTCATTGATGATTTTATTAGAATGTAATGGGTGTTAATCATCACCCATAAGTATGAGGTGTTTATTTGGATTACAAGATATCGATGGAAAGTTGAAAATATTCTAGGTCAGAAAATTTAGAAGATTAGAACAGATAATGGAACCAAGTTCATGAATAGAAAAGTGTAGGATTATCTCAAGAAACATGGGATAAGGCATTAAGTTTCAGCAGTAAGAATTCCTCATAAAAATGGAGTTTTTAAAGAAGAAATAGAATTATAAAAAACATGTCTAGAATAATTCTCATTAAGAAATACCTACTAGATAAGTTTTGGAAAGTGGTAGTGATGACATCAGTTTACACATCAAATAGAGAATTGATGTGTCCAAAAGAAGAGAAGACTACATATAATATATGATATGAAATGAAAACAATGTTGAAGTACTTTTGAGTATTCATAAGTAAGTTTTTAATTCTCAATAAGGTTAAACAAAAGAAGTTTGAATCCTGTGGAGAAGAAGGGATATTTCTTGGATACTCAAAGAAATGAAAATCATATAAATTCTTCAATAAGAGGTTGGGAAATGTTATTGAAATCCATGATGTAACTTAATAGATAATGAGAAAAATCTTCATCAAATAAATGATTAGTCTTGGGAGGATAGGGATTAAGTGATAAGAAGATCAGAGGATGATCCAATTCTAGAGGTTGATTTAGAAGAAGATTCATATGATGAAAATTATGATCACAATTTAGTGTCTACACAAAGACTGAAGAGAAGAGTCAAAATTGATAGATATAACATAATTGGTGATATGACATTTCTCGTACAGACAAGGAGGATGAATAATTTACAACAAGCATCGTACTTATCATAGGTAGAGCCTAAATGTTTTAATAAAGTAGCTGGAGATGAGAATTGCGTTTAGGCTATGAATGAGGAGCTTGAACACATTGAGAAGAATCAGACATGAGAGATTTTTTTGAGGCCAACAAATAAGAATGTCATTGGGACTAAATGGTTATTTCATAAAAAGATGAATAAAAATGGTCCAATTATTCAAAAAAAAAACATTACTAGTGTGAAAAGGGTACTCCTAGATAGAGGAAATCGATGTTGATGAAACATTTTTACCTGTTTCAAGGATAGACACAATCAGATTATTCTTGTCCATTACAGTGAAAATAAATTTCAAGGTTTTCTAGATGGATGTTAAGTCTTTATTTTTGAATGGGGTTCTAAAAAAAGAATTTTACATTGAGAAGACATATGGTTTTCTCATTCATGAAGATGAGAACAAATTTTATTTGTTGAAAATTTATTTATATGGTTTGAAGCAAGAACCAAGATCATGATATTCGAGGCTAGATTGGTTTCTGAAGAATATTGGTTTTTGATGTGGTGTATTTGATTAAAATTTTTATGTGAACAATAAAAGTGATCAGGGGATGATGGTGCTGGTATATGTTAATGGCATAATCTTTAATGGATCAGAGGAATAAAAGTGCATAAAATTTTCCAAATTCATGAAAAGTGAGTTTGAAATGTCAATGATTGGTGAACTAACATTTTTAATTAGTATACAAGAGACACAAGAAAAGAATGACACATTCATTTCTTAATCCAAATATGGTAATGAGGTTTTTGAAAATATTTTTAATGGATAATTTCAAGGATATGAAAACTCTAATGGCTAACAGGATGAAACTTTAATAGGATGATAAAAGCAATGCAGTCAATATCACAAAAAATAGGAAAATCATTAGAGTCTATTGTACTTGATGGCGATAAGATATGATATTTTTTTACCATATATCAAGCACCAATATATCAAATTAATCCCAAGGAAACCCACTTTCTTGCAATGAAAAAATACATCAGTATATCAAAGTAATGGTAGATTTTAGTTTGATGTATAATAACAAATGTCATCAAGAGTTATTGGGATATACAGATTCATATTGGGCTAGTTCAACAGATGATAGAAAATCAACATTTGGTGGTGCATTCTATCCTTGAGGATTTTGTATTTCTTGGCTAAGTAAGAAAAAATATTTCATTTCATTGAGCACCATAGAAGATGAGTATATTTTGAAAACTCCAAAATACACACAACTATTGTGGATAAAGCATCATCTTGATGATATGGGAGTTGAAGTGAAGTCTATGATCAGAATTTATTATGATAATTCATGTGATATAAATCATAGAAAAAATCCAGTCATTACTCAAGGAAAAAGGATATTGAAATAAATTATCATTTTATCAAAGAGAAAGTGGAAAAATGGATTTTTAAATATGTGTATATGTCTACAGAACAACATGTTGCAGACATTATGACAAGATACTTACCCAATGTAGCATTTGAAAGGCATTGACTAGCTCTGGTAGTTCATTCGACTCCTCACACTTGATTTTTTTTTTGATATGGGACACACTTCTCCTTAAGGTATGGTGTGTTTTCCCTAATGTATTGATGTGTGTTATTTACCCTATTATAGACAACAATGAAGTGACCTTCGAGTTCATTGACAAAGGGGGAGAAATTGTGGCTATTCAAAGGGAGAAAATGCCTTAGTCAAGACACAGGGAGAAGCTGATAGGTGAAGTAGTAAGATAGGGGGAGTTGAAGCTATTAGGGGGAGAAGTGATGTAGGGGGAGTGTTAAATATATCGATGCTAGACGTGATCGATCAAAGGATACATATCACGATAGCCGAGGTTCGTGATGAAAGAAAAAAATGGTTTTCACATGGAATGAAGTGATTCATTGATAAGATTTACATTATACTCTTTTTTCTCATGTCGAGCATGGATCATATGGGCTTAGAGTATGTAATGTGTAAATATTTTATCACTATATTAATCAAAATAAGATAACTTTGGTTGAATATGGAAGAAGATTTAATGAGGTATCGAAATTTTAAGGAGTTTTCAACACACCCAAAGGGGGATATTGTTGGGAAAAATACCTCAAGGTGTCCCCTTGGTGTTTTTGGGTGAGATTGTATTTTTTGAAAAATAAAAATGATCATGAATGAGTGTGGTTTGTGTTTACTAAAGTTGGTGTTTAATGCGGCAAAGTTTCCCAGTGTTTTCCAAAATTTTGGGCCTCAAAATCAGGAATTTTTTTTGGAAAAAGAAGATTCTCGTGTGGGAGTACACATTATGTTGACCATGAAACATTTTTCACATAACTCAAATGGTGGTATATGGAATTAAGAAATAATTTATGCAAAGTAAGGATCCTGTATAGAAGTACTATGCATTCCACAAAGTGTGGTATGTATAGTTCCTATGGAAATGGTTCATGGGAAGGCATGTGGTTCATGGGAGACAAGAAGTTCATTGAAGGCTTGATGGTTCATGAGTATGCTTTTTGTTGGTGAAAATAAGGTGGTGATTTTTGGAGTTCCGAAGGAAGGGTGGTGGTACACGAACTATGTAGGGAAGAACAGTTCGTGAGAGAAGTGGTACACGGTGAAGGCTATACTGCATCAAAGATTTGGTAAATCTCAGATTAACATATTTTTCAGATCTATTTTCCTATATAAATGGCCACTAATCCCAATATTAGATAGAGAAAATTTTGATAAGAAAAAATCTTTCCATCAAGAATTTTGTGAAGTTAGAAAGTGGTTTGTGAGGGAGAATTCTGTGAAGGGTGAAGTAGTTCACAAGGAGGATTCCGCAAAAGGAGAAGAATTGATCTATGGAAGGAGTAGTCTATGGAAGAAGGAATTATCCAAAAGAAGAGGTGTTTTGAAGAGGTAGTTCACATAAGCAGTATGCAGAAGTGGATCACAGAGTCAGTACATGAAAGAAGTGGTCTGTGAAGATTATATGTTAGGCAGTGTAGCACAGTTTGCAGAGGAAGCAAGTGGTTTGAAAAGGGACTTAAACAGTTAGCAAAAGAAATTTCTACTAACTAAAATTATGTGGAATAGTGGATTTCATCTATCAGTAAAAAAAGAACTTTAATAGAGAATCTACCTATAGTTATGGATTCATGTATTCATGAAAATTAAGGGACCTACAAGTATATATACATTGAGTGGATCACTTCTAAGAGAAGTGATCAAAGGAAGAGTAAGACAATGATCCTGTCTACTGATAGTGAGATATAGAAAGAGACATAGGGAGTGACCCTTGGGAATGAAGTGAGCGGACCCTAAATCTTGTAAAGGCAGTGATCCTAGGCATAAAGGTGATCTTTTCAGAACCTTATAATTGTAAGTGATATTTAGTGGATTTGGTACATTAGCACAATTCCATTTTATACTCCTTGTACATATACTAGTAAGGGTGAACCAAGTAAAAATCACTATGTGTCATGCATGATTTCATTTCTATTCATATATTTCTATGGGAAGAAGAGAGAAGATGGGTTTTTAATGAAGAAACAAGATACAAAGGGGTAGTTTTTTTTAATCTCTCATACCCTAATTCACCCCACTCTTAGGGAATTTAAACTAATTGGGATAACATAATCTACATCTTATCGAAGCAACATGCCTGGTATAGCACTTTGTATGTATATAAAAGACACACATACCCCCAGTTATACCTCCCTATCTAGTACAAATCCTCTAGTAATGTTAAACAAATCAAATGGAAAATGTATTTGAATGATCGATAAATATCATTCTGAAAATAAGTCTCAGAATATATGCACAAGAAAACCATAGAATGATGATATCGTCACCATCATCAGCTAGATGGGAAAAGTGATCATCTATCCATGACATGTGCAATCGACTCCTAAAAATGGACCTTCAATTTTCCCAGACCTCAATGACTAGTATCCTATGAACTAGATCAAATCAATATGCACCAACACAACCAATCATAACTGCATATTTGATGGGGAGTCCCAGCATGATGGACACATCTACAAGTTTAATAGTCATCTCTATCTCTATAAAATGAAATTTATGTTTATATAGCCTTAATATTTCCGCTAGGGAAGTAATGAGATGATGATCGATGAATGTGAATATTCAAATCACTATTTCATAGAACCCAACATAGTAAATATGAGGGACGATGGTAGGAGGTGGTGGAATATGACAGAAATGATAAGACCTCTATACACTCAAAGTAGAAACTGGGTGTCCCTCTATGATTAGACATGGAACATGTCTATCCTAGAATGTAAGTAATGTATGGTCTTTCATCTCTATATTTTACATCATTATTGATTTTTATTGTTAATTCAATAAATTTTTTCAAATATTTTTTAAAAAACTATAATAATAAAAATGAGGTAGACAATTAACATTCATAATTAAGTATTGTGATGAAAAATGAGACAAAAAATAGATGTGACTGATTTTTTGGTTTATTATATAAATTTATTGTTTTAATGATATCCAATCATGTTTAATTTATTTCTAAATAATTATATCTATATCAACCATGATGAAAATCCCACATAGTAAAACTAAATGCATGATATATTCAACCGACCATGTGATTTCAAGGATAGATTTAAAGATAATTAGTTCAGAGGTTGAACCTCTTGATAATCCTTTTAATTGTGTGTTTAATTTCTTAATAGTTTAAATATTAGAAAATTATTTCTTATTTAATCAAGGAATGAAACAAGTTGAAGATGAAACATGATAGAAATTAAACAAGACAGAAATTAAATGAATCATTAATGAAAAAATATGAATATGAAAAAATGTACACAATCATGATAAAATAAATAAACTTGATCAAGGATAATGTAAATTAGATCCCCTTCTTACCACTTTGAGACATATTTTATGATTATGCCTCTCTTTCTAAAAAATACTATATTTTAGTCCCACTCTCTATTATCAAGGTTAATCTAGATCATTTCTGATATGAGTAGACATTGGTCATCCTTAAAGGATCAACCTATTAATATCAGTAACCACATTCGAATGATGAGTAGGAAAGGTAAAAGTATAAAATATCACAAATTTTTTTATGATTCATACTAGAAATGTAACAAGCTATAAATGAAATAATACATTTATGAAAAATCCATAATATGAAATCCAGTAATATCAGGGACTATAGTCACCCAATCAACAGACAAGGTAATAATAAAAAAATCACCAGAAAGCATCCAAGGTGCACTATAACAGTCAACTATAGTACTCACACGATACATCAGGTTAACATAGGTGTAAGATTTTGGGTTTTCATATGAGTTATATATCTTTTGTTTTTCATTTTAACTCCCTGGTTTTAATATATTGTGAGTGACTAATCAGATCTTTGGAGTTTCAGTGGTGTTTGGAGATTTTTAGATCCCAAAGCCTGACTTTGGGAGAAAAATATCTAGACCATATAGTTAGTTGAAACCATGCGACCCAGTCCACATGGTTTGAGAAACCATGTGGGGATAGACAAAGGGCTTTAGGTGGCCGCACGATTTGAGGAAATTGTGCAGATAGGGGTGTATTACCATGTGGGAGAACCTCTAGTTTTTAGTATCAACATTGGGCATCGTTTGAAAAATTGTGTGCATAAAATCATGAGGGTCTCCCTTGAGATAGTAAAGATTTCATGGTTGGTGCACTGTTTGGCCAACCGTATGACCGAACCATTCGACCTAGTTCTTTTAGTCAAATTTTCCATTCTTATATTAATGAGTTTAAAACATAAACCCTCCTTTTTTTCTTCTTCTCCAGTGATAGAGTGATATTCCTCCTCCCATTTTAACCCATCTTCAAGACTAATCTAGGATCAACCACCATTTCTTGATTTGGACTTAGATTCGAACACTATTTGTCTCATTGAATCTACATCGTCTTTTCTTCTATTCTTTAATTTTATCTATCTAGACTGAATTAGAGATCTATACTGGGCGATTTCTTTAATACAGACCTATGATAAGTGGTATATACCTCTCCCTCAGGGGTTGGTATTTTATAAGATTATTTATCCTTGTGATGCATGTCATAATTTATGGAGGTGCCTCTTTAATTAAGTAAATTCTAAAATTGAATGAATTGGAACCTGTTAGGTTTCCTTTTAAATACTTTTCTAATCCATGGTGGTTGTTACACCAGCCTAGGCTACCCATGGGGTGTTCCTTTCTATATGCCCTATTTTTATGCCACTCCGCTGGGTATGTGTGATATCACCACTATTTTTGGGATCCTTAATGATTAGAATGAGAATTTATTGATTATTTAGGAGAAGGTTATACCTCATTTCCAAGTAATTACATGATGTGAATTTATTTAATTGTTTAAATGGAAATTGATATATGAGTTTGGATTGTGAATGGCTATGAAATAATTAATGATAATGATTGGTAAATTGAAATTATAATGGATTCCTTAGAAAATATCCTTGGATCCTAATTCCATAGATTACATGGAAATTTATCCCATGTATCATGTTTATGGTAGTGAATTCCTTGTAATTGTTTACTCCTTGGATCATGAATCTATAGGATACCATGGGCCTTGCTACCCCTTGGATCAAGATTACTTGGGATCACGTTGGACATGGTCTGTTGGCACACTCCTTAGACCCCACACATGTCTTTACTAAGTTTCTATTTATATTATCATGGGACTCGATGCGTTTGTATTAGTCTTCTATACCTTGGATTCGACCCTTTATGGTTATACACTTTTTATTACACAACACAACCATTGTGGATGTGATACACTCTTGATTATATGACATGGTCATTATTGGGTCTATACACTTGTTTATATTTCATGGATGTGGTGTATGTTAGAAACTTGATTACATGAAGTGTCCATTATGGATGTTTTGTTATGATTTACAAATAACCCTGGTATGGGTAATTGACATCAGTGGGTAGACTTGACATTATCTATTGTTTATCCAAATTTTACTGTATCCCTTGCATACAGTTTCTTGTTATTGGTTATAAGGATCCGTGATTAGATGGAAAAGATCACTCTTTACTTTTATCACTACTATACCTATGATATATATTGCACACTACATTTTTTTATATCACACAAACTATATTTTTTATAGACATCATTGGTGATGGCCTACTGAGTGTTATCTCACACCATTTCTAGGCCATCATTGGGTACCTGGATAGACTTCTTAGATGTAGATAGGGATCTGGAAAAGAGCCCATTATTCAATGTTTTATTTTTTGTCACATTGAATCATGAGAGCACGGGATCGATCTAGGATCGTGATTCTATCTAAAGATAGTCTTTTATTGACTTTTTAGTATTTTGATACATGTATTGTACCAGATACTTGTATGCCTATTTTCCACTATAGAGTATTGTTATTACTACTGTTATGATACACTCTGACATGAGATAATAGTCTCCCAATTGACACACCCTAGGCCCTCACTGCTAGTTAGTAGCCTTTGGCCTATGGGGAGATGCATTTGAGGCCATGTTTCTTACCATCTTGGGGAACCGTTTAGTGGAACATGAGCCAGGAAGTTACAAAGTTGTATTAGAGTATCTTTCTTTTATTTACTTAATATTTTTTTGACAATAGAAAGAATATTAGGAATGTTTTTGAATTTGGTAATGAGTTATGTATGGGAGTAGCTAACCCATGTAAATAGAAAATCCAAATTTGCATGGATGGAAGTTTTTGTTTTCTGGATTATTCCTATTACAGTTGATTTGATTTCACAATTGGGTGACCTACTTGAGTTTTGATTTTTATTGTGATTACATATTTTGATATTATCCCGATGAGATGAGGGTATTAATCTCATGAATCAATTTAGGAACCTGCTTGGATTCACATGACATGCATTATTCCATGCCATATAGGATTCATTACTTGACTGCATGACTTTTTGATATGTTCCTTGTGTGATATGAATGGTTTATGTTAGCTTTCACACACAGGTTTGAGAAAAATAGATGGTACTTAGAGTTTTTGTCATAAAACAAACAATTTTTTCCTTCATAGGATTAAGTAGACACCATAATAAATCAACTATGGAATGTTGAGTCACGAAACATTGGTCGCATGGACTGAAACATGATATGATATGGATTAGGTGGATGCCATATTTTGGTTCATGAGCTATATGGTCCCTTATGGATCAGGAGTGGCGAACTATTTGGTTTAACTATTTAATGATAATTATCAATGAATATAAATTTAAAATGAAATTTAATTGGTGAAATTGTGAAATTTTATAGACCCGACATTATGGTGGGAAATAGGGAATGTATCTAGTGATGTTAACAATTGTTTCTTTTTCCCTGGTCATAGATTTAGGAGCAGGAAGAGGGGTTTTAACTATTAATAGGAATAATTTTACCTATCATATGAATTTATTAGTGATAATTTCTTTATCAATCTTTTCTATTGTGTGTTTTTTGAATTATATAGAAATGACACCATGATGACCTCTAGTCATGCACTAGGATGGTGGCGACAACCATGCTCTAAAGGAGGAAGGCCATGGGATACCAGTAGATCATATGGTAGTTCCATCTAAGGTACTAGTTATAGTACCTGATATGGGTGGTGAGGCATAGTTTCATGAATGTTTTATGTGATTCATGAAGACCATTCAGGGAGCATTATAGCCTACCTTGTTTATAAAAAGTTGATACATGTGTTCCAGAAGTACCATCCGCCCACGTTTTCGGGGGTTGGTGGTCCAAAGGCTACTGAGTTGTGGTTAGAGACTACTTTTTTGGTCTTAAAACATTTTGAGACACCTCCTAAGATGAGAGTAAAGATTGTGACATATTTACTTCGAGGATAAGAAAAACACTATTGGGATGTTTTGAACCAGGATGATGCACTGCGAGATATGGTTTGGAGGGATTTAAAATCCTAGTTTTATGATTACTTTTCTTCTTGAGACCCTAAGAGAAGAAAGGGACTATGATTTGAGGTTTTTATAGGAGGTAATGATGAAAATTATGGAATATTCATGACACTTTACATAGCTTCAACATTTTTCACAAATATATCTCATTAATGAGCTATCAAGGACAATATGATTTGAGGAAGGTCTTAGGCCTTTCATTCAATCATAGGTGAATTTTTTTCAGTTCACTAATATTACTAAGATAGTGAATCAGGTGCTTATTACTAAGAAGAACCTAAGGGAAGATGGGGGTGTGTAGTAGGTTAGTTCATCCTCTCAACCAAGTGGTTCAACAACATCAAGCAGGAAGCGCCATTTTTAGGATTCTCAAAAGGGGAGTGCCATAAAACTTGTCAGTGATGTTAGATCCATCATTTGTCACTAGTGTGGGAGATAGGGGTATATGAGGACTCAGTGTGATCAATACCTATTTGAGTTTTGAGCTTCCAACAGGATGAGCCATATACAATATATCTACAGGACCTTCCTTCTAATAATTAGTGGAAGGGGTTCAGCTCCAGATCTAGGTTCAAGAGTGGGGTTTATAGCCCTGTATCAGGATGGGAGAAGGAGTAGTGTTGTTCGTTCAGGATGAGGTGGTGGTTATGGCTGAGGTAGATAGATACCAATTGTACCTAGACAATAGAGTAGGCATACTCTAGGAAGTGAGGTTGTTTCATAGGGTCATAGTTCTGAACATATATATTCTATACATCCAACCCATGAGGAGCAGAGCTCCAGACCATTTAGGGTATGAGGTATAATTTTAGAATCCTATACTCTAGTATCTGTACTTTTTGAAACATGTAGATCTTATAGGTTAATATTTGTACCATTTTTGAAGATCCTTAGAAACATTTTTTAGTTTTTTATGGTGTTATGACCTTGGACACTCCATTGGGGATCATAAAAGAGGGTGTACGCTAGTGTAGGGAGTCCCCCCTTGAGATTGGTGGGTGTCACTTCACATGGGATCTTTTTTTCCTTGAGATGACAGGGTTTGATACCATACTCAGGATAGACTAGATAGTTTTTTATCGATCCCATGTAAATTAATATCACCAGAGGGTGAACTTCACATCACCCTAGGGAAGAGTTTTTATTTACAAGGGTGAATGAGATTTATAGGTGAGATGATCTAGACCATAGCATCATGGGATGTGACAGATAAAAGATCATATTTCTAGTTCTCATTTGGATGATCAAAGATCATTTCAGGCATATTTCCCTCCAGTGGTTGATCATTTTAGGGATGTTTTCCATGGATACTTTTTTGGTTTACCTTCTGAGATAGAGGTGGTGTTCTTTATTGAGTTAATGATAAGAGTTGCACCGATATCCATTACTCTTTATAGGATTCCTAATATAGAGTTATAGGAGATCATGATGAATCTAGAGGAATTGGAGTCAAAGAGGTTTATACGGCCCAACAATTATATGTGGGGTTCTCTAGTACTCTTTGTGAAAAAGGTAGACAATACCCTTAAAATATGCGTGGATTACCAGAAATTGAAATGGTTGATGGTTAAGAACCTGTAAAATCCCAAGTAAGTAATGAATAATAGATATTCTTATCTATGTCTATTTATGAATTATATAGTGTTTTAGAGGCTTAAAATGAGAATACATCCAATCTTAAGCATAGAATTCTCTAATATTTTTAAAAGATTGTTTTACCGCCTTCTGATGGTGAACCATTTTTAAATATATCTTTTGAAAATTTTATAAGCTCTATTTGTAGAAATAAACTTATTCTTTATGATTGGGGCATTTAAATTTAATTCGGATTAATTTTTGGTATTTTTCTGACAATGTTAATTTTTTTAATAAATAGTGAAAAATACTGCATTTTACATCAAAACTGCTTTTTCATATAATTTAATTATATGGTTAGATTATCTTTTCAATTGGTTTCAAAGTTTAATTAGAATATATTTTTACCATTTAATCCAATGATGTTCATTAGAATTAATTTCACTTTGGAATTGGGCATAAACAAGTGCCAAACTTTTCATAGATATTGTTTCAAAAAACCCACTATTTGTTTTGACAATGGAAATTATTTTTAAATTAATTATTGAAATTTATAAGTTTTGAATTTGGTAAAATGGATTCCATATTTGGAATCATAAGCTCCAAATTATTTAATTAAGACTATTTTGTTTTTGGACATTACGAATAGTAACGACGATAATTATCTTTAATTATCGTGATTAATTAGTAATCGGGTAGTTAAGGATAATAAAATAATATCATAATAATAAAAAATGAACCCAAAATGTGTCCTAATTCTACTGGTTGTGTCATGGCCGACCATGGGATTCCTTGTTCCAAACTTTGGAACCCCATGGAATCACTTTTGGGTGAAAGTGACACTTTATCATTTTATTTTTAAAGAAAGGAGAATATCACTAAAGAATGTATCACCTGAGTAAAACATTTTTAATTTTTTCTACATAAATTATATCTTGGAATATAAATAGTAATTATAAATATAAAATGATTTACTACATCATAGTATTTTTTTTTATAATTTTTATACATTAAATAAATTAAATTATTTATGTCATCATGATGATGCAGTGATTACCTCATTAATGAACGATTTAAATAAAATGAAAAGATAATGTAAAATCTAAGACTTACAATTGTCAAAGACCTATTGGATGAGTATATTTTGAACCCTTATCACCTTATCCTAGAAATATATCAACGTGGGACCTTTTAAATCCGAAACACATTTCAATATAAAGTAACATTTTATAACTTTCCAAGAGTGCCCCTCCTCTCCTATTATAAAAGGCCCCCACCTCTACCTCTTTATACACACCTCTCAAGCCATTGGCTCAGACAAGATCTGTACATTTTATCTCTCCGCATACCTACCCTCATCCTAGAATCCTTACCTTAGGCAGGAATCTCTTCAATAAACCCTTTTGGTTCAAACCAAAGGGAGTTACCCTATTTAAAGGAAGTTAAAGAACGATCAAGTCAAGTCAGACCCGAGGTAAGGGACTTCGTCTCAATCTCCTTTCATTGAGGCATATTTTGATTTATACACAACTTTATTTTATAATGTGTATAAAACCCTTTGACTTTTACTTCTATTCAAAATGATTTTTTTTATACGAAGCGTTTTACTAAACGATAAAAGGAATGTTTTTTTGTCATACGTATGTGGTGACAACGACTTCTCTGCCATCATGACCATTATTTGAGTTTCGGATTCCTCTACAAGCCATAACTTTTTTTTAAATGATAAATAAATACCATGTTTTACTTTTATTTTATTTTGGTATTGAAAATGGTTTTGATTATGTTTTTATTATATCAATGTGTTATTGATATCTTGTGATTGAAATGTGGAAATGTAATGTTTCTTTTATGCATGTTTTATGTGATGCGATTATGTTATGGTTCTTGGGAATCGTTTATGAAGTCGGGTGGTTCTGTGATAAACTAAGGGCGGGTGAGCCCGATATAGCCCTCCAATGCATTGGGTAATGCGAAGGGGTTAAACATTAAGGTTTCTCCGAAGAGATTTAGGGAATATACTGTGATGGGTATTCCCAACGTAACCATGAGGGTTACTACCTACGTAAGAATGTGATGAATGCCTCAAGTTACCTTTATGTCTTATGATTTCTATGATTTATTCATGATTTTATGAGGTATGTTAAAATGCTTATGTTTTATGAGTAAAGTATGATTTCAAAAATGGACTAATGTTTTCATTTCATGCTTTTATATCCCTTACTGACATTTTTATGCTCATCCCAAGTTTTTGAAATGTTTTTCACAGGTCAAGGGAAAGGTACATGATGTGATGATAGTGTCAAGGAAGTGTCAAGAAAGAATCCATGTTTTATTTTAAATATGTTTCCGTTGATGGAAAAAATGAATACTATATTTTATGTAACCACTTTGTTTAAATGTGGAATGTAATGCATGATTTATGATCTAATTCTCTAAAACTCTAAACCTGAAAAGATCCTCAAAGTGTAATCTTGTAATAACTCAAGATTAAGTAATGTTTAATGCTGGGGACTTATAGTTAGTATTAAAGGTTAGTTTAGATAACTTTAGGAGTTATAATTATATTAAATGATTATCCAAAAATATTTTTTATGGTCAAATTGAAATGAAATAGCATTTGAAGATTACCATGTTGCTTTATCTAAGACATGTTTGTTAATAATGGTTTTCCGCAGAGGAAATAGGGAAGTAGTGCTAGTAAGACATATAGAAGGAAATGACCTTCCGAATCAGCATCCTGAGATGGTCAGAATTGGAAATGAACAGTTTGTTGCAGTAATGGCGCAGCTGACTCAAGAAATAAATGGTGGTGGTATCCATGCATGAGATCATCCAGATCAACCGCAGAGGAACATGTCAGTGGTGGAACATTTCATGAGGCAACATCCCCCATCATTCAGAGGATCATCTGACCCTGTGCTAGCTGAAGGGTGGATTAAAGCACTGGAGAAGATTTTTGATGTCATGGGGTGTTCATACAATCAAAAGGTTAGTCTTGCAATTTACCATTTGGAGGGTGAAGTAGATCAGTGGTGTTTGATGGTTAAAAATATCAGGGATGCTGATGAGATTGATGCTCTCGACTGGGATGAATTCAAAGGTATGTTTATTGAGAAGTATTTTCCTAAGGCTGTTCAACTTAGGATGGAAAAAAAATTCTTAGAATTGAGGAAAGAGGACGATTCAGTAGCTGCTTATGAAGAAAGGTTCACTTGATTGGAAAGGTATGCTCCAAATTTTATCCGAGACCTTAATAGTAAAATCAATCGTTTTTACTCAGTTTTAAAGCCAAAATATCAAAGGGATTTAACTTCTCGTGAGTTCAAAAGTTATGAAAAGCTTGTTCGATGTGCTGAGAAGGTGGAAATGGAGTTTTCCGATGACCAAGTGTTCTATAACAACAAATAGAAGAAGAGACCGAGGTGGTAGGAGAAAGGAAAGAATTCTTGAAAAAGGTCTGATGGTAAGAAAACTAAGTTTCCAGTTTGTGATAAATGTGGTAAAAGGCATGCTGGGGAATGAATTCTAAATTCTGGAAAGTGCTACCGATGTGTAAATATGGGACATAAGGCTCATGATTTCACTGGAAAAGATCAAGGTGACGGTAAGACCAAATTCGATTTACAGTTAGTGAAATGTTTTAAGTGTAATGAGATGGGTCACTATGCAAACGAGTGTCCGACAAAGAGTTCGATTGATGGGAAGTAGTCAGACTACAAGAAAAAAGGAGTGGTGAAATCCTTTGCAACTCCTTTAGCAGATGTTGGGCCATCAAATGAAGTGGTATCAGGTTCTTTGTTTGTTTTTTTTTCAGATTATGCCAGTGTGTTGTTTGATTCAGGGTCTACACATTCCTTCATCTCTGAAAAAATTTCTAGTAAAATGGGAATACCATCTCAAGAAATGACTCTTGAACTTGTGGTAAAAACACCTGGGGTAAATGTTGAGGCAAAAATAATTTATAATAATCTTACTATCCTTATCCTTGGAAAGAACCTACTTGCAAACCTTATTGTTTTACCTCTAGTAGAGTTTGATGTTATCCTGGGTATGAATTGGCTCTCTATTTACCATGATAAGATTGACTGTAGAGATAAAGAAGTTTCTTTTCAGAAAGACTTTTATATTATTTACAAGAATGAACCCTTACTGTTGATAACATATCAAGAGGTTGAGAAACTTGTAAAAGATGGAAATGAATGTTACCTTTCACATATTGTTGAAAACAAAGGAACTTTTCAGATTAATGATGTGCCAGAGGTAAATGAGTATCCAGATGTTTTTCCTGATGAGTTTCCTAGAATAATACCAGATCAGGAAGTTGAATTTACTGTTGACTTAGTTCCTGATGCTAAGCCAATTTCAAAACCCCCTTATCGAATGACTTAAATTGAACTTTTAGAGTTGAAGGAGAAATTGCAAGATTTATTAGAGAAAGGTATCATTCGACATAGCACATAACCATGGGGTGCTCCTGTTTTATTTTTTTTAAAAAGAAATATGGTTCTATGAAACTTTTAATTGATTATAAATCCTTGAATAACATCGCTATTTATAACAAATAACCTTTGCCTCATATTGATGATTTTTTTGATCAGCTCCAGGGAGCTCAGTATTTTTCAATGATTGACCTGAGATCGGGGTACCATCAGTTGAAGGTAAAGGAAGCAGATATTCCGAAGACAGCGTTTCGTACAAGATATGTCCATTATGAATTTGTAGTTATTCCTTTTGAGCTAACCAATGCACCTGCTGCATTCATGGACCTTATGGATAGAATTTTCCATGAGTTCTTGGATAAGTTTGTGGTTGTTTTCATTGATGATATTTTAGTGTTTTGTAAAAGTAAATAGGAGCATGAAAGTCATTTAAGGGTTATTTTAAAAACCTTAAAAGAAAAGAAATTTTATGGGAAATTCAGAAAGCGTGAGTTTTGGTTGCAACAAATTTCTTTCCTTGGTCACATTGTTTCTAAATATGGGATAACTTTTGATCCTACAAAAACAAAGGTTGTTAAAGAATGGCCAAGACCCACAAATGTAACTGAGATTTGTAACTTCCTTGGTTTGGAAGGCTATTACCGAAGGTTTGTTAGAAATTTTTCCAGTTATCTAGTCCAATGACTAAGCTAACTCAGAAGGGTATTAAGTTTATCTGGACAAAAGAATGTGATGATTTTTTTTAGGAATTAAAAAGAAGATTGGTGAATGCTCCAGTTTTAGAACTACCTTCCAGGAATGGTTAGTTTGTTATCTACAGTGATGCTTCATTAAAAGGACTTGGTTGTTTCCTAATGCAGAATGATCAGGTAATTGATTATGCTTCACGTCAGTTGAAAACTCATGAGGTAAATTACCCTGCACATGACTTGGAATTAGCTTCTGTTGTTTTCGCTTTGAAAATTTGGAGGCATCATTTGTATGGAGTAAAATATGAAATATATACTGATCACAAAAGTTTAAAGTATATATTCACTCAGAAATAATTAAACATGAGACAGAGGAGATGACTAGAATTAATCAAGGATTATGATTGTATAATTCACTACCATCCGGGAAATAAAAATAAAGTGGCTGATGCTTTGAGTTGAAAAATTAATGCTTCATTAACCATGTTGGGTTTGGAACGTGATCCTTTGGTTAAGGATTTGATGAAATTTGGCATAGAAGTTGTTGGTGCAGGATGTTCTTCTATTTTGTTTTAGGTATCAGTGAAATCATCTCTATCAGACAGAATTAAGAAAGCACAGAAGCAAGACAGTGAGTTGCAAAAAAGGGTAGAGATGGTTCATAAGGGTAAGTTGCCGAAATTCAACATTGATAATGATTGTGTTTTGAGATTTGGGAAGAGATTGTGTGTGCCGTGTGATTCAAAGTTGAAGAGAGAGTTGTTATGTTAAGCTCATAGTTCTCCATTTTCAGTTCATCTAGGAAGTACTAAGATGTATAGAGATCTTAGGGAGTATTACTGGTGGGATGTAATGAAAAGAGATATTGCTGATTTTACTGTGAAGTGTTTGACTTGTCAACAGGTTAAACCAGAGTGGCAGTTACCGAAAGGGATGATTCATCCTTTACGAGTGCCAGAGTGGAAATGGGAGAATATATCCATGGACTTTGTTGTGGGATTTCCGAAGACACCTCAAGGTAATAATGCAATCCAGGTTATTGTTGATCGCTTGACTAAATCTTCTCATTTCCTTGCTATATGAGATACTTTTTCCCTAGATCAAATTTCCCATTTGTATCTTAAAGATATAGTCTGGTTACATGGAGTTCCTCTCTCCATTGTATCTGACCGTGATCCCAGGTTCACTTCTAACTTTTGGAAAGGCCTTCAGAAGTCGTTGGGTACTGAATTAAATTTTAGTAAAACTTTTCATCCTCAATCAGATGAGCAGTCAGAATGAACAATTCAGACTATGGAGGATATGCTATGTGCTTGTTCGATGGATTATCAGGGAAGATGGGACCAACATATTTCTTTGGTTTAGTTTTCTTATAATAATAGTTTTCATTCTAGTATACAGATGGAACCATTTGAGGCATTATATGTGAAGCGGTGTCTAACTCCAGCTTTTTGGGATGAAGTGGGTGAAAGGAAGTTGATGGGACCTGAATTGGTAGAGGAGTTGGCAGAAAAAGTTTAGCTGATACAGAAACACATGAGAACAACTCAGAGCAGGCATAAGAGTTATGCGGACAACAGGAGGAAGGATCTCTCTTTTGAGGTAGGTGATCATATTTTTCTCAAAGTTTCACCATGGAAAAGTGTGATGCGATTTGGTAAGAAAGGAAAGCTGATTCCATGGTTCATTGGACCATATGAAATTCTGGAGAGAATTGGATCAGTTGCATACCGAGTGGCTTTACCTCCGAGTTTATCTCAGGTACACAATGTTTTTCATGTTTCAATGTTAAGGAAGTACATGCCAGATCCATCTCATGTTTTGAGTACAGAGGTAGTTCAGCTGGAAGAGAATCTATCTTATGAGGAACAACCGATCCAGATTCTTGACCACAGGGATAAAGTGTTGCGGAATAAGGTGATTCATCAAGTAATATTTTTTTTGGAAAAAACCACATGAGTGAAGAGGCAACATGGGAATCTGAAAATTCAATGAGGGATAAATACCCCCACTTATTCGATAAGTAAATAAATTGCAGGGATGCAATTTTCTAAAGGGTGAAGTATGTAAAATCCAAAGTAAGTAATGAATAATAGATATTCTTATCTATGTCTATTTATGAATTATATAGTGTTTCAGAGGCTTAAAATGAGAATGAATCCAATCTTAAGCATATAATTCTCTAGTATTTTTAAAAGATTGTTTTACCGCCTTTTGATGGTGAACCATTTTTAAATCTATCTTTTGAAAATTTTATATGTTCTATTTGTCAAAATAAACTTATTATTTATTATTGGGACATTGAAATTTACTTTGGATTAATTTTTGGTATTTTTATGACAATGTTCATTTTTTTAATAAATAGTAAAAAATACTGCATTTTACATCAAAAATTCTTTTTCATCTAATTTAATTATATGGTTATATTATATTTTTAATTGATTTTAAAGTGTAATTAGAATATATTTTTACCATTTAATACAATGGTGTTCATTATAATTAATTTCACTTTGTAATTGGGCATAAATAAGTGCCAAACTTTTCATAGATATTGTTTCAAAAAAACCCGCTATTTGTTTTGACAACAGGAATTATTTTTAAATTAATTATTGCAATTTCTAAGTTTGGAATTTGGTAAAATGGATTCCATATTTTTAATCAGAAGTTCCAAATTATGTAATTAAGATTATTTTGTTTTTGGACATTATGAATAGTAACGACTGTAATTATCATTAATTATCGTGATTAATTAGTAATCGGGTAGTTAAGGATAATAAAATAATATCATAGTAATAAAAAATGACCACAAAATGTGTCCTAATGCTACTTTTTTTTTCATGGATGACCATGGGATTCCTTTTGCCAAACTTTTGGACCCCATGGAATCACTTTTGGTTGAAAGTGACACTTTATCATTTTATTTTTAAAGAAAGGAGAATATCACTAAAGAATGTATCACCTGAGTAAAACATTTTTAATTTTGTCTACATAAATTATCTCTTGGACTATAAATAGTAATTGGAAATATAAAAATATTTCCTACATCATAGTATTTTTTTTATAATTTTTATACATTATATAAATTAAATTATTTATGACATCATGATGATGCAGTGATTACCTCATTAATGAACGATTTAAATAAAATGAAAAGATAATGTAAAATCTAAGACTTACACTTGTCAAAGACCTATTAGATGAGTATATTTATAACCTTTATCACCTTATCCTCGAAATATATCAATGTGGGACCTTTTAAATCCGAAACACATTTCAATATAAAGTAATATTTTATAACTTTCCAAGAGTTCCCCTCCTCTCCTCTTATAAAAGGCTCCCACCTCTACCTCTTTATACACACCTCTCAAGCCATTGGATCAGGAAATATCTACTCATTTTATCTCTCCACATCCCTCTTTTCATCCTAGAAGCCTCACTTTAGGCAGGAAGCTCTTCAAGAAACCCTTTTAGTTCAAACCAAAGGGAGTTACCCGATTTAAAGGAGGTTAAAGAACGATCAAGTCTAGTCGGACCCGAGGTAAGGGACTTCATCTCAATCTCCTTTCATTGAGGAATATTTTTATTTATACACAAATTTATTTTATACGGTGTAAAAACCCTTTGAATTTTACGTCTATTCAAAAGGAATCTTTTTTATACGAAGAGTTTTACTAAACGACAAAAAGAATGTTTTTTTGTCACACGTATGTGGTGACAACGACTTCTCCGCCGCCGTGACCATTATTTGAGTTTCAACTTCCTCTACAAGCCATAACTTTTTTTAAATGAAAAATAAATACCATGTTTTAATTTTCTTTTATTTTGGTATTTAAAATGGTTTTGATTATGTTTTTATTATATCAACGTGTTATTGATATCTTGTGATTGAAATGTGGAAATTTTATGTTTCCTTTATACATATTTTATGTGATACGATTATATTATGGTTCTTGGGAATTGTTTATGAATATGGGTTGTTTCGTGATAAAATAAAGGCGGGTGTGCCCGATATATCTCTCCAATGCATTGGGTAACACGAAGGGGTTAAACTTTAAGGTTTCTCCAAAGAGATTTAGGGAATATACTGTGATGGGTATTCCAAACGTAACCATGAGGGTTACTTCCTATGTAAGAATGTTATGAATGCCTCAAGTTACCTTTATGTCTTATGATTTATATTATTTATTCATAATTTGATGAGGTATGTTAAAATTATTATGTTTTATGAGTAAAGTATGATTTCATACATGGACTAATGTTTTCATTTCGTGATTTTATATCCATTACTGAGCTTTTTATGCTCATCCCAAGTTTTTGAAATGTTTTTCACAGGTCAAGGGAAAGGTAAATGATGTGATGATAGTGTCAAGGAAGTGTCAAGAAAGAATCCATGTTTTATTTTAAATATGTTTCTGTTGATGGAAAGAATAAATACTATCTTTTATGTAACCAATTTGTTTAAATGTGGAATGTAATGCATGATTTATGACCTAATTCTCTAAAAATCTAAACCTAAAAAGATCCTCAGTGTGTAATCTTGTAATAACTCAAGATTAAGTAATGTTTAAGGATGGGGACTTATAGAACCAGTATCCCTTAACAGAGATTGATGACTATTTTGATCAGATCTATGGAGCTCAGTTTCTCTCGAAAATTTATTTTAAGGTTTGGTTATCACCAAGTACATGTTCGACCTACAAAAATACCTCGTACACCTTTTCATAGAAGTTATAGTTTATATAAATATTTTTATGCGGTTTGGTCTCACAAACTTGCTTGTGGGTTTTATGGTGCTGATGGAATGAGTTTTTCATCCTTATTTAGATTCATTTGTGGTGGTATTCACGGATGATATCTTGGAATATTCTCACAATATTCACAACCATGCCAAACATCCTAAGATCATTTTGGATACAATAAGAGATCATCCGTTATATGATAATATCACTAAGTGCAACTTCTGTATGGATACGATTCACTTCCTAAGTCAAATTATTATAGAGACAAGAATATCAATAGACCTAGAGAAGGTGAGAGATATAGTTTCTTGGGATTATCCTAAGAACATACTTAACCTACGGAGTTTCTTGGGACTAGTTGGATATTACAGGAATTTCATACATGACTTCTCATGCTTAAAATAAGCTCATACATGATTGACTAATAAACTTGTGAAGTTTTTATGGATACATATCCGTGAGAAATTATTTTAGTAGCTAAAAGGGAGACTGACTTCGATGCCAATACTAATTCTATTACAGATGGAAATGAGATACAATGTGTTTTTCGATGCATCAGGTATCGATCTAGGAGCAGTTTTGATATATGGGAATATAGTCATGGTGTACGAGTATCGTCAGTTGAGGCCACATGAGAATAATGACTAGACACATGATGTTGAATTAGCTATAGATGTTCATGCTTTGTGCTGTTGGAGACATCATTTTCTGCAAGATAATTTTTTGGTGTACACAGACCACAAAATCCTTAAATATATATTTAAATATCATGATCTGAATTTGAGGCAACAAATGTTGGTGGAATAACTATAGTATTTTGACTTCGATCTTGCCTATATGTGTGGAAAAGGCAATACAATTGCCGATGCACTAATCAGGAGGAATCATATACATGTGGTTCATGAGTCTAGTTGTGAGTGGTGGATTATAGTCTTGTTTTCAGAGATTTACTTATAGGTGAAGGATAGTTGTGTCCAAACATTAATTTATTCTTTAGTTGTGACTTATACTCTTTTGGATAGAGTGAGGATTAGACATTTATCAAATCATAAGGGCTTAGTCATATGGGAGATAGTGGCACGTGAGGAACCACCTCCTGGTTAGAGTGTTATAGAGGATAAAATTATGTGTATTCATGTTCATGTTTGGCTTCTAGAAGATATACGTGAGGCGTTGATGCGATAGTTTCATGCCTTAGTCTGGGCAGTACATCCTAGTGTTAAAAATATGTACTGAGACTTGCATATTGAGAATTTATGGTCAAGGATAAAACTTGAGGTAGCTGGTTTCATTATGAGGTGTTCCACCGATCAGCAGGTGAATGAATAACACCAAGGACCAATTGAGATTTTAAAGTAGTTATCATTCCTGAGAGGAAATGGGAAGATGTTGTGATTGATTTCATGATTGGGTTGATGAGGTTTCCTCGAGGTAGTGATATTGTATGGTTTTTTGTGGATATGTATATGAATTTTGATTATTTCATATCAATTAGAGAGACATTATTAGTATATGATCTTGGGTGGTTGTATATCCATGAGATAAGGTGACTTCATGGGGTTAATTTGACCATTATATCATATAGGAACAATCAGTTTACGTCATATTTATTGAATAGTTTATAGAGTAAGTTGTGTACATTGGTGATTTTGATCACAATATACCACCCTCATATTGATGGCCAGTCAGAGCACATGATACATTTTATTGAGGATATGTTGTGAGAATGCATCATGGATTTCATGGGTTCTTGGGATAGGAATATACCCCTAGTTGAGTTATCCTACAACAATAGCTATCAAGAGACTATACAGATGGAATATGTTGGTCGGAGTGGTTTACTCAAGAGGGGGGGGGGGAGTGAATTGAGTACCAATTAAAATTTCTGTATTTAAAAACACTGTCTTAAAGACCCCCAAATAAAATAATAAATTAAACTGTAGTGAATTTATATTAAAGTAGAGGTTCTGTTAGATTCTCAAGGGATTGATTAATTCCCAGTTAATCAACACAAGAGTGTGTGATTATCTTTTGAAACTAACTTACTAATCTACACTTAACATAAACACTTGCTAATTTAATTATCAAAGTGACTTTAAAAACAGTATTGGTTTTAAAGTGATTAGCAGTGGAATAAAACTTTGAAAGAGATGGCACAACAAATGTAACCAAGAGGTTCAGTCTCAAGCCGAGACTTAGTCCTCTCAAAAGTTTATATAAAAATGATCCACACCCTAGATCGGGGTTCAACAGTTTACAACTGTCCAGGTCCAAGACCTCTACCACTGTTCTTAGTGGGAAACAGTACAATAGAAACCAGCTGTCCAGGTCACACACGACCTCTACCACTGTTATTCGTGGGAAAGAAAGAATGAAAGAGTTTGGTAAGGATTTACAAATCCTCCAGTTTAAGTACAGGAGACAGTGTATGTGTTAGATACAACAGATAACACACACTGCTCGAAAAGTATAATAATAAATCCCAGAACAAGATATGTAGAGTTTAGAAATGGTTCTGGTGATTTCAGTGTAGCTCTGGACTCCTTTGGATTCGATCAGAAGTTAGTCTGAGTCCTCTTCTCATTTCTGTTTGAGAAATAGAGTGTCGTATGCTCCAGGTTCACAGACAGTGAAAATTTAGTGGTTGAAGTTCTTCAGTGTTCTTCTTATATGCATAGAACACTTATCGAGTATGCTTGATTGTCTATGAGCTTCTTAATTCTTCTCGTTCTTGTGTTTCTGGTATATTCCATCCACCACACTCTCCTGGTTGGGCATCGTAGTCTTCTCGTATTTATCTCACGGGCAACAGGAGACAAAAAAAGATTTCCTTTCTGCAGGTACGAGGTACGGGTTCCTGACATCCGACAACCTTTATCAGATATTTGACAAATCATTAAAATGTACATGATATGACCGTTGGATAGATTAAATAAAGATAGGAAATAAAGAAATCCAAATAGTGAGTCGAGTGATCGGTAGGTAATAAACATCGGTAGCTTGGACATCGGTAGCTCAATTTCATTAGTTGCTTTGACTCTATCGGTGGCTCTATGCGTCGGTTGGTATATGCTTGTATCGGTGACTTTGTTTATTGGTAGCTCCATGCGTCGGTAGCTCCATGCGTCGGTATCTCCATGCGTCGGTAGCTCCATGCGTCGGTAGCTGTGAGTCTGTCAGTAGCTTCGTCCATCGGTGACTCTTATTCCATCGGTAGCTATTTATACTTACACCGGTAGCTCTATGTTTGTATCGGTAGCTGTCTGTAAGTCAATAGCTTACATTTATAAGCACATCGGTAGCTCTGTGTTAAGTATATCGGTGACTCTGTCTGTCGGTAGACTAAGTCTATCGGTAGACTGGGTACCGGTAGCTCTTTATCAGTAGCTATAGGCAGATTACTTATCTGTTTTATGCAGAACACATCCGATTGTGTTAGAATTAATTTATAACTTGTATGAACAAAGATAAATG
This sequence comes from Viscum album, assembly GCA_963277665.1. Taxonomy (NCBI): domain Eukaryota; kingdom Viridiplantae; phylum Streptophyta; class Magnoliopsida; order Santalales; family Viscaceae; genus Viscum; species Viscum album. The sequence continues at coordinate 1,548,719,582 of OY728150.1, forward strand.
AGGATTAACATATTCCAAAGACTATTTTAAAAATTATTATTGGTTTGATCACAGATTTGAAAGAATTAAAGTATAGATCAATGATACTTAACAATATCATAGATAATGAAAACATAATTGGGATTTTCAACACATATGAATACATGATTGAGATTATCAAAACAGGTGAGGTCAACAATCTCCCCCTTTTTGATAATCACAATTTATGATATGGGAATTTAACATAGTGACAATATAATAGTAAAGAATATAATATTGAATTCAATTTTCTCAGAGAAAACAACATCAGAGATAATAGAAATAGTATGATATAGACATAAGTTATCAGAGGTAATAATCATAAGGTACCGAAGGTAAAAAGAAACACAATAATATCAGAGATAAAATTGAGAAGAAGGTAATGTTTCTCCCCTTATTCCTTATTTTTCTCCATCGAAAAATATTTCTCATTCTCTCATTTTCCGCTTATTGTTCTCCCCCTTTGTGATAATCAAAAAGTGGGAATGCATATATAGGATACAAATAAAACATGAGAAGTAAAATGAGTTCTTCTGTATTAGAGCAGTCAGAAAGTACAGAAACAGAATACAGATGAATTCCTATCAAAAATTCTGGCCACTGGATTAAGCCACATCTTCAACGTGAGATTTTCCTTTGGGATCAGAAGAAGGTTCGGGTGGTGAGGATGTAGGTGAAGGTTTTGGAATGCCAGAAATGATCAAAGGAGGCTAAGCCACTGACACAGAGTCAGGCCTGTAGGTTGAAGATCTTTGGGTGATCATTGGTGTGAGGCTTCGAATAGCTTGAGCAGGAGTCAGCTGGACTGTGGAAACAGCTGAGGCAGAAGCAGGCAAAGAAGGAGGTACGATGACTGGTCTGACATCAACATGAAAGAAGGGCAACAACAGATTTCTAAAATCCATAATAATTCCTCCTCCTCTTTCCATATCATAGATGAAATCATCTTTGTTCTCCATGAATTTATCCAAAGAAGGAGTCAATTGTCTTAGTTGGCTCACTTGTTCTCTAAAAGCTTGAGTTACTGGAGGTAGCTTCATGTGTTCCAACATCAGCTTGAAGTGGTGATCGAGTTGATGCTTGGTGAAAATTCTGGTGAATTAGTAGTCCACTTTGCTCTTTATGGCTTCCTGAGAGGCAGAGGCTTCTCTCATATAATCTTGAACAATCTTCATTATTTCTCTAGCAGAATCTCTTGTAGAAAGCACCACTCGGCTCAACTCTGATGAGTCCACAGAGCCACTGGTTGAAATAGAACCAATCTCCTCCTTCAACATTGCTCGAACTTGATTCAGGTCAACAAATAGTTTGGATGTGAGAGGGCCAAGAGAGAAAGAAACAGTTTCTTTGAAACTCTTAGACAAACCACTGATTAGGATTTGAACTTGAGAGTCCTGTAATTGAACGTGATCCTTCACTGAGGTTTTGAAACTTTCAAACACCGAGACAAACTGGCTTACTACACTCTTCACATAAGCTAGGTCCTTGTCAGCTTGAGACTTGGAGCTCATATAAGAATCCAAAGCAGCAACTGATGTCTTGAGAGCTTCAAGATCTGCTTCGATTCTAGAAGACTGAGTCTGGCAATCTTTCACTTCTTCCATAAGCTCAGACACAAAAGAAGATAAATTACAAGCCAGAGATAGATCGAAGGATCTCTCTAACATTTTCATTTCTTCATTAAAGATTTGCTTCATCTCAGCAACTGATACACTGAATGATTCTTTCAGCTCATTCTTCATGGATTCAAGATCAGATTTAGAGACAAAATCATTAGGGACAACTACAGCAGATCCCCTTGCTGAGGCCAAACTAACTACAGAATCAGTCATTATTGATTGAATTGAGGATGCAAGGGAGGTTTCCATTAACTTCACTTCTTCAACAAAACTAGTTTTGAGGTCCTCTTTCAGCTTATTCAGATCATGAAATCTGACCACATTATCGGGCAACAACTCAGAAGCAAGATCATAATTGGTCTTCGGTCTATTCACAGACATTTCATTATCAGAATCCGGATAATCCAATCCACAGACTATAAACCCTGGGTCTTCTACCCAGTCTCCAAACTCAACAGCTACTGTAACATTTCCAAGAACAGATTGATGATCCCCCTCAATGGGTGCATTCTCATGTATCACAACAGCATTCAGTGCTGGATTCTCTTCATCAGAATCTTCTACTACAAGTTCCATTGGTGCAGCATCTAGAAGATCTTTTGATACAGGTACAGCTTCTTCTGTATCTTTTTCTACTTCAGCAGTCGGCATAACTGAGCTTCCAATCAAAGGAATCATACTTAAACTACCAGAAACAAATGATTCAGATACATTTTCCTTTTCCTATTCTTCTTGGTGAGGCACAGACTGGTCTTCCTCATAAGTAGACAAAATTTCCTCTACCTGTCCTTTCCTAGAATAAACCAATTCTGCAACAGGACTTGGGGGCAAGTCTGGATCTCCTCCAACATCCATGGGAGTTTCTTCTTCTTCTTCTGTTTCTTCTTCCGTTTCATTACTATAAATAGGTTCCTCTTCATCAGGTCTCAGACTCGGATCTCTCATATCCTTTGGTCTTGAGGGATGATCCACAGGATTAAACCTATCATATATCTTCTGATCATCACTGACCCATTCTCCCTTCCATGGGTTCCAGTTAATTTTCATGTACTTACAAACAGTCGAGGTGATGCAGAAATTATTCCTGACTACAACTGTCTCATCCTGAGACTCAGCTATTCCTTTCACTTTTATCATTACTGAAATCATCTTGGAAAAGAATAAAGCATTAGTCTTTGACTTTGGTCTAATCATGTCTTCCATTTCAAGCATTAACAATCTGCACAGATTGATTTTCACACCATGTCTTAACAGATGAAGAAGATAGATATCTTGATATCTCAGATTTGCAAAATCTCCTCGCCTCGGTATCAACACATGCTGAACAAACTTGAAGAGCAGTCGATTCTCTCCATCCATTTCAGTAGAAACCACTTTCCTTTGATTCCCATTACCGGTCAGCTCTTTTAAGGCGGTTTCATAATCAAAGATGTCACTGCTAGGTGTCATTTCTCTTGATACGTACCCAGAGACACCTTCATGTGGTACTTTTAAACACTCAGCCCACTCTACTGAAGAAAAAGACATCTCTTTTCCATTTAAAAACGAGCTTACCCGATTCTCATTTTCAGACTTCTCGAAGCTTACAAACTCATAGAAATGTTTTACCAACTTCGGGTAGTATGGGCCATTGTTATTCGAGAAACAATCCACCCATTTCTGGTCCTCCAGAATCTCGAGTACTAACGATTTGTTAGGCAGTAGCCATTCCATGCACAGTTCCTTCTAGATTAGTATGTCTCTATTCTGCAAGTGAGGATTCACTGATCGCTTTCCCGATCTAGTTCTGACTTCACTAACACTGGCTTTATGCTGCGTCTTCTACTTCTTAGCTTTTGGTTCTACACTTTCTTCTCTGACGGTAGGAAGCTTAGTTTTTGCCATCGCGGGTTTAGGGTTCTTGGCCGATTTGGGATCAAAGGTTCGAAGGTGAGAGATTTTAAGCTCGGTGAGGTAGGAAGTGGTTTAGGCTTAGTTTTATCATTTAGGAATTCCAAATAAACGACTAAAATAGAGTTAGATAAAATAAAATAAAGCGATTAGTATTCTTGGCGGCAGACAGAAGTTTTAAAATATAGCATCAGTGAGAATTTCAACATCGGTGAGAATTTCACATCGGTGAGAATTTCAACATCGGTGAGAATTTTCACATCGGTGAGAATTTCAACATTGGTGAGAATTTTCACATTGGTGAGAATTTTCACATCGGTGAGAATTTCACATCGGTGAGGATTTTCACATCGGTGATAATTTCAACATCGGTGAGAATTTTTACATCGGTTGTGATTAAACATTCCCAGTTCGTGTCTTATGTAACTTAGCCTATCCGAACTTAAAGGTTTAGTGAAAATATCAGCCAATTGATGTTCAGTGCCAATAAATTCAAGAGAAATATCACCTTTTTGATAGTGATCTCTTAGGAAATGGTGTCTTACATCTATGTGTTTGGTTCTAGAGTGAGATACAGGATTCTTAGAGATATTTATTTCACTGGTGTTATCACAGTTGATTGAAACATGTTTAAAAACATATCCATAGTACAAAAGAGTGTGTTTCATCCACAGAATTTGTGCACAGAAACTACCAGTAGCTATGTATTTTGCTTCGGCAGTAGATAATGCAACTGAATTCTGTTTCTTACTACACCAAGAAACTAAAGATTTTCCAAGCAAATGACATGTTCCTGATGTGCTTTTTCTATCTAACTTACAACCAGCAAAGTCATCATCTGAATAACTCATTAACTCAAAGGATTGTCCTTTTGGGTAAAACAAACCTAAGTTAGTCGTGTGTTTGAGATATTTAAAAATTCTTTTAACAGCAAGCAAATGAGATTCTTTTGGATTATCTTGAAATATAGCACACATACACACACTAAACATAATATCAGGTCAACTAGCAGTAAGATAAAGTAAACTACCAATCATACCTCTGTAATTTGTTTGATCAACTGGTTTCCCAGTTTCATCTGCGTCCAATTTACAGGTAGTACTCATAGGAGTTTCACTTTCCTTGATACTATACAGACCAAAACATTTTAAAAGATCCTTTGTATATTTACTTTGATTCAAAATAATACCATTTTCATTTTGAAATACTTGAAATCCAAGAAAGTACTTAAGTTCTCCCATTAATCTCATTTCAAATTCATTTTGCATACTTTTTGAAAAATCAATACATAAAGAGTGTTTAGAAGATCCAAAAATAATATCATCAACATATATTTGTACAACTAAAACATCTTTAGAAATTATTTTAATGAAAAGAGTTGGATCAGCAATCCCTTTAGTAAAACCATTTGAGATAAGGAAATTGCTAAGTCTATCATACCAAGCTCTTGGAGCTTGTTTTAAACCATACAAAGCTTTAGAAAGTTTAAAAACTTGATTTGAAAAATGGGGGTTAGTAAATCCATGTGGTTGTTCTACAAAAACATCTTCAATTATAAAACCATTTAGAAATGCACTTTTCACATCCATTTGATATAACTTGAAATCCAGATGTGCAGCATATGCAAGTAAGATCCTAATGGCTTCTAGTCTAGCTACAGGTGCAAAAGTTTCCTCATAGTCTATACCTTCTTCTTGACTATATCCTTGTGCAACTAGTCTAGCTTTGTTTCTAACTATATTTCCAGATTCATCTACTTTATTTTTAAAAACCCATTTTGTGCCTATTGTCAAAGTTTCCTTAGGTCTGTCAACTAATTCCCAGACTTTGTTTCTTTCAAACTGATTTAATTCTTCCTGCATAGCTATTACCCATAATTCATCATTGATAGCATCATTGATATTTTTGGGTTCTAGCTGTGAAAGAAAATCTTTATGTTCAACCTGGTTTCTTAGAGAAGCTCTAGTTCGTGTTCCTCTATCAAGATTACCAACAACAGCTTCTAAAGGATGATTCTTTATAATACTCATTGATCTGGTAAAGGTTGGACTAGAAATTTCAGGTTCATCTATAGGTTCGGGTTCAACAGAAGCAGATTCTGGAAAAAGTCCAGAACTGGATGTTTTGATAACAGGTTCTTTAGATTTATCATTAATTTCTAGGACAGATAAGTCTTCTTCAATATTTTCAAGAGAGGTTTTAGACTCATGTGGATCAGTTTCATCAAACTTGATGTGAACAGATTCTTCCACACATTTAGTTTTCTTATTGAATACTCTATAGGCTTTACTTGAAATAGAGTAACCCAGAAAAATTCCTTCATCACTTTTGGAAGCAAACTTATCCAGATTATCTTTAGTATTCAGAATAAATACTTTGCAACCAAAAACTTTAAAGTAATTAACCTTAGGCTTTATATTGTTCCACAATTCATAAGGGGTTTTCTTAAGAACAGGTCTGATTAAGACTCTATTAATAACATAGCAAGCTGTATTAACAGCTTCAGCCCAAAAATAAATAGGCAGGTCATATTCATTGAGCATGGTTCTAGCAATTTCTTGAAGGGTTCAGTTTCTTCTTTCTACTACACCATTCTGTTGGGGTGTTCTAGGGGAAGAAAAGTTATGAGTATAGCCATTGTGTGAGCAATAAGATTCAAAATCTTGATTTTCAAACTCACGACCATGATCACTTCTCAAAGTTTTAATCTTAAGTCCACTAAGGTTCTCTACAGATTTAGAGTATTTAACAAAAGAAGAACAAGCTTCACTTTTGTGAGCTAGAAAATATACCCAAGTATATCTAGAAAAGTCATCTACAAGAACATAAACATAGTGCTTCCCATTTAAACTAGAAACTCTTGATGGTCCAAACAAATCCATGTGAACCAATTCAAGTGGTTGAGAAGTCGAAACTTCTTTCTTTGATTTAAAAGAAACTTTGTGTTGTTTTCCCTTTTGACAGGGGTTACACACTCTATCATTTGGGAATTATAATTTAGGTAGGTCTCTAACTAGGTTTTTTCTAGAAAGTTTTCTAAGTGAGTGAATGTTGCAATGTCCCAATCTTCTGTTCCATAACCAAGATTCTTTATGAAAAGCATTCAAACAAGTAATATTCTGCTTAGCTAAAGAATTCAGATTAATAGCATAAACATTTTCATTTATTAAGGCAGAAAATACCAAAACATTCTTAGAATTAAAAACTTTGCAGGAATCATTTTCAAATTTAACATGAAAACCATCATCACATAACTGAGAAATACTTAATAAATTGTATTTAAGGCCATCAACAAATAAAACTTTAGAAATCAAAATTGATTCAGTGTTACCAATCTGGCCTAGGCCGATGATTTTTCCTCTTGAATTATCACCAAAGGTGACAAAGCCTCCATCAACTTTTATTAAACTCTTAAAACAAGAGAAGTCTCCTGACATATGTCTTGAACATCCACTGTCCAAATACCAGGTCTCTTTACAGGAGCTCTTTAAGCAAGTTCCCTACAAAACAGATTCAGATGGGAGATGATTTTGGTACCCAGATTTTCTTGGGTCCAGATAGGTTAGCCAATAACACTTTAGGTAACCATATTTTTCTAATGGGTCTCATATAATTTGTAGAATTGACATGCTTTGAAAGATAAACTTTATTAGATCCATAGCTATGTATATAACTAGTTGAAGCATATGAAGTTCCAGAATTACCTTCATTCTGTCCAGATTTAGAAATGAATCTAGTTTTGGAAATTTTCCTTTGTCCAGGTTGGTATCCTATACCAGTAGTATATTTAGGTGCTATTTGATTTCCTAGCATCTGTGTTAGTGTATTTTTGCCATTGGTGAAGTTCTCTAAGTCTTTCTTGAGTTGCTCATTAGATAGTTTCAGTTCAGTGTTTTCTTTTAACAGTTGAGCATTCTTTTCCTTTTCTATATCAAGATCAGATTTATGCTTAACACTTAAAGCATGCTATTTCTTTAAACCTTTGTATTTATCCTTAAGTTAATTACATGTCTCTTCCAGCATATTACAGTACTCAAACAATTCATTTTTAGACATTGTTCCAGGATCAGAATCAGATTCTGCATTATCTCCAGAGTAATAATTTAAAGCAGGAGTTTCAGCAGTTACCTGAGAAGTGTTTGTCATAAAGCACATGTTTGCCTTATTTTTGTGTTCAGTTTCAGAGCTTTCAGATTCAGTAGAGCTATCCTCAGAAGCACTCCAAGTAGCATTCATGGATTTTTTAAACTTATTATCCTTATATTCATATTTCTTTTTATACTTCAGCTTTGGACAGTCGGCTTTAATGTGTCCTTTTCTCTTGCACTCATAGCAGACAACATCATCTGATTTGTCATTCTTCTTCCAATCCTTTTTCCATTTACCTTGGTGATCATACTTACCATTATAATTTGTTTTTCTGAAGAACTTCTTTTTCCTATAAAATTTCTTAAATCTTCTAGCAATGTGAGCCATCTCAGCAGCACTGTCAGAATCACTTTCACTGTCTTCACAGCTTGAACTTTCAACTACAGCTTGAAGCTTTTCTTTGTCCTTATTATTTGAAGTTGAAGATTTGAAAGAGACAGAATTTCTTGGAGGTTCATTTTCTTCCTCTTTATTCACTTTAAGCTCTTCTTCATACATCATCAGCTTGCCAATTAGTTCCTTGACAGGTAGATCAGCAATGTCACATGATTCTCTGATTGAGACAGATGTGACTCTCCATCTATCAGGTAGACATCTCAAAATTCTCATAATTTGTTCCTTCGATGATACATCCTTTCCTAGCGAGATCATTGTATTGACAATTTCATTGAACTTGAGATACATGTCAGAAATGGGTTCGTCAGGCTTCATTTTAAAATTATCATACTTGATAGTATAAGTGTTCAATATCATTTCTTTAACATTCGTTGTTCCTTCATGAGAAACAGCTAAGGTATCCCAAATTTCATATGCAGTTTTACAAGAAGAAATTCTATTAAACTCTTCATCTCCTAGAGCACAGTACAAGGAATTCATAGCTTTACAGTTGTTATTGTAAGCAGTCTTTATAGGTTCATCCCAAGTAGATCTAGCAGTAGTGGGAATTTTGTATTCTGATTCAATAGCAGTCCAAATATCAAAACCTATTCTTTCTAGATGAATTTTCATTTTTAGTTTCCACTGAGCATAATTAGTTCCATTGAAGAAAGGTGGCCGGTTAGTAGCAGCACCCTCAAGTCTATTGTCCATGATAAGAAAATTTTAAAGAGATAAAAATTTAGATATAACAGAAATTTTAATAACTTTAAAATACAACTAAAATCACAGTTCAAAAGCAGAGTACTTTTAGAGAGTATTTTCAATCTTCTGATACCAAGTGTTGGTCGGAGTGGTTTACTCAATAGGGGGGGTGAATTGAGTACCAATTAAAATTTCTGTATTTAAAAACACTGTCTTAAAGACCCCCAAATAAAATAATAAATTAAACTGTAGTGAATTTATATTAAAGTAGAGGTTCTGTTAGATTCTCAAGGGATTGATTAATTCCCAGTTAATCAACACAGGAGTGTGTGATTATCTTTTGAAACTAACTTACTAATCTACACTTAACATAAACACTTGCTAATTTAATTATCAAAGTGACTTTAAAAACAGTATTGGTTTTAAAGTGATTAACAGCGGAATAAAACTTTGAAAGAGATGGCACAACAAATGTAACCAAGAGGTTCAGTCTCAAGCCGAGAATTAGTCCTCTCAAAAGTTTATATAAAAATGATCCACACCCTGGATCGGGGTTCAACAGTTTACAACTGTCCAGGTCCAAGACCTCTACCACTGTTCTTCGTGGGAAACAGTACAACAGAAACCAGCTGTCCAGGTCACACACGACCTCTACCACTGTTATTCATGGGAAAGAAAGAATGAAAGAGTTTGGTAAGGATTTACAAATCCTCTAGTTTAAGTACAGGAGACAGTGTATGTGTTAGATACAACAGATAACACACACTGCTCGAAAAGTATAATAATAAATCACAGAACAAGAGATGTAGAGTTTAGAAATGGTTCTGGTGATTTCAGTGTAGCTCTGGACTCCTTTGGATTCGATCAGAAGTGAGTCTGCGTCCTCTTCTCATTTCTGTTTGAGAAACAGAGTGTCGTATGCTCCAGGTTCACAGACAGTGAAAATGTAGTGGTTGAAGTTCTTCAGTGTTCTTCTTATATGCACAGAACACTTCTCGAGTATGCTTGATTGTCTATGAGCTTCTTGATTCTTCTCATTCTTGTGTTTCTGGTATATTCCATCCACCACACTCTCCTGTTTGGGCAGCGTAGTCTTCTCGTATTTATCTCACGGGCAACAGGAGACAGAAAAAGATTTCCTTTTTGCAGGTACAAGGTACGGGTTCCTGACATCCGACAACCTTTATCAGATATTTGACAAATCATTAAAATGTACATGATATGACCGTTGGATAGATTAAATAAAGATAGGAAATAATGAAATCCAAATAGTGAGTCAAGTGATCGGTAGGTAATCAGCATCAGTATCTTGGACATCGGTAGCTCAATTTCATTAGTTTCTTTGACTCTATCGGTGGCTCTATGCGTCGGTTGGTATATGCTTGTATCGGTGACTTTGTTTATCGGTAGCTCCATGCGTCGGTAGCTCCATGCGTGGGTAGATCCATGCGTCGGTATCTCCATGCGTCGGTAGCTCCATGCGTCGGTAGCTGTGAGTCTGTCAGTAGCTTCGTCCATCGGTGACTCTTATTCCATCAGTAACTATTTATACTTACACCGGTAGCTCTATGTTTGTATCGGTAGCTGTCTGTAAGTCAGTAGCTTACATTTATAAGCGCATCGGTAGATCTGTGTTAAGTATATCGGTGACTCTGTCTGTCGGTAGACTAAGTCTATCGGTAGACTGGGTACCGGTAGCTCTTTATCAGTAGCTATAGGCAGATTACTTATCTGTTTTATGCAGAACACATCCGATTGTGTTAGAATTAATTTATAACTTGTATGAACATGGATAAATGAGGATTAACATATTCCAAAGACTATTTTAAAAATTATTATTAGTTTGATCACAGATTTGAAATAATTAAAGTATAGATCAATGATACTTAACAATATCATAGAGAATGAAAACATAATTGGTATTTTCAACACATATGAATACATGATTGAGATTATCAAAACAGGTGAGGTCAACAGAATATTATGATGATTTTATAGCAGGAAATGATGATCACCCCTATGCTGATTAGAGGCAAGGGAGGTAGTGTTACATGGACCTCATCCCATTGAAGAGACTTCAGAGTAGTTCTAGTTGTTTAGAAAAAGGATGAATACTACATAGTCTAGATAAAAATATTACAACAGTTTCCATCGATGAACTCTAGAGTTTGGGGTCAAGGATTTAGTTTTTTAACATATCTCATCAAGGCTGGGACACATATGGATTAGGAGAAAAGGTAATCTTTCACCATGATATGTTAGTATGTTTGAGATTCTGGAGAGATTCAATCTGGTTTCCTATCAGTTAGAATTACCTCATAGGTACCAATCCATGGACAAAATCTTCCATATATCTCAACTTCATCATTATAACTTTGACTTACCCATGCTCTATTTCTAGATGAGTTGTAGTTACAGGTAGATGCATCCTTTGGGGGGAATCCTATTCGTATTGTTGACATGAGCACGATGGTTCTCTAAGGCCAGTCAGTTCCTCTAGTATGATTGTTATGATAGCATGACCATTTTCATGAAAATATCTGGGGTTTCCTGAAAACCCTTGGAAGGGGAATTTGGTGTAAAATTTATTTAAGGGGGAATATTAGATCATGGGTTTCCATATGAGGTTTGGACATTTTTTTTCAATTTAACACCTTAGGTTTAACCTAAATTGAGTGACTAATGAGATCACATGAGTTTTTTTGGGGGGAGGGGTGTCCAGTGATTGTTAGGATCATGGAGCTTGACTTTTGGAGAAAAATAGTTGAGCCACAAAGTTAGGTAAAACCTTGCAATCAGTCTGCATGGTTTGAGAAATCATGCGGGGGATGGACATATGAGTTTTAGTGACGAAAAAGTTAGAGGAAAATATGTACATAGGAGAATAGTCCCATACAAGAGTGCCTTTATCTTCTAGTAGAGGCACTGGGCACAGTTTGAGCATGGTTTAGAAAACTATGTTCATGAAACCATGTGGGGTCTCCCTTGAGATGGTGGAGGAAACAAAGTTGGTGCACCGTTTGGATAACCGTGAGGAAAAACTATGCAACCCAATGTTTTTTGGGATAATATACCATTTTAGCCTTAATGAGTTTAAACTTAAACCCTCATTTTATTTCTTCTTATCCAGCAAAAGCGGGAGATTCCTTCTTATTTTTGAAGCCATATTCAAACCTAAGCGAGTCTTGGACACCATTTCTTAATCCAGACTCATATTTAATTTTATTTATCTAGTCAGATATGCACTATATTTTCATATGTTCTTCATTTTTCTCTTGATCAAGACCAAATCAGAGATCGATACTAGATGAGTTCTCTACTACAGACCTATAAAAGATGGTTTATAACTTTCCCTCGAGGTTTGGTGATTTATAAGCATAGTTTCTGTTGTGCCTCACATCATATTTTTTGGTGGTTACCATTTAATTAAGTAAATGTTTGAATTGAATTAATTAGAGCTTATCAGGTTTCCATTTTAATACCTTTGTGATCGTTAATGTTTGTTTCCCTAATATAGGACACCCATGTGGTGTGGATTTGCATCTTCCCTATTTTTATACCACCCCGATGGGTGGGTGTGAGCTCACCACTAATTTTGGGATCCTTAATTATTTGAATGATAATTGATTGAATAATTAAGAGTAGGTTATGAATACTTTTAATGTTATTACATGGTGTGAATTTATTTAATTTTTTAAATGTAAATTGATATATGAGTTGGATAAACTCAGGAATGTTGAATGGTTATGAAATGATGAATGATAATGATTGGTGAATTGAAATATAAGTGGATAAATTGGATGATCTCTTGGATTATAATTCCATAGATTCCATGGATGTTTCTCCCAGGGATCTATTTATGGTAGTGTATTCCTTGAATGTTACTTCTTGTATCCTAATTCCATGGGATGCCATAGGGCTTTCTGACCCATGGATTCGACTTCCTTAGGCTCAAGTTGAACATGGTATGTTGGAACGCTCCTTGGACCCCAACCAAATATTTACCAAGTTCTCATCGAGATGCTCATGGGACTTTACATGGATGCCTTGGTCTTCTATACCTTGGATCCAAGCCTCTTTGGTATGCCACTTTTTATTAAACAGCACAACCATTTTGGATGTGATACAATCTTGATTATATGATGTGGTCGTGATGGATTTTATACACTGGTTTATGAAGTGTGGATGTGGTGGATGTTTGAAACTTGATTAAATGATGTGGTTGTTGTGGATGTTTTTCTATTCTTTATAGATATCCTTGGTATGGGAAATTGACTCCAATGGGTAGACTGGAAAATATCTTTTTTTATTCAAATTTTACAGTAGCCCTTGTATATGGTTTCTTTCTATTGTTTACAAGGATCCATGTTTGTACAGATAGGATCACACTTTACTTTTAGCACTACTATACCTATTATATATATTTCATACCCTTTTTTATATATCACACAGGCTGGATTTGTTATAGAAATCATTGGTTGTGGCATAGTGAGTGTTATCTCACACCCTATCTGGGCTGCTGTTGGGTACCCGTCTAGACTTCTTGGATATAGGTAGGTACCGTGGAATGCACCCACTATTCAATTATTTATTTTCTTGTTGCTTAGGAGCAGGAGATCATAGGACTGAGTTAAGATCGTGATTCTATCTGTAGATAATACTTTTTGTTCTTTTTAGTATTTTGATACATTTATTGTACCAGTTGATTGTATACATGTTTTATAGCCTTGTAGAGACATGAAATGAAAAATAATTTTTTATATAAGATTACCTTTGGAATTTATTATTTATTACTATATTGGTTGTTTTTATTTTTTATGGACGATTTTCTGCTTCTGCTATTGACTATTGTGAGTAATACTTTCACTATACACTCTAGCATGAGGGAATTGTCTCCCCAAAGACACACTCTAGGACCTCCATGATATGGTCAAAAGCCTTTTTCATTTGGGGAGGCACACTTGAGTCCATGTGACCCATCAGCTCGAGGCATAATTTAGTGGTACTTAGGTCGGTATGTTATAATAGGGTTCCCATGATATGTTCACTAATGCACAAGCTGCAATAATATGTGCATAGGGATATCTCAATTCTTATAAATAACCACAATCACAATACCTACATTCTAAAAAAACCACTTGTTCTCTACCAATATTTCCTATAGTGGGCCATGGCACTCTATTACCTAAAAGTATCTCCCTACCAGACGAAAGTTTTAAACAAAAAAATGATGATGCATCCTGTAGTATCTGATCATTGTCACTTTGGAAAATTTGAACAAAACACATTCCATTTTTCATCCTCTGATAGGACTGTTGGGACCATTCAATGAAGTAATTCACACATATATAAAATGTATCATGTAACAACCCTATGATCGGTAGTTTATGCACACCCTTGAAGACCCCATTTATACACTCCACAATGTTCGTGGTCATATGGTCATATATTCTACCACCATCATATGTTAATAACCATTTTCCTTTAAAATTCTCATCATATAATAATATAAATCTTGATTATACCTTTGAATTTATTCAATTTATTGATCAAAATTTCCTTGTTGGAGATCATATGCTAAAACCAGAGGAGAATAATGTACTTAAAAGGATATTAATTTTTCTTCCAAAAAATGAAAGTTTAATAAAACATACCCGACTTCATGATCACCTTCTTTATTGACTCATCTATAAAATTCTTATACACATTACTGGAAATATGTAAAAGGAAATATCTATGATAAACATTAAGTTCTCAGCACTCTTTTAGGTGGAAAAATATTTCTAAAACCATGATTATTATAAATTACTTCACCACTGTAGTATATTTAAGCATACATGATTACCCATAAAAAATTATTAAAAATATGTTATATACTACATCATAAAATGTTTGACATGTTTTGATTTGTTATGATTAAATAACCATGACTCGATCTTGATACTTTTCCTATGGATTGGTTTATCATTATTTGATAAACCAACCAAAACCTAGGGGGAATCTTAGGGCTTCTATTATCTCAAAATTTTAAAACCATCAGTTTTTTTTAGTCATGGTGTAAAAATAAAGCTTCAAACAACAACAACTCTTACTAAATGTCATTTTATTACAATATTACTCACATGAAAGTGAGGGGGTCTATGGGTTTGGGATATATGACATTTTTACATGGACATGAAGGTCCTTACATACTTAGAGGGAGGGATAACACAAGTCATCAAAGAGGAAAATAAAATGAAATTATTACAAATTATATAACCATAAAAAACATGACATGCATATTCAAACATTGGTGAGTCATCTCAAGATTAGTCAATTATTAAAAATTAAACAATATAATACACAAAAAATATGACATGAAATTGAAATCATATATTAGTCGATCATCTCAAGATCAATCATCATACAATACTGATAACATGTTTTTTTGGGATACTTATTTTGTTCTATATATTATAACTTTACATATAATTATATCTAAAAATAACACACACGCACACACATCTATTTATATTTAGAATTTCATGAAAATTTGACACCCTTTCAAGTGACAAACTATAGATAAAACCCTGACCGATATAAATAACTTCACTATTGAAACTGACATGATTACCTAGAAAGTAAATTTAATAAATTTTTTTATATATTTATACTACATCATAAAATATTTAACATGTTTTAATTAGTTATAATTAAATCACCATGACATGATCTTGAGACTTTTTCTATGGATTGGTTTATCATTATTTGATAAATGAACCAAAACCTAGGGGGGCTCTTGCACCCTCTATTATCTCAAATTTCAGAAACCATTAGTCTTATTTTAGTCATGATGTAAAAAATCAAACTTCAAACACCAATGAATCTTGTTGAACGCCCTTTTATTACAATCTTATTCACATTCAAGTGAGAGGGTGTAGGGTTTTGGGATACATAACATTTTTACACAAACACAGAGGTCCTTACTTAATTATAAAGAGGGATGAAATACAGGTCATTAATAAAGAAAAGAAAATTCAATTATTACAAAGTATATAACCACATAAAAAAATCATACAATTTCAATCATACATTGGTCGGTCATCTCAAGATCAGTCATCACACAAAACTCTTAACATGTTTTTTGGGATACTTATTATATTCTACATATTATAAATATACCTATAACTGTATCCAGTAAATAATAAATATCTACATATATTTTCTTATATTTGTATTACCAACTTTTAAATATAAATATATATTAATTTTTTGTATTTAATGATGGATTTTAAATAAATTACCAATATGAATTTTCTAATATCATATTCTAATAATATAACTCACACACATATATAAACATAACTATAGAACAAATTATTAATAGTAAATTTTGATAAATTTAATTGACAAAAGTAATATAATTTAAACTTAAATAACCATTAAAATATAATGTACTTTTTTTAATTTCAATATAATAAAATTAGATAAGTATATATACAATATTTTAGATAATTAAACTTTCCAAAATTTAAACTTTTCCATGTGTATACATATTTAGGTAGATTCACTTTATTTACATAAGTTTATTTAATATTATAATTTAAATTTATTTTACTTTAGATAGAATATATAATAATATATACATATAAATATATTCAAATCTAATTATTCACAATTTAAATTACAAATAAATTCATTTTCAAATATTATATTCAAATAATAAAACATATATATACACATTAAAATATATTCAAATTTATTTATTAATATTTTGAAATATGATTATATATATTTTTGAAAACAACTATAGTTTCTTAAATAAAATATTATTATTTTATATATAACTATTGAAATTATTATTAATAGTATATTATATTTGATTTAATTAAAAAAATCAATATAATTTGCACTTAAATAACCATTAAAATTTAGTAAACTTATATTAATTTCAATATAACAAAATTAGATAAGTATATATACAATTTTTAAAGTAATTAAACTTTACAAAATTTACAAAGTTATAATTTAAACATATTTACTTAGAATAATAATTATTTATAATTAATATAATTTAAAAATTATTATTAACAATAATTTTTTTAGCATCATAAAAAAATAATATTATATATAAACATGTATATATATATAAAATAAGATATTATATATTTAAATATATTTAAATATGATACATAATATAACTAATATTTTTTATAAATAATTATTCATGATATAATTTCTATAATTTTTTTTCTAAATTCACATTATTTATATATGTGTATAGAATATTATAATTTAACTTTATTTAATTTAAATATAATATTATATATATTCAAATCTAATTATTGACCATCTAAATTACAAATATATACATTTTGTTAAATAAAAATATTTCCCTAACTGTAAATTATATTTTATAAATAAAATTTATATTATGTAAACACAATATTTAAATTTCCTAAATCATTAAATTTAAATTAAATCATACATAGAAAAATAATTCATACAAAAATTAAATTATACAAATAAAAATAATTTATACATTCATTCATCCATACATATTAAATAAATAAATCATTCATACAAAATAAATAAAAACAATTACACAATTTAAATTTTTAAATAGAAATTTTACCTTCTTAAAACTCAGAATTATGTTAAGAAATAACTGTTGTAGTGTTTTGCAGAAAAATATATATGTGAAAAATTTAAATGGAGAGGGGTGACCTCTATTTATAATTTTTTTTGGAGAGGCATGAATCTCGTTCGCAACACCTTTGTAAAAATTTCACAGGAAACATCGACCAGATTGGTTCTTACTTCTACGACCCAAGGAAGCATGAATAAGGTTGATGGTTTCTTGGTTCATTGCACAATGAATTGATAATAATATCAATGTGTCATTATAGTTGTCTGGATACATCAAAATGGGAAGAAGAATTGGAATAAGAGGGGAACCTAGATGCGTTTTATGATTTAAATAGGGAGTTAGTTTCCTGTGGCATGTTTTGGAGTTTTGGGTCACACGATTTTATTATTAATTCCCTTAAATATTATAAGGATTTGAATATCAAGGGATCTTTGGATTAGGATTTTTTAAATTAATAAAACCCCAATTTGGACTTATACTTACCTCACATCCCCCCTCAACCACATTTTATGTCTTATTTTTTCAATTTATTATCTCTTCTTCCCCAAACCCCTTATATCCCTACATGGCATTTTCATTTTCCCTTATTTGAAATAATATAACCCTATACTAATTTATCTCCCCTTTATTTTTTCCTAAATAAACATTATTCTCTATATGTATCTATTTTTTAAATCACTCATTTTCCCAAAAATATTTAAAAAACATTTTGCGCAATGTCTGTAAAACATTTTCTTCTTCTTCTTTTTAAAATTTTTCAAATCTTTTTTCAAAAACACAATATATATATATATATTATTTTTAGTAACATAATGATTTAAAAAAGTGTAACACACACACAAACATATATATTGAGTTATATATTTTATATGTGTAAGATTATTAACTTGCATAAAACTCAATGTCTAATAAAATACAAATGACATGAAATAAAATTTATTTTCATAAGATATTTGCAATCAATTAATAAAATATTTAAATAAATAAAAACAAATTTATAACTGATAAATAATATAATTTCCACGATATGTAATATATTTTAATAAAATACAATATGTAAGGTTCATTGTTCAAAACCCACAGTTTTCAAAATTTGTAAGGTTTTTCTTCAGTATGTATGATTATCAACTTTTTAAAAAAACCAATATGTAATAATTTTTCACATTATGATTAATATAATTTCAAATAATCATTAATAAAATCCTTTTAATATTTTAATAAACATTTTATAAGTAATAAAATGCTAATAATCACTAGTTGGTAGACTTCGTTGAACACTCATCACCCGAGAAAAGATAAAGTAAAGGATTGAGAAAATTTGGAATCTTACATGCAATATTTGTTGTCTCATATTTTATTCCTATATGTATGATTAAAATCTATTTTTTTAACTTATCCATTAAATTAATAAATATTCAAATTATATAAAAAAATTATATATATTAATTTTTAAATGGAACAAACAAATAAATAATCATTTTATTTATTTTCCAAACATGATATATTTATATGAAAATCTCATATTTTATTTAGGCATGAAAATATTATATTTATAATGATTAAAAATTATAATTTATAAAAAATTTATAAACTATTAGAAAATAAGAAAAAATATTAATTGTAATCATTTTTTTCTTATATCATTTTTTAAGATTGATAGAGGATGATTATCAATCATATTCCATGATATATATCGATACCTAGGATACTCACTAACATTGGGATTGTAAAATCCCAGGTAAATAAAGAATATGATATTTTCATATTTATTAATATTTTTTAATTAAATATTAATTTTAATTTAAAGGGTATTCTATGTTCTATAGTGTACCTGACACACAAAAATGGGTTTCTCTGAAATCTCATGTTGCACACAAGGCTGAGTCATACTGAAAAATAATAATACAATATTATTTTTAATGGTAGGTAACGCCTAGCCGTTGTATTGGTGAGAATGAATAGAACTAACTATAATATGATTATACATGTTTGTTAAATGTCTTCAAATTTATCCAATAAAATTTAGAGGCTAAAAATAGAATGAATCCAATTATAAGCATAAATACTCTAATATTTTGAAAAGGTAGTTTTACCAACTTTTGATGGGGAAACCTTTTTAAATCAAGTTTTTTTCACTTTTATATCTTCTATTTTTAAAAAATAAACTTCTTCTTTAGAATTGGGACATAAAAATTTACTTTTGGAAAATGTTTGGTATTTTTCTAATAATGGTCATTTTTTTAATGAATAGTGAAAAATACTGCATTTTAAGTCAAAACCATCCTTTAATATTGTTTATTTATATGATTATATTGTCATTTTAATTGGTTTTAAAGTGTAATTAGATTATATATTTATCATTAATACAATTTTGGTCATTTTAAGTAATTTAACTTTGAAATTGGATATAAACAGATGCCAACCTTTTGGAAGTTTTTATTTCTTAAAAACACATTTTGGTTTTGACAATGAGAATTAATTTTTAATTAATGCTTGAAACTTCTGTGTTTTGATTTTTGAAAAATGGATTCCATATTTTTAATCATGTGGTCCAAATTGTGTAAATAGGTAAATTTTATTTTTAGACATTATGAACTGTAACTTCAGTAAATATTTTATTTACCATGGTTAAAGGGTAAATCTGGTAAATAAGGGTAAAAAAATAATATTATAATAATATTAAATTACCCTAACATATATAATAACCTTATTGGATGAGATATTCCTGACCATGGTCATACTTGTGTCTATTTTAGGACCCCATGGAGCCACTTGTGTGTGAAAATGACATTTAATTACTTTTAATTTAAAGTTAAGGAAAATATAACCTAAACATGTATCTTTTAATAATAAAATTTTTATATGGGGTTATATAAGTGATATATTTGACTAAAAATAGTTATTATAAAGATAAAAATATTTCCAACATCATGGTATTTTATTTATAATTTATAGAATCAAGTAAATAAATTTATTTATGAAACAATGCAGATGTAGTGATTACCATATTAATGAAAGGTTTAAATAAAAGAGATTATAAATATTAAAATAAATTTATTTTGAAACTTTTTATGTCATCAACTAATTTTATGGATGACTATGAATTTTTATATTTGAATTAATGAAGTTTTTTTTCTAATTAATCATGTTTTTATGGATTTTTAAAATGTCATGATATGAATAGTATTAAAATTGACATAAATGAGTTTTTAAATCAATTAATATTTTATTAAATGATATAATAGTCCTAAAAATATAATATTTGTCCAAATGAAATATATGATGTTAAAAATGTAATTAATGATCCATTTTTAGGTAGCTTGGAATTTTATAGTAACTATTGTAACCATATATTATGAATATACAAAAAGACATGGTAAAAGTTAAATAAGTTTACTAAGGGTTAAAGCTAAAATATATGGTTAATTTTGTGACTTAAAATACTATAAAACCCATTAGATGATATTTTTCCGATCCATACTCATCTTAGATTTTAAATATATCACTTTGAGTTATTATAATTCAAAAATAAATTAATAATAAAATAACATTTCAAGACATTACTAAAGTGCCTCTCCTCCCTCTTATAAAAGGACACCACCTCTAACCCTTACTCACACCTCTCAATCCCACTTGGATCATCCAAAATCTGACCAAATAAGCTCCCAAAATCCCTCCCTTCCTCTTAGAATCCCTACATTGGGAAGAAGATAATTAAATAAGGCCTTTTAGCTTAAATCAAAAGAAGTTACCCAATTTAAGGAAATTAAAGAACATATGAGTCAAATTGGACACAAGGTTAGGGACTTCATATCAATATACTTTTATTAAGGAATATTTTGATTTATAAATGACTTTATTTTATATGGTGTATAAAACCCTTTTATTTTTAATTTCATTCAATGGGAATCTTTTTTTTATGAAGCGTTTTAATAAACGATAAAAAGAATGTTTCTTTTTAATGTATGCGGTGACAACGACCTTTGCACCACCACAAGCATTATTTGATATTTGGATTCCTTAACAAGCCATGATGTTTTTAAATGGAAAATAAATACCATATACCCTTTTTACATATTTTGGTATTGAAAATGGTTTTGAACATGGATTTACTATTTCAATATCTTAAAATTATTTCTTGTGATTGTAAATGAAATTTTATGATTGAAATGTTGATATTTACAATCTTTTATGCATGATGATTATATAATGGTACAAAAAATATTTATAGGTGGATACGTGATAAACCAAATGATGGGTGATTCCGTGATAAACCAAGGACGGGTGGTTACGTTATACCCTCAGAGGCATTGGGCATGAAAGTTGACTGTATGACTATTCCATTTGTAAGAATGATTTATTGAAGTCAACCATATGGTTATTCCATTTAAGTATGATTATGTCCCATTTTTACCTTTATATGCTATATGTTTCTTTATATGGGGTTTTACGGTAATATTTTTGTTACAAAAATGGGTAAGCAATAAGCTTATATTCAGTGAAGTGTTTTTACTATTTCTATAAGTGTGAAAAGTATGATTTAATGATAAAGTATTCATGATTTACATGTTGTTTTGAAAAATAACACTTTTCATTCTTTATGTATCCCTTACTGAGCTTTTTATGCTCATCCCAAGTTTTTGAAATGTTTTTGACAGGACTTAAAGTCGAATAGGGTCAAGGATGGGATCAATGAAAAGTCATGCTGTTTAAAACATGGAACTAAACATGATTATTTTTTTAATAGTTGTTATTTGTTTAAACAAAATTGATATTGAGTAGAAGTGTCTAAATGTAATATTCAAGTTGTTATGTATAAGTTGTGACCAAATTCTCTAAATCTATAAACCTGAAAAGATCCTCAATGTGAATTATTAACTTAATTCAAGATTATATAATGTTTAAGGTCAGGTACTTATAGGGATCCTAATATATTTTATGATATCCAAAAAACCATTAAGTATAATTTCTATGAAAAACGAAAAATATTTTGTATTGGGTAATTCTTAAGTAAGAGTATCTCTAATGGAAAGTAAAACTTTGCTTATGAGAATCATACTTATGAGTCGGTCATAATTAGTGATATATAATATATTTCAATTACTATCCAACACTCCATTCTCACACATCCTTAGTAAATTTATATTATAGACTACTATATCATCTATATCATAGCTTACAACACAGATCAAAACCATGGGTTCTTGCTAAATTTTAATTTTTGATAAAAACATTTCATACCTAATAACTAAGAAAAAATAAAACCACACTTTATGATATCCTATATTTTAAAGCCATGCTGAGCAATCAAATGGCTAAAATTCATCCATGCCATATCACATGATACGATATGGACTCAAGAAGATTACGATACATATGTTCTGTATAAAATCATCCAAAGAACATGTTGATTCATTGATAAAAGTGGACTTGATACCACTGATGGGTGTTATAGGATCATCATATGATTAATGTAATGGAAAAACCCCTTAAAAGTGCCTGATCTATCATCAAAAAAACAACCAAGTAATATGAAGGGAATAAATATAAATAGGTGCACCTACAATGAATTTTTCTCCATCTATTCAATACTTTATGGAATACACCTTATGGAAATCATTGGCCAATAGTCATCAGACTCTTGCCTACATAGGTAATACATCATCCACTATAATTGTAACATCTTAGATAAAAAGGAACATCTCTTTTAATTTTAAGATCATGTTCCTTAGGTTTAGAGTTATTCTAGAAGTTTTTACAAAACTTGAGTTGGTTATTTCCACAAGACCATATTACATCATAAATGTGGGGTTTATGGTGTAAATAATCACTGAGAACAAGCTATAAATTTTTTTATGACACAAGAATCTTGAAATATTTAAAATATTATTTAAATCCATAAATTTATTTTATGCTTTATGGTCTTATTTTATACTATAAAATAATTTATTGGGGGTAAATTAACTCAAGGTGATTTCTTTTGTATTATATGAGTTATGGGATATTTACACCGTAAAAGAGGTGTTTACACTATAAACACTTCAGACCAGTAGTCTTTATCATGTTACATGCATAATTACTTCACCATTTGATGCACAAAAATCCATTTCGAACCCTAGGATTTCTTTAGGCGTGCTGGAGTTGATTTTCCTTATTCTATACCTCCTCATTCAGCATTCTATTTTTAGTACGGTTATGAGGCTTATTTTTGGTAAACAACCTTTTTTCTTCTTCATTTCCATTGGTCGCAATAGTATCATTGGCTATGGATTTGGATCATATTGTGATCAGTTTTTATTTTATATAAACCCTTTTTAGTTTTCTATCATGACTTGTCTTTCAAAGACACATATTCTTGTTTCCAATCTCTATTTTTTAGGGAGACTAGGTTTCCTTCATTCTTGAGATAGGTGTCTCTATACAAGGGGTTAAATCTTGAATTTATATTTATTCTTGTCAATTCCTTTAGGATATTCAATGAAAATTCATGATTTGATATTAGAATGGAATTTTTTGAAGATATATATGTTTTAAATGTTTTTATTTAAAAAATTATTTGTGAACACCAAATGTTTGATTAAATTATTTTAATGGTTTATTTTTATTTTTAAAAAGAGTTTTCAATGCTGGAAGAAAAAATTATTTGATATGATTTTCTTTATTAAATGTTAGAGTGGTTTTTAAATGGATTTTGACAAACTTATCACATTGGGTAACCTTAGGTGTGTCAGTAAATAACCTTGTCACTCTTTGTGTGTGTAATTCCAGAAAAGGTTTTATGTCACATTATTGTGTATAGTTCCACAAGAGGTATATTGGTTGAATCCACCTTATGCCTCTACTTGGGGTTTTCTTTCTTGACCACTACATATTACCATAGGTTAGATCCCAAATGGAGTGTTTTTTCATTTTTGAATAAATTATCATGTGATGGTGTTTTTATGGTTATTTTCTCACATTATTATCATATAGTGTATCTATGGTTGGTTTGATATTTCATTCATACTATATTTCCTATATTTTATATATTCCCAGATTTGAAAAATATGGTATATTATTTTGAAAACCAAAGATTGTTTTTTAAAATGTTTTTATTTTATGGAAATTATTTGTAAACTAGATTTTTTTAAAGCTATATCAAGAGAATTATATTTATTTAATGTCGTATAGATTCTTTGGTTAAATCCTATTGGGATTTGTACTAAAAATATACTTTTTTTCTTTGGGTGGTTATAAATGTTGTTTTGTAGGATTCAGGTAAAGGAAATGACATTGTGTAGCATGCTATTTTCTCCTATTAGTCCTCGACTTCTTAAAGGGATGGTTTAGTAGTGACATATGGTCACATGAGGATCTATTTAGACTTTTTATGTTTTATGTTTTTATTTTTTTCCTATTTGTCTTGACTTTTTATGTCTCAGGGATATGGACTCCATTTTCTACCACATTATGCTTTGATTTTCTTTTTTTATACATGAGACTTGTTTTGTTATGTTATACATCATCATGTGGAAGACCATCTTGGGTGACTTGTCTAGTTGACCTAGGATGGTTCGTTATAGAATGGTATCAAAGGGAATACCCAACTCAAAGTGTTGTTACACTATCTGGGTTTGGATTGGTTTCTTGGGAGACCAGACTTAGGACTTTTAGAATTGGATAGAAAGTGTAGAAAAGGGGCCTGGCTAGCTCACTTTCATGACTGAACTCAAGTTACTATGGGTGGTCTGGGATTTTTCCCAAGACCGAGACTTCATAGTTGTGGTTATTTGAATGAACTAGATATAGGGTTTATTTAAATGGACATGTTCTTTTATTTTAATTAGTCTTTTTTTCATAAAATTCATAGCTGTATTAAATTACTATCATTTAAAACCATTGATATGTATACTTGAATTTGGTATTACGATTTTTGAATTTTCTCTTAATATGATTGGTTATTTTTTTGTTCTTATC
Source organism: Viscum album (assembly GCA_963277665.1). Classification (NCBI taxonomy): domain Eukaryota; kingdom Viridiplantae; phylum Streptophyta; class Magnoliopsida; order Santalales; family Viscaceae; genus Viscum; species Viscum album. The sequence continues at coordinate 1,548,744,923 of OY728150.1, forward strand.
ATAAAATGAATCCTAGAAGATCTCTTCTAAATATGAGTGAGGAAGCTACAATACAGGTTCAAGAGGTGCATCCTCTGGTGGATCCTTCTTTTGGGGAAGCTATAATCTACACTATTCAAACTCTAGGTCAAGTGGGTGTTGTGAACCTAGGATGAGTGGTAGACCATGAATTATAATTTACTAAGAATAATCCATCCATATTTAATTGTGAAAAAGGACCTTAGAAATAAGAGAAGTTGTTTGAGAAGATTGATTAGATATTTAAATTTTTGAAGACTCCTGGGGACTCTAATGTGAGTTTTTCCACTTATATGCATGATGGACCGGGAAGGACATGGAAATACTCTATTCTGGTCACATATTTACATGGGGATCTTGCATAGGCTTCCTTCAAGAAAATATTCGACCACTAATTTCATCCTGATACATTACATGTAGAAAAGACCTTTGAATTTATAACATTAGAGCAAGGGGATAATATTTTTTTGGATCATTACACTCACTTTGTTGAGTTGGTACACTTGGAATCAGAGCTTGATAACAATGATTACCTGAAATCTTAGAGATTTAAAATGGGGTTGAGGATAGATATTTGGTCTATGCTAGTTCTCATGTGATTTTCCACCTTTATAGAGGTAATTGATAATGTTGTTGTGGTGGAGATAGAAATATCCAAAAGGATAGGTTTTGGAGGAGATTCAGTTGGTGAATATGTTATCTATGGTGTGTCATTTGGCTAGAAAAGGAAGTAAAAAAGTAGATTATTTTCTTAAGGAATAGTTTTAGGATATTCTTTAGGAAAACAAAAGGTTGTTTTCTATAAGCGTGGGAGGATTAGTCATGGAAATCCTAATTGTAAGGATGCTCCCAATACTTTTCATCAATGTGGAAAATCCGGACATATTATACACTTTTATAGAATGATTTATCAAGATAGTAAAGATAGATCTACTCTCACCAAGGGTTGAAAAGTTCTTTCTGATGCTTCTAAGGATGGTGCTTATTAACCTTTGGACATGGGGGATGTTCATGTGGCTAAATTTTTTTTGGGACAATATGATAATAGATTTCTTTATGTAGTGGATTATGCACTAGAGAAATCTAACTTATGTCCCACTACTATTAGAGGCACAATGTTTATTTATTCTTCTATGGTGATAGATTTTTTTGATATAGTTTATACTCATTATTTTATATCATCAAAGTTAGATGACACGTTGGGATTGTGTTCAGATATTATGATTTTATTATTGTATTTTTTCATTCCTTTATGAAATGGGTATGAACAAGGTTTTAAATGTACTACATGTTGGTTGATGATAACCGACCTTGAGTTGGAGTGATAATTTTCTGTTATTGATCTTGGTGTCTTCTACCTCATTATTGGAATAGATTAGATGATCACCATTAAGAAACATATTGAATATTATTATTATTGAGTTTAGTTTTAATCTCTCGATTGAGTCACTCATGTCTTTTAGGGTGAGTGGGATTCTAGGTCTCAGAGAGTGGGGTCTATTGTTCTTTATGCTAGGGTGATCTCATGTCAGTGGTTAGAGATGTTCCCTAATGTTATTTATCCTTGTTTTAGAAGTCCACTTCATTAGGTGGTATGAGCATACCTTGATGAATTTCTATATGATTTTTTGGTTTATCATTATAGAGATATGTAAAGTTTACCATTGAACTACTACCTGTTACAATTACCATTTCTATGCTTACATATCATATGAACCCTATTAAGTTGGAGGAATATAAATTTTAACTTGTGTTCCTTGAGAAAAAGGGATTTGTTTATCCTGGCATGTCACCATGGGCATCACTTTCCCTATTTTCTAAGAAGGTAACTGCGTGCCTTAGAATTTTCATGGATTATCGAAAGTTTAATAGAGTGACCATTAAGAACAAGTATCCCTTTCCCAAGATTTATGTTCTCCTTGATCAAATCAAAGGGGAACGTTGGGTTTAAAAGACTGGCCTTTGGTTAGGGTACCACAATTTGAGAGTCTGAGAAGATGATATACCTAAGATAATGTTTAAGCGCTAATATATGATTTTGAGTTTCTGGTTATTCCATTCGGTCTCACAAACACTCCAATGATATTTATGGATTTTATGAATCAGATATTTCATCAATTCTTGGAATATTTTTTGTGTGTTCATGGATTATATATTATTTTCTTCAAGTTAGAGGAGGAGCACATAAACTATTTGAATATCATTCTTAGAACCTAGAGGGAACATCTCTTGTATGGTAAGATTTAAAAATGTGAGTCTTAGACCAAGTAAGTTAAGTTTATATAGAATTTTATATATGATAGGGGCATCTCATTGGATCCTAAAAATATAGAGGTAGTAATGTCTTGGGATTATCCCAGAAATGTGTATGAGATACAGAGTTTCTTGGGTTTGGATAGTTACTATAGGTGGTTTGTTCAGGATTTATTCAATATTTCATATCCGATGGTAGCTTTAACCCATAAGGGTTTAAAGTTTGAAGAGAATGAAAAATGTCATATATATTTTGAGGAACTGAAGGTAGAGTTGAATTCAGCTCTCATTTTGATTATTTTAGAACTAGTTTTGGGCTATGATGTTTTCTATGATGCTTCTAGTAAAATTTTAGTGTGTGTATTGATGTATGGTAAGACATCAGTGGCCTAAAGCTCTCACCAATTTCATCCTCATGATAATAACTACCATACCCATGATATTTAGTTAGTATTTGTTATGAATGCACTCAAAACATGGACTCACTATCTCTTTAGGGAGTGGTTCACAATATATTTCAGTCATAATAGTGTGAGGTATAGTTTCACTTAGAGGGATATAAAATTTATAATTTCTTATACTCTCAGGAAAGTGAATGTTTTTTTGATGCATTGAGTAAGAAATTAAGGATACATGCCTCGAAGGAATCCGTGCAAGAGTGGTATCTTATGAGTTTGTTTGCTAAGATGATATTAGGAGTGGAAGAAGCTAGAGGAAAGGTGTATTTATCTTTAATAAAATCTAAATCACCATTTGATGAGTGGTTTTAGCTCAATAAAGTTCCTAGTAATGAGTTCTAGTGATTTAGAAAAATTATAAATAGTGGGGAGACCTCAGGGTAGTGGCCTCAATCTACTGGTGGTGCTTTGTGTTTCCAAAATGGGTTGGTTGTTCCTATTTATTTGAGGAAGAAGCTGATGGATAGTGGATTCCATTATTATTAAATCATTAACCCTAGAACTACCAAGTTTATCATGATATGAGACATTGGTATTAGTGTTTGGGGATGAGAAAGTTTATTGTAGAATTGATATCATGGTGTCTTACATGTCAGATAATTAAGGAAGATCACCAAATACCTACAGGTTTGCTGTAGCCCTTACCCATTATGGTATGAAAGTGGGATGATATTTCCATGTAATTAATCATTAGTTTACCATGGAATATTGGTGGGAATTATATGATTTGGGTGATCATAGATCAACTCACTAAATTAATGAAATTTCTCCCAATCAAGTAGATGATGAAAGTGGAACATCTTCGAGACTTGAATGTCCAAAAGGTTGTGATACATCATGTTGTTCCCTTCTAATAGAGTCCCATAGTTAAAATAAATGTTTTAGAAAGTTTTTCATGAGGCTATGGGTTCCCAATTGAAATTGATCATGACATATCATATGTATATGGATGGGCATAGAAATAGTGTTATCTAGATTCTTGAGGATATGCTTTGGGCATGTGTGCTTGATTTTGGTGGTTCTTGGAAAAATAATCCTCCTTTGGTCAAGTTTTCATATAAAAATAGTTATTAGAATTATATTATTATGACAATATTTGAGGTATTTTATTATAGGCCATATTGATCTCCCTTGTTATAGGAAGAGTTGTGAGAGTGGTCCTTGGTTGGTTCAAGTCTTGTTTAGGAAATAATAAAAAGGTGCAGTTGATATGGAAGAGATTAGTAAAGGAAAAGAGTCATCATTAAACCTATGAATACTTTCATTATTGGCCACTATATTTTGAGTTTGGTAATTGGGGTTTTCTTATAGTTCCACCTTTCATGGGACACCATCAATTGGGTAGGTAGTGTTAGTTGACAATGAGGTTTTTTAGCCCCTTTTAGATTATTGTATGACTTGGGAAGGTGACATATTAGTTGGAATTACGATCTTGTTTTACTTTCATATATGATGTGTTTAATGTTTCCTAGATGAGGAGGTATCAACCATATCCTTCCCTTGTGATTTAGTGTGAGGATATTGATCTTGATCCCGACACCACTGTGCTTGAGCAACCAGTTCAAATTTTGGATTGGATAGAAAATGTAATACATGGTAAAATAATTCCCTTGGTTTGTGTACTGTGGAAGTGTGTATGGGATAAACATGATATGTGGGAGTGGTAACATTTGATGAGGCAAAAATGGCCTTCTATTTTTGTGAATCCAGGATCTTTAGGACTTTCTGGGTATATAAATCTTGTATAGTGGGGAGAATTGTAACATACTAGGTAAAAAGGTACATCTCTTTTAAATTTGAAGATATTGTTTCTTAGGTTCAAAGTTATTATAGGAGTTTCTATAGAACCTAGTATGGTTACTTCCTATAGTATCATTTTTTGTAGTAAATTTGGAGTTTATGGAAGAAATATGTTTCTAGGTACAATTTATGAAATGGTTTATGTCATAATAATCTTACAAGCCATGAAATCCTTTTTACATTGTAAATTCCTTTTATGTTGTAATATACTATTTTATTCCATAAAATAATATAATTTGGGTAAATTAACTTAAGGTGATTTGTTTTTTAGTGTATATGAGTTATGGGATTTTTATTCTATAAAAGGGGTGTTTATGTTGAAAATCCTTCTACCCAGTAGCTTTTATCATGTCACATTCCCAATTCGTTATCCATTTTATGTCTAGGCCTCCCTCTTGGACACTAGGATTTCTTTAAGTGTGTTGGAGGTGATTTTACATCTTATAGACCACCTTATTAATCTTTTGATATTTGGCATAGTTGTGCCTCTTATTTCTGGTAAGCGACCTTTCTTCTTGTTCATTTTCATTGATCGCTGAAGCGACATTGGCTACGGTTACAGATCATAATGTGATTGGTTGTTGTTTTCTTTTTATCCTTTTCAAATTTCCCTCATTGATTGTCTTTTAGATCCCAATATTATTATTTCAAATATCCATTTTCGATAGTTACTGGGTTTCCTCCATTATTGAGGTAGGTGTCTCTTTATAAGGGGATTATTTTTGAATTTCTATATATTTTTGTTAATTACTTTTGGTCATTCAATTATAATACATGATTTTATATTTTAATAGAAGTTTTGGAAGAGATACATGTTTTTAAATGGTTTTTCTTTGAAAATATATTTCTGCACACCAAGTGTTTGATTAAATGATTTAAATGGTGGTTTTTATTTTAAAATGGGTTTTCAAGATTGAAAGAGGAAATGTGTTGATATAAAAAATGTTTTATTTAATGTGAGTATGGCTTTTAAATGTATTTTGAAAAACCTAGAACATTATGTAACCTTGGGTGCATTGAGAAATAGACTTGTCAATCTTTGTGTGTGTAATTACACAAGAGGTTTAATGTCACTTTAGTGTGTGTAATTCCACTAGAGGTTATATTGGTTAGATCCACCTTAGGCCTGGATTGGTAAATTTTTGTCTTGTCCTGTACTTATTCTCATAGGTTAGAGACTAAATGGAGTTATTTTTCAATTATGATTAGTTTATCACATGTTATTATTTTCATGGTTTTTTTCTAAAATGCTTATCTTATGGTGTATCCATATTTTTTTTATTATTCTTTTGTACTATATTTCCTATCCTTGAAATAATACTAGATTTGGGTAATATGGTATGTTTTTTTGAAAACCAAAATAAGTTTTATAAAATGGTTCAATTTTATGGAAATACTTTTTAAACTATATTTGTTTTAAAGCTAGAGATAATACGTTCTGGATATTAGACCTTGTATAGCTTATTTGGTGAAATACTTTTGGGCTCTGTGCTCACACCCTAATTTTTCATTCAAGTGGTTGTAGATGTTGTTTTGTAGGAATCAGGTAAAGGGAAAGGCATTGTGTATCATTCCTATTTCTATTTTTGGTTCTTGGATTCTTAGTGGGAGGGTTTGGTGGTTATGGATGGTCATACAGATATTTTTTTAAGACTTTTGATGTTTTATCTTTCTAGTTTTTCTAGTTTGACTTAACTTTGAATGTCTCAAGGATATATACTCCCTTTTCTTACATGTTGTGCTTTGATGTTATTTAGTTATACCAGAGACTTTTTTTCATTCTATTATACTTCACCAAATGGAAGACCATCTTGGGTAACTTTTCTAGTTGACTCAGGCTGCGTTGTTACAAGATTCCTCATTCATAACAAGAGAACCACTGAACTCCAAAGGTGCGCTAGTACCCTCACCTTGAAAATAAATGGATAAATTAGCTGAAGAGATCATAGAAGATAAATAGTGAACATATTATTTACTCAATAGGGGATCCCATCATATTATATAGTGTACCCTCATTTAATGAATAGAGTTGAATGTCAACTGCCATCAATTGAAAAGAAATACGTGTAAAGATAATGTATTCATATTGAGGATATAATATTTTTAATATAAAAAATGTTTATAATCAATTTATATATCCATAAATGAATTAACTCACTGATTCATAACTGAATGAAACCATGTGGAAGACGTGGAAACATACATGAACCCAATACCTAATATCACATATTACATATTAGAAAACATAATCTAAATAAATTCATCATATGAATATAAAATTAAATTTATGAAACATAATCTCGGGCCTATAACCCCATGTTATATTAAATATAACGAAATCTCAAGATATACATCACATACATATCATAGGAAATGACCCAAGGGATATCATATGATACATTATCCTAGTTTTTGTGTATATTTAAGAGTGTTACCATACCTTAATGTTATATATATATATTTAACTTATTGAGAAAAAAATTTCTTTGATAACCAAGGCCACAAATTTAAGTCAGACACTTTCATCTCAATCAAAGGTCAATAGATATCTTCTTCAAACACTTATAAGTGAAACATATTTTCTTGTTCATTAAATTAATATCATACTTCTCATGAATTAACTGACATAGACTAATCCAAAAAGAGAATATATTTCAATATTATCATTATGAATCTAAGTATGTGATTCATGAAATATATTAAAATATATCTCAAGTATAAAGATCATTATACACACTAAAAGATAGGGATTTCCAAGCAAACATAGTACATAGAATTCCTATTGCTAGGCCTATCCTCATGATCTCCTCTCTTGAAGATCACTAAGTATAAACATCATGAGAAGAATTCCTAATGGTTATTGGACCTGACATATGTTAGTTATAAATCATCTGTTTCCTATCAGATTGATGTATCTAGAATATATTCTATAACTTTAAAACAATTCTCATGGTATACCCAGGTTCTCATTTTAGTGGTAATTTCTATATCCTATCGATGAAAAATATATTATAATGATATTACCACATAGTGTATGTAAAATAGTAAGAAATATATAATAATAATAAAACATGTTTATTAATTTTTTAGTCCATGTCATGTTATACATTATAGGGATATCATATGGTATGATATCCATGAATTTAATATATATATCATACCTTTGTGTGGTTATATAAAAAGGAATGAAATAGATATATCATTTTATTTCGAAAGTCTATCATACTATATGATATTCCTATATCATAATACTATATCCTAAGTTTTATGATATGATGAATCATATTTTATAATTAATGTAATATCCTATACTTAAAAATTAAATTGAATGTTTTTTGTTAATGTTTCATTTCTCATCCACATAGGCTATCTTTGATCATTAATGTTTAATATGATGAAACATATAGGGAATCAAATGAATTTAAATTTTAAATTTCTACATTGGTTATGGGTTATTTTTTTAATTGATGTAATTAATCAAAAATTTCATAACATTTTGAGTAAATTCCATGAAGTCTCACGGAGAATCCATCAGGCTAATATAAATAGGCCAATGGATATGAAAATGGAATATGTGGTTATTTTTTATTAATCCTAAATCTCTATTCTCATTCTTCCTTTAGTTCATTAGGTAATAGAATAATATGGTTGTAAGGATGATCTTATGAAGACATTAAATGATTTATTATCATATGTGTACACATTGGAGGTTGAATTCATTTGGATACTTATTAGTGATCTTTATCAAACTTAGGTTTGAATATAAGATATTATATTAAAATTGGTGTAAGGTATATATATTCTTCATTTTAGAGTATAAATGGTTTTAATTTTAATTAATAATGATTTAGGTTTATGGTTTTTAAGTCTTCCACAGCTTGAATAATTATTATCCAATCTTATGACACCCAACAGTCGTATCCGATAAATTCCATGTGTTTTTATTCTATAAATCATGCTGAAAATGAATAAATAAATGATATCATATTTGATATCATGAAACACAATATTATTTTTGAACTATGACAAGTATTATGATATGCGATATCATAACTAGTGGTATAATGTTATTCCTTTGGTTTTAGTATATCAAAACATATGATTTGATTTACTCATAATCTACAATGATTTTCATTAATTTTTTTTATTATAGAACAAAATTGAGAATTGTATCCTCTTTATGAAATCGACAAAAATCCTAAAATATGACTATCATCACTGAAGATGTCACATTTATATCAAAAATCATGATATAGGATAATTTCTAAACAATAGATTATGATAGATAATGTATTTCATATAATATGATCAATAGTGTCAAGATATTGTATAATGGGTCACTAAATAAAAATAATAAAATGTGATATAAGGTATATACTATTATGGATTATGGAATAACCTATATTATAAAATACAACATTGTAAAAAATATGATTTTTATATTTTTCAATTATGAATTGAATTTTATGATTTATAAACAGTTAATAAATTATGGAAAAAGGTATTTTTGGATATTTATTTAATTTATAAAGTTTTTAAAAATTATTTAATTATAATGTTTTTATAATTAATTATTATCAATTTATAAATAATTTAGTAAATAAATATCCATAGTATTAATTGTTAATATTGAAATATCATTGATTTATACGAAGTAAATTATAATTTTGATATAAATCATTTTTGTAGACATTATAAGGTAATTTATAAAATTCTTATAAATTAAAAAATAAGAAAAAAATATAAAGGAGTTTATATAGAGTTATAAAATGTTCATAATTATTATTTAAAATTTTCAAATTTAAAACCCTTATTTGTGAAATTATTTGAACCATATCAAAAACAGTATTGATAATTGGTATGATCAAGGATTAAATAATATTAAATATATTAATTTTTTTAATTATGTAAAAATATATATGTAATGTATGAATTACTCATATAAAATATAAATTTCATGTATTGATAAATTATATATAAATGATAATATGAAAGAGTTTATATAATAAGTAAATATAAAGTGTTTATTTTTATTTAATTTTGTAATTTCTATAATTTATGTAAAAATTATAAAGTGTTTATAATTTCTTGATTTATGAATTATTCATAAATATTTATCACTTTTCTAAATTTGTGAGTTACTCATTTATTTAGTGTCATTCCTTACCTTATTCATGGATTTTAATTATTTATATTCTGAATGGATGTATGATTCCGTATAAAATGTTAAACTACTTCTATATAGTATCTTACATGAATTTAAGGAGTTATATTATAGGTATGATAATAGATTTAGTTTTCTTCTACCTTGACTTTGGATTATATTGGGATGTGATCTTAAATTAGGAAGTTAATTATAGTTTTTGTATATTAGTTGTTATAATTTTGATGTAATTAAGGTCTATATCAATTAAATAAACCTAGGTAGATTGAATTTTGATTAGAATACTCATTGGATTTGGAGCTTAGAATTTTTTCTATAAAATTAGGGGTTGGATACCTATTTCTCCATAATTAATCTTATTAGGATTATTTATTAAAAATTATTATAAGCCATTACATGAAATTATTTCATATGATATATAAATTTTATGCATTAAGATTTTTGAAAATATAAGTTAGATTTTAATTTTGGTTAGTAACATAAGGTATGGGTTCTGTATAGAGTTTGACATCAATATGGTTTGAAAATATTGATTTAGTGGAAGAAATAGTGATTCAAAACTAAACTATTAATAGAATTAGTACTTTTAAAAGGAATACATGAGATGATATGGTGATATATAAAAATCCATTAATATACCACATGTCAGATTCCTCCCAAAGATAAAGGTCTCAAGAGCTTGATCTTCTATCTGGGTAGGTTCTTCTAAAGATGGGTGCCCATAGATTCTCTTATATAAGGAATAATGGAAATGGATTACCCTAAAATTTAGACAAAAAAATTAAACTATAATTTTTAAGAAAGACTTTGATGGGAAACACTAAAATTCAGGATTATAGAGGAATATTTTTGAGTGAATCCATATTGTTGATGAAGATAATGGGTCATCCACTCAACTATCCAAGAGTCTTCTATGATATGTTTCATACACATTCATACCTATAAAGATATGTGGTGATAAGAATATCAAAAAAGAATCATTACATAGTGAAATATGGGTCTTTACCCACTAAGGAAAATTATTTAATTAAAAGGTTGTCAAATTTTATTGGGATCACTTTTAATAAAATTCGTAAATGATTATAAAACATGATAATCATCTGATAAAATATTATATTATATTAAAATGGAAACATCATCATAAAATATTACTTTGAGATCAATCCTAAAAAATGAAAATCTTAATATAAGAAATTTTATAATCAAATACATAAATTTAAGAATTATTCTTAGGTTTGAAGAAAAATTTTATGTATTAGAGCACCAAATTTCTGAATAGCCAAATTATGAATGCATTTAGTAAATATATATTGGTGATTATGATAAGAATTTAAAAAGATTCACTGAATTTATCCAATATCATTCATGAGTGCATGTATCGTAATATTCAAAATTTATAAGAGTATATAAATATTCTTGATATGAAAAATAAATTTAAAAGGCTCTATCAAGAACAAGCTAGTCATGAATGGTATAATATTTTTAAGGAATTTTTTAGATGAAAGATATATAAAGTTACTTAGTATCCACTCATGTGATCAATATGATTAGATATTTCAATGACTTGGAGAGCCTAAGATCTCCATCAAGGCTTTATTTTTATTCAAAATTAATTATGAAATTACTACTTAAAGGGTTTAGATAGTTTATTATTAATTACCATATAAATGAGTTCAATAAAACTTTATCCAATATTCTCAATATATTAAGGACACATGATCATGAAATGATATGTCTAGACTATGGTGTTATGTTGACAATGGAAATGTGTAATTTTTTTACCATAATGAGATAGTTGTATGATCCAGTTATCATCTTGGGCCATTGAAACCTAAATGAGGAATTGATAATAAGGGGAACTATTTCTATTATATTTAACTACCCATAATTATTGAAGGAGTTTTTAAAACACCATCAGATATTGATGTTATATAAAAAATTTTGTTTTTCAATTTTTAATGGTATATGATACCAACTGTATGTTTTAGAAGTTTTATAAATATATAAGTGTCTAAATTTATAAAGAGCTAAAAATTAAATTTTAAATCTGTACTCCAGTAATGGATTAAGAGTTTCTACATCAAGTAGTTGGATGAAAATTATTATTTCAAAGCATGGATGGTTCAATAATAAATATTGTGTATTATCATATTATTTTCCTCTTATATGATAAGAGGTGTTATTATAATAAAATTTGTTTTTATTAATAATGAAGATTATGTTTTGATACATAAAATAATTTTTGATCCAATTATATATAATGGTTGGAAAAGGATACAAGGATTCAAATATTTTTTTTTTGTATAAAAGAGTTTATCTATTTTTTTTTAAATTGGAGGGAAAGGGTTCCCACCACCCACTAGTGGTTTATTTTAAATAATAAACTCTTATGTTTCGAATATTGATACAGACACATCAAATATTATTTTATATTTTATTATTAATATTTTTTTAAATATTTACAAAAAGTAAATAAGTGTTGTTTATTTCGAACTAAGGTGTGTGTGTATGTTGGAATGATATTATAGATAAAATAAAGGTTCTAAGAGGCAAGTGAGAGTATGTTTGGAATTTTAGAAGTAAAAAGTATAAAATAATATTAATTATAACAGTAAAAATAGAAATTGAATACCACTTTTAATCCTAAATTATTTTGGGATATGTCGACAAAGAAAAATAATGCAAAGAGTTTACATTTTCTTACCATGATGATAACAAAAGTATGAATAGAAAAGTTCAAATATGACGATGATGAACAAATAAAGAGTTATATATAGACAAAATATGTTAATAAAACCATAATTTCATATGTTTTTAAATAAATGAGTTTAAATAGTTATTAAAAAAGTTGAATATTAAGAATATAATTCCTAATATCATCACTAATCAAATTGGATTTCTTTATATATGTTACCCATTAGAAGTGTCTAGGGAGAGGTTTTTATCATATGGTCACATAAATATGTGACAAAAATTACCTTGATATATAAAAGGTTTAATGAAACCTAAAATGAAGAAAAAATAAAACATTTAAACATTATTTCATATGATATATGAGGCTAGCGGTTGTGTATATTTTTTTAAGTATTCTTAAAATATTTTTATGAATATAAAATGTATTATGTTATAAAAATTATGAATCTACTTTATCATTATTTAATATTGGATTCATATATACATGAATTTAAATGGTATATTGGATTTTTAAAACGCAAGTAGAAAACCAAACACACCCGGGGACTCGACCCCGCGACGCATGCCCCAAACCCCACCCAACCCAACCACCCCGCACACCCAGGGGGCATGAAGTTAAATGATAATTAACCTCTAAAGGTATGAAATTGATTTACCTCCAATCGATTTTCATCATGTATTATTATATTTTGTCAATAAGGGTTAAGGTTAGTGTGTGGAGGATTCTATATTTCTTTAAGGAATATACTAATGAGATAGAAAACATGTTTTTTGTGTTAGATATCCCATGAAGAATACCAAATGGAGTGTCATATTATATGTATTTAGTATAACAAGGTTGATTGTTTTATATTTGGATTTCTTCATTACCCAAGGTTATAAAATATTCCTAAAATTATAACACTCATACTTTGATAAATTTATTATTTTGACCTTGAGGATGAGCTAATCGAGGGATGGTTGGGCATGTTGCTGATAATGTCATTGATTGAGTATAATCAAGGTGAAATTGTTCCTCTCATATAATTAGTATGACATATGAGCCCTCAATTATGTCACACTAAATGAGTATAATATTATACCTAGATAAGAATATATAATGTTCTTATCTATTTGATGAGGGGTATGTGATGCGCTCATCCATCAGGATGAATGACATGTTATGTATTAATTCATCTAGTTAGTCTAAATCAAAGAATTCAGAATGTGTGAGTAACTATAGAGGATTTAAATACTCTATGTCTCATGGTTACTAGATATCTTAGATAAATGGACCATATGATTATGTATAATTTTATATGATAAAATTTTTATTCCCATGTATCAAGATACATGAATTTGAAGGAGATAACAATAAATACCCTTGTAGTTTTAGAAGCCCTAATACTTTTCTAGAGGTTTCTATTTTATTACATATATTAATTTTGAAATTAATATTTGTTTTCAATTCTATAAAGATCCACACAATCATATTTTTTGGTTTATTTAATTGGTATTAAGTTTTATAAAACTTATATAGATACTATGAAAGTGTTTTAGAGTTTATCCAAAATGAATTTTGGATGGATATTCATAAAATATTTTATATGAAGTTATACATAGTGAAGTTAAAGATAACTTTATAAATGTTTTTTAGAAATATACAAAAGGATTTTTGGATATAATTTCATATGTTATTGTATATGATTCAATACAAGGTGAAATTTCATAGATTCCACTAGGATTTAGTGAAAATGTGATATTAATGGAGATATAGCCTAAATCTAAATAAACATATGATGTTTTTTTGTCTATGTCATATTATAAGATATAGGGATATCATATGGTACAATATCTATGAATCTAAGGCATATAAAATAACATGGAGTGGGTATATAATAAGGTATAATATTGAGATATTAGGCTACTACTAAGCTTGATGTACTGTAGGATAGAGATGTATCATAAGACCACATCATAAATGTTATGATATGATGAATCTTATTATATGATTTATATGGAATACTATGATTTAAAAGTTAGATGAAAATTTAGTGTTAATGTTTGACTTCTCATCTATGTATGATATCGTTGATCATGAATGTTTCATATGGTTAAAAATATGGATAATCAAATGCATTAATATGTTAAATAAATGCATTAGTTATGGGATAATTTTTTTTCATTGATTAAATTACTCAAATGTTTCATAACATTATTTAAACTCCACAAAATAATGAGGATCATCCCCAAAGTCTATATAAAGAGTTAATTGTCCATTAAATTGACACATGTGGTTCCTATTGATATTTATGTTATTTAACATATTTATATAAAATATTAAATGTTTATAAATTTTTTCATAAATATTATATATTTTTAATATGAAGGAGTTAATATTAAATACCATGTAAAATTAGAATATGAAAAATGTTCTTATTGAAATAAATGGGAAAAATTCATGTTTATTTATTTATAGATTGTTTATACTACATGTTTAAATTTAAAATATTTATAAAATTTTATTCATGAAATATTCATAATTTTTTTATCTCAGGTCTAAATTTATGAAATTTTTTATTTATTTATCCCATTACCAAATTTATTATAAATTAATATAATTTTTTATATTATAAATAAATGTATTCCTTTGTTTAGATTATTAATCTTCTTCTTATAAATTTAATACCATTTATAAGAGGAGTTATATTTTAAGTTTGATATACGATCTAGTTACATTCAACCGTAACCATGATTTTCTTTATGGTTTATGAACATAAAATTTATGGTGGATTATATATATATATGAGGTTATATGATTATATTGAAATTGATGTCTCCCTTGAGTATTGATTTATGGAAAGTGGGACTTTGGGATGAAATTCTTATTTACCTAAGATCATAGGCTCTATTTTTGAAAATAGGGTTTTTATTTTCACACCATAATTTCCATTATATGGTTTCTTATTTCATATGATTCCAAATTTTTACATGACAGGGTTTTACATACCTTATACCTAAGATATATTTGGATTTATGTGAATGAAATTAGCATTTATTTTTTGAAATGTAACACAAATCATGATTTTTATATATAGTTATATATTAATAGTCTATAAACTTATTAATTTGGTTAGAGGTATAGGATACTAAAAAACAAATCATTAAAAACGTTTATACATGAAAATGATACATGAAATGAGATGATGGGATTTGAAACCCCATTTAAAATACTAAGTGTTATATTCCTTATAAAACAAAACTTTCCAATAAATTGATCACCGAAACAAGTAGGTTATGCCAAACAAGAGTGCCCATGTCTTATCTTGTGTAAGAAAATAAAGTTATGGTTGGGCCTAATATATAACAACCATGATTTTTATTACACACTTAAACATGATTTATTACAAAAAATCTTCACTTTATACAAAATATAATATAAATAGTTCTAGTATCTTTGGGGTTTAGTAACATTACATAATGACTTAAAACATTAAACACAACATCTTTATTGAAAAATTACTTTACATGACCACTACATTCCCTTGTACTTAGCATTGCATTGGATCACCTGAGGACATGCATAAAAAAGGGTGAGAAAGAAATCCCAGTAATGGAGTAAACAAGGAATAACATGAATAATACAATAAATGTTAGGAAATATTCAAATCAATGGAGCATAAGAGAAACATGAACATAAATGCATGATATACCATGATTATCATAGCATGGAAACATGGTAACAATACTTAACATGGTATTAGCATGAGACAAGTCTCATTGAACATGGAGCATAATTAAACCCTCATTGAACTTGAATTAACATGAGTAAACCATTATTACACTTGACGTGTCATGATACTAATCTTTACCCAATGCACTGGATTGCTATCATGGTGCACCCTTCTTAATCATTTCATTTCAAACATTAGTGTGCCACATGGATCATATAACATGGATTAATTAAACATAATCATTTATTACATGTTAAAGGAATATATAATTAATACATTAAACTATATAATAAATAATTAAACGTGCATAAAGGTGAATACCCTTGATAGAGAAATGAGCATGGCATTCACTACATAATGACTTTGGCTTGGAAAATCACGGTGCAATGTCAGCAGCGTAACGACGTGACATAAGAACTCATAAAAATGGTTGATGAGAGAGAAAGGGGTGTCTCATAATATTTAAATGAAATTTAATCTAAGATATTCATATAAATACATTTCCAAAGATAATTAAGGGAATTTGGATTCATAATACAAAAGAAATGCTTGAATGTAAATGAGGAGAGAGAAATTACTTACGAAATTTCGACATAGTAAGAGGTGTAAATGGGAAGAATTAATGAGAGAAAAAGGGGTATATAATCATTAAAACATAAATAGGTAAGTATGGGAGAGGTGACAAATTATACCCCAACATTTATAATTGAAAATAAAAGGGCATAAAAATATTTAAAACTTGGATAAAATGAGAAAGGAAAGAATCCCTTACTTGGAAGTGTGATCCCAAAGGCTTGGGAGGGGCTTGGGAGAGGATTATTGAGATCTTTGGGAACCTTGGGAGGATTCTAGAGAGATTAAGGATGTGGTTGGTTGATCTCAAAAGGATTTTAGTGAAGATTAAGTGGGATCTTGGGTGGTTTTATATAGGGAAAGAGAGGATTCTTTATTATTTAGGTTTTGGACCCTACACATCAAACTAATAAAAACCACAAACCAAACCATGGTTTTTTCTCATTGTATTTGACAAAGGGTAGTGGAAAACATTATTTTATAAGGAAAATGGCCTAAATTATTTAAATAATAGGGTTTTTATGTGGATGTGAGTCATACTCTCAAGGAAATCAGTTTAAAAATCTAAAATGTTTTATAAGTCTTCGAGGGTCCACTAAAGCTTTGTAAAATAAATCAAAGAAACCTAAAATCACATTATTTTAATGGTAAAACATATATTGGCCGAATATAATGTTTATAGTATTTTATTACATCACTATTGGGGTATTATGATGTCATAAAACACATTATATATTTAAACGGTATTTAATTTTTACCCAAAAATTCGGCTGTATCAAAAAATTATGAAAAATTCACCATTGGATAATTTTGACATCCTAATTCCAAAAATAATATTAATTAATATGTGAATTTTTACTTTTAAAATAAAAACCGAAATTTATCGAAAATTTATGGGTTTTGACAAAAACAGCTTTCAAACCTTAATAAGAATTACAATTGTATTCATAAAAATTATACGATCATTTTTATTTAATAAAAATTAATTTAATAATAATATTTTATTAAAATATTATTTAATTCAGAAAATCCATTAATTCATTAAAATATATTTATTAATTGAATATTAACTAAAAATACTATTTGTGCTTTAAAAACTATTTACAAAGTAACAATAATAAAATTAATGTATATTATTTGTTCTATACAAAAATAATGCACATAATCATAGTGATAGGGTCTTGTTACATAAACCCTTATAAAACCCACATAATACCTTAAGGTAAGGTGTGTGATGGTGATAGACTCTTGGGGTGGCTCAGATAGCATTGCACAAGTGGTAATCTCTATCAACTTCCACTTTTCCTGTAGGCGGTTCTGCTCAAGCTTAACATCATCAAGATTGGCTTGGTATTGGCCAAGAGAGAATCCCAATGATTCTACCTCCTTTCCAAGATCTGACAAATGGGAATCATACGGAGAAATTCTACTTGATGAGGCCATCACTTCCTTTGTCTGAGTAAATTGGATTTGCTAAATCCCTATATTTATACTAATCATGTGATCACTCTTCAATGAATATATTAGCAATGATCACAATTCTTAACGGTATTTTGAAATCCAAAAACATAAAACCAAGGAATTGAGTAAGTTTTATATATCCATAGTAAGACATTTAATTAGATCAAGAGTAATTTTAGTTAATGAAATTTGGGGTCGTTACAATCTTTCCCCTTTTGAAATTTTGCTATCGAAATTTTATTTTACCATAGTAAAGCAGATGTGGGTAAATCCTCCTCATTACTTACTCTGGTTCCCACGTTGATTCTTTAAACTTGTGGTTTCACCACAACACATTGACAAGGGGAATTGTTTTATTTTGTAGAACCTTTTCTCTATGATCTAAGATCTCAATCATCTTCTCTTTATAAGAGAGGTCATTGTCCAATGGTACCACCTCTGTATTGAGTACATGTGTTGGTTCTGGTATGTACTTCCTCAAGAGTGATACATGGAATACATCATGTACTTGAGATAGGTTTTGTGGGAGTACTAGTCAACATTCCACCATTACAGGGCGATCAAAGATCCTAAAAGGGCCGGTGTACCTTAGACTAAGATTTCCCTTCTTCCCAAATCTCATAACTCTCTTACATAGTGATATACATAGGAATACCATGTCTCCAACATCAAAATCTTGGTCTCATTGACAATTATCAACATTTCGCTTTTGTTGAATCTGAGTAGCTTTAATGTGCTGCTGAATGGTCTTAACCTTCTCTACCATTTCTTCAACCATTTCAGGACCTAGGAGTTTTCTCTCCCCAACTTCATCCCAATATTTTGGTGTTCTGCACCTCTTCCTATACAAGTCTTCATAAGGATCCTTTTGTATTCTTTTGTGTAAACTATTATTTTAAGATAACTCAACCAAAGGAATATGTTGATCCCATCCTCCTTTTAAGTCCATTGAGCATTGATCTCAACATGTCCTTGTGTATTTGGATAGTCTGCTCAGATTAGCCATCAGTTTGAGGATGATAAGATGTACTGAAGTTCAGCTCAGTATTTAAATCATGTTGAAGACTCTTCCAAAACATAAAGGTGAATCTTGGATCTTGATCGGATAAAATAGATAGTGGTACTCCATTCAGCCTTAACACTTCTTAGATATATATCCGTGCCAATTTATCTAGTGAGAAATCCTACCAAATTGCAATGAAGTGTTCGGTCTTTGTAAGGAAATCCACAATAACCTATATATCATTATTTCCTTTGGATTTATTCATAAGTCTAGTGAAAAAGTCCATGGTGATGTTATCCCATTTCCATGATGGTATGGGTAATGGTTGCGTCATCCCCTTAGACTTTGTCCTCTCAGCCTTCACTTGCTGACATACTAGGAACTTTGATGTATATTCAGCAATATCCTTATTCATGTTATCCTACCAATAATGCTCTTGGAGATTTCGATACATCTTTGTGTTTCCTAGGTGAATGGAGAAATTAAAACTACGTGAATCATACAAAATTTCTTTCTTGAACTCCGAACTTGATAGAACACATAGTGTTTTCCCAAATCTTAAAATTCCTTCTTCATTGACATCAAACTCCGAGGATTTCCCTTTTCCAATAGTTTCCACCTTCGGAATTACCACATCATCCTTTAACCTTTCCAAAAGATATGGTTAAGCAATAATTTGTGAAAGGATTGATGATGTTCCCTTCATTATGATTCCCATGTACATATTCATCAAATCTAAGAAGATTGGATCCTTTTCAATTATTATCAATGATAGAATTGTTGGGTCCTTTCTACTTAGAGCATCTGCCACCTTGTTCGCTTTCCCAGGGTGGTAATGGATTGAGAAGTAATAGTATTTGATAAGCTCTAACCATCTTCATTGGTGCATATTCAACTATTTCTGTGTGAATATATACTTTAGGATTTTTTGATCTATATATATTTCAAATTTATCCCCAAAGAGGTAATGCCACAAATTTTTTTAAATCGAAGATCACCATAGCCAAATCCAGATCATGTGTTGGATAATTCTACTCATAAACATTAAATTTCCTTGAAGTATAGGCAATGAATTTGTCATTTTTCATCAACACACAGCCCATGACCTTCCTCTAAGCATCAATGAATACCACAAGAAGTTATCCACTTGTGGTTAATGTGAGAACAAGTACAATGATGATACTCCCTTTTAACTCCTTGAAGCTCTCTTCGCATTTATCACTCCAAGAAAACATGAATCCCTTCCGAGTTAGCTTGGTAAGATGGTTTGAAAATCATGAAAAATATCTCACAAATTGGAAATAATATTCAGCTAACTCTAGGAAGATATGGATATCCGTTAGCGATGTTGGCCTCAACAATACCTCTATTGCATCTATCTTGGAGGGATCCATATATAACCCATTTCTTATGATGATATAGACCAAGAATGATACATCATTCAACCAGAACTCACACTTTCTATTCTTTTCATAGAGCTTCTCCTTCTACAAGGTCTCTAGTACAGTGCTTAGATGCTCCTCATGCTCCTCTATGCTTTTAGATTATATTAGAATATTGTCTATAAAGACTACAACGAATTTGTCAAGGTAATATCTAAATACTCTATTCATTAAGTCCATGAAGATTGATGGAGCAATTGTGAGTCCAAAAGGCATTACTATGAATTCATAGTGCCCGTATCTTGTACGAAAAGCAGTCATGGGGATATCTTCCTTCTTCACCCTTACTTGAAAATATCCTGATCGTAGATCCACCTTGGAGAAGTATTGTGCTCCACATAGCTAATTGAAAAAGTCATCAATTCGGGGAAGAGGATACTTGTTCTTTATAGTGATTTTGTAGATCTCATGATAATCAATGCAAAGGTGCATTGACCTATCCTTCCTCTTAAAAAATAGGACTGGTTCACCCCATGGTGAAGCACTTGGGTGTATAAAACCTTTATCCAAATTCTCTTGTAGTTGTTTCTTCAGCTCCTCATTCTTCAAAACAACCATTATATATGGAGTCTTAGATATTGGAAACTCCCTAGGTATAATATCAATTGATAATTCAACATCTCTTCTAGAAGGAAGACCAAACAATTAATAAGAAAACACATCAGTGAATTCCCTCATAATAGGCATGTCTTTAAGGATGGTTTCTTCCTTAGACTCAATAATCTGAACTAGATATGTGTTCTCACAGGTCCGTAATATCCACACTTGAGATTATGGTGTTAAAGAAGATTCATCCTCCTCCTTGGAATTTTAAAGAATCTGGGGTCGATTCACCATATGGAGAGTGATTTCCATCTCACAACAATTTAGGTTAGCTATATATAAGTAAGGAAAATCCATTCCAAGAATTGAATAAAATTACACCAAAGGGAGTATGATGAGGTTCTCCAGAAAGTTCAATCCAAAAATTATGAAAGAGGAGGATTTATATTCATGGGATTCAATGATTTCCCCATTTTTCATACTCACCAACATCTTTACTTCCATGAGTTGTGGTGGTGTTGGGATTATTCTGCTAAACTTTTAGGATATAAAAGAATGCGTAGAACTAGTATAAAAAAGTACGTTCTCTATTATTGAATGATTAACTAGCATACCTATCACTACTTCATTTTCGAGGTTTAATTCAGAGGTAGTGATGGAAAAATCTCACCCTTGCTGCCTTGGAGGTTGTTGGTTACCTTCGAAAACCGTTATCATAGGTCACTGATTTTCAATGTTCCCTAGTTCTTTATAGTTGAAGAAATGGACAATGAATTAAGGGTCGATCAAAGCGTTCCTCTCCTCTTTCACAACTGTAGGTTTCTCTTGTCAGCAGTTAACGACTAGGTTCCCTTCTCTTCCACACCTAAAGCATTTCCTCGCCCCCTTTAGGCAATTTCTGGGGTGCTTCATTCTATACATTTGGTAAGTGGGGTGCTAGACATTTTTAGAAATGTTGGATTTATCCATCGGACCGCTAGAATTGAATTCCACCTTACACTTCTTATCCCCATGATATCCTTGAGAATCTCTGATATCCATTTCAACTTTGAGGGCACATCAAACAATTTACTCATATATCTCTAAGTCATAGATCACTAGGGCTTTCCATAGACTAGGTTTTATCCCACCACAAACCAACCCATGTTTTTCCCATGTTTTTTGTAAAATGGGAGTATAAAAAATTATTTTATAAGGCCAATGGACTAAATTATTAAAATAACATGGTTGATTATGTGGAGGTGAGTTACACTCTCAAGGAAATCAATTTAAAAAGATAAAATGTTTAATAAGTCTTGGAGGGTCAACTAATGTTTTGTAAAATAAATCAAACAAACCAAAAATAAAATTATTCTAATGGTAAAACATATATTAGACGAAAATAATGTTTATAGTATTTTATTACATCACTATGGGGGTATTATGATTTTATAAAACATATTATATATTTAAATGGTATTTAGTTTTTACCCAAAAATTCGACTGTCTTAGAAAATTATGAAAAATTCACCATTGGATAATTTAGACATCCTGATTATAAAAATAATATTCATTTTATCTAAATATTTTCCTAAATATGTGAATTTTTACTTTTAAAATAAAAACCTACATTTCTCGAAAATTCATGGGTTTTGACAAAAACAACTTTCAAACCTTAATAAGAATTACAATTGTATTCATAAAAATTATAAGATTATTTTTATTTAATAAAAAGTAATTTTATAATAATATTTTATTAAAATATTATTTAATTTAAAAAATCAAATAATTCATCAAAATAGATTTCTTAATTGAATATTAATTAAAAATACTATTTGTGCTTTAAAAAATATTTACAAAGTAACAATAATAAAATGAATATATATTATTTATAATATACAAAAATAATTCTCATAGTCATAGTTTTAGGGTCTTGTAAAATAACCCCTTATAACACCCACATAAGACTTTAAGGTAAGGTGCACGATGGTGACATACTCTCGGGGTGGCTCAGATAGCATTGCACTGGTGGTAAACCCTATCAACTTCCACTTCTCCCATAGGCGGTTCCACTCAAGCTTAATGTGTTCAAGCTCATATTGGGTTTGGTCAAGAGTGAATCCTAATGACACCACCTCCTTTTCGAGCACTGAAAAGGGGGCCTCGTAAAGAGAAATTCTACTTGATGAGGCCATCGCTTCCTTTTTCTGAGTAACTTGGACTTGTTAAAGCCCTATATTTATACTAATCATGTGATCACTATTTAACAGATATATTAGCAATGGTCACAATTCTTAATGGTATTTTTAAATCCAAAATCAGAAAAACAAGGAAGTAAATAAGTTTTATATATCCATAATAAGGCATTTAATTAGATCAAGAGGAATTTTCATTAATTAAAGTCTGGGTCGTTATATAATAGGATTAGGTTCTCATGTATAGCTTAATATTTGGATTATACTTTGCTAAGAAATCCTAAAATCTAGGACACCAGTGGAACTAAGTTGGGATAATCTATATGATGTATTTGTGAAATTATTTATTTACTTAAATATCCATGAGTCACATGTAATATTCATAGAATGATTTTATACCAGATATAGTTATGGATTATGTTACGGGAATACTAAGGACATTTCATGATGAAATATAGATAATGCACTACTATGGGATTTTGTGTAATATTAAAAGTGGTCATTATTTTAGTGGATTCACTTTAATATAATCCCATATTAAATTATTGTAAAAGATTATTCTCATATGATAAAAACATTTTTTATAGGAAAAAAGGAATAATCATCATCAACTATGAATTTGAGATCAATTCTTGAAAATCAAACTCTTAAAGGCTGAAACTTCCTAAATTGGTATAGAGAATTAATAATAGTTCTAAAACCAGATGGAAAATTCTATGTGCTAGAGTAGCACCTCTAAAAGTAACCAATTTGCGAAGCTGTTCAACAAGTACATTTGGATGCTCATGAAAGGTATAATAAATATTTTTTAATGGTTTAAAAAGATTTTTTTTGATTCAAAATAACTTAAATAACTTCAGTCTTCACTCATATACTTAATATGATTGGGGACACCAATGACTTGGAGATATTGGGGTTTCCTTTATGGATATATCTAGATATGTGTAATATTATGAAATAACAGTTAAGTAGGTTTTGAAAATATTAATTTTTTCAATGAAAGTTTAATAATCTCCTCAATATGTTGAGGATCATTGAGATGAACATTGTATTCCTAGACAATAGTTCCATGATAAGAGTAAAAAAGGGTAAAAGTTTAAGTTAGGAGAAGAATATTTGATGTTTTATTAATCAATCCATCTCATTGAAACCTAAATGAGGTGTCAAGAAGGAGGGGTAGTGTTTACATTATAGTGAAAAAGGTCACCAGAGGTGATATTTTCTAGAATACATAAAGGGTATTAAGATACTACATAGAGAGATCATATCAGGTATTGATGTTATAGAAATCAATTATTTAATTTTAAATGGAATATGATATGAAATATATATTTTCTAATTGTTTTAAATATATAAGAGTTCAAAATTAGGGAAACGATTAATTAAATTTTATGTTTGAATTCACGTGATGAAGAAAATGGTTTTTACATTAAGGATTTAGATGGAAAGGTTTACTTTAAAGGAAGGTAAGTGTGAAAGTATTTTATCTAGGATAAAGATATTATTAATTTATTTTTTGAAATATAAGGGATATGATATTGAAACTATAGCAAAATAGTTTAAATAATAAAACTTTATTCTCCTAATATTATCCAAAACATATAAAATACCTAATACTATATGGTTATTACTAGTTTATTTTTAAATATTCCTATAAAATAAATATTCATTATTTCATATTATAAAAGATTTTATATCTTATAAATTTATTTTTTTAGAAAATATAGTTTATAATTGTCTAGTGGGAGTATGGTTGGACTTATAGAAGCTAAAAGTGTAAAAAATAAATGATTCTACTATTTTAATTATAAATAATTTATATTTGATATCCTAGATGAGTATATTATATGTTGGTAAATAATTATCTTAGTGAAAGAGTTAAATTTCAATTTACTAATAAATGATCTTAATTAAAATTTTGAATAAAAATGTTCCAAGATGAAAATGATGAAAATAAAATGGGATCTATGTATTTAAGACAACATACGTTATTAACATTATAAAATTGGATGTCATAAAATAAAGAATATTGAATATTATGTTGAAAGAGTTGAACATGAGGATTAAGAATGCTAATCTCACCCTTATTAAAAGAATATATCTTTATATATTTTAAACATTAAATGAGTTTAATTGGAGGATTTATTTTATGAGCACATGAAGATATAAAAATAATCACATTGAGATGTAATGAGATTAAAAAAACCCTAAAATTATAAAAAACATAAGGCCTATATGGTGGTCTATCATACGTGATATGATTAGACTAAAATGTATATATGGTTTTGTTAATATTTTTAAATAATTTGAAGAATATATAGAATATATCATGTAACTTAAAAGAAAGGCTATAATTTATTATTCTTTCATTTTATCTGCATATATTACTTGAATTTAAATAATAATTAATCTCTTAAAGTATGAATTTGATTAATCCTTAATTGTTGGTCATCATAGATTATTATAAGTTTTGGTGACTTGTAAAGATTAGTGTTTAGTGTAATCACTGACATGACATTAAAATTACAATTTATATACTTCTAATCACTACAAGATAGTGGCATGTAGGGTCAATCCACATATAAGGAGGGAAATATGATCAAATGGATTTATTTATACATATTATTATAAAAATAAACTAAAATGATAATTAAAATTATTATGAGTTAGATTACAGTTTAATTAATGGAGAAGAGTTAATGAATTTAGGATAACCTATGTTAATGAGAAGGATTATGATTAAATATAATGAAGAGAATTTAGATAAATAAGCTTGATTAAATGAAGATTCTCTTGAAAAGAAATATTCAATTGAATATGAAAACTAGGTGGTCATTCAAAAAGTGAACTCTCATTCATTTATGAATGATCACTAAAATAGTTATATGATTCAATCTATTTATCTAAAACCATAGAAAATAGTTCATAATAATTACAAAATTACTTTTTATCTCTTTATACATCATTTAAAATAAAAACTATAATAAAAGTATGCAATCCAAGAAGAATGAGTTGTAATTATAATGAGAAAAACAAAGAATGAAATGATGAGTCAAGAATAGAAACTAAATTCCCTCAAGTAATTATATAGAATTAATGTACAAAAAATTTAAAGTATAAGATGAAAAAAAATAAAGTTAATATTCTATTATTATATGGAAAATATAGATATGATCTTATATCTTGAGTGGAATTCCATATCCCTCTTGCATTGATGCTCTATCTCATGATTTTATAAAGAATCCTCATGATCTCGACTCCATAGATTCCACATTTGTCTTGACAATTGAGTTATGTCTAAATTGTCTCTATCCAAGTATTAAATAATCTCCCTTTATCTCCTAGGCTCACTAACTTAATTGTGAAAATCCACCACCTCAAATTGTTATACTCACATAACTATCATTACTACCCCATATAGATGTTTGTTAAAAATTCAATCTTTAGTTATCACCTCTTGTATATTTATCATGACACTAAATATAATTCATCACTTTCTTTGATTTAACCCCTAAATTTAATAATGAACAAGTTAAACATTAACCTGAAAAATTAATTCAATGAATTGAATCTTTTATGATTCCTCACTCAATTCTCTTCCTGCCTCACTTGACTCACAAATTTCAACAACTTGGTTGATGAACCACTTTCTTGAACTTGGATCAAATGGGATAGTTTACTGAACACTTTGAAATCACAAAACCTAGGTTCCTTATTTTAAATTTATTTACCAACATCCATTGAGATTGAAGGATTCATCATATGGTGCTTGGATCATCTTTGAAAAATACCTTCCTTATATCTTTGTTCTAATAAATCCCTTAGTTTAAGTTTATATTCTTCATTCTTGATATACCTTCTTACTTCATTGAAAGATCATCCATTTTGGTTATCATAATAGAGACCTGAGGTATTATCTAAGATTTGTTGATCAATCAAGCACTTTTATTCACCAGAACTTCATTGGAACATTTCCTCTAATACCTTATGTCCACACTTACCCATCATTGAAACTACAACACAAGGATATGTCGAGGCCCATGTTTCTCATAAACTTGATAATATAGGTAAAAAAAATAGTGAAAAATAATCGTGATCTTTGATTAAAGTCTTTAATAACCATCCTCTCAACTGTAATCAACATAAAAATTAGATACTTTTATAGTTAATCTTCTTCAATGAATCCTTGTTCAATTTATTTCACTTCTCCATCAATAAATCAGTGCGTGTCAACCAAAAAAATAAAACCCAACCATGAAGTTACATATGAGAAATTTTCTACCCTGAATCAAAAAGAGTATTGATATTCCATCATCAATCAATGTGGGTGAATATACAAGTTTTTTAACATCAATTAATCTCGATCAGAACACATAAACCAAGACGAAGTGATCATATTATTATATACATCAATAATAGTCCTCATCATCTCTATAAAAAATTCTAGATCAAAAGTATATTTGGGCTCCGAATGAACCCAAACATTCAAAGAGTTTATCTTGACTCTGGTAGGTACTCAACTTCAACTTGAGTAGGTAGATTCAAAATAGTACATACAATAATATATAATCATGATTAAATCATCTCCCATGTAAATATCAATCTCAGGAACTTTTATTTGATCGACCCATTGAACTTTTGGTTCAAACTGCACACTACCATGGTCAGGCACCCACAACTGCTTCTCTGACCCTTATCATAGTAGAAACATACAAAATCCTAGTAACTAGAATGAATCCATGATTTTAGGGATAGATAAATAGTATCAGAATGGGAATGGTTGAATGAACTCCCTGGATTTAGGAATAAAAAAAAGGTTAATATTCAAAATAAAAAATTTTATCAATGTTCGAATGATCTTCTAGACATGGTCCAAGAGATAGTGACATGGTATTTGTTCCATGGTCTTATGTTTTCCTAGAATGATATCAGGTCATGGTAGTAGGGAAACTCTCATAAGCATGACAACATTATTAAATTCTCAGACTACACCTAAAAAAATCCCAGAAGTAAAAACTAACCCCCAATTTTTTTACAAAGATCAAAATTCAGATTAAAACAAATATGTATAAATAGCTGACTCCAGAGACTATAAGTTCACTATAATTTTAATTTATATGTAATTTAATTAAAATTTTCAATGCACAAAAAATGTAATAAATTTTAATAGAAAAGAAAATTTGATCCAACCTCTCAAAAAATTTGATAATTAAAATTCAGACCACATTTAAAAAAAATTAACAATTTCCATAGTAAAAAAAAACATTTCCATAAAAAAGAAAATAAAATTTAAGCAATATAAAATCAATAATTTAACACAAAGAATTCAAATTTTCAGGAAATAATGAAATTAATTGAAAATTTAACTCTAATTTTTATAATATTCAATAATACTCCACTTAAATTCCAATTTGATATAAAAAAATTATTAAATGTCCAATATTTATGTGTAAATATATAATTAAATAACAACCAAATAAACCCCCCCCACACATAACATTTTTCTATCCTGAGGTAAGCAATTATACAGACTCTATATAAAAAAATAATTCTCATGGATGAAAAGGTGAATTCCACCAAGAATTATTTTTCTAATGGATTCACCCACATTAATTTTCTTATGCATGAAGGGGTGTTTTCTATTCTAAAATCAAGATGATTAGTAAAAGTTGGTTTTGGTTTTACCAAAAAATTATTTAAACTGTAAATTTTAAAAATAATTAAATACACTTCAATTTTTATCCAAATGAAAGTAAACATTTCTCCTCACATATGGATGAATAGACTAAAAATAATTAAAAATACATACTAATTAGCTGGAATATGCCATCCCAATATTTTTAAACATATTATTTCATGATTTTAAGAATATTTATCCATAAAATAGAATCAAAGGATTGAGAATTATAGTGTCTTTGGAAGACTAGGTACATAATTAAAAATCCTAAAACTAGAATAAAAATTATTTTTATTAATCTCCATAATGAGATCCTAACTCCCTTCGATATCCTACAAATATATAGGATAACCTGAGGAATGCATATATAAAAGGGATGAGTTTAAAATTACACCAAGGGAATAAGCATGGGAATGAATCATAACACATGAGTTATAAGGGATTACATGATAATATAAAAGGAATGTATCATGAATAAATATATGAAACCATAAAATATAGAACATGGAATCATATGATCATGTAAAAATAGGAATGTGGAAGAAATATATATAATTACATAAACAGGAGTCAATACTAACCACCGAGATTATTTCACATGGTTGAAAGAGGCCCATAATGACTTAGGTTTACTCCATAATCCCATACATAAATCCTCATGAGACTAAAAAATTAAACAATGAATTGGAGTGCTATCTGGGCACACCCATCATGAAATGTTCATTCATATATGTGTCACATAAAGAATCAAATATAAGTAATAAATATAAGGATTAGAAATGGAAATAAATGGGTATAATAATCATATCATAAGGCCTAACCAAAGGGCGTATATCTGTGAGAGAAGGGATTTATATCATTCTTGATTATTAATAAAGTAAAAATAAGAATAGATCATGAATAATGATATCCAAAAAAATTGAAGAAACAAAAAGTAGTTGTTAGTAAACATTATAAATGTGCCACTTAAGTGTAGTTTTAGGGAAAAGAATAAAGTATGTTTAAATAGAAGAAAGGAATAATTTTTTTCATAAAACTAGAATTGAGCTAAAATAGTTATTAATGATAAATTGATTGATTTTATTAAAATATTTTTGGTTTAAATTATTTTAGGGAATGTGATTTAAAAAGGGTAATAAATATAGAAGTTCCCTTTAATTAGGTTTTCTTATCAAGAGGAATTGAGAAGGTAAACTTTTAAAATATGTATTTACCCATAAAATAAAGATGAATTAATCTATATATATTTTTTTGAAACATAAATATATAAAATATATAATAATTATATATAAATAATAGAGAAATAAATCGAATTAAAGAGAGATAATGCATTAACCAAATGAAATGTGTAGGTTTGGAGAGATCCCTTACATTATGTACAAATTCATTATACAGTTACACTTAATGTCCTATATCATCAAATTAAATTCAAGAATTCATTAATTAAAAACCTACTAAAAATAAATTTTATTTATTATTATTTTATTAAGTTCATTTATGGACATTTTTTTGAGTTATAAGGTTCAATTTCATCATTCCTGGAGTGGTTGTTTCATGGTTTCATAGTTAGTTTACTTGTATATAATTATAGAAGTCCTTGTAGAATTAGAATACTATTATAGAAGTGAAAAAATGGTATTCACAGAATTATATAATTTTAAATGGTCTGATATATCTTTTTTTCTAACATGAGGATGATTCATTTGATAAAATGTTAATGATAAATGTGTGTTTTTTGGCGGTTTTTTTGACCATCACACATTATTTCATTTTATTTAATATTATGAATAAATATTAGTTACAAAACATAAATTAAGTTATAATATACTTATTAAAATATTATATAACCATAATAATTTTTTTATGACCATTATTGAAGGAGGTAATGAAAATAAATACTAATTATCGATGAAGACGTTTAACCGCCATAATTTGGACAATGGTTTCCTTTATTTGAATAAGAGTAGATGAGAAAAAAAGGATGGATAGAAAATATGAAATTAGAAATATAAAATGCAATTATATACTTGATACTATAGATATTATGATTTTATGGATGAATTAGTTGAGCATATGGTAGAAGAAGAAAATAAATTAAGAGAGGTGATTTAAGAAAGTTACCTCTTTAATATCACATACTTGAAGAATCCCTTAAAGAAATTGGAATTGATCTTTTAGTGAGACTAACAGAACTTGGATGTGGGGAGTGTGGGGTGGAGAGTGTTTAGAAATAAATTATAAAATCTTCAAGGCTTGTATTGTAGGAGGATAAGGGGTTGTGAGGGGTGGTCTTTATAAGGGGAGGAGAGGGATGTTTTTGGAATTTCACATAATATTAAAATATGAAAACATTATTCTAGAGTGAAATGCTTCTGAAAAGATCATGAATGTAGCAGTGATTAATTTCTTAGATATATATTATCACCTTGTGATCATATAAAATATTTTTATGATATTTAAATAAATTAATAAAATATTATATTCATAAAATATCATTATTGTAAAATATGATACTATTCATTACTTTGACTATAAAAACATCAAAAAAATTAAAAATAGAAAAATACTATTTTATTATATCCTAAAAATTTTATTTTAATATTTATAATTTATGCATCACCTTAAATATATCAAATTATATTTATTTTCAAAATTTTAATATCATTTATTTTATTTTTCCACATATTTAATAATTACTGCATCATTGTTGTTTAAGAAAGGAAGGTAATTATTTATTATCTAAAAATTAAAAATAAATTACCATGATTAATATAAGTATTTAATATTTAAAAATAATTTTTATGGTTGAAAATATCTTCTTGATAATCATATATTAAAAATATTATAACAATAGTGTAATATTTTTGACTTCTCTTTATATAAAATACAATAAGGGACATAATGTTAAACAAGTGGATCAAAAAGGTCCTAAATTATACACATGGATTATTATGGTCAAAAATTATTATTTCAATTGAATTGGTTCAAGTGTTAGGGATATTTGATAACCCTTATAATATTATTTCTACCCATAATTATGCAATTTACCCTTAACTATTGTAACAACATTTACTAAGGTTAATATTAATATTGAATAAAAATAAAAGGTGTATATTTACTATATTTGAAGATTTTTATTCCCAATATGGAATAAATTTTTCAAAATTTCAAACTCAGAAGTGGTATAATTTAATTTAATATTAAAATGAAAAAATGCAACGAAAAACAATTTTACTGAAAAATGCCCGTTTTAAGTATAAAATGTTTTTATACTAAATTAATATAAAAATTTAATTTAAAGGGAAAAAATATTATTTATAATCAAAACGAACTAATTAAAGTTTAAAACTAATTTAATTTGACTTTATAAATTCTTTAGAATAAAATACCACTTTTAATGTAAATTAGTATTTTTAATTTTTCATTAAAATTTAAATTTTTATAGAAAATTATTAAAAATTAATCCTAAGATAATTTTTATATCATTAATTCAAAAATTAAATTTATTTTTTCAAGTAAATATTCTAGAAGTGTTAAAATTAATTATATGTATTTTCTCATTAAAAGAAATAAAATCCTTTTTTTGAAGAAAACATATTTTTGAAGAATAAAATGTTTTTAAAAAATAATTAAGTGTTTATTTAAAAATAATGATTATAATTCATAATATGGTTATTCCTATTAATACCCTCTAATTCAACTAGTATGTTATAACATTCATATTAAAATAATGATATTTTAATAGTATATCGCGGTTCATTTAAACTCGATGTTTCATGAAAAAAAGATACCAAATAAATAAAAAAATTTGTAATATATTGTTTTTGTTTTCAGCTATCCCTAAACCCCTATTTTTTCAATATTTTGTTGGGTTTTCTTTGGAGTTGTTTCAGGTTAAACTTTTAAGAGTTTTGGAAGTTTCTAGGCTAGTGCATGATTGGCGCACGATTTGACCAAACCATGCAAAAAAAGGTTGTGGGATTTTTCATGGTTAGAACATGATTTAAAAACCATGACCCCTATTAAGAGAAACCATGCAGCCTATTTAAAACTTTTTCATGGCTTGCATGTAATTTTTCTAAACCGTGTGCCTCTACCTAGGAAATCGTGCATAATTTTTTTTAATTAATCCTAATTTTTATTAAATATTCCTGAACCCTGCATTAGTCCGCTGATAGAATAATATAATCAATAAGAAATTTATCCATTCCTTGGAGATCCCAAGAAGAGTTATTGGCCCTCATATCCCTCTTGAAAGTGGTTTGAAGATTGAGGAACGCCCTTCGATCTTCACTCGGTAGGTTTCCTCTTTCTATTCTCATATTTCCATGATATCTCTTCTCCTCCCTAGGGTTCCAGGGATCCCCTTGTCGATTTTTGGATTTAATACACACTATTTGGGATATAAAACTAGGTTTGATTCAAAGATCCTTGTTTATGTTTTTCTTCGTTGGATTTTTTCATTTACAGCTTTACGTTTCGAGATCCGTTGATCCCGAGGTAGGTGGTTCCATTGCGATGCCTGATTTTTATTAACCCTAAATTTATTTATTTAATTTTAATTATTTTAATTAAACTCAATTTATTGATTTTAATTAAATGGATTTAAATTGTTTTTAAATGGTTATTGGTGTGATTTTTAGGAAAACCCCAACTCCAATGAAATGGGGAGTGTTTAGGAAAAATTATGAAAATTTAAATTGTTTAATTTAAATTTTTGATTTGATGGAAATTGTTTAAATTAAAAATTTGAATTTAGTTATGGAAATAGATTTGACGGAAAATTATGAAAAACCCAAATTCCATTGAATTGGGAGTTTATTGAGAAATTGATAGACTATTATGGAAAATTAAGCTATTGAATTTAATTTGTGAAAGTGGAATGTGAAATTGAATTTTGAATTGATTTCAAATTCTTACATTGTAAAAATGGATTAAAAATAATTTTTATGGAAATCATAGTGTTTATCTTGGTTAAAAGGCATGTTTTGATTAAAAACCTATTTTGGTTTTTAAATGGAAAATTGAAATATTTGAAATGGAGAATGAGATTAATTGTATTTTAAGAATTATTAAAATAAATTTCCAATCATTGTTTAATTATTATAGTATAAGCAAGCCTTAGGTATTTAGTGAGTTATTTGGACGACACTTTATGATTCATAACAATATAAAACATCATATATGAAAATCACATCTCTTAGGAGATGGTGATGAGTCCTCTTTGGAGGGAGATAAAAGGGGTGCATATACATATTTTCCATATCACCATGAGTGTGGAGTCCCTATATCCTGGATCTATCATAGATTTTTAGGAATATGACCATGTTGTTCACTTATTTGTATTTGAAATGAATATAAACCATTATTGTAAACTATTTTAGATGCCTTCTGATTTATATAAACTATTTTATATAAATGTTTCTATTTAATCCATTAATGAAAAGTTCCATTATTTTTAAAATTTTCCATCAATTAAAAGTAAATCCTTTGCTTAAAGTATTTCCATTATTTGAAATGTAAAGTATGAATAGTTTTAATTATGCTTATTAAATGAAAACCATTTTTTAAATTGAAATATCTATTTAGTTAATTTAATATTAGAATCAGTTATGGAACCGTTGGTGAGACACTACTAGGATTTTTGATCACCCCAAACTGTTCCATTAGGTGTTCATAGATTATCTTCTTCTAGGTTCGAGTAGGGATAAATCACCACTTTTAGGTGGTTCTATATTTTGATCTATATAATTAGTGAATTGTATCCTTGGGGATTGGGTAGTTTTTCTGGTTCTTTGGTACTTTTTTGTAGTACATTGGCTTGTTTAATACTATTTGACTTTTTTTGATTTTCTCATAGTATATTTTCTTTTGTATGAATTACTAACTTGTCTCTTTTACTTCCACATTTTTAGTGGGAAAATCATTCCAAAATCCTTTTTGTATGATTCCAGGTTCTAGTTAATGACCCATGCAGATCAATAATTCCATTCAAGCTATGTCAGGGCCGACTCAGTTGTCAGGTTACCAATATAATTGGGATAGTTCGTGATAATGTGGTATCAGATCTCCAGGTTAAGATTTTTTCTTGAAGTTAGTATGCATTTGTGAAATCTTATTGGGACTTAATAGGTAGTTGCAATTGAGTTCATGACCTACTCTCACTGAAATGAACCTTAAGTCACCAAGGGTGGTTAGGGAAAGGTGTATTGTGAATTAGTTCTATTATTTTCCATGTTTTGATATGGATATGTAGAAATAAAAATATTTTCTATTCTATTTGTTGGGATTAATTTCCTTATTTATTTGTTTGAGTGTAAATATGATGCCTACCTTGTCGTGTTCTGATGTTGTGTAGTATCATGACTCTAAGAAGATGCATGAATCAGAACTAGGATAAAGCTAATGTTTAACCTTATAAATCAAATCCTCTTGTGGACTAGAATAAGGATGAGGTGATTGTGTGCACTATCCAAGCTCCAAGTCAGGAACCTCCTCCAGTTCTCATTCATGCTCTAGTTGTAGAATCTTAGAGGGAAATTCTCAAGAATTTTTCTCAAGATTTACTTCACCAGAATTTATTACTGTTCAATGTATCAAATTATCCTCAAGAGGATAATGAACTTATGATCAGAATGAAGCATTTGTTTGGGATTTGGGACAAACCTGATGTAATCAAAGTTTAGTGAGACACCTTCATGCTAGAAGGACCAAGAAAGAGATGGTGGGGCATGATGGTGATGGAAAAGAAACATGAGGTATTAGAGTCAAAAGAATTCAAGGTCCTTCTCACTGACTATTTTTATCCTATTTTGATGTTGTTTTCCAAAACCATTATGTTTTTTAAACATGAGTATGCTGACATGACCATGAAAGAGCATACAAACTGTTTTTCTGAGCTCATGCATTCCACACCTGAGATAATATCTAATGTGAAGATGAAGGATCAAAGGTTCGGTTTGGGACTTCATTAAGATATTCATTCTCATGTTTTCTTATTAAACCTTAATTTACATGATAATGTACTGGATAGAGCACTGATAGTCATGATGGATTTGGCTGGAAAGTTAGGGTTATCAAGAGCTTATTTCTCTCCCAGTGGTAGTGTTTATTCCTTTTAGGGAAAGAGAAAGCATGATGATTCTCATAGTAGTTCTCAACAATAGTATAATTATAGACCTCCTATAGTGCCTGGAATAGGTCCTTTAAATTGTTACTGGTGTGTGAAGTTGGGATATTCAAAGAGGGGTTACACTAAGGCACCCATGAACAGTGGCTCCTTCGGATACTCAGGTAACTTTGGGAGATCATGACATTTTTATTATATACTGTGAAGTGTTATGAGATCATCAAAACCTTCTAAAAATATAAAATAATAATATGATTCAAGTGCAAATGGGTTCTAACCACAGACATCCAGAACAAATATTCTCCACGTTGTGGAAGAGTCTCTAGAGAAGGCAGATATGGGTCCAATGGCCCTGAGAGGTACCATTACTATATCTTAATCATTAGTGACTACTCTATTTGATACTTATGTATCTAATTAATTTATTTCAACCCATGTTGTTACTATTATAAATCTTCTAATAGAGATTTTATCTTGTGAAATGGATCTTACTACACTACTTGGTACAAAGAGAGAGCAAAGTCTCAGTATTCTCTCTTGTGTTTTCTCTCTATCAAATGTTGAGATTTCTTTGAGTTTTCTAGTTCTCGACATAAAAAGTCATGATTTAATTATTGGGAT
Source organism: Viscum album (assembly GCA_963277665.1). Classification (NCBI taxonomy): domain Eukaryota; kingdom Viridiplantae; phylum Streptophyta; class Magnoliopsida; order Santalales; family Viscaceae; genus Viscum; species Viscum album. The sequence continues at coordinate 1,548,781,646 of OY728150.1, forward strand.
GGATTGGATCATTTCTAATAAAACCCAGTTTGATAGTTATCTTCAACGGGTCTCCTTAATTGCACCTGATGGTGTGTGCCATGTCTTTGAAGGAGAATGGGATCCATGTTCGAGTAGGTATAAACCTTATTATCTATGGTTGGGAAAATTGATATCAGTGTTTGAATTTGATTAGGAATGGGAATATTTGAGAAGTGATCTCCCTCTAGTGGTCGTCGAGTTTCCTAATGTGTTTCTTTTATAATTCCTTTATTTGTGTCTAGTAAGGGAGGTATAGTTTTCTATTTACTTGATGCATGGTAATC